>JAWWLV010000088.1:137151455-137179356 GCA_035041135.1 Platyrinchus mystaceus
GATTGTACGGAGGCAGCGTTGATGGAAGCGTTCTAAGAGACACAAGTGGTGGCGGTAAATGACCCATGATTCAGATCCATATAAAAGAGTAGACAGCACAATGGCTCTGTAAATGCTGATCTTTGTACTTTTCTTCAGGTGTTTGTTTCGCCGAACTCCTTTATGGAGCTTACTGAAGGCTCTGTATGCCTTTGCTAACCTGTTGTCTATTTCTTTGTCAATCTTACCGTCCGAGGAGATGATGCTTCCCAGATAATTAAATTGCTGTACTGATTTGAGCTCTGTTTCGCCAATGGTAATATGGGGATGATGGAAGACTTCCTGAGGTGCAGGCTGACAGAAAACTTCTGTCTTCTTCAAGCTGACTTCCAGCCCAAAAATCTCAGCAGCCTCTGCAAAGCAGGACGTTAAACGCTGCAGAGATATTTTAGTGATGACACACTTATAATTTACATGAAGAATAGTATATTATTCCTATTAAAAAACCCTCAAAATAACACATATAATTACAAGGCAAGTGTATATGCATAAATATCATTGTCTTACAAATACCTGTGCCGAAAATATTATGAGTTATCTTAAATTATGGTGCTCTAAAACATTGTCAGAGAAATAAAAGGATAGTTAAAACAAGTTAGACCAGAGTGAAATCAGTCCAGTAGCTAATTTTAGGCTAGTACCAGCTTAAAATACTTTGTCCTACAAATTAGTTCTTAATCACCATATGGTCCCCATGAAGTACACAAGCTGTATATATCTATCTACCTGAAGAATGGTCTCACTGGAAGGAGATCCAAAGTTCATCTGTAATAGTCTTCTTTAAAAACAAGCAGTAGATTCTAAGAAAACACATGAAAAATGGGAAATGAGAAGAGATAAAAGCATCCAGCTTCCACCAGTCAAAAAAGTCAGGACTTTCAGAGCCAGAGGTGACTCCTTTACTGGGTCGGGATGGATATAATTTTCTTTATAGCAGTCCATATGGTGCTACATTTAAGACTAGTGACCAGCACAGTGTTGCTAACACAATAATCTTTTGTTTATTGTGGAATGGTGCTTGTACAGCATAAAGCCCTTCCCTGTTTCTCACTCTGCCACACCAGTGGAAAGGCTGGGAGTGGACACAGCCATGACGGCTGACTCATAATGGCCAAAGAAACATTACACACTATATAGAATCATGCTGACTGATAAAACATGGGTGGTAGTTTTCCCAAAGTTGCCATTCATTAAGGACTGGCTGGGCATTGCTCTGCTGGTGTGAGTTACTGTTTTTGCAAAATATGTTGGTGGTTCCCCCACTCTTTCCTCCTTGTATTAACTTGTATTTATCTAAACCCAAGAGTTTTCTCATTTTGATCCTTTCAGTTCTCTCTCCCATCCCATTGAGGGAGCGTGAGTGAGCGACTGATGCTGGTTAGCTGCTTACTGGGCTTAACACACCACAAGTGTCTTATAGTCTAACTCACAACAGTCCATTCTTAATTAATCTGCTCCCAATATTAGTGACTTGGTATTTTTCTCAACTCATATAATTAGGTAGATTTATTGTTGGAGAAACTGTCCCAGGAGTTGGAGTAATTCAAAGAGGATATTTTCTATGCCCCACCTGTATGGATGAGTACCTCAGCTATTAGGAGTAAGCATTCCTCTTCTCAAGAGGACATACTGTTGTCCTAGTTTCAGTTGAGATAGAATTCATGGATATCATGGTCCAGCCTATTGTTTTATCTGCATGACCACAGAGAGGACATGAAGAACTGGGATGGAAAATCTCCCTTGACCATGGAGATGGAGGCATGGGTATGTGAATTGCAATAAAAAACAAGCACAAAAGGAGGTTCTTCCATGAAAATATGTGCACCAATTTCCAGTGGGCAGTTGCCTGGACAGAGTAGAATAAAGGGACTTCTGATTCAAATTTACAAATGAATTTATGAATACTATGACCAGGATTAGAGGGGCCTTGTGTCCAGCCAAAGGGAGAAAGAGGCAAACCAGATTTACTGGACAGTATGGATTGGATTCAATGTCTTGGCATATCAGACCCAGTTTGCTTTCACTTGGACAGACATCCTGTACACTGAGTCAACCACTCCAGGGTTGGAAACACAGCCCTACCATCTGTCGTGGACTGATCCAGACTGCACTGGAACAGGGTGAAGCTCTGAAACACCTGTAATACACTAACATCATCATATGGGGCAACACAGCAGAACACATTTTTGAGAAAGGGAAGAAAATATTCCAAATACTTCTGAAAGTTGGTTTTGCCAAAAAAAAAAAAAAAAGTAAGGTAAAGGGACCTGCACAGGAGATTCAATTTTTAGGAATAAAGTGACAGTACAGATGTAGTCAGATCCCAATGGAAGTGATCCACAAAATAACAGCAATGTCCCCACCAACTAGCAAAAAGGAAACTCAAGCTTTCTTAGGCACTGAGGGTTTTTGGAGAATGCATTTTCCAAATTTCAGACTGATTGTAAGTCCTCTCTCTCAAGTGACCTGTCACAGGAAATATTTCAAATAGGGCTGTGGAGGTCAATGAGACTAAGGCGATCCCAGGGGACGCAAAAATTGGAACCGTTTCCTGGACTTACAGGTTCATTTTTAAAGGGTTTAGGGTTTACATATTCAACAGGGGGTTGGAACTATTACAGTTTATTACAAATAGGGGGTTTTAGGGGATGACACAAGGGGAAAAGCCAGGTTAACAAATTTGAGGTCTTAGCAGTTACATCGTGGGGAAAAAACTTTATCTTAGGGGGTTTTACAGGAAAAATAGGTATTCAGGTTTACAGGATACAGGGACTTAGGGAACATAATGGGAGACATGTTCTACAGGATACAGGGATTCAGGGATACAAACGGAGAGATAAGATACAATAGGATTTCTGCAGTGGTTTGATGATATCCAGGTGTGGACCCTCTGTCTGAGGCAGAGCAATCAACGACTGATGACATCTCATCTGCTTCTCAAATTCAGGGTTTTTTTCCCAACTCTTTTAGCCCAAAGCTTTCTGCAAAGTCCACTCAAATCTGTCTTTGCAGATATCATATTTTTGGATCCAACATAGGGCCCTGAGCAACAACTAACTTTTGAACAAATTAATTGGGAGATAGTTAATGAAGTAACTCTTAAGCCAACTGAGGCAGGAAAAGACGTAAAAAATGCAGTGTACACTGCATCTTAGAAGAATGACCCTGCATGGAGCCTCTGAAAGAAAGCACCAAGGGTGACTCAATAAATAGGCAATGTTCACAGATGTGTCCTGTTGTGTTGTAGGAAAGCATCAGAGATGGAAAGAAACTGTATGAAGCCCTATTCAACAAGTTACAGAAACTCCCTAAGGAGAAGGTGAATTGAGCTAATTTGCAAAAATTAAGGCCATTCAGCTAACTTTAGACATTGCTATTGGCCAGAGCTCTATAAAGATAGTTATGTTAGCTGATGATGGCTAATGTCCTGTGGTAAAGGGATGATGATGACGAATGGGTATAGCAAGGGAAGCAGAGACTGTGCAAAGGCAAACTTATCTGGGCTCCTGCATTGTTGCAAGATATTGCTGCCTAGGTAGAGAACCTGTTTGTAAAAGTACATCACACAGATGCCACTGAAGAACATCAGAACAACCAGCATGTGAATCAGGCTCCCAAGGTTGAAGTGGCTCAAGTGGATCTAGACTGGTGAATTATTTACAGGTCAGTGCATCCATGGCACCTCAGGCTATCAAGGAAGAGGTGCAATATAGAGGTGGGCTTGTGATCAAGGGGTAGACTTTAGCATGGACACTGTTATCCATGAATGTGGAACATGCGCTGCAATCAAGTCAATTGGTTAAGGCCTTGCTGGTATGGAGGATGATGGTGAAAATATATGTAGAGGTTTGCTGGATTGATTTTATCATGCTCTTGCAAACCTTCCAAGGGAAGCACGATGTGGCTACAGCAGTGGAGGCAACCGCCATGTGGCTGGAAGCATATCCTGTGTCCCATTCCACTGCCCAGAACATTAATCTGGGCCTTGAAAAACAAGCCTTATGGTAACATGTCCTCACAGAAAGAATTGATTCAGACAACTGGGCTCATTTCTGAAACAACATTGGAGACACCTGGGCCAAAGGACATGTCATTGAGTGGCTATATCACAACCCCTATCATGCATCAGCCTCCAGGAAAATCAAATTATAAAATGAACTGCTAAAGACTACACTGAGAGCAATGGGTGCTTGGACCTTCAAACACTGGGAAATGTATTTAACAAAAAACACCTGGTTAGTCAACACTAGAGCTGGCCATGACCAATCAAAACTTTTATGCACTGAAGAATGGGATAAAGTCACTGTAGTCCACATAAAAATATGCTGGGGAAGACAGCCTGGGTTATACCTGCCTGTGATATAATCAGTTTGCCAGGCCTCCCAGTATTTATATTTCAGCCATCATCTCACCAGAGATGATAAACAGTGCAAGAGGGAACATATACATATAAATTCAATCTGCCACATTCCAATCATATCTGTCATTAACATGAACTCTTTGAGATAACAATACCCCACACTATATGCCAAAAGGGATTGTCGCGTTTTAACTCTGACTGGCAATTAAGCAGCACATGTTGTTAATTATTCTCGCCTTCTAAGATACCTGTATGGGCTAGATACCTAGTGTGAGTTAGATTCAGTCATATACATCAGTGGTATATTAACATAAATAGCTCAAAGTATCCGTGCCAACTGTGGCCATGCATTTTGACATTTTCAATTCAACACAGACCCAAGAGCCACTCTGGGCATTCTCTTCTTCAGGCTCATGACAAGAAAAGAAATTATTTAAACTTGATAACTAACACCAAAATTGTCAAACATATGTTTTGCAAGCACAAACTTTATCAATATCAGACTCATTACATTATTTATGTTAAATGTGTCTCTTGTTTAAAAACATTTCATCAGCCTGCCATCCTGTGTTGAAAATACAAGGCATTGCTAATTTAGCTACAAGGTTTTATTCTCCTTTTAGAAAGCAAAAAAAAAAATGTTTTAAAAATAGTTTAGTTGTATCCTACATACACATCAGAATCCATCTGTCTCTGTAACATTAATGAAAAATTTTGGCTCAGGACTTGCAGAGATGAGGCAAGGAAGAAGAGAGATTGGATGAGGATGCAGAAGAAAGACAAGAATTACTTCTCCCTGTAGGTGAACAGTGAAAGGATGTGTCTGAGCAAGAAGAGTAAAACTGAAATAAGGTGCATGTTAGAACTGCAGTAGAGAAGGTGGCAGGGGAAGCCCTGCCATTAGAAAAAAATAGGATGGAGACAAGCTTGGAAGAAAACTGGTTGAAGAGTCTGCGCTCAGTTAAACACTTTCTTCTTCAGTGCCCAGAACACACTCAAATCAATTCATGTCTCACTAGCCCTTGGCTGCCTGCCTGTACCTGTGACATCTGTTACTTTGTGTGCCCACAGAGAGGCTGACAGCATAGCATTGTTATCACTTGCTCTCCAAAAGTAAGGATTTGTGTAGTTAATACAAAAGCTGGCTTCACGATATTATTTGATGCATTGAATGTGGATTTTTGAAATAAATCTCCCAATAATTCCCACTTTTTGCAGCATGATTATCTTTGGCTAGTGATTACAAACTGGACTTCCTTTAGGTGGAAGTAAACCAAGAGATGCATCCTGAACCTTTTCCTTTCATTAATGGCAGCCAATCCATGGGACCAGATGACAGATAGTCTGAAGCAAACCTCCACAAAACAGTGGAGACTACAGTGGACATCACTTCTTCAGGGTCTGCTCTGAAAAGCATATTATTTGCTAATAAGCCATAGCTTCAGATTCAACTACTGCTAATCACCAGTGACATATCCAATTGATATAAGCTGTCTTTTAAAAAGAGACATGGGTATGAAAAAGGTTAACACCAGAAGAACAAATGAACAAAGTCTAGTAAAGCATTGTTTACACAGAGAAACTTTAACACATTCACAACATACCTGTTGTGTTTAGATGTTAAAGTGCCTTCAAGTATTCAGCTTCTTTTTTTCCCTTCTCCCTAGGATCCCTTATTCTTTTATGGATACTGCTCCTTTTTCCAATTGGTGTTTTTTCTTAGTGCAAAACATGACCTCACCCAACCTTCCCCACACATAAGTCAGACCTACAGTGAAACTGATTCATTAGTTTACCTCATCTGGTGTTTATTGATGCAATATGGAGCTCTTTAATGGACATTAGTGGCTTTGCACATCAATACTATGGGGTACTGGATGATACTATTAGGTTCTTATGGCTTGGATATAGAACCATAGTACTCACAAATCACAAGCATATGGACAATTTGGGCAACCAGTGAAAAATTTGGCCTTGCAGTGTAATTACACAACATACATTTCCTGATTTGCAACCACTTTTCTGAGTGCTAACAATTTTGGAAAGACAGATCAAGTAGACAACAGTGAAGATTATATTTAAAAAGGTTTGTAAACACGGTACTACATATGTGGAAGGACAAAGAAATGAACTGTGGTCTCTCTGGCAGATTAAAACTTCAAGACCTGTCTCCAACAACTCCATTTGTTACTGTTATCTAGTCAGAGTAACATTATACAGAAACTAATCCAAACAATACTTCATTACCTTAGTTTTGAGTGCTTGATTTTGTCATCCCAATATTTGTAAATGGTTTGTATAGAATAAACAATAAATAAAATAAACCAGTTTATTTGAACAAGTGTCAATTGCAGCTGCAAGTGCTGAGCACCTCTAAAGGTTGTACCTTCAGATGTGTTGAAGGCAAAATTCCAGCCTTGCTCTATGGTGCTGCACAATGCTGTACTACTCCTACTTGGCTTAAATAAAGCTTTTGTTTTCTTTTCAAAATCTTTAGGTTAGGCAGCAAAGCCTTTCTTTTGTTGCCAAAGAGAAAAAGTTTAAAATTCCATTTATGTAGAAAGCTTACTGCAGCTTTCGACAGTCTTATCTAAAGCTTTTGAGGCAATAAAGTTGCTCCTTGTGTGTGGGAAATCCTAACAGAAACTAAGGATCCAAAGTTAATAATTCTAAGGTATAGTTAGCAATACCAGTATTTCTATTAACAACTGTTTGCATGCAGTTCAAAAGACACTAAAAATCACTAGTTAGAACTAATATGAACTTCCTATAATGCTTTTTTTGGATCAGAGATATGGACTTTCCATCTTTGCTTTTAAAGTATGGGTGAGTGACTTGAACCTCAGAGAATGTCTTACAGTAATTTTTATTAAGTGTTAATTTCCTTATTTAAAAAAAACAAAAAAAAAAAAAAAAAAAACCAAAAAAAAACAAACACCTCCCCACCTCTCTGTTAGTGGATAAAAAACCCTCTATCTTTGCAAAGAATAAAACTCATAAAGGATTCAGACAGAGGGTAATGTCTGTTTTTGCTACAAGGCAGTTATAATAATCACAACTATCAAAATAAATGTCCTTTTAAAATTCTTTTTCTTCCTAAAGTGTCTACCTATGATATTCCAAACAATCATGTCTGCCTCTTGGCACCTATTTAAGATATACTTGGCAAACGAAAACTGAATTAACAATAATACTTTTAAAATCCCTAAGGCAATATTGAAACTCTATATACTTATAGAAGAAAACAGTTATTCTCCAAGTGGCTGGCAAAACCATCTCCAGGCTATATAGTAACAGATGCCAATGGAAATGATTGCACATTTCTTTATTCTCACAAGATAACCTTCAGGTATAATGATTTCAGGCTCTCTGATTTTCTGGCTTACTTTCCATACATATTACTCGGAATAACTTCAACACCAAAAGCTGCATGTCAGTCACATATAGAACAGTTGAAAATATACCCAGGGTTCAATTTATTGCACTGGCTTACTGTATTCCATGGTGTAAGTGCTACATTCCCCTGAGGAACTGAACTGACCACAAAGGCTGAGTCTGGTCCTTCACAAAGATGTTACCTGAAGCCCAGAAAAGTCCATTGAAGTGTGCACTGTAACCCTTCTACCTGCACTTAAACATTTTTGAGCAGCTTTTGACCATTTGCATAACTCTACACTTTTCTAGGCCAGGGAGCTCCCCAATGCCTTAGTGTCCTTTGATCTCTTCTCTTTGACTTGGCAAAGCAGTTCTGCTTTCAGGATGGACTAGAGGAATCTGGCACTCACACACTCTGGCAACTGTGTGTAAGTTCCTCTTAGGATCCCGCTTATCTAGGCAACTCTTTCTTTTCTTGCTTAGTGACTTTGTTGACCTAAATCCATGGGAATTAAGTGCTCAGAAATATGCATGATATACATAATATACATTAAGAAATAGTTGTTGGGGTTGGGCTAGAGACTGAGACAGACCTCAGGCAATGGAAGAAAAATCCTGTAAAACAATGAGGACAAAATGGTGGCTATGTGGACCATAAGAAGTAATGGGACTTTCTGTTCTGCTTGTCATCTCTAACTTAAAAGCACAGGTTTTCCTCCATCTTGTGCACCATGTAATGCATCCATCTATCGGGGAGAGGCTCCCCAGGCAGGATGTTAACAGTTCGCTGATTGGGCAGTTTGTCACCATGGCAACCGCCCTCAGCCAGTTGTGTTCTGTCCCTGTTATGTAATTGTCCTATCCCTTCTATCCCTGAGACCCAACCAATCCCCTTCCAGAAATTAGAATATCCTACCCATGCTCTGCCCCTGTTCTAGTCTGTTCCATCCTGACCTTATATAAACCCTGTCCCTGGTTAATAAACTAGAGATCGTCTCTTTTCACCACCACTAGCTGTTGTCTGTGTGCTCTTTTCTGCATCTCTACATCTGCGCCACTGCTCGCAACTCGAAGCTCACAGCTCGAGGCTGCTTGCTATTAGCTTTACCATCGAGCAGTAAGAAGAACTACAACTCAGAACAAGAACCCCACAGTCTCGGTGTTTTACCCTGACCCCAAACTGGGACAAATAGTAAATATATAGTCTATCACAGTGTGTAGTTTATCTAGTGTGCATTAGGGATAATGGTGTTTCTTTGATGCCTTTAATATTTGAATACACAGAGGTATCCTTGGCAATACTTGCTACAGTCTATATTCTTATTGTCAGAATATGGGTAGACAGAACATAATAAAGTATCAGGAATATTTTTCAAAGTGATACTAATTTTTTCTTATTTCTACTAAAGATTCTACTCTATTTAAAGTCATATTGGTCTGCTACAACCACACTGATAAATAGGTATCATTATTAACTTCCTATCAGTTAGCACCTCAAGAATTTTCCTCTCTTCCCTGTTTCTCAGGCAGAAAGACTTAACAGTTTCTACCACTGAAATATTATCTCATTTCTGTTACACTAATCCACCAGATTATCTACATCTCTTTGTATGATACTCTGATCTTTTTTTATATTAACAATAATGTATATGACGTAGAAATACAGTAAATGTACATACAATTATTTAAAAAAGCCATGATACCGTTACAAAACTGATCCTAACACCATTTGCTGAACCACTTGTTTAATTGCTTTTGTTTTTAATAACCAATATTCATGATTTTCTGTAGTTTCTGTTTATCTGTCTTTCAATTTTAGGACTAATGCCCTTCTACTCCATTTTAAATTAAAATTTGCCCTTTGCTTGAAACTCAACAGTAGAGTTACATTGCATTATATTTGTCTATGAATATTGATAATAAAAAGGATATTTGCTTAGAATGACATCTTCTAGCCAATCTACACATACTATCTTAATAGCAGCTAATAATATCACTGGTATCCTGGTGGAAAAAATATTACATTAGGTGAAAGAAATTATCTGCTTCATAGTCCTCTTTGATTGTGTCAATTGTTTCAGCACAATTACTTGCTGAAAGTAAAGGTATATTCTTAAATAATTAGCAAGTCAGAATCACAGAATTATAGAATGTGTTGTGTTGGAAGCAACCTCAGAGATCATCTAGTTCCAGTCTCCCTGCCATGGGCAGGGACATCTTCCACTAGACCAGGTTGCTCAGAGCCCCATCCAACCTGGCCTTGAACACTTCTAGGGATGAAACATTTGCAACTTCTCTGGGAAACCTGTTCCAGTGTCTCACCACCATCACAGTAAATAATTTCTTTTTAATTGTTAATCTAAAGTGACCCTTGCTCAGTTTAAAGCCATTATTCCTTGTCCTATCATTGCATGCCTTTGTTAAAAAAATCCTCTCCAGCTTTCTTGTAGATCTGCTTTAGGTACTGGAAGGCTGTAGGGTCTCCTGGGAACCTTTTCTTCTCTAGGCTGAACAACCCCAACTCTGTCTCTGATTTACAGACAAGGATGTCATGTGGAATTCTGTCAAATACTTTGCACTAGTCCAGGTAGATCTCATCAATTGCTCTTCCCTCATCTACCAATCCCATCATAGAAGTTCACCAAATCTGTCAGGAAAGATTTGCCCTTAGTGAAGCCATTTTTAGCTGTCACCAATCACCTTCTTGTTTTCCACGTGCCTGAGCATAATTTCCAGAAGGATCTGCTCCACGATCTTGCCAGCATAGAGATGAGACTGACTGACTTGCAGTTCCTTGGGTCTTCCTTTTTTTCTCTTTTAAAAAAAGGGGTTTATGTTTCCCCTTTTCCAATCAGTGGGAACTTCCTTGGACTGTCACAACTTCAACTTGTTAATATATCTTTCATAAGCTTGTAAGTTTTCATAAGTTTATACTTTCATAAACCTTTAAAAGAATGTAAATAGTTGAATCCTGATGATATTATGGAAATGATTATGCCAGATGTGTGTGAGAATGACTCTTTAATTTCTTACACATTTATATTCCAGATAATTTACATGAAAAACAGCATCATGTTACATGTGCTATTGATTTCAAGTCCTTTAATATTCCAGAATTTGTATTTTCTTATTGTTACTTCCATATCTTACGTTTTATGGCCTTCTTAGATTTTATGAAAGTTTTCACAAACCTGCTTATCTTTTTAGACAATTTAATCTTAAATATACATCTTTATCTCACTTCTTGGCCTATGGAATGAAGACAAAATTTACTTCTCATAATTGGTCTTGGGAAGAAAATACCCCTATTCATATTTAGGAAATTTAATGCTGAAGTGATGAAAAATGCTTCAAATTAAAATGTCCTTACTTTTGTTTTGTCTTCTTCCTTTTTGGACAACAATGAGCCTCAACATTGTCTGTACAGCTGCTGTCACAGAACTAGAACAGCAATCCTGATGTTAACTACATGTGGAATTCTTTTTTTTCTTGAGATTATGCAGTGATTGAAGTGCTAAATTGAAGTCACTAATGTATTCCAGAGGATATTTTCCATTTATTTCAAAGGACTGTAGATTCTAACACAATTTAAAACTCTGAATGTACTGCATATCATTCGTCCAGCAACAGAAAATCTTCTCCACAGTTACCACTTAGAATGTCATAGGAGTCTCTTCAGAGTACAGGATTCAAATACTGCACCTGATTCACAGTCTGATAGGTAACTTCTCAGAGTTTGACTGAAGTGATATAACTCCAACCTCCACAAACCCTTCCCTCTACAGTGAGAAATTGTTGCAGGACATAATTTCTACTTTTATCATTTGTGGGATTGTAAAGATAGCAAAAAGGTAGAAAGCCACCCAAATATATATTTTAGGGACTATTTATCCATCTTAAGATTTATTTTACATGCCACTACAATTCATAAGAAATATAGATAAATATGAGGAAGTTAAAATACAAAGTACCTTCTGAATATGCAAAAGAATCAGAATTCAGTACTTTGTAATATTTCTACACTTTGTCCAGTATATATTTTTTCTTATTTTGCTGCTCAGAGACTGAAGAAATACAATTACTTTGAAGGACAACCCCACACCTTAACTAAATGAAGGGGTTAGATTCTAAGCATTGTAAGTACAATTTATTTTTATCTAAATTCAGCCTCCATATTTAGGTGTCCAGTCCAAGCTAGCCATATACAGGGAAGAGACACAATTGTCTCCAGATTCTTCATTAGAGATTCAAGGAAGGATGCCTATGTTTCTGGGACAAAATCAATTTAACAATGTGCCAATGTGCTTCACAATCTCAAGAGAAACAATTTTATTTTCTGATCCAAGACACATACTTTACAAAAGACTTTTAATAAGCAGTGTTATGTCAGCAATTCTTTGTTTTAAGAAATATTGTAGCACAAAAGTAGCTGTTTAGTACAACCTGGCAGTCATAGCAATTCTTTAGCCTTACCCATACCAGTAGGAAGACTTAAGTACATCTTAAAATTATTTTCTAAACATATTTGACAAGGAATTTATGAAAAAAGAGGAAGGAATCTATGAAAAAAAAATGTTGTGTGTTAGCCCTGGTAAGCAGATCAAGGTGGATTTTTATGGGGGGGATACAGGGGTGGCTTCTGTGAGAAGTTGCTGGAACCATGTCCAAATGAACCAACATCAGCCCTGTCCTTATGCTCAATCCATGAGCATTTTGTTATATTTTCTCAACCCTGTCCAGTTGAGGAGAGAGTGATACACAGCAGCTTTAGTAGGCACACAGTGTCCAGACAGGATGAAGGTCCCACGCTATGCATGTAAACAAAACGAAAAAAGTAATTAATTCTCCCCTTTCCATCAGCAGGGAGGTGTTCAAGCATCTCCAGGAAAGCAGGGCTCTGTTGTACATAAGAACAGGTACTTGGGAAGACAAATGACATCACTCTGAACATCCTCCCTTCCTTCTTGTCTCTTCCAGCTTTTATTGCTGAGCACGATGTCATGTTATGGAATATTCTTTCTTTCAGTTGGGGTCAGCTGTGCCTCCCAAATTCTTCTGCACCTCCAGTCTACTCACTGGCAGGACATCATGAGAAGTCAGTGCTGTGTACGCACTATTCAGCAGTAACCAAAACACTGGTGTGTTATCAACACCATGTTGGTCACAAATACAAAGCATAGATTCATACAAGCTGCACGGAGAACACTAAATCTATCCTAATCAAAACCAATATATAGAGGAATCAGTCCCTCTCCATTGTTAAATAATAAATAAAGATTAACATACTAGCTTCCCAAAATACTTAACAGACTGTCAATAAATTATAAAAGTTTAAAGAATTTATTAACCAAGTCAAAAGCTTTCAAAATATTCTAAATAGTAAAAAATCACAGTAGAGTTCTTTTTCAGCAATTTTTTTCCCAACTGGAAGTTAAAGAAAGTCAATAACATGTGTGGTTCCAACGGCATCAGTTATTCATTTGCAATCTTTCATGACATGAAGTAAGAAATTGAATAAAATAGGGAAAAATGTGAGTCATGCCTTATTTGTCTAGATGCCTCTCCTGAAGTTAAAACCATCTGCAACATTTATTTGCTACATTAGACAAATGAGTGATTTTTCTTTCCCAGGGCTAAACCGATTTTTAATTTAATTCAAGAGCACGTAGAGTTTGTCCTCTGTAATGACTTCTACAACTATTCTCCTTTTATTCTGACTTTCCCTCAGGCCTATATATTTTTAAGTTGCAAAATGCAAACAGGTATCCTTTCACTAATCACAGTAAGAACCAAGTTCCAAAAAATTGAATATGTATTTCATTAAAACACACAGCAGATATACAGGAAAAATCTCAGCATTCAGCATAATCCTGTATATGGGTTGTGATCAACTGTGTCAGGATGTATCTCATGTAACATTGCTAAATCTTTACTTGGGTTTAGTAGATTTAGGCAAATTTACTGCAGAAAAATCCATCAAAGATTTTTAAGTACAAGGTACTCCACCTTATGACTCAGGAAGTTGCAAAGTTAGCCAAATGTTAGAAGAACATTTAGAGGAAATATCTCTAGATATTTACTCTGTGATTACATTATTTCCTTCTAATATAGAGGAAAGAAAGAGAATACGTATACTGTATATTATAGTATCAGCATTTATTTTCTCTCTACTTACATCTTTTATTCCTCTTGCCTGTGGCACTAGTTGTTGTTGCATAAAGGCCTTTATTCTGATCCAGTATGGAGTCATTTCCCTGAGATTCTTAACCTCGTTTAGCTACAAGGGAAACATCTGCACTGATGCTTCTGGGTGTCCAGGAGCTTTTTGAGGTGAGTAGATCCAGGCAATTTTAGAATGTGATTCATCTGACCTATTGAATAATACCTCTGTATTCAGAAAATGTAGGACATAAAACCTGCAAATCCCATCCAATAGTATGAATTATCTTTTAGATTGGTGCTCAAGGATTATGTCTATATCAGAGCTTTTTATCCTCAATAGTGCTGTGTGGCCAGATAAAATATAATGTGCAGCTGGAATACATTTTTGTGTGATACAATTGTCACAATAATTTTCTCTGCTGATTGATTTATTACAAGTATAGTAGGAAGTGAGGCATTTATGGTCTGCCACTAAACAAATTGACTGGTCTTGATTAAAATTTTTACAGAAAATGGCAGAATTTGTGGATGGAACCTAATTCTCTCAGAATTCCCAGTGTCATTAACCAGCCTTTGTTTGTCTCTATCCAGCAGAACTTTGTTGGGGCCTGTGATTTCACTGTGATTTGGCGTCAAAAATAGCAAGGTGGAGCTGAGTTATACTTCTGCAGAATCTCACGGTTGATCTGTTGCATGTTAAAAAGTGGAGCTGGATCTTGAATATGCTTAATATGATGCACAGTTTACATGACCATTCTGGCAAAAAACAAATTTCTATGAATGTTTAATTCAGAAAGATGCATAACAGCTGCTTTGTACATGTGTATAAATCACTACTTATGCAAATGTCTTCTTTCCAGCCATGCTAAACTCTGGGTAACTTGCATGTGGAATTTCACAACATAGTTATTTTTCTCATCAAAATCATGCTGAAGGAAGAATCCTCAAAGACAAAGCAAAAAGGACCATAGAGTAATGCCAAGAGCTACAACAATGGCTGGAAAATGATCTGAAATTTTACCCTCTACAAAATATAATTTAAAAATCTGAATTCAGGAAATACATGAAAATGAAAAAAATACTTTGACAGGACAGAGAAATTTCTAAACCTCACACCCAAGTTCTAAGTGTGAGAACTATCTCAAAATATCTATCCAATAAATACTACGGAAGGCGATTAAGTTTTAAAACAAAGAATTCAGAATAAGACAGTGATCCAAGTGCTTAGGTATTAATTACATAATAACACGTATATCTACAACATGATAACCCTTCTGCACTATAAGTGGCTATTCAAATGAAGAATTAATTCTTAATCTATGTTTAAATCTGATGATTAATGAGGTTTTTTACCTTTTGAGAGGGAAATAAAGGTAGAGAGTGAGCAAGATGTAAGTTAGCCATCACCACACCAACAGTAACTTTCATGGTATGCAATAATATTTTTTAATCTGGATTGTCTGCCAAAATCTGCTGTTTGGAGGAGGTTATACAGGTCATTCTTTCCTATCTCTTAATAATCTACCCCTTCCAGAGGAAACAATCCACTGAGGTGTGTAGACACGATGCTCCACATATGTTCACATGTGCTGATTAGAGAGGAAGAATTACTTCCTTCAACCTCTTGGCTGCACTCTTGCTCGTATCATCCAGAAAGCTGTTGCCTTTTTTTGCAACAAGACTCCAATTCTTTTCCTGCAAAACTGCTTTCTGATGATTTGGACTGCAGCCTGTACTGGTGCATGGGATTTTTCTTCCCAAAAGGCAGGATTTGGCACCTCACTGAACTTCCTGAGGTTTCAGTCAGACCATTTCTCCAGTCTGATGAGGTCTCTGAATAGCAGTCCTGCCCTGCATCTTATTGACTGCTCTGTTAATTTAGTATTATTTGTAAATTAACTGTGAGTGCTTTCTAGCCCAGTTCATTAACAAACATGTTAAATTAGTATTGGCTCCAATTGGCTCTTCACTGGCTAAAGACAGGCTGCCAGCCATGCTTTGTACTGCTGATCACAAGCCACTGAGCCTGGTCGTCCAGTCAAGTATCCACCTACCTTATAATCCACTGTACTGGATTTGCAAGGCAAGGTTTTGGCAGCAGAGGTGGGGTTTCTACAGGGGCTTCTGTGAGAAGCTGTTATAAATGTCCCCTGTATATTCCCTAGCCAATGCCAGCCAGCTCGAAGATGGACCCACCACTGGCCAAGGCCAAGCCCATCATCCACAGTGGTAGTGGCTCTATGATGACATATTTTAAAAGGGGGAAGTTATTGTGCAGGGTCAAACTGAAGGCAGAGAAGAGAGAATGAGAAGGTTAAAAGAAACAGCACTGCAGCCACCAAGGTCAGTGCAGAGGAAGGGGGAAGAGGTGCTCCAGGCACCACAGCAGAGATTCCCCTGCAGGATGAGGCAGCTGTGCTCCTGCAGCCCTTGGAGGTCCATGGTGGAGGAGAGATCCACCTGCAGTCCCTGGAGGGCCCCATGCTGGAGCTGATGGATGTTCAAAGGAGACTGTGAATCTGTAGGAAGCCTGTGCTGGACCAAGCTCCTGACAGAACATGTGGACCTGTGCTCGGGTGAGTGACCCTACTCTGGGGTCACTCACTGGACCACTGACCCTACAGAGGACCCACACAGAGATATGGTATGAACTGAACACAAACCCCACTCTCTGTTCCCCTGTGCCACTGAGGAGAGAAGGCAGAAAAAAATCAGCAACGAAGCTGAAGAAGGGAGAGATGGGCGGAAAGTCTTTTAAGTTTTAGGTTTGTTTCTAATTATCATGCTCTAATTTGATTGGTGGTAAATTAAATTGTCTTTTTTCCCCAGACTGAGTCTGCTTTGCCCATCATGGTCACTGGTGAGTGATCTCTTCCTGGCTTTATCTTGACCCATGAGCTTTTTTTTGTATTTCCCCTCCCTTTTCTAGCTTAGGAAAGGAGTAAAAGACCAGCCTTGGTGGGATCCTGGCACCCAGCCAACATCAACCCACCAATCCAAATCATGATAAATGTTGCTGTAAAAGTACTATTTCAGTAGAAGAACTAGACCTTGAATAGTCTATCCAAAATTCAGCTTAGCTAGGAAATAGATATGAAAAACTAGAGACTTAGGATTTTCTCTCTTAGTCAGAGGCTTTCCTTACAGTGACTAAACAGGGATTCTAGGAAACTAGCTTAGGTTAAAGATCCTTAAAATAGCAACACTTAAATGAAATAAAGTCATTCTCATTTAAGAAGCTTCCATTTGAAAACTAGAGAGAGTAACTGACCGATCAATCCTTCAGAAACAGATGAAAGTATCTGCAAAGAATTGCAGAACAGATGGAATTATAGAAATAATTTCTCTATTTCTGCACTGGACAGGGGTTATCTCTTTCAGGAACTGGAAAATAAGAAGCCTATAGACCACCAGCAGGAGAGGATTTAAAGGACAGTCAGAATGCTCAGAAAAGTGGAAAAGTTCTTATGTAGGAAACACTGAGAGACCTTAAGTTGTTTTGCCTCTAGTTTCCTCTAAGTCCGTAGTGGAGAGGGCAAGAAGTAATGAGCCTAAGTTGGATCAAGAAAGATAAGATTCAAATGTTAGGAAAAGGTAAGAAAAGGAAGCACTTCAACACACCCGTAGCTGTGGAATACTTCAGTCCCTTAAGAACATATTAGAGAAACCCCTAACACACCCCTTGGTGCCTTCAGTCTCAGGATATCTCCCAGTATTATTTTCCGTATTTGTCAGTGCTATAGTTGTTGCATTAGCAGATGCTTCTAGATAAACATACTTCTTTTTTTTGTGGCTAGCTGGGGGGAAAGCTTTCTCCCTCTCATCAAGCATAAAGCAGCTGTGTACCAAGATATTTGATCAATCTGGACGAAAACATAAAATCTGGCCCTCAAGAGCTCTTGCCTTGACAGCAGGCAGCATCACAAAATTACCATTTTTCTTTCTGACTATTGGTAGAAAATACACAAGACATTAATTCTTTTATAACTGTTGTGCAGTTCTATAAAGGAGTAATTGATCTTTTTTTGCATACAATTACTTTCAAGCATGGGATTATTAAACCAATATTTACCTCTCACTTTAGAATATTTAAGCAGAAGCAGTAGAAGTACATAAGCAGAGTAACCTTTAGATCTACATTAGCTTAAATTAAATAAATAATTTTTGGTATTTGGCTTGTCATCAGCCACAATATTGTGTTGACCAATCAACTAAAATTAACTATTTAATGAGTGTTTAATTTTCCAATGAATAAGAATCTAAGCTGCTTCTGCTGAGAATATGTGTGTAACAGATATGATTAGTAAGGCATTCAATATTAATTAAGTAATACTTAATTGGATAGTAGTCCATTTAATTGTGGATAGTAGTCCACACCACCTGTTCTTACAGATATGTTTTAAATATAAACTTCAAAATATCTATGAAACAATAGTACAGTAATTCTGGATGCTCCATACACATAACAAGGATACATGGTTTATGGTTACATTTGAAAGTATGTTTTCCCAGTTCCTTTGGTGACCAGTGACAGAATGAGAGGGAATGGCCTGAAATTGTGTCAGAGGAGGTTTAGGTTGGATATTAGAAAAAGGTTCTTCACCCAGAGGGTGATTGGGCACTGGAACAGGCTCCCCAGGGAAGTGATCACAGCACCAAGCCTGACAGAGTTCAAGAAATGTTTGGACAATACTCTCAGGCACTTGGTGTGACTCTTGGGGAGGATCCTGTGCAGGAGTTGGAGTTGATGATCCTGAAGGGTCCCTTCCAACTCATAATATTCTGTGATTCTGTGATATATTTTATATTTACATGATATTATATTGTACTGGTTTAGTTCTCCTCAGTGTGGACTTGAGTTCTTCGAGGAAATATTTCATACCAGCAGAACCACAGTCTCTAGATCATGTTTACCCCAAACAGCTGTGACCACCAGCAAGACTGAAAATGTAGACCAGATAGCAAATGAAGACATTTCAACTAACCAATAAACAGCCCTGTCATGAATATCAAAACTGACTGGTCATCAAGATACATATCCTGTGTTATCTAGAATTCTCAAGGAAAGATCAATACCTTAGCATCTGCATGGGCTATCTGTGCAAATAGTCCACAGCAACTCCTGCTGCCATCAGGGTGTTCCAAGAGAGGCTTCTACAAATAAACAAAAGATTCATCTGGAAAAGTTCAGCAGAGGATCTATCATAATGAAATGCATCAGGTGTACCCTCTATCACAATATGGAAAACAAATATACATATATGCTTTGTTCAGATCATCTTTCCAGACTGTGAGGAGGCCAGACCCAACATCAGCTATTACTATAGAAACAGAATGGTTAACAATTATTGTGCAAAGCCTGCTAGACTTTATAAATGAAGGAAAATCACTTCCTTCAGAAAAGTATGACACTTCTCTGGGCTTAGTGTGCCAGGAATAAGTTCCGTAGTGTTGTTTTCTGGATTCAAACATGAGTGGCACTTTCCTAATCAGGATATGAGATTTATGAATCTTTGAATAAACTGCCACATTCTTCCCATAAAAATGTAAGATCATCCAGTGGGATCCTCAGACTTACACAGAACAAGGCCTGGATAAACCACAAGGCATTTTCATCCTGTTGAGAACTGCTGCAGAACAGTGCATAAAATATCACAGAATTCTCATGATAGCTTTCCAGCTAATGTCCCCCAAGTATTCACCATTCCTAGAGAATAAAAGTGGAAATATGATGAAATTATGAGCCCAAGGGATATATGAATGCCCATTTGTATGCAGAATGTAAATATGAGCTTTCTACACAGTATTATAGTCTATTTCATTGTGCTTTCTTAGGAGCTAACTTTTTGCTAAGTTTTCCTTCTGCAAAGGTAACTTACATTTACTCAAGAGAAATTTTGCTGGTACTAGAAATTTTAAAACTAAAAGATCTATATAAACAGAAAGCTTATTTTACTATTCTGTTAAAATGGGGAGTTCATACATAGTTTGAGGTTGGAAGGTAAGGAAAGGCGAAAGTGAGGCCCCTTCACTTGGACAGCTGAATTCCAACAGCAGTTGGAAGGGGAAGATAAGACTAAAACCTCCACTATTCATAAAGTGTTCCATTTAAATGAAATAGTCCTTATCTTTTGGCTTTATAAGATAAACTTCTCTAACACAAACTGTAATTATAGGAAGTATTTCAGGAAATTGTAACAGTTCAAAGGAACGTTTTGTGATAATATGTATGATAAATACTATAGACATTAGCAGGCTTAACTCCTCTGAGGGGTCCATACTTGCCCTGGTCACTGGCTGATTTCCAGGGGGACAAAACATTTGTTTTTAAAGGTGATTGAAAATTTTTGATAATACTTTGCCAATACTTACTTTAAAAATCTTTTACAGTAAATCTTTTCCTCCTCCACTCCAGAACTAGTTCTTCAGACATGTCTGATTTTCTATCTTCTACATTAATGTTTTCAACTCCTCTTCCTGTAGGCCCATCTATGTTACCTTATACTGCTTGAAGTTAATGGTGAGAGGTACCAAAGAATGTCACCTAGTCAGTATTCACTTTTGTGATATATATTGCCTAATGAAACTATCAAAACCAAAATAAGAAATAAGTTAGAAAATTTGATCTTACCTACAGATGCCAGCTAGCTAATTCAGTAGCATGTTGCAGGTTAATATATTTTTTGCAGGTTAATAATTAATTTATTGTCATTTTATCATGACACATAAAAATATAATTAATATGTAGTTAGCATTTGATAGGCTAATGACAACAACAACAACAATAATAATAATAAAAACAATAAAGCCTATAAGACATGTGTCCTGATCTTTGCCAAATGTAGGTAAGTCCCTCATTTCAACCAGTGCAGGGCTTCTTCCAGATTTGACATTTAACCGCTGGCTCATGACACGCTAACACTGCAGAAGATTACAAATAAGGAGATGTTCAGAGCTGTGATTGTACCAGCCCTCATTTCTAGGTGGTGGTGCAGAACACTCCCGCATGTGCAGGTAGTCCATACCTGCCCACTTGGTCTATTTTAATTGTGTCATGGTCTGGTTTAATTTGGTCTGTTTTAATTGTGCCATGAGTCGTAGGAATTTACACTTCAGTTATATTAAATATTCTTGGATTATGTGTATAAGAGTAAGATCATTTGTGTAAAAGTACTCCTTTCAAAACTCTGTAATATGGCTGTAGATGAACCAGGAGGACTTTATCCCAAACTGCAAAAAATTAGATAAATAGATGGATGGACAGATAAACAGATAGACAATTCTTATGAAGAAATTCCTAATAATTAGTGAGAGAATTCCAAGCATTAGTACTGGCTGTTAATTTGTTTTTATTGTTAACAAAGGATTTCTAACTATTCACTTTTTTTATTACATGCAAAATTAAATAGAGATTTCTTTAAAAATCACATTACATGTAATTCAATGATTTTTTGCATGTTGATTGTATATGGATCAGGAGGAAACAAATTTCTAACAGTTTTTGGGGGACTTCATAAAAAGAAGTCATAATACATATTTAGATGGAAAACTGGACTATTCTCTTTCCCTTCCTTCTTCAACACTTCTCTGTAGCCTAAAAATCACATAAACTCTACAAACCCAAACCCACACAACTGTCCAAGTTATTAAGAAGTGTTGTTAGTTAAGGGTTGCTTTCCTAACCTTCTTTGGGTTTCTTTGTTAACTGATTAATTTTCATTATACACATTCTGTTCTCTCCAGCTGTTTCACATGGTGCCTTTCACAGACTTATTTAGCAATGCTGAGGTTTCCTTACCTTGGGCTGAGTTGGGTTTTGGAGGACTGTGGCTGGAGGCTGATGTTCTACATTTACTACAGGCTTGTACAAAGATCTGATTGGCAGTACAGTTAGACTTGCTTAGAATTTCCTCACCCTAAAAAAATCAAAGACCCTTTCAGAACTATTGTGAACTATGTGAGTACCTTTGTTCTTAGTGGATAAGAAGTTATTTTGACTGTATTTTTAACAATCTTTGGGTTTTTTTGTTTGCAACCCAAATTTAAAAAAGAAACCCTACTTTAATTCTCTCAAAAATCATTATCAGCAATGTAACTTCATAACCTTGTAAAGATGTTCATGTTCAAATAATTAAATTTTAAAGCATTTTAAACCAATTAGTTCCATATATTCTGTTTAATAGAACAGGTTCATTTCTTCTCCAGCATTTAATAGTTCACTGACATTACTGAGGTTGTTAAAAAAAAGGTGCCTCTTAGCAGCAGTAGCAAAAAAGAGTGAAAACTAACCATATGCTCAAGTCCCAATTTTGTATTCTAAATAGTTGAGTGCCCACACATGTCAATAGCTTTTTCTGGAACTACTCTGAGGCTTACTCATACAAACACCTGTCCTGAGTCCATACATTGGTACAACTAGATGCTGTGAGCCATTGTTTTGAAGATAGCTACTTACCAAAAGTGGAGACTAAGAGTCTGTTTTAAATTAACACAGCCATAAGCTAAAACCTTAGTCAGTCCTTAATCCAAGCAGCCAGGAAGCAAAGAACATGCTCAATGCAGCCATTAAATACAGAAAAAGATATTTATATAGCAATATAGGGGAATGGTGTTACTTGTATACAATGTATATGTATACAGACAAAGGTTTTTATGACTTATTTTTGCAGTGACTTGTATACTTTGAGGAGTCACTGACCCATGAGAATATGAATAACCTACTTAGCCCTCTTGTACTGCTAGCTGAAGTTAAGTATCATTTATGGTACGTTCAGCATGTTTCAAAAGAGTACATGTGAATTTCCTTTTCTTGAAGTTAAAGAATATATATAGTAGAAGTGCAATCACAATGCAGTCTGTTTTAATTTACTTTTACAACCCTTTTTGACTCTTCCAATACCTGCGCATGAAAGAGAACAAGGCAACTAATCTCATGTTATGAGTTGAGAAGTAAAAGCTGTTGATGGCTAAAATATTACTCTGGCAATAGGGAACTTGCCAGTTACCTCTTTAACTACATTGTGGAAAGGACATGTCTGTGCTGTCATGGCCGGGCCAGAGGGTAATCTTGGAGCAGCTGAGAAATACCCATAAGAAAACCGTACCATGAAATCTTTATCAGGGACATAAGAAAACATATGAAAATCATTAGAATGTAACTATTCTGACTTAGCAATTTCACTTTTTACAATACACTCATGAAAGTACTAAATGATTTTCGTGTTCCCACATATAGTCCAGTACAGGCAGGTACCACAACTTCAAAAAACACTCAGGTTTCTCCTTCAGAGGAGGAAAGCTGCATGAGAAGGAAAATGATCTTACACATCTTCATTTTCTGCTGGTACCTCAGAGTGATTTCATTTTAGTCCTTAGCATCTTCCAGTGACAATGATTCCTTTTTAAGACTGCCTCTGTAATTATTAGTAGCATAAGCTACCCCTGGCTAATGCATTTTTCAGACCAACTGTTTCTCCTTGTACTAAAGATTTTTATAGGGACAATGAGTTATGATTTTCAACCCAATTACTAGTCTTTTTTCTTCTCAGTCACGTTATATACCACAATTTTTACTTACCTGGTAACCCTGGTGCTATCACATTCCCATTTCATATCACATCACACAACATAACCAGAGTGTAGGAGATGCACTTATCCTGATCAGAAGAACATGTGCCTCAGTAGCCACATACTGGGCACAGCAGAGATAGGGGACAGAGAGTGGGATACTATAAGGAGCATAGAGCTGTTACAAACTTAAGTTTATAAAATTACAGCCCTAAACCTACTCCCAGTTTTTGTTACATTCATGATATGGCCTGTGTCTAATATAGTTGTCTTGTTAGAGTGATTACACAGGTTAAAAAAAGGCTAAATGGATAGGTGTCTAAAAAATAGATCAGATAGTATAAACTAGAGTAGACTAGAATAGAATAGAGTAAAATAGAAAAATAATTATAAAGCTTCCAACAAAATAGTGCATACAATCCATGAAATGTGGCATGGTTAAGTTGTAAGCTCCCTTTTTACAAAAATACATTCAGAGGTGCTCCCAATACCATAAAATGTTGTAACTACAAATGTGTGAATGATTTATAAAAATGGCCAGGAAAGAACATGCTTGGTTTTCAGATGCTGCACATTTTAGCCCTCTCTATTTTTTCTCTTCTCCCAAACAGTAAGAAACTTTGCTATTGTATCTATTGTAATAATGTACAGTTCCTAGTTGGTAAATTCAGATGCATCCACAGTGTTCAGGTAGCTCCATTAACTTCTCTCCTTGTGGAGACTCCCAAGGTGATGTGACTATTTCCAATAAGAATAATAATAATATGAATAAGGACATTATAAAACTTTAGTGTCATCATATCCCTAACACTGTTACCGCTGAATCCAATCTTCATTTTAAACTATTTCTAGCTTCAGTGCCACTGGCTATATTGTTGTCATTCCTGTTTAAAAGCTCCCCTATACCTCAAGAACATGCACTGCAGATTAATAATAGAATTATCATGTGGCTCAGAGGAAAATACTGGGTAATTTTCCAGCAACCTGCTGGTTATTTTCAAGCCCTGAAAGTAAAGAGCAGGCCTTCACAGACACGTCCAGGGGAAGAGAAACTCAGAAAAGTAGGTGTCCTTTGCTGACATCTTATAGAGGAGAGGAAGAAATGAAAGGTTCTGTCTATAATAGTAAGTGAAGTGGAGCCCTAGTACAGGCTCAAGAATAGAAATGTGGTCATTCATGGTGTTAGTGCTCTGGCAGACTGTGAGCTGCACTTTGAGACAGGAAGTGTAAGGTAGCCTAAGAAAGTGATACCAGGTGTTTCCTTTTTTTTCTTATGGTGTGCTAAAGACAGGACAGAAAACTAATAGTTGACTTGACTGACTAGTATGATCTCTACTAGTACTGGTCCTACACAGACCTCGTGCCACTATCTTTAGCCATGACTTCTTCAGATTGAACCTGAGAGTGATGCTGGTGCTGTCACTAAAGGTCTAACAGATGGTAGAGTCCAACCACCTCATGGGTGATGCAGGAATGTATTGAGATTAGGGGCTCTACTCCCACATCACGTGCAACAATGGGAATCAGAAGAAATGCAGCTTGAGTGAGTCCAAAGCCAGGCCATGAGTAGAGCCTCCATTAATGTTTACACATCTTTAGAAATTATGGAAATTCTGACGTAAGTATAAAACCAACATGGTTTACATGGTTTTCTATAAGAGTCGGATGTAAAGGGGGGTGCTTTTGGTTTGTTTTTCCTTTTGTTTTTCCTTTTCCTTTTTTTTTTTTTTTTTTGGCTGAGTAGTTGGTTTCATTTGGGGGTTTTTGTTCGTTTTTGGTTGGTCGTTTGTTGGTTGGTTGTTTTTTGTTTTTCATTTTTGTGTGACTTTGCACTGTTGAGGAATATGGAGGTTGTTATTACCTTTCATGTGTCTGTCTTTACCCAGAGCTGGGAAGGGTGGACCCTGTTCTGCAGTAGAAGAATGTTTGTTCCAGGTGAGTGGCTAATGAATCTTTCAGGTTCAAAGTCATTCTTGCCATCAAAAAAACAAAGAAACTGCTGGTCTGTTCAGTTTGGTAGTATTTTTACAAGATTTTTTAGCTACTGAATCCTGTGCAAGGTGCAATCATCTTGAAGTATCTCACCAGAAAATGGTGGAATCTCTGTCTCACTCATAGTTTGCTGTGGCTCAGCTGTTTCAGTATTTTGAGGATGAGAATTTCCAAGTCTAATCAAAGTCATTTGGCTTCCTATAGAAACTTCTGAGTGTAAATTAATCAACTGAACACACAAAGCCAGAAATGATCTAAAGGTCTCACCTGGCCTTAAGTTATAAGCACCTGTTAAATTAATGGCCCCATCACTCGCACATTCAAATGGAAACCAGGCAGACTGCTGTGGTTTTACTCAGTCATGACCAAAATCTGTGCAAAAGCAACTGATTTCACTTTGATTCACCTCTCCCCAGCCTTTACCCATCTTGAGTCTTTCCCATTCCCAGAAATGAGCCTCCAATATCAAAATGAGTTCGAAAATGTTTAGAGTTCAGGCTACTTCAGTCCTAAGAGAAATCAACAAATCAAAAGAAACTATTGCACATCCAGCACAGACGAATGAAATAGAAATGTAAATTTCACAGAAGAAAAAAAAAAAAAAAAGTACACCTTTAAAGAAAAAAAAGGCATACCTGTTCTTAAACTGAAATCCCCTATATTTCATTTTAAAAATTTAGATAAAATGTATTTGTCAAAAAAACCCCAAGCATGAAAAGCAAGTGTTATGCATACTTCATATCTATGTGAAATTTAATACTCCAACTTTATTCTAGTCTTTTTATGAACCTTCTTATTTAAGGCAGTTTTTTATAAATAATAGAAAAAACATTGCTCACATAATTTCAATTTAAGAAATATTGTGTAACTATAATATAGTGTATTTGGCACATTTAAATCTTATATTATAGACTTGATTTTTTCTGAAGACAGGTGTACATGAGAATCAGCTCTGCCCTCACTTCGGTGCTTCACCAGGACCTCTTTGTGAACAGCTGGTGCACAGAACTGTTGGTGAGGAAGCAGGAGAGGGCAGACATCTGCTGTGCTGCATGAGCAGAGAGCTTACTCTTACAAATATCAGTTTTCTTACCGTTGCAAGGAACATAGATTCGTATGACCATCTGCCCACAGTTTTGGTCTGCAACCAGTCTTCCACCTCCAGTATTCACTTGAAAAATTGAAATGAGTAGCTCCTATCAAATTTCTCTAATATTAAAATATTTCTCACTCAGAATGCTAAGGTGCATAAGAGCACTATCAGTCTAGCATGAAGACATATCGTAAAATAGTCAAAATCTTCAGCCCTCAGTTTCTTGACTTGATGTTACCTCTGAAGACAAAAAAAATACCCCACTTTTTAAAGTGGTGACAAGTAGATAGTGCTCAGGAGGGATTCAGAGGAAGCATAAGGAAAGCTACTGAACCAGGTTGCCTTTGGTTCAATATGGATGAATTTTTGCTCCCCTACTTGATAGGCATGTTCAGTGCTGAGGTAGGTTTAGGGCAGATGACAGGAAGCAGAGGCAGGGTATTAATTTTACCCTTAGGTTTTATAAATTTCTTTGTTTGCACTTTATTTTTGCATCAAAAATACACATTAAATTCAGCATTATTTCTTCCCTGTTTCTTTCAGAACTTCAATAAGCATGACTTTGGCATAAATCTGCTGTATTTTACCTTTTCTTTTTTTCTGTTATGTTCACTCTAAGGTGCAAAATATGAAATGTCAGAAATTATAATAGTAGCATGTACCAAAGATCTCTTTTCAAGCAAAGATACAGTGTATATACCATGGAAAATCATTAATCCAAGGTAAATGAAGGAACTGATAGTTGACTTGTACAAAGTCCATAGAAAATTATATCATCATAAATTTGGTTTAATGGATTTAAAGAAATCAGGCTAAACTGATGCATTCTTTTTATTAAAGGGATTTACTGTACTACAAGTCTCAGGACAAATACTGGAGACAAATTAAAGTAAATAGCACTTGAGTGAAGGGTGATTCTTACAAAAATTTTAGGATTTGCTGCCAGTATAAGGTAAGTAGTTCTTGCACAGCTTTCCTATTTTCAGATGTTACACCACCACATAAAGACAAGACACTTTCATGTGTTTTGGGCACATGCTGAAACACATTTATAGTTTCAGCCAGCCTTGTGGAAAATCAGTGGAGAGGAAGAAAAAAGACAGATAAAGTAGCACAGATTTGGAATATAAATAAAAGGAATTGAAGGATAAAGCCTTAACCTAATGAGTTTGGAGATATTAAATTTTATTGGAAATAAGCAAATTTGTACTGTATTTTATTCACATATCTGACTTTATGTAAGTGGCCAGTCTTCGCGAACGAAGATCTGGGAAAGGTGTTTTTACCTTTCAAGCCTGCGCAATGGATTTTTT
>JAWWLV010000088.1:137179429-137212292 GCA_035041135.1 Platyrinchus mystaceus
GAAGCAGGAGGATTTGAACCTGCGGCCTTGGCGCTGAGAGACCAGCATCTTAACCGCTAGGCCACCAGGGGTCCCCTTGACTTTATGTACAACTATACATAAGGACAAGGAAGATGAATAATCCATGCTTAAATCAAAGCCATGGACTCATGGAATATCTGGGTGAATTTCATTGCAAATAATGCATTTCTTCATAATTTTTCCAGTTTTTCAGAAAATAAAATGGGCTTAGAAATAAAGAAGACTACAGAAGTTGTATAACTCTAAACTGCTCTCTGAGATGCAGAATATAGTTTAGACATTGGTACAGACCTACTGCCACAGTAGATGACATTCAAGAAGGCAGGCAAAGACCTATTTTTCTGCTCTGAAAGACAGCACCTCAAACATCAAAGTGATTCCTTGCACTCCACCCAAATGTCAGATAATGAGCAGAATAAGAATTTGAGATAAGAATGATGCATGGATTCTCATCTGTATGTTCCCTTCACCCACAAAATCCATTTCACCTTCAACATAGGCACACTTTCATATTGTAAGATTCCAAACTTAAGCACTCACAGGTTCTTTCTTGGGTTTTTTAGCCTTCTTTGCACATGTATTTCTGCCACATCCAAAGTGCTGTAACTCAAGGAATTATTTAAAATTTGCCGAGATTCCCTCTCTATGAATAACCACTTGATTCCCAACTGAAGAACAAGGATTGTTAAACCCTATAAAGATAAGGTCTTCTCAGTGGTACCACAGGAAGTTATATGTCCGCACACACCTGCACACCTGTTCTTCTTAACCTATCCATTAACCTGATATTTGCATTAGCATAAGATCTAAAAGAGAAAGAAGAATAAAATAGATTTCTTTGGATAGGGACAAGGCAATGGGACTTAGGTTACCTCAGACTAGAAGAAACTGTTTAGAGGTGAGGTTTTAAAAGCAGTTGTGGGAGACAGCCTTGTGTTGCGAAGGTCTAAGTATTTCCCTAAACTCAGATTTCTTCTGTTTCTGTGTGAGTTCTGTTAAGAATTTAATCAGTTCTCCAAGGGCTCCACTTCTGGCATCCCTTGCTCCTTTTCTAACAACTCTTAGCTGACATATGGCAGTGGTAACAGTTCTGGGCAAAAATTCAGTCTTCTTGGTCAGTGTCTCTTTCAGTTGTTCCTTCACGATTTGTGGGAAGAAAATTTCCCATTTTATCATAGAGTCATGGAATGGTTTGGGTTGGAAAGGAACTTAAAGATCATCTATTTCTAGCCTTCTCCCTTTTACCCCACCGTGGACAGGGATGAAGCCCACTAGATGATCAGGTTGCTTAGGGCCCCAGTCAACCTGGCCTTGAACACTTCCAGAGATAGGACATCCACAACTTCTCTAGGCAACCTGTTCCAGTGCCTCACCACCCCCTGAGTAGAATAAATTTTCAGGTTTTTTCCTGTTATGAACTGTTGGGGAAAATAAGGAGCAGAAATCACTTCCCTTTGGAAAATAAGAGGCTTGTTGTAGTGGCAATAAGTACTTTGGAGAGTAAATACTCTGGGCTTAGCTTTAGCATGTGGACTCTTATAGCTGGTGACAACAGATATTCTTGAAGCCGTAAGGAACTTCAGGAAAAGTTTTGGATGTTGCATTGGTAAGTGGTCCAACCCCAAATCTCAACCAAATCATCACCCAAAATCAATAACATAAAAAAAAAAAAAAAAAAAAAAAAAAAAAAGTTTTTGAAGCTAGTGATTAAGAAGTAGGTAATTTTCCTGCTTTGTGTATGTTGCCAGAAACTTCAGGTCAGGAAAAAGTTCTATAAACTTATTAGACAGGTCTGCTCTCTTGGATTTACAAGTGAAAAGATCTATCTGGCGCTTTCCTGATTATGTAATACACACAGCACTGGATCAAATGGTGTGACTATTCTAATGTTTCTAGGAAGTACACATGAAAAAAATAAAAGCTAATAAAACATCATGCAAGGTCTCATCACATTGTAAATCTGGGGGTTATCATGCTGTTTCTCTATAACACTGTAAATATTTTGGTTTAGTATACCATATATCAAGAAAAAACTATCTCAAGAAAACTGAGTAGGAAGCTGAAAAAAATGTCAGCTAGAGAGATTTATTTCAAAATTGTGTCTTCTGTTGATTCCGTCTCCTATTGAATTCTACTAGAAGTTTGTTGTTTGCTTTTTTTATTCCTTACACAAATATTACAGCCAGAAGGTCTACGTCTCAATGAACAAAAATAAAAGTTCATAAAAGATACCACTGTTCCTGGACTCGAATCCAAGAATCTTCTTCCTCCTAAATACTTTTATTATTATCTAGTTTTTTATAACCCTCTTTCTAAATTACTGATTCTTGACTTCTGTTTTTGTAGAATGGATGTCTCAGCAGATGGGCCTGTGAATGCTTCCATTTCAATACATCCTATACACTCATTTCTTGAGCAACAAGATGAGTATTATGTGTGGTGAGAAATGTGCACTTTGTTATCTTGAGAAACAGGAGACTGAATTCTGATGTAGTAAGAACTAAACATTGAATAGATTAAAAGATACAACTCACTCCTTCAGTTGTATTGTAAAAGAATAAAACAAATCTTGCAAAGATTGATAAAGTAGCTATCCAAAAATTAGTCTGTGATTGGTTGAAGATTGATGTAGATTATAAATTTGGGAGTGAGCTACATATTATAAACTTCTTCTTCAAATATTGTAATCCTGCCTTTGCCAATAGCCATTCTGACATTCTCTTTGCCCTTTAGCCACATTAGCTTTTGCATTTGGCTCCTGTCATGTTTTTCCTGCCCACTTTATTTAAGAGAAATTGAGATTGCCTGGATTACAGCACACAGATCAGCATCATGCCTGGAGCCAACCTCCAGGCAGCCAAAATAAGTATGTTAGCTGAGTGTCATCCACTCCCACTGTGAGACCTTGTCCAGCTGTCCATATAGTGCATGTTTTAAATACCAATCATCAGAATGATAATGGTGTATTCAGTACACTGAGGAATTACCATCAACCAGATTGTTCCTTTATGCTTGCCTAGTCAATAAAATTTAAATAATATCTAATTCAAGCACAATACTAGTCCATAAAAATTTTAGGCAGGCATTACATCAGATTCAAATTATCTGTCTGTTCTCTGGCAAAGAAATATCTATAAAACCTAGAGCAAATTTACATATTAACCTGGATTTTTGTGCCTTCTATTTTTTAGAAACATGAGAAAGTTCAACCTTGCTTACAGGAAAATCACACTTAGACACACTGAATAAAATCCCAGTTCTTTACATCCACATTTCATAAGACTGTTGAGAGATTTCCCTATTGCTCCTTGGAAGTTTAAAATCGCTTTTGAAACACGTCATTGGTCGCCAAATAAAACAGTAATAGATCAGCATGTAAGAAATAAGGACTAAAGTGTTTTCAGTTTACCAGGTATTTTTCCTTTATTTACCTTTAAATATTAATGCACTTCTTCCAGATTTCTGATCTGTTATGTCCCAATAATATTCCTTGCCTGCAAAAGCAAAAATAATAAAGCAATATTTTCACAAATTATGTGCAAATGTTATGCATACCCTGCGATTGCATGATGAATTATTGAAGGATACTTTCACAAATATTCCTCATTTAATGTTAATCTTTTTTATTTTAAAATACAAATAAATTTGAACCTAATGCTATCACAACATTAAGGCTTTCAGAGATAGATCATAATAACCATATGGATATAAAACAAAGACTAGAATTTTGAAAACAATTTATTACTTGGGAGTCCAGTCAAACTGCAAAGCAGCTGCATCCTATTTCCCATATGCTGTATGTACTGGCATTTCATAAATAGTGAATATGTTGCCATAGTATTGTTTTCTGCTTTAAAGTCTAGATTTACTCTGCAATGCAGTTGCTTTGAGTTGTATTGATCACCAAAAGTCGTTCTAAAGCTAGGCATAAGAGAATCACATCAGTGATCAATGACGTTGATTTACAATGTCCAACATTAAAAAAATAATATATTGCACTAGAAGGATTTCTTATCTATATATAATTCATAAATATTTACTTTAGTGGAGTACCTAGAAACCAGAGCTTCAGTCTTCTGTGTGTTATAGAAGGCTGCCCAAAGATCTTGAATCAAAAAAGGTGAAAACTAAAAAAAAAAAAAAAAAAAAAAAGGAAACAAGAGAAAAACAGCCCATGTAAAAATGACCAAAGTATTGTATAGACAGTATAAACAGTATTACAGATTCCTTGTCACTTTCTCCAGGTAGCCAAAGTAGGATTTGGAAAAAGATTTGTGTTATCTTCCCTGCGCAAATCTGTAACAGACAACATGAAGTGTTAGAGAAAGATGAGAAAATATAGCCCAAACTTTAATATTCTGTTCTATTTTTTTCTTGAGATTTTGATTCAGACTCATTTCCTTGATACAGGAGGGAAGCTATATTTTCTCTTTTTAAAGGTTCATTTGGACATCTGAAAAAAAAAGTCAGGGGTGATGAAAAATACCTGAAGAGGCAAAAATATGTCTCATAAATTGATTTTTGAATACACTTGTCATGTTTCTACCTATTGTGTTTCTTCAAGAAAATTGTGAACTCAGAAAATTAAAACATTTCTCAGAAAAACAGACCTTTCAGTATTGGGCATGGACCCACAGTCCAAGAAGATTGGACCTACAGTCCAAGAAGATTTTTCTCCTCTCCCCTTCCGCTGCATCTGAGGTGTAATGTTTAAATGGCAGGCCTATCATTCTTCTTATCACAGTTTCCTTTCATACGTCACTGAATCTGTAGTTTGTGCACAGTGTCATGATTTTACTGTGAAGAGGCTTTTCCATGAGTTACTTAGTGGGTGAGAGTTATATCCCTTCAGAGAACGAAGGCATTGAACTTTCTGCTTTTTACACAATGGCCCAGTTTTCACAGAAGTGATTGAGGATGTCTCCTTTTCTGCAAGTTAAAAAAAAAAAAATCTTTCATTTCACTGGTTCATTCATATTAATATGGGCAAACAAGACTAGAATTTTCTTAGAGACATTAGAGAATTGAAGCTTTCATCAAGACCTCTGAAATCGCCCTAATCTCCCACTATTAAACATAAGGGAACAAAGAACAGATATAAAGCATGATGACATTTTGATGATTGTATTTATTTTTAAAACAGGATCAAAAACTGCATTTAAGATGAAACTCATCAATGTGTAGGAGGTATATTCTAAAAACCTCAGCTCAAATCCATAACAGAGAGAGTTCAGTAATGGAGATTCCAGTAATATAGCTGATGGATATGATTTGACACTTTTGTATTTCTGGATTCAGGTCTTGATCAGGATTTTAGAGGAAAAAGTGGGTGTTTAAAGATATTAGAGACCCCATTTCAGCAAGCCCAATAAGTTTCTATAAGCAATAGTCTTTGAGAAGGGTGCTTAAATATTTTTAAATGTATTTCAACATTCCCTTTTTTTCCTGGCCATATGAAGACATAATTGTGTTAGTGAAGAAGAATTCCTAGAAAAAATGATTTGTTCATGCACTTTTCCAAGCACACTCATTTACATATTTTTAATGTCACCTTAACACCAGATGCAAAGTCACAGTCAGTAATATTGTCAGAGAAGGACAATATTTTTTGATGCGTAAGTACAATATTGCTGATGTATCTTTTTTCCATTGCTCTATACTGGAATGAAAGATCATTTTATGCAATCTAGTTCTGGAGTATCCTGGCAAGATCTCATATCTTGAACTACATTGCCATGATTATTTTTCCTATTTTCTTTTTTATTTTTTTTTAATCAATACACTATTCAGAGAACTTTTAAACCAATTCAGAACTCTTTAAATACTTTAAATATTATAAAATAGTCTTGTTGAATTAAAACTATCTATCTTATTTGCTTTAATCAATTAAGATTTTTAAGTGCATCATAACTCTGTGCACAAAGAGACAACACTCATAAATCATGAGACAGTCTAAATTAATTGCCACAGGTAGAACCCTGCCAATAGCACATATAATTACTTTTTTGTTGTACAGAGTGGAATATCAGAAAGTTGCTGCTGGCATTAATGAGAGAAAGAAAATTGAGTATATATTAAAAAATGGCTAGAGTGCTTGCAATCATTCCAAACCTGCATCTAACTTGTGAATTACACTTTTCTGGGTCTTCATGTTCCATATCTACAGTTATCCCGTGTCGGAGGGGGCTAAGCCCTCCTAAAGCAAGACTCCATGAATGGACCACTCTGTACAAGAGACACAAGGGTGTCCACAAAATGGCCGTTTATTGAACAGGGACGTCGGTTTTTATAGGGTAATGGGTAAAAGGGATTAGAACATGAGTGGAGACTGGGTAGAGCATGCAGGAAGATGGCCAGTTATCAACTAGGTAGTGAGTTAATAGGTACGGGGGCAAATAGGAAGAGGGTAGCAACAGTGGGGGCCAATGACAGTCTGTCGCATTGCGGCAGACTCTGCCCAATCAGGAGTGGAAGACCGGGAACATGTCTGGGCATGTGGGGTCCCATAGAAACTCATGGGGCCCATAGGAATAAATGGAAATATAGGAAAAATGGGGTACATTGATTTAAGACATGTATTAACAATGATGTATAAATAACATAACAATAAACATTTCATTTAACACTGAACATTTAGCAGAGCAGTTCTTCAGCACTCGCTGGTGGTGGTTTCAGTGCATTTCTATATAGATGCTATCTTCTTCTTCCATCTCCTTGTCCTTCAGCCTTCATTCCTGTTCCTTTCTCCACCATTCATAGGATTCCATTGGCCCACTCGCCACAGTCCCTCACATCAAGCTGTTCTATTTCTGATTGAATTCAAGACCAGTGAAACAATGTCTTCAGAGCCACTGACTGCAAAGGACAATTTTAGATAAACCTAGATCTACATGCTACTGACTCAGTATATGCACCAGGAACAAAACAAAGGAATTCTTTACTCTTCCCAATAGTAGAAGGTAGAAGATATGACTCTTGAAAATGAAGGCATCAGTTAAAATGAAAATTAATGTTTGTAACAGTAAACCAATTTCTAAAACTCAACAAGCTCAGATTTATGGTGAGATTGAATAAACTGTATTCTTCACCCTTCCTTCCCAAGGGTCAACCAACACAGTAGATGCATGTTCCATGTGGTTCATGTCTACCTTTCCACTCATAGTAAGGTTCTATCCTGCCTTCCACTGCTTAACTCAAATCCTTTTGAAACCAGTTTAAAGGTTCTATCAACTTCATCTGAATGGTCCCATTGAATCCTGACTCATGGGAAATCAGAGAGTGATGTCTAATCTCCAACGCAGAGCAAGACATTAGATCAGAATATATCCATGGGTGGAGGTTCTACAACCTCTATGGGCAAACATATTAACCTTTTAGATTCAAGCTATAATTTTAAGAATTTTGAAAAATGTTTTGAAGTTGCAATAAAATTTTAATGAAGCTCAAGTTAAAAAAAAAATAAGACATTGCTGAATCAGGAGGGAAAGAAGTTTGCCTTGTGCTCTTGCTGGCAGCTCCTCTTTTTCAGTCTTATCCAACCTAGAGGTAAGACAAAAGCTTCAGGTTTGGTTAGTTGCTGGAAACAATACACACCTATATATTATATATATATCATAGAATCATAGAATGGTTTGAGTTGGAAGTTTCTTTTTGCTCACTTTCTCTAAAAACTACTTGCACTTGATGTGCTATGTTGAACTGAGGTGGATTTGAAGAAGTGCTTGCATGTTACAGGAGAAGTTGGTAGAAAACATTGTAGGAACACAGAGATATAAACTCCAGGACTAGAACATTCTAATTGGTAAATATTTCTTAAATGTTTTCTTTACAAGTACAAAAGAGTTTTGCAAAATTGTGATAAAAGATTACCAAATAATGACAATGCTTTTACAACCACTCTATGTTCTCCCTGGGGAGGCGCAAATAAACACTAAGCAATACAATATTTTGGAGGAGCTATTTCACATTGTTATTTGCTTATTATAATTGTACTTATCTGATGTGTAAATGTAGCACTTTGAATCATTATTTTGTCATTAATCCCAATTATTATTACTATTTTACTTAACTCTAAATAGACATTTTTGTGATTTTTTTCTCAAAATGTATTTTTAAATTTTGCATTTTTACACAAATGTGTGGTCCTAATTAATGTGTAGTTAATACAAATTTTTTTTCTCACTTTAAAATAGGTAACTCAGAATACATATTCAATAAATCTTTTCTTTACACATGCAGAACGTGCGTATGGACATCATCTCCAAAGAGACCTTACAAACATGGAAGGACAAGAATTATTGACAGGTGTAATTAATAATCCGGAGAAACTCCTGTATGAGAAATCACTGTGAATATTAAAGGCAGCATTTTCAAAACTGTTAAGTCATATTCGTATAAGTAATATTTGCCACTTTAAAACGTTGAATATTCGTACCGTGGGCACAGGAACTCTGAAGGAGACCACTAGGCAGATGAGCCCATCTGCACAATGTGTTGCAGATGCTTTACTTCATTCTTGCCTTATCCAATATCCTAAAAGTTGGAAAATAACAGGAAGATAAGACTGGAAATGAATGTAGATTTTCTGATATGCAAATTCCCTTAATAATTTGTAACAAAAAATAACCTTCCTCTATGACTTTTTTTTAAAAAGAAAAACATAAGTGTTCTTCCTAAAAGACCAATGTAAATACTCCTAGGCATGGGATAGTCCCAAGCTGAAAATCCACATCTGACAAAATGAAAGAATCCTGATCTTTATAAAAAGGATGAAAGCCCTAGTGTTGCACTAAAATGTCAGCCATTCACTGGAAAGCAAGATATAAAATTCAGCCATTCACTGGAAAGCAGGATATAAAATACTTATGAAATATTGACTGGATGCGTGAGGCTGCAGAAAGGAATAAGGACTGTTTCCACTACCTGCACTAATTTTAACCCTCATTTTGCTTATTTAATTGTCACTAGACAGATTTCAATCCTAGGAAAATCATGGGGCAAGTCCTCTTGAAGGCCATTTCAAGGCTCCTGAAGGAGTAGAAAATGACTGGGAACAATGTAGCTCTGGCAACACTAAATGCCAATAGCATTCTTGGCAATATTAAGAGGACCATAGTGAGTACATTAGAGGAGCAATTATTCTGCTTTACTCTGTGCTTTTCAGATAACATCCAGAACATTGCATCCAGTTTTGGGGCCCCAATACAGGGAAGATATTGATCAAAATATTGATATGGAATAGGTTGAGCAGAGGGCCACCAAGATATCTGGGGCTGGATAACTTTTCTACCTTGAGGAGGGGCTGAGGGAGTGGGGCTTGTTCTGCCTGGAAAAGGATCACTGAAGGAACCTAACAAGAGCTTCCCAGTACCTATAGGAGGTTGCTGAGAAGAAGCTTGCTGAAGCAAGACTTCTTTGCTAAGGATCACAGCTGAAATATGAAACAATGGTCATAAATTTACATGGGAGAGGTTTTGACTGAATATAAGAAAAACTATGAGGGTAGTGACTGAAAATGGTAGCCTGAGAGATTGCAGGTTTCCAAATCCAACCATACAAAACCCTGAGGTAACTGATCTAAATTCAGTGTGGACCCTGCTTTGAGCATGACTTTGAATTACAGACCTCCCAAAGTCCCTTGCAATCTGAGCACTTCAGCAATTCAGTGATTTTAATGGCACCAGCCACTATGAGAGTCCATAAACTGTTAAGACTAAATACTTAGGGGCCTCACAGCTTCTAAGGAATCATCCTTAGATGCATAGCCCAGTGATGTTCAGGTTTTGGCTCCCTTCTCTGAGAGGGAAGTGTTCCTCCAGCAAAGAGCATGCAATTAATCCCATGATGGGATTCAACATTTTCCCAGCTAACTCATAAGGCAAAGCACGTCCCTTTTAAGTGTCATTTGTTGCAGAGCTAGTGCTGTAAAGATGCCTGTCCTGCTGTACTCTTAAGTCTCAGTGTTGTATTTTTCCTAGACAGATGCCAAATTGATAAAAATCTGATTTTTCTGCACAGCTGTTCCAATTGAATCCTCATTGCTACAACCACATTAGGAAACAAAGGGAGGTATTATGGTTGGAAAATATTTTTTTTTCCTACTTAATATCCAGATTGTTGGTGTGAAGGTCTCTAGTCTTTGTCTTGGCTTCCACTTGCAAACTGGGCATTGACATCTGCTAATCGCTAGCTTCTAAGGGAATTGAGTTTAAAACATACTGTACATACCAGGCCAAATTCACTGTGTGTCACAAAGGAGAGATTGTTTTCTTTCTCCTGTTTTGCATTTACAGCTAAAGCAAATTGGAAGGAAACTGGTGGCTATCATGAACTAGAGAGTAAGAACAATAATAGATAAAATCAAATAACACTTGACTAATGGATCCAGTTGCAAAAGATGATTTAGCAGCTGCTGTCTCAAAGCATCTACATAAGCCTCTTTTGATCCCCAAGTTTGAACTGTGTATGGACTAAGCAAGCTATAAAAAACAAACTTTATTAAAAGTGTACTACATCCAGAATCCTGCAGCCGAAGGCACACAGAAAGTGCACCAGGGACAGCTTAAACCTGAGTATTCTGGAGCTACTCTTGGTATATTGAAGAACTGTGCATCAGGGTGCAGTGGAGTTCCTGGGAGTTAATGAAAGATAGACTGAAAAGGATACCTTACCTGCTGAGACTTGAGTTCAGCTCCCTGAGTTTCTCCAGCAGCAGCATAGCTGATGAAATCATCAGACCTCAAAACAGAGCAGCATGATTTTTCCTAGAATCTGGCCCCAGTGTGAGAGAATGAAGCAAACTGGCAGATACTCATGACTCCTAATCACTTCTTTTTGCACTTTCTGAGTGCAGATTTGGTTCCTCTTTCTCTCCTTAAATCAGAGGATTAGGCCATAGCTTATCCCACAGAGATGCTCTTGTGATTGGCTAAAAGTGGAGCAGAAGTGAAGAGCTTTGTGAATGCCAAAAGCATAATCATTGTTCCACCCACACAAATGTTAATCTGAAGCCACTGGAGTCTCTGGCGTCAAACTGTTGTGCGCAAGAGTATCAAACTCTAACAGTCACTATTGCTTTGAGTATCTGGGAGGTTACAGACAGCTGCAGTGGAGAAGTTTGTTGAATGCAATTTTTTGTTTCACTTATTTGAATGTACTTTTTCATTGGAGTGTTGTGCCAAATGCAACAGAGACCCTGCAATCCTTACATGCTCTTTCAGTCTAATGCTGGTGCACTAAAAAAGGAGAAAGTCTCACCTCAGCAGCCCTGCTCCATTTTGAAGAAGAGATTATGTAAGGTCACTCTCAGCACTTGGCTTCTCCCTCTCGTGGTGCAACCACCCCTTCCTGCACTATGATACTCAATAAGGAAGGAAAACTTTCTCTTATAAAAGCAGTTTCTGTTCCCAAATTTCATTTAACAAACTTTATGATGGTGCTGGGTAGAGAAGACTAGTTTATTTCCCTCAATCATTACTTACTCTGTCATCGTATCTCAGTTTATTTTGTTTATGTTAGTCTTGATTAACAAGATATTTCAGAGAAGACAAGTGGTTCTGCTGAGGCTAAAACTTGTTATCATTACAGTGTAACCACAGTGTTTTATACTAAGGTGTCTGTTCATTTTGCCTTTCAAGAAAAAAAAAAAAAGAAGTCAGCTCTTTTAATGTTTAAGTTCATCAGCATTGCATACGTCACATCACTTAACTCTGATTTAGAATGAAGCTTCACTTTCCACAAATGCTCTCAGCTTTGATCCCATATTGTGGCCAGGATCATTTTTCATCATTAAATAAGAAGCATCTTCAACAGTTTGTTCAATTAATGATATAATAGTCTCTTGTGTAATATATTAATGTAGATTATCCTGTACCAAAAAAAATCCATAGGAAAGAAAGCAATAATTTTCTCTATGAGCAGAGAAAACATTGATGGGAATAAAGCGTTGAGCTTGATATCACTAGTTCTACTACTGGTAAAAGTAAACTTGCAAAACCATGGCATTACTTTAATTTCTACTTATTCGTTTTCAGATTCCACATGTCAAAAAATACATACTATGTCATCAACATTCAACAGTGAAGGAGAAAATAAACAGTTAAGTCAGGATTCCTTATATTTTTTAATCTTAAATTTTCTAACATTGAAAGTGTGCTTACTATCTCTATTTCCCTTTAAGAAAACAAATAACTAAAGAGTAAAAAAAGAATAAATTAATCTCTTTAATATCTCTTTAATAATTTGAAGATAAAGCCTATTACAAGTTAAGGAAATTTTATCTTTTCAATTCTAATGCATTTGAAAAGCAGTGACCTATTAGGAAATTAAGCCTGGTAATGTTATGACTTATGGAAAATTCCTCTAAAATTTATTTATCAAAATAGATATTTTCTCCAAATATTAACCATTTCATGAATGAGTACAATATTATCTTAATTATCAAGGGCTGTAAGATACGAAAAGTATCTTAAGATTCTTTGTGAAATTCTATGGCCTTTTAAAACACATTCTAAGATACAGAATAGTTTTTCTGTTCATTTTAATGAGAACAGATCCTGACACTTCATTACATTTTCATACAACCTACTGCTGGTTTCATTCTATTAAATTTCATAGGAGTTCTCTGTAAAGGTTTTTTCATATCTTGTTAGGACCCACTATCTAATTAAGAAGTGTCTGATGTTCCCATTTGTTCATATGCACCTGCTGGAGATGAACTGATGGTGCCACCAGATGCTGTAATTGAGGGTAAATGTAAGACCTTATTTGTTGGGTTTGCAGTGGAATTCTTTTGACTTTTGTCATAGGTTTGAAAAGAGATGTTGGAATTTTTTGCCTAGTGTCCTGTTACCCCACCCACCTCCCCCTGGGTTGCTGCAGGTTTCTCCACCCCACATGGGGAATTGGGACTTTGTTTTGTTTTCTTCTGAAAGTTTTGATTGCACCATTTGTTGTTTATTCAGATTTTGTTAATAAAGAGTTATTCTTTTCCTTTTCCACACTTCTACCTGAAGTTTCTTAATTTCTAAGTTGTGTTCTTGTTAAACTGGGACAACTTTGAAACCCAATTTTGTCTGAAATACAAATTCTGTAGTCAATTTCAGCTTTGAATTAACTTCTTTTGCAGAATCGTTTTTGCAGGAATATTAATGAATATGATGTCTGGAAGAAATGCATATTTCCCATTGCAAAAAAAAATATGCTACATTACCTAAAGCACTACCCCATGGAGTGATAGCATGGACTATGGTGTATATGCACTTCTCTCCACTCCCCCCAGTGGAGCAAGCTAAGTTTTGTGCTTATTAGAGTAAATTTGTAATATGTGTGTCAGTATTAACAAGCAGAAGTTTTGGTAGACTTAATACATAGGTTACTGTTCTTGTTGTTAAAAAAAAAATCAATTTTTTTTCCTAAGATCCTCTTCTATACAGCATTAATTTTTGTATTAGGCAAACTGAACTAATCAGACCTAATGGCCTATCTGTTCTTAAGTCAAAAATAGCCCTTTCCACCGGAAATATGCATTATGTAAAAATGTCTAAATTTAATTTAACTTGTAAGAAAGTATGTTTCAGCAGAAAAGCAGGTGAGCCCCATCTTGTAATTTATGTCAATTTTAGGGTTTTTGCATTAATAATAGAGGTTTTTTTGGTAACTTTATATATTCTTAAAGGAATATGATACAAATGGGGTTTTCAGCCATTGAGCTAAGTTTTTTTTCTTATTGATCTCCAGCATCTATACAGGGTGACATTCTGGACCTACTGACAACAGAGGGACTTTTTTCAATAGCTTCACCAGTTCCAGGATTTCCCTTATAAATAAACTATCTGTATTCTTCAACCAAGCAGATAATAATTCTACTTCTGTGTCATGTGTTTTCATATCTTCATTTAACTTATTTTATTTAGTGGGTTCACAGAAAGACAACAATTTGTTTTCTCGATATAAAGTTTTCAAAGTGAGTTTGTAAGAAATCTTTGATTACAGTAGGATAACTCTACAAGTCCTCTACACTAAACTTACTTTAAATAATAACGTAATAGCTGCATTATACAATTTTAATTCTTAAACCTCTGTCATTGGCTGAATTTTGTTTCTAAATTATTAGCAGTCCATAAAGAACTTCCAGTGCTGTTCAGAGAAGCGATGCATGCCCCATCCCCAGGCCACTTTGGATGGAGCTCTGAGCAACTTGGTCTGGTGAAAGGTGTCCCTACATATGGCATAGGGGTTGGAACTAAATGATCTTTAAAGTCCCTTCCAACCCAGGCCATTCCATGATTCTATGTTGTAACTTTGTTTTCCTCTTAATGACAGAGAAAAAATTAAAATTTTAAACCTGTACATAAAAACATTCATAAAAAAGTGCAATGGTGGGGCACTTCTGTATCAGGGTTGCACTGGCTGACGAGAACTGTTGGTAGTTTTCAGGGGAGGGAAGCAGCATTTTCTTACAATCATGCTGCATTTACTGGTGGGGATGGAGGCTACAACTTCTTTCAGTTCTTCCAGTAAGTCTACAGCAAGTGAGAACAAGGTCCTAAGAGTGTGTCTTTGCTTGAGAAGAGTTACCCAGGAGCACATTGTCTGTGTACTTCTTATCCACATTGTCCTGTACTGCTCTGCTGAATACTGTAATGTAAGTTTTCCCTATCAGTTTTTATCTTCCTATGTTAGAAAAAACTGATTTAGAGCTTACTGATATTGGGAAACACTAGAGATTTTATTCAATAGGTGTGTGATGCATTCAGACCCAACTACATGATCCCATGTTAACTCAGCTTCAAGAGATTGCAGTACTTAGAAGTTGCTTGGACCTGTGAACTTTTAACAGTTAGTTACTGGAGATTATGATCATAAGAGAATGATGTATAAATGACATTTAATGGAAATAGTATTGGGAAATGTTCCTGCACATTGGAACTTGGTAATACACAGTGTAAACTGTTACAACAGTCCCTTTAACAGTTTTGAGCCATGCCAAATAGTGGTCTCTGAAATAATTTCAAGGCACAGTGTTGGGGTTAGCATCCACCAAGAACCATTCTCAGTCTGGACATAGCTGCCCTGTTTTTGAGGGAAAAAGAGTTTAGCAGTTTGGCCATGAGCTATTTGGTGCCAGCTGAGTTCAATGCCAAAGAGCAGTTCCGGGCACATATATTAACATAGCTATACCCAAAATAATCAAAGTATTGTACATTTTGGCTATTTTCTCCATTCTCTTCCAGCCCACAGCTCACATTTTTAGTGCCCTGGAAGCAAGCAAAGGAGTTAATATAAACTGGTTTCAATCCAGAGTGACATACAACTTATACCTAAAATCAACAGATTCTCTTTCTAAAGCGGTTAATATGGTGGAGTAACAGATTCAAGTTAATGGTCACCAAGTTTGAAACTGAAGCATTTCAGTGAAAACATTTCTGGACTCCGAAGATCATCTGGGAATTTTATCTTGAGATCATCAGGGTACTACTGGGAATCCTTTGAGAAATATCAAGGTGCTAGGAAAGGTTACCTACCCAACCCTATGACTTCCAGCAAGCTCTAGCTGCTTCTGACAAGCTTGATAAAAGCATGTGCTGTGCATTTGTTCCAACTGACCTCCGATAGTGGGAGGTTTACAGAAGTGCTGGCTCAGGATATAGTTTCCAGGGGAAGCATCTAGCAGAGGTGGCAACTCTTGAAGAAGGGAGCCAGGAGTTTTGCTGAGGGCAGCACACATGGGCTCGGTCGTGGTGGTGACATGCCATGGGGCACATTTCCAGCAGTTGCTGGAGCAGCTATCCATCCCTCTAACAATAGGGTTGTGGCCCAGATAGAGGACACTATGAGACAGCTCCCAGTGGAGGACAGCCTCACAGACTTCGGGCTTCAGGAATACCTGGGGCCTCTCACTGGTACTGGGATCAGGGGATAAGGTAGGCTCTTTCCCTGCAGTAGGTGTGCATGACTGAACAGGCTGTGTTGCCATGGAAAGGAGCTGGAGGAGGAGACAAACAGACTTCACAGGACCAGAGATATTGAGAAAAAAGTGACTCTTCTCCAAAATCCTGCAGATCCAAGAGCTGGAAAACCCAGCTGGCAGAGGCAAAGGCAGAATCCAGGCATACATATCTAGATAGGAAATGAAGACTTCCATGATGACCAAGGCTGGAAGCTTGTGACTTTTAGCACCAGAGGGACAGCTCCTATTCCCTCTGCAAATCTGCAGCTACACAGTATATCACTGTCCTTGTAGCAGATGAGGGGCTCAGAGCTCTGTCTAACAAAACACTCAGTGTGGCTGAGCCTGAGCAGCAGGAAGAAGTAGTAGTAGCTCCCATCTGCTAAGCTTCTATCTGCTATAAAGCAGATTTGCTGCTTTATAGCACTCAAATCCAGGACCTTGGGGAGAAGCTGCTGGGACTGATTAGTCCTTCTACTCCCACCCATTGTGCGCTTCCAAGTATGCACTGATACTTCCAGGGGATACTCGGAGCATATCAAGTGTGACTGCGTGACTGAGTGCAAGAGCCAAAAGCATGGATATCCAGATGGTTTTCTGCTTGATCCTTATAGTTAAGGAAATCATAGAATAGTTTAGATTATAAATGATCTTTAAGATCATTGAGTCCAACCCTTAACCCAGCACTGCAAAGTCCACCACTAAACCATGTCCCTAAGAGCCACATCTACACATCTTTTAAATACCTCCAAGGATAGTGATCTCAATCCCTTCCCTGGGCAACCAATGCTTAGTAATCCTTTCAGCAAACAAATGTTTCCTAATATTCAATCTACATCTCCCTTGATGCAACTTGAAACCATTTCTTCTTTTTCCTATTGCTTGTTACCTGGGAGAAGAGACCAACACTCACCTCACCCTAACCTCCTCCTGAGTAGTTGTAGAGCAAAATAAGGCCTCCTCTCAGTCTCTTTTTCTCCCTAATAGACAAGACCGGTTCCCTCAGATACTTTTGAAGGACTTTAGGAAACAGTTTTAGGAGGACTAGATGAATCCTAACATCAACACCTGGTTGCACACTAGATGAGGACAACAGAGATTTTGCCTTCAGAACTATGGTACCATTTTGGAGGATCACAGTAGGAGGTAAAGTAGGGCATAAGCACCTTTGCCAACAGGCTGACCAGTCTGTTGAGAAATGCTTAAAGATGGGGACAGGGGGGAGGGAAAATGAGAGCCAACAGTACGCTGGGGAAGCAAGCAAAGGCTGGCAAGCAAAGCGTGCAGGCTGACTTAAAGGAGAGGCCTCACGATCAGTGTGGCTGCAGTGGTAACACAGCAGTGCACAACCAAACCAGGAGGCTTATGGAGTACATTGATGACAACTTCATAACGGAGATGACTGAGGATCTGATGAGTGAAAAAACTCTGCTTGAGCTGACACTTGCCAACAAGGAAGAACTAGATGAGGATTGAAGGTGGGATCAGGTTTGGCAGCAGTAACCATGACATGGATTGTCAGAGGCAGTTGAAAGGCAAATAGCAGGATCACAATTCCAAACTTCATGAGAGCAGGTCATTGGGTCATTCAGGCATCTTCTTAGAAGAACCCTACAAAATATGGTCCTGGAGATAAGGGAATTCCAGCAGAGCTGGGTTTTTTTCAAGAATCAGCTCCTTCAAACTCAAGAACAGTTCATCTCCATGTGCAGAAAAGCAGGAGACTTCCATGGAGAAATAAGAAACTCCTAGAAAACATAAAAAGGAAGCAAGAAGTGGGAGAACTAAGAGGTGAGAGCAGAGTCAGGTAGCTCATAAATGGTATAGGGACATTTTCCAAACATGAGAAAAGGGGAAGATGTGGATCCACTGCTAAATGGGACACAGGACTGGATGAAAAAGAAATTGGAAAAGGCCAAACTATTCTGTGCTTCTTTCTCCACAGTTTTTATTAGAAGGACTAATGATTCCTGCCATTAGCAGAAAGTCTGGAGGAAACTATTTTCCTGCCAATGTGCAAAGTAATAACCATGCAAGAGCAATTATTTCTTTATTAATTACATTTTTTCTATTTAAAGGGTGGACATACCTCAGTGGCAAAGAATATATTGATGTTTATTTAAGTTAAGACAGTTCATTGGTAGTTAGGATAGTCTGATAATGTTAGGATATGTTCATTGACATATCCATTTTTCTGCTTCTGAAAAGGTTATTCTGGTGATGGGTGAACATCACGGAGCTAAAGAAGCTCAATATTGTAAGCAATATTGATAAATCTGTGGTAGATAGTTTATTCAACTTAGGTCATTTTTTTCTATCACATCGTGCATCAAATAGTTGTCTACTTTATTTTCTTTTTTAATTTGTTTTAATATGTGTGTGTTCACTATCTCAGAACCCTGATGCAGCTTCAAATATTTCCTATCTATTTATTTCTATTTACTTCTTTCTGGACCATGTTTGGAATCTGTCCACCATGTTACAGTAAGTGAAACAGAAGACTGTAGTGTTTTTCTTGCTCAAGAAGGTGTCATGGGAAATAGATTATTACAATATCCTGAGTTTTTCGGTGTGGATTGGTCACTGAGTCTCCAAGCTGGTTTAGGTGCTCTTTTTTAATGTAGAGATGCAAAGTATACCTCCATGCAAAATGACTTAGTTTCACTTAGATGTCCTTTATATATGTTCATTATTACATTACGGATCATCAGCAATTTCATAAAGATCTATTGGTAGTAGTTAAGGTGATTGTCTCACCAATGAAAGTAGTTTTTCATTTTATGTTTGCAAATAAAAGAATAAAAATACAATAATGAAACTTCATCAATATAAAATCATACACAAGAGAGGAACAAAAAAGACTTGCTTTTTTCTAATATTGTAGAGAGGAACTGAAAACTAATCTTTAAGCACTCATGTCCCCATTAATAAACCATGAAACCCCTGTCTATAGAGAAATCCATTATTATTAAATATAATATTCAAACTTAATATACTGGAATTAGTTCCATTCATTAAATACACAGAAGGAATAAATTTTTTTTCATCTTAGTATAAACCTCTCATAAGTTATTATTTTTTCCCTTTCTATTTGATTACATCATTCTTGCTTTCTTTAATATTCAATTTCTGTTATATTCATGGTAAGTGGAGTATTTCCTTTCATTGTGCTTATTATTACAGTTCTTGTAACTTTGTGCATGCACCTGTTTTATTAAGGAATAATACAATTGTAAAACTGATAATCATTACAATATTTTGATTGGCAACTTTAGTATTTATGTTTGACAACAAAAAAGGATGTGAGTTTTAACCAAAACCATTATGCATAGTCTTGAGATCAGAAAACACATATAGGCAAAACAGGGTTTTATTACAATTAATGAATTTTTTCTCCTTTTCTACTTTTCTTCATTCCTAACAATGTGTCATATAGCATGAAAGCAGAAAAATATATTATTCTCTCTTTGATTTGTCTGTTCTGTTTCTACTGCTGGGAGGTTGGCAAAGGACTTCCAAGTCTGTACTGTTACATAGCAGTTTGTCATCAAATAATAGTGTGAAACCAAAGAAAAAGAATATCTAGAGGATCAATAAATTCTCTGGATAGGAAGTTCTTGCACATTTAACCTAAGGAACTAATGTTTAGAAAAGAAAATTTGCCTTATATCCTGACCCACAAGTAAATCACTGTTAAAACTAAAGCAATTATTTTGTAATCTCTACCTTAGAATCTTGTATAGTTCATTAATCTTGTCTGCAGTCGTGCAATACTAACATGAAAAACTCTCTTCCTTTTAAAGGGAAAAACAATAACCAAAATACTGATGCCACTCTCCTGTTCAAACTGTCATAAACAGCCCACTGTTATTGTGCAAGTTTCCTTTCTATGACAAAGCAGTTGTCAAATCAGAAGGTTCTTCCAGAATACTGACACACAAAAAACTTTGAGAATAGACTTTCTATGTTAACAAGTTCAAAGTTATCTAATAGATAAATTATTCTTCAATATTTCTGATCAAGACAATCCATTCTGATATAAACTAAAATTTTAACTCTAGCTCTTTAATTAATGTGGGTCTCCCAGTGTGTAACTAAGTTAAGCTTCCCCAACTGTCAAGTGGATTTTCTAATGTCCATTCAGATATGAGAACGCTGGATTTCTCTGTAATTTGGTTAGGAATACGTCAATCACTTTTCTCTCTTACTTGACTTAAAACCTGAAAAATAAATTTTCAAATAATTTTATTTTAGAAAGAATCTTAATGAAATTTAAACGTTCTCAGAAAAGTCTTTGTTTATGCCTAAGAAATTCCCATTAAAAAAAGAGCACACTCCGGCTATCCAAAATATCCATCCACACATTGTTGTAATTTTGAACAATTCCTGATATCTGAGTTTTTCTAATTGGTATGAATCTTTACAGTTACTTATTGATTTTCAGTTGCCCTGCCTTAGTGTTATTAATATAAATCATCAAGCACCTTATTTTCTGATACATTTATAGGCTCTTTGCAGGAGATTGTTGTATGTGACTCTTTGGGAGATACACATGGAAAAAGGGAATTGTCCCTTCCTATATGTTCAAGGGAAGCCAAAATACCTACATAGAGTCATGGAGTACAATACATGGTTTTGTTATGTATCCAAGTAGTGTATCCCAAAATGCAGGGAGGTCTTTAACTACCTTAGGGTTTAGATCTCCAGGCCTTTGGAAAGTAGATATTTACAACTGTTCTGTCTTTGATAAATGGAGTGTGGATTGGTTTGGGGGTTTTTTTGCTTGCTTGCTCTTCTTAAAAAAAAAAGAAAAAGTCTGGAGAAAATGAACCCCCTGTGTATAATGATTTAGCAGTTAGAATACTCACTCACAGAGCTAAAGAATTAGATTTTAAGCCCTTCTCTGACTGATGAGGTTCAAATCCACAGAACAACGCCTGCTGAGACAGTGCCCCCACCATCTGATTATCATCCATTCTGGATGACAGAGTGAAGAGCGCATTCCACCTCTCATCCTGAAGTTGCTTTGTTTCATTGTGAGGAAAATAATATATTGGGTCAAAGAAAGAGCATGTGAGGAAGCCTGGCTCTATAACAGAATACTGAAGACTTCACTCAGCAAAGGATTTGGATCCCAAAACGGGTTTTGTGTCTTGCATTAAACAGATATTAAATAATATGAACTGAATGTGATCTCTAGAGCTGAGACCAAAATATAGTACCTCTCCTTCCAGAAAGAGCACTCTAACCACACTGGATGTAACTTATATGTTTCTATGTTACTTTGAAAGCAGACCATTGTTGTTCATGCGGTGTTTGGAGACTATTCGAATGAACAGCTTGAGACTTCAGGAGTAACTGTTCTGAACCATGACATGCCCAAGCGGCGACAGACAAACAGCTTGAAGTAAGTAAAAGTCCACCTTTTTCGGTGTCCAGAGACTTGTAAAAAGAGGATCATTTCTCTAATAATTTCTTAAATCTGACATTTAATTTACAAAGAACTTTGATCAAGTTAAGGAAACCAATCTGTGGAAGTCTTATGCTTCAATATTTTCTTGACCATTTTAAAAACTGCAATCACTATTTAGGGTATTTTCCAGAGGGGGGAAAAAAACATTATCTAGGTCTTCTCCTGTTGACTTTTAAAGTAGGAGGAATAGGTGAGCTGTGAAACCAGTCCAAATCCCATATATTGACCCACAAAATAAGCAAGCAAAAAATTGAGTCCAAGAAGCTGTCTCTAAGGAAAGCAAATACTCTGAAGGCCTGAATTCAAAGATAATTTTACTAGAAATATTTACATTGGATTACAGCAAATTATGTGTGAAACAAACACTTCATAAATGTCATATATATATATATACTCATACATGAAATCTTCGTAAATGGACAAATAAGGAAGGAACTGATTTGCTGAAATATATAGATCTTGAGATATTAGAAGAGCTAACTAGTGACCATACAATTAAGGATAAACCTTATTCAAATTTCAGATGTAAAGCAGTGAACTAAGATGATACTCATTTTGCTTGCAGCTGGAAATCTCATGATAAATAAGAACTGAACTTCCAGGGAACACTGATAGAAGAGCCCTTTTTCAATCGTTCAGTCTCCAGTGGGAATTTGCATTCACACAAATGTAGCTGAAGAATGTTCTTAATTTGTTACAAAGTTTCTGTGCAGATTGGATCTAAATTTTTGGGGGTAATTTTTTCTCTACTGTTAGATAGACCACGCCATCCACTACCTGATAGTTAAATTGATTTTATACAAATTAGACAAAAAGTTAATCCACTTCAAAACATTTTATCACTTCCTTTGATAGTTCTTCCCCAAATCTCTTCATCTAACTTAGACTAAGTGCCTTGATCCTAAAAGCATAATTATAAAGCAAAAAGCTTATATTGCTTTAAATCATTCAGAGATTTTCAGAAGTTCCCAAACGTTACCACATCCCCTACAGCTTGCTTTTGACATGCTTCCTACTTTTCTCTGTGGTGAGAACAGACTTTATGTTCTCTATTTTTACAACACCACTGAAAACAGGGATTTGGACGACCACAGGGACATCTAAATACTAGTAAAAAGTTCTATAACACTTTCCTATGAAGACAGTTTGAGAGAGTAGGGGTTGCAGAAGAGAAGGCTCTGGGGAATCCTTAGGGAAGCCTTCCAGTGCCTCGATGGGGCCTATAAAAAAAGCTGAAGAGAATTTAGACAAGTGTGTGTAGGGATAGGACAAAGAGTAATTACTTTAAAAGAGGACAGGTTTAGATTAGATATTAGAAGAAATTCTTTACTTTGAGGGTGATGAGGTACCGGAACAGGTACCCAGGGAAGCTGTACGTACTTCATCCCTAGAAGTGTTCAAGGCCAGGTCGGATGGGGCTCTAAAAAACCTGGTCTAGTGGAAGATGTCCCTGCCATGGCAGGGGAGGTTGGAACTGAATGTTCTCTAAAGTTCCTTCCCACACAAACCATTCTATGATTCTATGATTCTTAAAATAAAAACGCAATGTGTCTCCAAAGACCACTCTCCAAAGACATTCAGCTTAGACATTATTTTAGAGTATCACAAGCATTTAAAACGTTATAACCCATCTTTAATGGTATTTCCAGCATTTCTCACTTTCTCACAGGATAGAAACCAAAAGGGGGAAAGAAAATACTAATATATTAATTAATATATTCAGACGTGTATACTTTGCAATATTTATGCTAGTTTAAGCTGTCATTTACTTCTGTTGGTTTCTGCTCAGTTGTAGCCATAGTGGCCAAGAAAATCAGAGCTTTGTGCCTCAGTGTTTCCCTGTGTTGTGGAGTGAGTACTCCAAAATGGGAAAACAAGCTGAGACAGACTACAACTTTAGTTTCTTCTTTCAGCACCAGGTAATAAGATGAACAAATATCACTGACTACAACTAATTGTGAGTAGAATTACTCCCTCAGAAGACATTACATGTAATGAGATCATTCACTGAAAAAGAGGCTAGAGTGGGATTTAGGAATTTTGAGTTATACTTCCCTCTCTATCAGAAATTCACAGTGTGTACTCAGACAAATAACTCTGTTGGTTGTTTATGACCACTCCTACCTTTAGCTTTCCCTTCTTTGAGGTATCAAGTTTTATGTCCTGTTCCACGTCGGCCACAGTGGGATGTTCCCTTAGCTGAAGCCTGACAGTGCTCCTCTAATGCATAAAGATGAGTAAATTTTGGGCAATTAATTTATTTTTCACTGAGTTCATGTAATGATAAAACATACCAGCCTACCAGATCAGAGAGTGGTACTTCAATACATTGCAATTTAACTGATCAATTTCCCTGGAGTCTTTTATTTACAAGATTTGACCAGTAACAATTACTGGATATACCATCACCATTGTCTATGCTATCCCTACTTCTTTAATGTAATAGTTATCTGGTAAATACTGTCTGTTGATATCCTCTTTTAAATTACTCACTGCAACAATGCAATTAGCACCAATAGCAGGAGAGAATGTTGGCAGAAGGAAAGAGATAATTATGATAAAACTTCTTGTGGCAACATATATACAGCAGTATATATGTCTTGTATGAAAGTACACTTTTTATTCATTTCAAGGATTTTGCTGGAGGAAGCCCGTAGATTATTCTTAAAAACAGTGGAGACCTGGACTTTTAAAAGTTTCCAATTCTAAGATTTCCCAGTGTGGAGTTTCTAAAAGCACATGCTCATCCTTTAGAACAGCTCATAGTATTGAATATCTTCTGGGCATTGTACTTCTTTTCCACTCCTTTCATTTTAACAAAAGGGGTGAAATCTTACTTAGTGTCTTGATTTGTTTTCTTGTTCTTGCTTTTTACATTCAAATATTGCCATTTACATTAGTAAGGAATGGATTTTGCCTGCAATGAACAATAAATCCTTATTTCAAAAATCCTTTCAGATTGAGATGAAGTTTAGTTGGAGTTACTAAATTTGGAGCTGTTTCACTACTTAATGTCCCCAGTAGAAACCTAACAATAGTTTAAGAACTTAGTGAGATCAGGAGTGGCGATGACTGTTCCTTACAGTCAGCTTAGACTGTTACTGGCAAAGCCTGACAGAGAAGGGGAAAGATCTTTGCCATCTCATTGCTTTCTGTTTTAATTACTTTGTTACTTCCATTGTCATAGCAGATTTTAAGATATTTGTTTTCTGAAACTTACAGGAAAAGAAAGTACTATTACTTGTACTTTACAGATTGGAACTGGTAAAAAATATGACAAGCAATAAAACATTGGACCTAGATATGTGTATCCTAGACACAGCTTTCTAATCCATATCACGTTCCAAATATCTGTTATGATAAACTTGACTTTAATTTCATCATGTCTTTGATCAGCAGAATGGATATTGTAACATCTATGAGCTTGTAGCTCTCTTTCTTGTCTATTCTTCTCATTTGATGTTGAGCACTGGAATTTTTACTATATTTCTTGGTTAATTTCATTCATTATTATATTTTAACAGTACACCGATTTTTCATCCTGAATTGGGCCTGATTATTTTCTGTAGGTTTCCCATTGTCACTCGTCACAAATTTCCATTTCTAAGTGAATCACTCTAGTATAAACAGGTTGACTTAAAACTTATGCCAAAGTCTATGTGCCTTCCATCCACTCTAGGTCCCATGTTATCAGTGGGAAGACTTTGGCCAAATTTTTTTTCTCTTTTCTTTTTTTTACACTTATTCTTTGTTGTCTTTTTCTCTTAATTTTGACAAGCTCAGAAATGTTTCTCTGTTATGTCCTAATTGAAGAAGGTTTTAAAATAGAAAGGTATGTTGAATCAGTTTAATGAGTCATAGCATCGTAACACAAGTACTGAGAGCTGTGGTGATGGAGAGCATTGCAGTGACACTTGACCAAATTAGAACTGCTCCAGAGTGCCACCTTGTGTCCCTGGGAGCTGGATTCAGCCACACACTAATTTATCCCCCAGTGCAGCACTGAGTGCTGGTGGTTCTCATATTTACTCCTGTGTCCTATGAACATAGCATGAATTCAGTCCCAAGTTCAGAGACTCCGGAAAGAGGTGGTTTGGAAGGCAGTATCACAGAATCACAGAAAGAACGTCACCTAGACCAGGATGCTCAGGGCCATGTCTAGTCAGGTTTTCGGTCTCTTCAGGAAAGGAGACTCCACAACATCTCTGGGCAGCCTCTTCTAGTGCTTACTCTTACAGTAAAAAAAAGTTTTCTTATGTATAAACAGAATTTCCTCAAGTTCAGTTATTATTCATTGTCCCATGTCTTTATCGCCACCATCTCACGGTCAATGTGGACAAGGCTGCCCACAACTTTCAATATCCAACTAACACTTCCTTTTTTGCAAGTTCTAGCTTCAGCAGAGCTTTTTCCTCTCATCACGACCTCAACCGCACGTGTTAAAAAGTTTTGACCAATGAATTCCACAAAACTCCTGGACTGCTTGTGCTGTGCTGTGCTATTGCTCTAGAAGGTCTATTGATTCTTCCTGATCAGGTGGTCTGATACCCACCTTAGTGCCACCCCAGCTGGTGGCCCTCTTATCCTGAACTCTCCTGAACTCTCTCATCTGGTTCATCATCCTTCCCCAGGAAGAACTCCATGCATTCTCCCTGTTCCCTCACATCAAGGGCAATTATTCCTTCTTCACTGCCCTAGCCTGTCCTTCCTAAAGAGTCATTATCCATCCATGGAACTACTTCAGTCAGATAAGCTATTCACCACATCTCTCTGATCCCAATGAGATCACACCCCTACAACCTGCAGACCCACCTCTGGTTACTCCTATTTGTTCCCCATGAGGCAGGAATCAGTGTACAGGCACTTCACAGAGGCACAGTCACGATGATTTCACAGAAACTGAAGTCAAACAGGATCAGACCCATTGTTGACCCCTAGGAGTAAATTCCTAGTGACTGGCCTCCAACTAGGCTTCATGTCATTGATCACCACCCTCTGGGACCAACATTGAGCCCGTTTGCAATGTACCTCACTGTCTGCCCACCCAGACCATAACTCATCACCTTCTCTATGAGGATCTTATGAAAGTATCAGTAGCCTTACTGAAATCAAGGCAGACAATATGAACTACTCTCATTCACCAAGCCAGTCATTTCATTGTAGAAGGTTATCAGGTTGGTCAAGCATGACTTCCTCTTTTTAAATCCATGCTGACTACTCCCAAATGCCTTCTTGTCCTTCATCTGCCTGGAAAACATCTGCAGGATTAACTCAGATGTCTGGAAAAAAGGTTATGAATATACTTAGAAATTGCTTTTAATGGGTCTGGGGACTATTCTTTTGTTTCCAACTAGATTTCAGACGAATAAAATCTAGAAAGCAAAACTGCATCTCATTGTGTGTTGTGTGGCTTTAGCAGTTCATTAAGCTTCCTCAAGACAGAATAAGAACAGTTACACAGCTGAGCCCAGCATGTCAGTCCCTGAATGCCATAAGTACAAATTAAAACATACATTAAAACATATTCCAAAGTAAACTATAGAGATGTATTTCCAGCACAAAATGTGGACAAACACAAACCCTAGACTGTTCAAGACCTCCACGCTCTCACCATTTGACCATTGCCAGCAGAATCATTTTCTCAGAGTACAAAAAAGAAGTATCAAGGGAGCTGTGGTGGGTATGGGTGACAATTAGGTTACACTCCTTGGTTGCCTTTTGTAGAGCAGTTTTTAAACAACCCTCACACAGCTGTACCTCACTAACACCTGACTTTGCCTTGGGGTGCTTTTGATTTGGTTTTGCTGAGGTCATAGCCTCAAATGACCCATCCAATTTTAAACTTGAAAGAATTTGAATTGGTTTTTTTAAGATAAATTTCTACTGACCAGCTTTTTGTGTTATCAGTGATGTCTGCAGATTGTTATAATACAAGTAATTCATAGCTCATACCTAAGTTTTCCAAACTGGTAAATGAAAACTCAAATTACAGTTAATTCTGTATTGAGTCTGAAAACCAAAACAGAAACAAATTAAAAAATGCAACTTTTCAGGTGCTGACCAACCTGATATGCCAGTAGGATCAAGTGCGTATTTAGGGACAAGAATCTCTTTGGCTACCCCTGCTTAAAGCAATTTTTACTGGACAGACTCTCAAGTCCCTGACAATATTTACCCTCACAGAAATCCCCATAAAGTAAGAGAATGCTGTTTTCCCTGTTTTTAGAGAACTGAGAAACAGAGGCATTAAACAATTTATTCCAAAGCACACAGAAAATTTATGTACAGAACAGGAAATGAAATGCTGTGAGCTGAAGTCCCAGCCCATTATTTTACTCTTCCTTGTACAAATGATCTCTCACCATTTTCACCATAGTAGGCATAAATTAGATTTCCCTCCTTTCTTCTAATCTGGAAGTTCTTACACAGATGCAGTGCACACATGCTTCTAGCCTAATGAATTTGATGGCAAGTTCTAATTCCTTCCTTGTTAAAGTTCATTATCCTAATTATTAAATTTTTCTTACAAAATATTGAAAAGCTGAATTCAGTTTTCAGTTCCCTTTACCTCCTGTTATGCTTTTCTTTATCTTAACTTTGAAGCTTTGCATTATTGTTCATAGATTTTCTCATGAAAGTGAAAAGTAAACAGACATTATGACAAAAAGCAATATTTCAAAACTCCCTCATTAACATACTGTTTGAAAGAAAATTAATTTCATATTTTAAATATTTACAGATCCTGGGTAAAAATATATTGATTTTGTTATTCTTTTTTTATTATTATTTTTCTTGCAAAACTTAATTCTGTTACATTGTGGGGTTAAATACTTCTAGAATATTTGCCATCTAGCCCTTCATTATGTTGAGGGGTTTTTTTAGATCCTAGTAGCTCCCTTTTACTAATGTGTTTTCTGCCAGAGTCCAACATTTCATTCCAGACTTCGGTTGTGTGGGTATGCGGTACAGTCAGTGGACCTCTGGTTTTGATTCCTTAAAGCATTTAATCATCTACCCAATGAATTTAAAGTGTTTGAGTCCCTTTAGGCTTAAGTTAAACTGGAGCACACACACAAATGTTTTTGCCAGACCATGCTATCCCTTCATCTTTTTAGTCAACCGTGTACATTGATTTATGTCAAGGGCTTCAAACTTGGCCTGATTTTTATGTTCACTAGAGATTCATCGAACAAATAACATTTCAAAAGAAAATGAGATAGGGTTTTAAAGCTTTGAATGTTTCAGAAGGACTAATATTACTGTTGAAATAACTAGATCTTTTCAATTTATTTATCTATTTATCAATATAAAGAACATATCAGATCATCGGCTTTATATTAAACTAAAGTACAAATTTCTGACCCAAACAAATACCTTTTCGCACAAGCAGCTATCAAGGTAGATTACAAAGAAATCAGCTCTAACTACTGTGATCAATATATTGGTTCTATGAATTCTTCATGAGATTGTTGAAATTTTAAATTTACATCTCAGATGTTGGGTGTTTCCATTAGTATACTATTTTAAAAATTGAGGCTTGACTTCTTGAAAGGCTTTCTTGTGGAAATTGCAGTGCCTTCTATTCTAATTCTCATTGGAAATACTATATAGTGTTTGTGACTGTTTTAATTACCTGCATAGAGCAACATGTACAAGCGTAGCTGCAAAAAGGGCCCCATGACACTGGGAGATGCATAATAGACAGCTTTTGGATTTCATCCTTGTCTAGGAATGAGAGATTCACAGAGTAAAAACAAAAAAGTGAAACAACAAAAACAAGCAAATAAACAACCTTCAAAAAAATCCAACCAACTTCAAGAGAGAGAATAATGCCATGCATTCACCTGTAATAAGGTAGTTCTTCTTTCTGGCCCCTCCTTCAAGACTGTGAATATTACTTTTACCAGTGATAGGATAGCTCTAACTAGGACAGAAAAAATCACATATATTGGGTAGCTGCCTAGAGGTTGACTATGGATCCTTCATGAGAGAAGTTTAACCTCACTAAGTTGAAGAGTGAATTAAAATTCCCACTTCTCACATGAACACACCATACTATTGTTACATAAAGACAAGCATCAGCGGCATGGAAACCTTTAAAGAGCCTACTCTTTCTAAGAATAATAGTAGGCATCTACTTTTATAAGCAAATTAAGCAATCAAAATGCCAGCAGAAGCAACAAAAAAGGCTGATATTCCACACACAATCTTATGGTCAGCACTGGCAAATACCTACCTCTAGGGATAATCTCCTGTTCACTTAAACTTGATACCTCACCTTTTTACTGTCAAGACTTCTTTAATATTTTTACTCACACATCTAATTTTCTTTGTGCACTGTGTAGTTATATTTTCAGCTCCATGTTTTAAAGCTTAATCTTAGGGCCATTGCAATTTAGGTATTGCAGCACTGGATTTAAAAGTTCCACATCTCTTTATTTAGTTGAGTCCTAAGTGAATTCCCCAGGATCAGCCAGAAAATTTGTGGCAAAGTCAGTCTCCAGAAACTTAGGCAAAAGGCCATTTTTTCTATCACTGTGGGTTAAAGATTCTAGTCCAAGCTGGAATAGGGAAGTGGGGAAAAAATACCTCTCAAAACACTTTTGAAGAGTATTCAGAGACATCCTAAAAGCAAGAGAAGCTGCGTATTGATCTTTAGTTTTTCACCAATTCCTTTTTTATTCCTGAATTTTCAGTATATATGAGAGCTTCACAACTGGGAGCAATTATGGACAAAAATTATTACACGATGTATGACTCAACATACAAATGATCTTTGGGAAAGGAGGTTCTTGAAAGGGATTTTTGGCATATGGAACAGTATCAAAAGCACTACATGGTTTGATTGTTAGGGGAATTATATACTAGTATGTGACACCTTTGGGAAAAGTTCTGAGAAGTAGGTCAGGTGCTGTGAGTCTTAGCAGACTGGTTACTTATTCGTTGGGATCAGCTGTTCTGAACTTCAGGAAGTTCAGGTCTCAGCAGCTGCTGTGTAATCAGGGCCCAAAATGCTTTACAATGGCTGACTACAAAAGATTGTAATTGATTGAGAGGGCCTGAGTTATTGTCCTCCTGTGATTGCAATATGCAGCTATAGAAAATTCTCTCATGCTTAAACCTTTCCTTTTTATTTCTAGTGTTCACGAAATTAGTTTTAAACCACCAAGGGTTTCTTCCCCATGCCCCCACAATAATTTCTGGGTTTAATTTAAAGATTTCTCTTTTTTTAATAAATATGTTTTAGATGGATAGAGTGCTTGTGAAAGTTGCCAGCCTATTTGATCCTGGACTAGAGGGAGGGCAGACCTTAAGCATTGAAAAGACCTAGGGCCTGACATGAGGAAAAGGCATAGAAAGAAATTGATAACTTGGAGAAAAAGAACAGCAGCGTAGGATAAAGCAGCTGATTAACTCATCAAAACAGAGTTGAAAATCCTGTCTGCCTCAAGAAGGATCCTAAGGAATAAATGGATGTTCAATATGCATCAGACCACCACTGTGTGGGACCACTTAAACTGAAAACGGAATTGAAATGTTGTCTGCCAAAAATCAGTTCTCTGGTGAAGTCTTGAAGGGCAAGAAGTAAAATCTGAAGGAGGGTGGGTGACAATATGCCTCTGCTTTTGGATTTGTCAGTCATCAGTATTCCTTAAATCCCAGTGAGTGCTCACCCTTCTTGTCATCCACAGAGCTTGCCTGAAGTCCAGTTTACAGTAAGCTTAAATATTCAGTGATATCACTAAGAGCCTTTCTCTGCTGAGGAAAGGTATTTTTTCATAATAAAAATGTGACCAATTGCCATTTGATTGTGCATGTTTACATCATAAATACACCAAACTGGCAAAGTCAAATGGAAGCAAAAAAAAAGTTATTTAGCACTGATTAGCTACGTGGAAGTCATCACATGGGCACACATAACACCTCCTGTGCAAGGATCTCCATTATCTTTGAACAAGTAGGGGAAGAACAGTACAGTTCTCATTTTAATGATTATAGGAGAGACCTGTATAGGCCATTGCATTTGGCCCATGTAATATACCCAGTTATTAACAGCACAGGAAAAGGAAGCTGGGGTGAAATCCTAACACTACAGAAATTATTGGGAAACTTGACATTTCTTCATGAGGGCCAAAATTGTATATTCATATATTCTTTCCATGATTTAACTATAAAACAATTCTTTTTATTCAAATCTCTTTCTAAGCACAATAACAGACAGTCCTATAAGAAACTTAAAATGAATTATTTCATACATTAATCATAATTTACATTGACATCCTGGCTTGCCTGTACTTACACATCCAGCTATTCATATAATTCCGCTTATCACTCTGTCTGATCACTTTCTATGTTAAAATTTGACAGAAATTAAAAAAGTCTGTTTGTCACCAGCAGCTATATATGTATAATCCTAGAAGTCTTTGTCATGTCATGCCACTAGTTCTCTTCCTTCCCTGTGAGAGGCTAGGCTGGGTAAGAAATAGGGTAGACCAAACCAGTTCTTTATTTGTCTCTTAGGCTTGCCACAGACTTGTTGCCTTATCCATAAAAAGGGAGAAAAGAGAGTAAGAAGAGACACAAAAAAGATGTGCCAAGGAAGTGCTTATCAGCCTAGTCCTGATTTCTCATGGTATTACAAAGGGGCACATGGTGGCCCTGTGGGAGTAATTTAGTTAATGAATCCTGACAGATCCCTTTATTTCCTTCGCTGCTTGAAACTAAGGCAGCAGCTCTGACATCAGATTTACATTTCCACAGAATCAGACAAACCTTGCAGGTCGTGACTTTTTATTTTATTTATTTGATCCTGTGTCCTTTATAAGTGTGTGTCACAGTTTAAACACAGTGGGCAACTCAGTCTCACAGAGTAGCTCACTCATTCTTCTTTCGTAGGAATGGGGGAGAGCAATAGAAGAGTAAAAATGAGAAGACTCATGCGTCTCAAGATAAAGACAGTTTAATAGGTAAAGCAAAAACCATGTACACAAGCAAAGCAGAACAAAGAATTCTTTCACCACTTCCCATAGGCAGGCAAGTTTTCATCTGTCCTGCGGAAAGCAGTACTCCCTCACACATAACAGTGACTTGGGAAGATAAATTCCATCACTTGATCTTGTTCCTCCTTCTTCCCATGACTTTATATGCTGAGCATGACACCATAACGGTATGGAATATCCCTGGGGTCAGTTGGGCTCAGCTGTCCTGGCAATGTCCCCTCCCAACTTCCTGCACACTCCCAAGTCTCTGCTCTGGTAGGGTCGGGTGAGAAGCAGAAAAGGCCTCGTTTCTGTGTAAGCACTGCTCAGCAATAAGGAAAATAAAACGTGGCCAGTCTTCGCAAACGAAGATCTGGGAAAGGTCTTTTTTACCTTTCAAGCCTGCGCAATGGATTTTTTAGGTGAGACACAGCCTGCACT
>JAWWLV010000088.1:137212392-137236819 GCA_035041135.1 Platyrinchus mystaceus
GTGAGGTCCTCAGGACGTAGGTTTGTTTAGAGTGACCTTCTCTTAGATGGATGGCCTTAGGGGCTGACGAGCTCCATTTGCCCGGGGGATTTTCCCTGAAGCAGGATTGGGAATCGAACCTGCGTCCTCGGTGCTGAGAGCGCAACATCTTAACCGCTAGGCCACCAGAGGTCCCCCAATAAGGAAAATAACCTTGTGCTATCAACACTTTTTCCAACACAAATCCAAAACATAGCCCACACTAGTTACTATGAAGAAAACTATCATAGTCATGTTCAACTCCCCCACTATTTAATATAACCTATTTAACAACCAACCCCTTTTCCATGACTTGATATAATACACAGATATCACTCCTTTAGTCTATGAACTACCTATAAAATGCCCATAAAATGTCCACTGAGTTAATTTAGTCCATGACTTTGGGTTCCATCTGTTATAGCGGTCACTCAAAACAGCAGAGGTGGTCTGTTGTGTAATTATTGGGCACCAAAGTCAGTTCGGGTTGGGTCCCTGCTACACTTGTGGTTCTTGCAGGCTTCTCCTTCACTGGTTTGTGTGATTACTGCTATAGTATTTCCCACTGTATTTCCATTACCATCTCCAACCCTCTCCCCTTTGGACCAGACCACAGTGTTTACCATTGCAATGAACTCTTCCTCTTCCTCCTGCTCTGGCTTAGACTTATCCACAGACTGCAGTCCATTAGGACTGTACATACTTCTAGTGGAGCCTTATCCATGAGCCAAATCTCTCCAGGGGTATAACTGCTGCAGCATAGACTTATCCACAGACTCAGTCACTTTGAGGTGCACCCGTTCAAGCATGGCCTTCTCCATGGGCCACAAAGCCTTCAGAGCTCCAGCTGGATGTAAGTCTTACCAATGGCTGCAGGTGTGAACCTGCTTCATCTTGGTCTTACCCATGGCTGCAGTCTCTCCATGAGTGTCCTGTTGTGTCATGTGCCATGACCACACACTTGGAGGTGCTCCAGCATGACCCCATGCACAGCCACTCGTGTTTCGAGGCAGACCTGCTGTACCACAGACTTACCCAGAGTCACCCATGCTTCAAGGTGTACCCTCTCCAGCGTGGATTTATCCTTGGGCCACGGTCCTTTCAGAGATAGGCTTGGCGTGGCACAGGCATAACCATGGCCACAAACACTTCAAGATGCACCTGCTCTGGCAGGGACTTATCCATGGCCGCAGATGATGCAGGGTGTCTGTAGACGGAGGGGTTCAGGGTACAGATTGTTACTTGAATTAATGTGATCCACAAAATGTTCGCTTTATTAACACAAATTGCATCTTTTATACACTTCTTCTCACCCTGGTGTTTGGTTAGTCTTATATCATTGGGTACAAAACATTGATTACATTTGTATCACACTTCTAATTGGTTATTCACAGGTGTCCACACGAAATATCACCTCTGGAACTCCACCTCCAGCCCAGAACAGACCTTTTCCCCTGAAAGGGCCCCAGAATATCTAAGTTGTTTACATAGTTTGAGCCTGGCCTTGAGGCACAGAGCTTACAGAAATGCAGGAAAGATTGCTCACCATCTATGCTAACCCTGTAACAGGTGTCCTGCTCCTGCATGGATTCATCCACAGGTCACAATCCCTTGACCCACAGTGGAGTTCCAGCCTGTCCAGTACAGCAGCACAGAAACAGCAGCACAGCCCCAGCCGTCTGCCAGCCCGAGCACAGACGAGTGAGGTGATCAGCAGCACAGCACTAAGGCAAGCAGTGAAACCAAACAGTAGCCAGTAGCGAGCACTGGACTCTAATATAGAGTGAGGCAAGGAAGCCTCATAGCAGTACAGGAGATAGTCAGTTAAAAGCCCCACACTGGGAGACAAAAAAGGATTGTCACGGTTTAACAGTAGCCGGCAACTCAGCCCCACACAGCCACTCACTCACCCCGCTGTGGTGGGATGGGGAAAAGAATCAGAAGGGTAAAAGTGAGAAAACTCATGAATTGAGACTGAAGTGTGTGTGCCTTTTCTACTTCAAATATGAATTAGTAGTTGTATACCAAACAGTATTCTTTACCCTTTCTTTTTGAGTAGAAATTTTTGGATTGGCAAAAAACTAATTTGTGACCAATTTGGCTTACAAATCTGTGATATGTCTTATATTTGTGAGATTTCCTACTTCCTTCACATTAAAGTTTATGAGAAGAAAGCATTCTAAATTATATTTATTACATTTTCACCAGTTCCCTCTTATATTCTTCTGTTTTTTCAGCTTGTAAGGTGAGAAAATGATGAACCAACCTGAAAGTTAATCCACTTGTTATTGTCACATGGAGATTGCTTCTAGGGGAAGAGACTATTGCCAGATACTGGGGAGGTAGAGAGGTGATGTTGAAATTTAGGCACATTCAGTGGAAGTATATTTTGCTACTTTCAGCTATTGAGTATTTACCAACTATTGAGTTAAAAACAAACAAAATAAAAGACAAGCCATGACATAAATGAACAATTGGAAAAAACAATCAACACAAAAAATCAAGAGAACTTTGGAAAAACCGAGCACAAAGTTTCCTGAAAAGGTGGAAAATCTTGTTACACATAAATGTAAGTACAATGCCCGTGAAGTTTTGTGTAAACCAGATTTTTTTTTCCACCTGGACAGATACATTTGGAATATATAGTTCAATACATATTCTAAAAGTTTCAGCTGATAAGCATGTAGAAACACAGCCAGAAATATCTTGAGCATGAACTGTGACATTGATTTTCATGTCCTTGAAGTAATTCTTTGAACAGCCTGCTTGGGGAGAGATTAGCTCAGCTGGTTAGAGCATGGTGCTAATAGCACCAGGGTCATGGGTTTAATCCCCATATGGGCCATTCATTTACGAGTTGGACTCGATGATCCTTTTGGGTCCCTTCCAACTTGGAAAATTCTGTGATGATACTCATAATAACACAAATGGGCTATCCTTTCAGAAATCCTTGTTGGAAATTGAGTGATGGAACAGATGACCAGAAGAGACCAGTGGTGGCTCTGCTGTCTTTCCCGCTAGCCATGGAATTTTAGAGGATTAACTTGTCATAAATCCAATAATTTTGCTTAGCTGATTTTATATTCCAGATTGAATTTTAGGATGAGGATGAAGAAATTGAGCAACTATCATATTTTCCATAGATTTCCTTAAATCTTATAGTGAAGTAGTTTTATCTATTGAGTTGATTGAACTCCGTGGACAACTGTGCAATCAGGGAACAGTTCCTATCACAGTGTGATTCCATATCAGTATATTCAATAATATTGATAAATTCAAATATGAAAATAAAAGGCACTAACGAAGAAAAAAAAGTCTCACCTACCCTCTTTATTTCAGTCTTTTCATATCTGGTAGAACAAACACAGCTACAAAGTAAGAACATCTGTAGATAAAGCCTAAGAAGGACATATGTGTTCCATACCTAAACAGAGCAGGGGGTCATTATAACATCTTGCTTACTACTTATCACTTCCAAGTCCATATGGTGCATTTCTGCCTTAATTGGGCATTTCCATGCTTTTGTTGACTTCTGTCAAAATCTTAACAATATTTAAATATTCTTTTGCTGATACCAAAAGATTTTTATTTTAATGAATTTCAAGCAAAAAATAAATCCTGGAGTAGGTGTTCACAATATTTTAGTGACCTGAGAGGTTCTCTAACAGCATACAAAAATGCAGTGTTATTTTACCTGCATTCGTATTTTAATTTCTTGCCAGCATTCAGCAGAGACTGCTCCAAATCAAATAAACCACCAAGGCCCACACAGCGAGAGAGGGTTCATTATGGATCTTGAACAGCTCAGGGTGGAAGTGCCAAAGTAAAAGAACAGATAGCATTTAAAAAAGGACAAATAATACCCTCCACATTTAGTGAACTTTTCTCAGAGAGGCTGTTTTATTTGGGCACTCTGAGGAGTAAGGATACGAAATATAAGTGGATTTACTTGCTTGTGTGAATGTAGAGAGCTACTTTGATGGAAAGGTGGGCCAAAGAAAGTGTGAAGGAGGTCAGGCCTTTCCAGAGCCTGATGGACAGGTTCAGTAAGCAGAGCTATTAGAAGGGTGAGTACCAAAATAGTACATTGTGTGCAGACCTAACAAAGAGATAGCATTGATCCCTAACGAGTCAGAGCCAAGGATAAAAGGTAGAAAAGGGCAACTTGACTGGAACTAGTTTCTATTCCTGCAAAAACATAAGTGTTCTGGAGGAGCTGTCTTGGATAGAATACAGCCTTCCGAGTTTTGCAGTTATCTTATTGCCATATGCCTATTTCGTTTTCTATAGGCCTGAGAAACAGGAAGGAGGATTTTTGTCTGCTTTGCTGACAGTGGGAAAAAGTCTATAGCTTCCGAAGCCTGACAATCCCAGTATCTTTGGCTAAATGAAAGCAGCAGTCCTTGTTGAGATATAGACCTTGTGAGGAAAGATGTAACACAGATATAATTATGAAACAGCATACAGACTCCCCCTTTAAACCAAGAATAATATAAATACTGATTTAGGTGATGTTTCCTAAAAGAAACTCATCTTCAGTACATCCACAGCAACCTTATTTCCACTTAGCTTCAGGTTCCTTCTAGCAACCTGAATGAACAGGGAAACTAGATAAATTGTTTAACAAATGAAGAGAAAAAATGCCAAGAAGTTAAAGGTGGGTGAGTAAGACAGGCAATGTGTGTACTGCAGCGTGTAGCATGGCAGCAACAGTGAGGGAGATCCAGTGTGATGCTGTCTTCTTTTTCAGATCACAGTAACTAGCAGCAGGCCCTTCTCTCCCACACAGACACAGTTTAGGATGCAAAGAATGATCTCTGCAGAGAATGTTTCATGAAAGCAGAACTCAGCCACAATTACATCTTTCACAGGCCAAGTTCAAGCAGTTTTCTCCCTCCCCACAGTCTGGATATAAGCTGTTTTATAAAATGCAAACATCTTATGCACAATTTCTCTGTAAAACACAAGAACAGATTACAGATTTGATTTTAAAGGATCAGGCATATAACATAGCTCATGCTACAGAGCCCAGATGTGGGCAGGGGAAAATGCTTATTTTTCTTTCTGTGTACAAGTTTCATAGCAAACACTAGTGAGCTTCACACTTGACTGTTCGTTCTAACCTCTGTTTTCAAAAGACTAAGGAACTCTTACAGTTTATCAGAGTTCAAAGACGAAGTTAAAACATAATGAATCCTGATAAAATCTCATGAATTATCCTTGGGGGAAAGCATCAATTAATTCAAAGTTTTAATTCTTTTTATAAAAATAAGAGGGTTTTTTAAGGTGTTTGAAGTATGTGACTCTACCCCCTGGCTTCTTTTAATTCCACCTTCTGAACTCCATAATCAAGATTTCAGTAGCTTAAATTACAGCTATTAAAAAAAATGGGAAAAGGGGGAAGTTTATTATCATTTCTCCTTGTTATGTGTAAAATAAAATGGACCCTGAGGAAATGGTGGTGGTCTCATTGAATAAGCTGAAAGTAATGCAGGACCCATGAGATGTAGCATATATCAAATCCCTCTCTAATAATTTTCTAACCTCATGCAAACTCTTTTTAGCAAAAATAGAGCTCAAAGGACTTCAAATTCCTAAACTACTACTTAGCTATTATTTACTTGCCTCTGTTCACAATAGTAAGCCACAAAATATCACAATTCTCTTTCAAATAATCATTTAGACATCTGAGAGGTGATGAAGAAATATGTATCGCAAGAGAACTTACTTCAATAACTTAAATTCTGCCCTGGTATGAGAACAGAATTGTCTCTAACATAGCTGAGTTGAGCAGTTTGACATCTACCTCCTCTGTGAATCATCTGGGAAACCTAAACAAGGTACCTGTTATTAAAACCCATGAAGCCAGGAGCCAGTAAGCAATATCTGAACCTATTTAATTTGTGAAGGGCACTCTGAATGCAGCACAGCATGGCTCTCAAGCCCATTTAAACACTTGCCAAGCAGGATACTGCCACATCCTGCTGAAACCATAGTATTCTGCCTACAGGACTTGCCTTGGAAATTGAAAAACTGCAGTGTCATCAGCCTGAGTGGATATAAATCCACAGCTCCCACCTCTTCAGAGAGTGCTCTAACCACATGGCTTTTATTGAAGTTATACCATTTCTGTGCAGCAAGGAATGTGGAATTTGGCCTGCATAGAAGATTGCAAAATGGGGTCTATTTGTGTAATCTAATAGGCAAAATACTTTGACAGAGAGGATGGGAAGCTAAAATAGTTCTTTCCCCAGGGCCTGTTTAGAATATGTATTTACCATGTAACAGCCTTAGGATAAAATCCATTAGCAACATTGGAAGGAAAACTAAAACACAGGAACTTTCCTGTTTTCACAAGGGACATATCTCGTTGACTCACAGTTGGCCTCTTCTGCTTACTTTTTTCTTTCTTACCCATCTCTTTCAACATTTCTTGCATGAGGACTTTTTTTTAATGGATGGGTGAAGACTGGCATGGCATTAAACTAGCCAATAGATGGTGAATGAGACTGTATTATGATAAGAAAACATCAACCAATGTTCAATATTTAGAACAACATCTTGAATCCTGAACTCAGCTAGGGGGTACACAAAGGCACCTCACTCAGGGCTGAAAAGAAGTATCAAACGTAGGGAAACACAGGGTTCCAAATATATTCAACATTTCCTAGCAGCTGGCTTAGATATCTTCCTGAAGACAATAAAAGTAGTCACTTTTACATATTCTAAATATTATTTGAGTTGATAAATTTCACCCCTGGAATGTCAACTTCACCTACAAAAAAGCAGCAAACTCATATGCTAACTTTGGTCCTTTTTGCAGCTTTGGGAAAACAAAATATCCGAACTTAAATGTTCAAATCTATTTCTGAGAGAACTAAAAATAATGATTAAAATTGTAAGACTCCATAAAAAGACAGAAATGCTTGGTTAAGAGTGAATTTCAAGCTGGCATGAAATTTCCAAGTGTCATTACTAAAGAAAACATGCTTTTTTTTACCCACTGAACAGGTAGACGTCTACCTAGAGGCAATTTCATCATTTGCCTTACCCTATAACGGTGCTATAAGCTAGAAAGTTCTATTACAAATGACAGTTATTACCCAAATTCAAAGTCAGAGCTGCAGCCAAGCTCTGTAATGTGTGCAAGCCTTCAGAGTTTTGTATGTAAAATCCCATGAGGCACACAAAGCCACAGAATATTTTACACTGAAGGAACTATTCCCCTCATACAATATTTGCTATCTTATCTGAAATACACTGTTTGTCCCATTTCACAATTTGAAACTAAATTGTCATGTTTTTCTCCATTACCTCTTCCTATACGACCTAGGCCACAAAAAAATCAGTCATATTCGCCAGGGACAGACTGCCAAATTGAAATGGCAATGTGATATTTCCTTGAAGCACTGTGTCCCAAAAACCTGAACTTCCCTGTTCTGATAAATTTTCCTGTTCTCGTCCTCAAAGTTGCTCAAACCAGGAACAGGTGACAGCATTGAGTTTCTGATGCCACAGGTCCTAAAGATGAAATACAATCATCTAATCTCTCAAGTGAAAGCAGACTGAAAGCTGCTCACATTGATACTGGCTATCAATAATGCAAGAAACAGTTCAGCTCTGACCTTGGAGACTCAGGAAGGAGGTATCAAAAATGTTTTGCAGGGTTCTGGCCCTCTTAGCTTGGAAAACCTTTTGGCATCTGGAGCCACTAACTTTAGCTCTGGTTCTAGCCATGTCAATGGCATGGAGCCATCCTCATGCTGGACATTTGAGGCCAGAGTATTTGGGAAAAAGTAAGCTTCACCAATAGGATAGCATATGGCAAACATTCATCAAATATTTTTTCCTATTACATTTATTATGTTTGGATTTGAGACATATCTGTGTCACATTAAGAAAAAAAATGTGTTTGAATTCTAATTGAATGAGACTGTACACTTACGTGTAATTAAATTCCTTTTTTACACATTAAAATGTTGCAATACCTTGGTATATGACATTTCTATTTTCTTTATTTCATGTTTAAAACATCAGAGTTTATTATTGGTTTTGTTTGGCATAGAGTAAGTAAAAGAACAAGGAGCGGGGAAAAGGACAAGGAGGGAGAGATAGAAAGAGCAAGCAAGCACAAAAGAAATCTATAAAACAAGTATGTCTTTATAAATAGATGTCGCAATTTAATCTCATATTCAGTCTTTCCTTCAGTGTATTTACAGAATTGTAACATTGTACTTTTTATGGTGTAAAAAGATATTAATTCCAGAATTGTTTAAGTGGGAGGCAAAGAAATATATTCTGGTTTCAATTAGGAAAGTCAGATATATAAACAGGTTCTACTGGAGGGTCCTGATAGGAACAAAAGAATGTGATATTGATGGACACAGGGGACTCAGACCTGCTCTTGTTTAAACCGCTGGAAAAAACTTCATTGGCTTCAGGGCTGCAGGATCAAGCATATGCCTAGATCACAAACAGGTTTAGCAGACATGTTAAAATGGCTTTAGTTTTTGAGTATTGATGGCTCCATCCCCAGGAATCTGGATCTCACTGCCATTACCCACAGTCAATGGCAGCCAAAGGCCTGAATTTCTGCTTTGAGAAAGGTTGAAGCCCTGCCATAAATACTTTCCAGAGAATGGCAGTTATTATGGCAACAGTGTTCCCCTTGCTCTAGTTAAGGTTGTGTCAGCATTTAAATTATAAACCCCTGTTTTCAGGGGTTTACATGTTGGCTATAAACATTTGCCAAGAGATGAAAATTGGCATTCACTGCCCTATTTTTTTTTTCAATAACAAAGCTTGGAGAAACTCAGACTGGGGTTTTTTATATATACTGCAAGAGGGAAAAGAATTGAAGGCTTGCTGTGAGCAGTGAGGTGCATTTCTGTGCACATAACGTGTTTATAAGCAGAGAAGGAGAGCAGGTATATTCCTAAACTGTAAAATTTGCTCTCTGTTTTTTAACTAAATTTTTCTTAGCACTGAGAGATTTGTCAGTTTGTTTTAAATGCATTTCTTTAAGAGTACTAAAAAACAAAATACAGCACCGCTACTAATATATTTCTTATTAGCTGTATGAGTTTTGATAGTGGTGTAGCAAAGTACATCAAAGATATGTTGTCTCTAAAATGTTAGCATTTTTTACCTTTTTTAAGAAGTTGTCATATTGTGCTTTATTTAGTTTTTTTCTGAACACAAATAGTCCTTTTTTAAGCTGTAGAAAACAAAGTGCACTTACTTGTAACTACTTTTACTCAAGGTGTCTTAGATAATATTTCCCCTTTGAATGCTCACATAAGAAAACTCCACTAGCCAAAGAATTCATCCTTCAGCAGTAGCCAGAGGTTCATGCTCCAGCCCTGTTCCTCTGTGTGCTAACCTTTGGCTCACAAAGGGGTGGTGCATTTTGCTCTCCCTGAGTTTCTTTCATTCTAAAAATCCTTTGAAATCCCTCTCTCTCTCTCTGAAGTGGTATTTCTGAATGTGCATGATATTGGTTTTGATTGTGTTATTATATGTATATTAATACTTGGTGTCTGCAAGAAATACTCCCTAGTGAAGCACAGTTTTCTTGAAGGAAAGTTTTACATCTCTGATGAAGATAAGACAGAGAGACCAGATTCACAGAACAATATCAGTGAGTATGCAGCACTGCTGTCATATGAAGGTACCTGAGGCCCATGCCACAAATTGAAAAGGCAATATGAAAACTTTGGCAGGAGTGGCAGTTTTCAGTGAAAGTTGTGAAACAAAATTGTTTCAGCATTCCCAAGGCCAGAAGGATCATTATTTCCTTATATTATGGATACAGAAGGAAAGAACTGATAAGAATTACACATCTACCACCCTAATAAGAATTAGACATGTCTAACAGTATATCTCAAGCGGGCAGCTTCTGGAAGATTGAAACCTCCTGTTTCAGTTTAAAACAGAGTATGTGAATTTGAAGTCCTTCCAGGATTGGGCGACCAAGACATCTCGTTATTCTATCCAGCTGTAATCCACAAACTTCTGTGTGGCCAAGTTCATCCAGCAGAAGAACCAATGCATTGTGTCCATAACTGTGGTCTGACACACCTTATGTTTATCCACAGATCCTTCAAGGGGAATGGGTGTTGTGTCAAACTTACTGATACTGCACTGTGGTGGTGGACAAGTATGTGCTTATATAGGTGTATTGTCACTGACTATAGGAATAAAAAAGCGTGGAATTAATTTTCCGCATTTCTGAGCCCATCTAATTGAGACCACTGAAATAAGTTACCCACATGAGCAATGAAGACTTTATTAAACAGTGGGGGAAGAAGGAAAAGAATTCTCCTGTAGACACTGCTTGGTCCCTACAATCAGCAGGAACAGACTGATCTAACTTATGGATTAATATTGCAGGTCTACAAAGCTCACAGGAGTTCTGGAAATGTCAGATCTGCATAGAGTGGAAACAAATAAGGGGAAGGCAATTGTCTCAATTAATTTAATATTAAATGTAAATAAAAATGAAGTATTCCTTCACTTCTGATTAAAACAAAATTGTATTTACCAAGAGTGTCAGGCTTATAAATCTATTCTGCTATTCATTGCATTTAATGCTTGCTGCACTACCTTCAGTAGTGGTCTTATGGGTCTGATTGTGACTACGAACAATAACCATCACTATTTTCCCCGAATGGATGATGATACAGCCCCTAATCACATCTTTTGAAATTATATTCCTGGGGATAAAAGGCTCTATGAGATCTTGTACTTCTCTCATCCTTAATAATTTTCAGTGAATACAGAAAGGTCAATATGATATTGAGTACCAGCTCATTATGAGATATTATTGAGCATGATAATTGTTTGAGTTCTTCCATAACATGACTATGTACTTCAGTGCATATATTAATGAATAAGCCATTATTTAAATGCCAATTTGTCTCTGACTTTTATAAGTAATAAGCCTCTGAGTACATAAATCCAGATAAGGCCCTGTAATGTAATGTATAGCACATTATTTCATCCAGTGAAATGAGAGAAAAAGTATCGGCTAACAAAATAGAAAATTCTCTGATTGTTTTGGTTTTTTTCCTGAGGCTATGGAGATACATTTTTCTTGTTTCTTTTCCTTGTCAACAAAAGAAAGACAAGTTGAAAACAAAAACTGAGCCTGTCTGGTATAATTCAGAGCAATTAACAGCACTGAGATAATGAAAATTCTTATTTTTTTGTACTGACGCTCTGCTACTGCAAGGCAAAGCTTCACTGAGCACCAAGGCCTTTTTCTATTAGATGGTCAAGTAGGTCCATCAATCTCTTCCTCTAAAGAGTGTCCAGTATAGTTTCAGAGGAGATAAAAAATGGGAATGATGAAAAGGGAAATGAAAGTTATTTGGCACCATTGCCTGGAAATTGATGGCCAGTTCAGTCATGTCAAATCATGTGTGAGGGCCATAGAGGAGTCATGATGATGACAAAAACTGTCAAGGTGTGCAGACCAACGTGTTAGAAACTGTAAACATGCACAGCACCATAAAAAGGGAGGAGATAATGTAAAAATGCAAATATAGATATAGAGATTGGGCAAAATTATGAAGCCTCAAGAGGGTTCTAGAACTTCAGTATGATCAGATGAAATATAGAGAATTGCCAGGGCCATTCAAAACCAAAGACAGTGGAGAGATCTAAAGATACATTTTTCCAGTAGTGTCTTGTATAGTACAGTAGCAAATAATCATCTGAAAAGGTGAGGGAAAACCTGTACCTAGATGAGTTTAGAGAAATTAGGAAAGATTGAAAAAAGATGGATGCCATACACATAAATTAATTGAAAAAATTCAAGAAAGCATGACAAGGAGAAAGCACATCATTATAAAACATGATACAGGAATATGTGTTACATGAGGCAATAGGAATGAGAGAACGGGTTAAAGCCTCATAAATCCATTCTCCCAGTTGAGAATGAAAGAAATGAAAATGAGAATCTGTTCAAGTAAAGCCTAAAGGAACAGCAAGGGAAGACGGTTGAAGAGTCAGCATAACCACTACAAAGACTGAGGAAGAAGATTAAAATGAAGATAGTAAAAGAAAACAGAATGGGAAAAGGGAGGGAGGACAGGAAGGAAGGGAAAGGAAGGGAAAGAAAGGAAAAAGAAGGAAAAAGAAGGAAAAGGAAGGAAAAGGAAGGAAAAGGAAGTAACCTACAGCCTTAATTTGACCAAGAAAGATGCAGAAAGCAGACCTACAGTCTATCTATATAGAGTGTATTCTGTGTTCCTCTTTCCTCTTCTCTTCTACAGTTGCACTAGTACTGTTCATATTCCCAGAGCTCTTCTGTTTATCTATACATCCAATCTCATACAAGATTTGAAATGCCCGAACAAATTTTTTTAAGTAGTTCTAGCAACTGAATGGTGAATGTAAGAGGGGAGCTAAGAGGGACGGGTGTCACTCCCTGGATGATGCTCTGCCTAATAATCTATCTGATCTGTATTGATAAAGAGAAAATGAAAAACAGTAGAAGTAACCAGAAATTACAAGTACTTGATCAAAGAAATTTTGGTCATGCCAGCCAGTAAAGCAGGAAACATAGCCTGAGCTCTAGACTATAGATAAGGAACACTTTGCAATTCTCACAACACTTTTCCCATTGTGGCTTTACATGTCAAGCAAAGGGGAACAGATGAGGGAAACAACCAAAATCACTAAAAGAATGAAGCAGAACAACCACTGCTTTTACAGAAAACAATAAGGACAAAAAGGAAACAGGGCACTTAAGGGACAATAAAGACACTACTGGAAACAGAGCAGACAATTTGCAAAGATATTAGATGTTAATGAATAATAGGTAATAGAAGTAAAATTGTTGAGATGATGGCTGTAGGTGATACCCAGCCACATAAACTCCTAGGACAGAAAACAACAGTCTTTGGAGTCAAACAAAAGATACAGTGTAGCTACATAAATCTTAACAAAACCAGCAGCTCAACAAAACCAGTGCAGCTTTTGCTGAATTATTTTAAAACTCTTTAATTTTAAAGCACTGCAAAAATCTTGATCAGCTTTGGCATCTAATTGCATCAGTGTACTAAACCAGCCCATGGACTTCAGATATATGGAACTTGGAAAACTACCGGTGCAGGCTTATACTTGGATAGATAGATCTAAATATCAGCAGTATCTCCCAACTGTAAAGAATCAAGTGATAATTTGCTTACCCCTATTATTTGTAACCCATCCCACAGGCAGGAACTGCTTATGGCTTGTACAGCACAATATTTTTCTATCAACACTGCAGTTTTAGAAAAGAACATAATATTAGCTGAGATTGCATTTACAGCTTCAGAGCATTAAATTTAGCTAAAGTAAATATTGCCTGGGATTGCAGCTAGTCACTGAGTAAACAAGTATGACTTCTTAGGCAAGACTTGGGTGTAAGTGCCATGTTCTGAAGATATGTTCTGCAAAAAAAAAAAAAAAATCACTCTGGCACTTGAGGCTGGGACAAACATTATGCTCTCTAATAAGTAAGCCCTCAGACTTGAGTGACACTTACAAGAACTCTAGGTTTTAGGTTTTGCTGCATGAAAGATGAATATCCTCCACATATACACTTGGTTGTTTATTTGAATATAGCCATCACTCTGAAAGCTCTGGTCCCCAGAGAAAACAAGATTTTTTCAGAAATCATCTTCATGTGAGAAAATACTGGAAGGTGAACTGTGGTGATAATTTCAAACATCCTTCCTCTGGCTCTTTTACTGAAATGAGTGTGAATGTAATTCTACTATCTCTGGGGGAAGGACCATCAATCACGACACTCCAGTAGTGTTTGTTAGGATTGTTCTTATGGGGAGCTGCAGAAGTATGAAAGAATTTCAATGTGTTTATACTAACATTTAAATAATAGATGAACTAGGAAGATATGAATCATGGGAATCAGTTGTCCCAGTCAGTGAAGACTGAACTGAATCATAGGACAGTTTTTATTTAATTATGTATTTTTGTAGTTGATGCCAAATACACAGTGTAACAGCAAGTTCTACAGAATATAACATGCAGTAAGAATTATAGTCCATTTCATGTCTTTATTCTCAAAAAAGCACCAGAAGGAATCAAGCTGAGCATCTTATTTCTGGAGGTTACTTGCAAACAAAGTAAGGGACAGTTTCTTTGTCACTGAAGGCAGAAGAGAAAGAAAATAGTACAGAATGGCAAATAATTTCCAAAAGGAATCAGCAGCCTACCCAAACAGAACAGAGAACTGAGCTAAGCAGAACCTGTCTACAGCTTGATACCATCTTTTTTGAAAGCAGGGGGACATCTATAATTTCAGGCATACAGCAGTATACCTCTATTTAGCACTAGTTTTAGTAGCTGAAAGTTTATAAGATATAGTCATTCCAATATTGCATTGAAAAACAAATTAAGAGGAAGAGATTTAAAAGTATCCCCTAACAGAGAAGATATGGATGCCTGTCACTGCTGGATACCTGCTTGAAATGCAGAACATAGTAGAAGGAAAAAATATTACAAAAAGGGGCACCTACATAATTTTAAAGAAGGCATAATTCAGATGAACTATCTCCATTTTGTTGATTTGTGTTACATCTTTAATTCTATTTAATTTTGTTTATTGTGGTAATAATAGTAATATAAAAGGGGGGAAAATATAACATATGGCTATTTTACAACAAGCAGATGGTGGCTAGAGATGGGCTGCTCTCCAACTGTTCCAATTCTTGTGCAATTTGTGACCAAGAAAAGGGATAAACAGTTGTGTTCCACCAGTCTGTCATAATATTTCATCTCAAAGATACCAATTCATGGTGGCTTATCAGATAAATAATTGTTTATCACCTTCTATTTGTTGCAGTAGCTAGCAGTTTGCTATGAAATAGAAAATTTAGAAAATTAATTACTTTCAATTGAAGCAGAGATAACAGTCACATCAGTGTGCCTATGTGGCAACATCACTATCTAAACACTAGAGACAAAAAAAATATCTTCTTTGCCCCTTCAAAGGGAAAAACTGCATTAGGGAAATAAACTAATTATAGAAGTACTTGTGTTATTATACAGTGAAATCTAGAGTATTTTGTCTTCAAGATAGCTAAACAAAGATTTTTGGTGAACAGTGATGCTTAAGAACGTTTTTGGATCTCTGCTGGAGCCCAAGATGTCCCATTTGATCAACCAAGTTCCACAGATCTTTGGACGTTGAACCTTGCAAGTATTATCTTTATAGCTTCTCTTACCCTCTTTTTTACCTTGGTTTTGTAAATGCATACCTCACATTTTTCCAACTAGGTGAAATTGAGGTTTTCAGTGGAAACATCACTGGTATTTGTTATAGTCAGTGCTGTATCATTTATTTATGATGAAGCAACACATTTACTGTCAAAGCAGTTCCCAGAACCTAAGCCAAGGAAGATGGTAGAAAATGCATTGGAAGATGTGGGTCAAACACTTGTATTCTTTACTCACTACACCATGAAACGTATGGCACAATACACCTGGGGAGCCACACTCCCTCAGAGTGATTCATCCTGCTGAATAGCACAGCAAGTTCAGTCTGGCATTAAATGTTAGCATATGCAATCTGGCATACCAAGGCAGCTCATTGGAATCTGAATTATTGACAGCATGAATGGTCTGTTTGGAAATATCAATTCAGATCAACATCACATAGCAAGTGAACAAGCCAAAAATAATATGGACATATTACAGTTAGATTGTATTCCTTAGCTGACCAAAAAAAAAAAAGAAAAAAAATCCCACAGGAACTTTAACATCTGCTTCTCATCTGTCCAGATGATTTGGATTTATTACCTTTGCATCCAGGTGTGCATCATTTCTTGTTACATTTTAGCATCCAATACTCATATGTCATTCATTTCTAGGCACATTAGAAATAAATGGTCTTTCAGAAAAGAAAGGCTCACATGACTCAGGATGATGAAAAAAATCAGTAATACTGATGACAAAGTTGATATCAAAAATAAATAAATTTCAGCATTTAATGCTGAAAAGATTAAATAGATGGATAAGAAAGATTCATTGCAAAAGCCAGTTTGGACTACAGTAAAATAAGACTGTCTGACAGTCCCATGAATCTATATATCGTCTGGTGCCTTTTGCAGTTACAGTCTGGGCAGCTCAAAAGTGTGAGGGCAATCAAAAAAAGGTGATCCTGTATTTACAGAGTGCCACTTTCAGTATAGCAGCTGGGACTATGACAGAGACCTTAAAAGGACATAAAACCTGAAAAGAACACCTGCAGTAGGAGCACAGCTTTGGCTTTAAAATGACTTGGGGTTCAAATTTCTAATATGAAAAACTTGTGTCCAGTAGAATATCCTGGCTCATGCCATCATAAAGGCTGGTAAAAATGCCTTAAAACTAAAGAGAAGGAGGTGAAAATATGGAGTGTAAAGGAACCATTATAAAATGCCGGTATGTGTAACTCTGCAGTTTGAGTCTGATCCATGCTGGAGTCTTCCATTTCATCCTCTGAAGAGAAAATGACAGCAGGAAACTTCTAATGTCAACCTTCATCTACTTTTCTGCATTTAGTAATGCTTTTTGATTGAACTTCTTTCCTGCTGCATTTCTTCCCACAACTTTTCTCATTTAATCTCATCTTCCTTCAGCAGCTTGAACTAATCCCACTGCTGCCTGTGAAATTTCTGAGTCTGTTGCTGCATTTGTCAGGATTCATACAAGTTCAGAATTAGAAAGATACCGGTTGTTGCTGTATAAATATTACAAATATGATCCTCCATAAAGTAAGGATTTGTCCAGACTGAGATTAAATATGAGATTGGAATTTCCAGAGACAAGAAGCAAACTGAAGGATTCTTTGGGTTTTTGTGACCTTAGAAATTCCCTAATAAGGGACAGGATGAATAGTATTTTGCTGAGTCTTTTTGTTTCCAAAGGCAACATTGACATGGATTCTTGTAAAAAGGTGAATATATGGCGAGAGCCCTCCTATTCCTTGTTCAGCCCCCACAAAAACAGTTTACAGATGTAGTCCCTATGAGTTAGCTAGTTAGTTTTCTCTTTTTTACAGGCTAAGACAAACTGGAACTATGCACCAAATTTTGTCAAGCAGCCTATAGAGAGGGTCATTCTCTTACATATGTATCTTTTTATAATTTAATTGTATTATCTAACCCTGGGCTGCAAGTGGGTAGAGCTATAGAATGCAGATTTTTTTTCTTTAAAAAAAGCATCTTAATCCATTTGTTATTAAGCTTCCCCCCAAAAAAAAAAAAAAAAAAATTGTTAATTTGGTCCTCAAAGGAAGCAAAGTATGTATGAAATAATGGATTAGCTGAGAAAAAAAATTCTGCTGATCTATCCAGATTTTAGAAAAATATAGTACATGTAGTTAAATATTGCCAGGAATCTGCATTTTTCATGTGAATCCAGTAAAAGACCCTCATAAAATATTCTACAAAGGCAATCCTCTTATGTAAGTTTCATCACAGAGTTCTTTATCCAGTCTACAGGAACTAAAGAGAGCAACTACAATTATTTAGAGCAAAAGCACTGAGGAAATTAAAAGACAAACATCTTGAGGTATGGGATAAAAAACAAACCCTGTGTAGGATCAGGACAATGAAAAGTAGCAGGTGTGATAGCTTCATAAAGAGAAAAATGCAATTCTCTCTCATGGCAAATTTTTAAAATTGCCACTAACGAAAGGTTACATGTTCAACTTTTCACAAACTTTTTATTGGATTCACTGGCCTGGAAACTTTTTATCCTATATACTGAAAAAAATCACAGATTTAGTCAATGTCAAGAAACAGTTTAAAAACGTAAACCAGTTCATTTTTTACACCTTATGCTAATTTTAACCTTACCTAACCTCCTTGTGACTACGTGATCCAAGAGAGCAAGCAAGCTGCAGTAACAGTTTTCATGTCAACCTGTTTTAACTTTAGGAGGCATTATATGATCCTTTATGTATACTTATTTTTATGCAATAATAACATGAATAATATCCATGTTAAGGTTTAATTCTTTAATGTAGTATGTAGACAGTAAAACTAACCTTCAAAAAGTCAAGGAAAATTACACCCAGCTTATGAATGAGGAAACTGACTTTCAAAGGAGTTCTCAAACTCAAAGATATTGAATGTATTAACATGAACAAGATTTGTAGTAATAACCGAAGGAGACTTTATTCTCTTTCCTTTTACTGTTTTGAGATATACATTTATGTACAGTTCATGGTATTAATAATGATGATTAATGAAGACAGAAAAGAAGCAGCTGGTAGAAAATGGAAAAGTCATATTAAATAGACAGTCTCTTAATTTTCATATTTGGGTCATTTACATTACTTTTCTGACTACTACTTTCTCCCAACCTGTTAACATAAGACCTACAATCAGGTGGGTTGCATGGGAGATGCCTGTTTATGGACTAAAGGGGGAACAGGTGAGAGATAACTAGCTCATGGAAGCTCTAGATGCCACTTTACAACAATAGGAGAAATTGGGTGTTCAGCGATCTCTCATCACAAGCTACTCACCTTTAGCTTCCACTCCAGTGTCCTTGCCTATGATTAAGTTTATTCATTACCTGTATCGCTAGCAGACTATGAAAGCTTTAGATGTGAGAAGTTTAAGATCATCAGAAACATAATCAAGGTTGAGATGTGTGAAGACTAAAGTTTTTTGAGAGCAATACAGATAATGGAATGCTTGATTCATAGGCAGCACAGTTAGATGAAGTAATATCTAAAGCCAGAACTGACAAATTCAACAGGAGAATAAGACCTAGAAAGATGTAGATTTTATAGAACTGAACTACCATTCATCTCAAAAAGAGGTAAAGCTGCTGAGGAGATTGCAACAAAGGAACTGAACTGGACTTTTAATGGAAAATTAAAGAGCACACAGATAATGATGAAGATACTAATAGGTAAATACAAGCTAAGCCATGATGGCTGAAAATATAAAATTAAACTAAAACTACAGAATCATTCGAAATGAGAGGGTGGTGGTTGTTTAGGGTATTTAAATCGTTATAAATGATAATTAGAGGACAGTAAAACCTTCACACCTGCTTACACCTAAGTGGTGCAAGCTAGGACAAGATAGTTCAAAGAAGAGAAGTAAGAGCTCTGTAGGAACTACTTAGAAAAAGTGGGTGGTGATGGTTCAGGATATGTGTTTATTAGTCTTGTTACTTGGATATAAAATGGCACAGCCTCCATCCCCTTGCAGACTCCACAGTCTCTGTGAAAGGATTCAACCTTGCTCACTTGGTACTGCTGTTGATCTGTATCTCCCAATATTCAGCAGGAAAAAACTACATATAGATCTTATTTTTGTGGCTACACAGAACTATCCACTGAACTACCTCCCTTCTTTTTAGGGGGAAAATGGCTAAATTAAGTTGTTGGTTTTATCATTATCATCATTATTATTATATTTCTTGTTGAAAGTGTAATCCAAACAAACTAGAAGGAGCTGGAGATTCAGAATTCAATAACTGCTTTCCTCACAGCCAGCTTGGACAACAGCCACATCTCTTCCTCCTCTGCTCAATATACCATTATTTCATGGCTGTTATGTCTGGGGATAGCATCAGTAAAATCAAGCAGTGAGCTTCTCCTATCAGGTAGATTGAAGTAGTGAGTTTCTGCTGGCAAGCCCAAGGAAACCCCTGAAAGATTATGTAAGCAGGCAGAAAGCCAGGTGTCAGATAGGTGTGATTAACCTTCTGACATAAAAATAAAGATGACTCTAATAGCTTTACAAATATTCATCATTCCATGACCTCTTCACATTCCTTGTCATAAGAAATTGTCAATAGAAAATTTTTGAGGCTGGAATCTGTTTTTACAATGGATTTTATACTGAACTTCTTATCTCTTCACATTTGTATGTAAAGGCATAAACTGACTGACAGGGAGAAGTATAACAAAGCATTTTGACTTCATCAGAAAAAAAAGTCTGCAGATGAGATATTTTCATTTTCTAAATGTTACCAGTGTAGACATAGTTCTGAGAAAGCACAGCATACAGGAATACAATATTAATTCCTTTATGGTAATAAAACTGCAAAACTACCCAACTGCAAAGGGCACTGTATCAGTGGTCTGTGAGTCATAAAGGACCAACTAAAAAAATATAGCTTGAGTGTAGATGAAGGTATTTAGGCAACTGAGGATACCATAAAGTTTTTACAGGTTTCTAATCAATGAAAAGAGAGAAAGAAAAGAAACAACAAGCAAAATAAAACAAAAAAAATTTCCACCCTCATCTGTTTTCCAGGTCCTAGTTCACCATCCATAGTCACACTGTTGAAGCCCATCTTATTGTATGCCCATTTGTATTTCCCACAGAATGCAAAATAATGTAGTCTGGTATTTCTCTCTCAGCCCATTTAATTTCTTAGACTGTACACAAGAACAGTGATGTTGCTCTGAATTCACATCACTGCAAGGGAATATTTAAAATGTAAAATGAGTGAACTGAGTTTTCTCATAAAGAAAGAAAACATTTGTATTCAGAGCTTCTGATAACCATTCCCTGTATTTGATTAAATTTTGCTTGGTTTTGGGTTGTGGGTTTGTTATTGTTTTACAGAAGATTTGAATTATACGTCAAGTCAAGGCTGATATTGACCTTTCAAATTTTCTGCTGCTAAAAAAAGTTTTTAGGTGTTCAATTATCATAAATTACAGTGATAGTTACCATTGGTTGCCAAACTATTTAGAAACATTTCATAATTAATCTTCACATTAGCATTGTGGCAGAGGAATAAAAACGCAATGCAGCTTTCCAGAATCCCAGCAAAATTCAAGCTCAGGAAAGGTATAAATAACATATAAGCTTTCTACTAACTCTGTCTTGTTCTATTCAGGAAAATTTCACACTGATACTAATTCTGACATGTTTACATACTGCTCTATTTCCTTTCTCATAAACAAGCTAATGAGTTAAGTACAGTGGTGCAGCAGTTCCCTGTCATAGCAAGGCAATACGCACTTTCAGAGTTCAGCTTTTGCTTTTTGAGTGTTGCATGGATATACCAGTCTAATAACCAGCATTGATTTCTTCTGTGAGAAATGAGAAACAATACTGAGACATAGTGATTCCCAGCCCAGATACCTTGATTAGGTCTTAGAATGACAAAAACAATTTCATTGTCTTTCTTTAAGCATCCAGTTTCAGTTTGGGACACTAAAGTCAGTGTCACAGACAAGATGAGAACTTCCTGGATCCCAGAGTCTTTTTTCCACTCTCATATTTGCTAAATAATCAAGACAGTTTTTCCCATGATTTACCACTCCTTCATAAAGGCTTCTCTTTTATTATGACACAAAGTTCTTCGTACCCTTGTATTAAAAATATGAAATTTGACTTTTAATTAATAGACTTCAACCCAAGAGTATCTTCTAAAAAAGAAAATACAGAGGAGAGGGAGCAAGAAAATAACCAAGTCCTTCATCTCTATCAAATATATGCCAACTGAAATGTAAGCGAAAAGCATCTGTTGCACCATTTTGAACAAAAATTTTGCTTTTTTTTAATTAGTGTTCTGTACTTGCCTTACCTGGCCTTGGGGCATAGGATGCACAGACTTCTCTCATCTGAAAGAGTTGTCTTAAATTTAAATCATTCCATTACAGGCTTTACAGTGCTAATAAACTTGCCATATTTTTTGTATTGGTCGAAATAATAACTAACTGTAGGAGTTGGTGAAACAAGAACCATATTTTTTCCAGATTTGACTGGTTCTGAAGCCCACAGGAATGATAAAGTCCAATGGAGCTGGGGTTGACTCAAAGCCTTCTTCTGTTCCATACTACCTACAGCACTGTGGTCACTGGAGTGCTGATTTGGTAAGGTTACTGATTCATCTCAGGCTTTACTGTTTACCAGTGACTAGCACTTCATTAGGGTAAAAAGCCTCATTATGAAAAGAAATATTCACTGAGAATTCAGTTATAGGTATATTTCATGTTATAGGTATATTTCAAACATACATATAAACATTATTTTTTAAATCCTTTGAATTTCTTTCAAGGTATTTCCCATTCTTCATTATGTCTCCTTCCTCCTTTTTAATTTTAGTCTATTTCTTAAAATCATTAGAAAGTCTACTAGGAAATTACAAAATTTTCTCAGAAATAGTAAAGACAAAAGCATAACACTACATTTTTCTGATCAACCCTGGTGACACTGAAATTCCAAGAGTTATGAGAAGCATATCCTGAAAGAATGGGTGCCAGTATATGTTGTTAACTTTCACTTAATTAAAAAGTGAATTCTAATTGTAAATATTTGACTTTGAACTGTGCAAATGCCTTCCTCTAACCACATCTTCCTCCTTTGATCTTAAGCAACTACATAAAACCCCAAATCTTTAGACTGCCTTTTTCAGCCATTGTTACTAGTAAAAAATTAGAATTATTTTTTTCTCTTCTCAGAGCCATAAGTCAGATCCCGCTTAACCACTTCTGTTTGTGATTTTCTCCAATGAGCAAACTAAGCATTAGGCTGCAAACAACCATGGAAATTGCAGCCCCCATAGGAATTTTTTTAACAATGCTCTAAGTATCCTTAAAAAGAAAATTAAAAGGAAGGCAGAATTAACTTTAGGGAAGTTGAAATTAACAACTTGGCTACAGCAAGGATAGCACACATTTTTAACTGCAAGGAAAATTAATCAGTGAACACACCCACCAACAAAAGTAGCAGATTCTCCATTTCTGTGTTATCAAATTAAGATGTCTCAAAATACAAAATGTGTCTGTATGAGACAAGCAGTAGTCATAGAAAGTTTAGAGAGCTCATTGTAAAAGAAACTGACGTGGTTCAACAGTTTCCATTATTCAAGTCAATCTACTTGATGTAATGGTCCTTTCTGGCCTTTAAGGACCCTATGTATCTATGAAAAATTCTAGCTAAACATAATAAGGCTGTTTAAGAAGTATTACATCCATAATGATCTTTTAACAATTCATTTACTCAAAGGTTTGAGGTAAAAACAAAAGCCAGAGAAAAAAATTATTGTGTACCAGCATCATGAGTGTTTATGCTGTAAATCAAGAATATTTAATAGGAGACCCACACATTAGATTTGGACTGCAGGTGAAGTTTCTCCACTCTTTTCTACACTTTACAGCATGTCATAACCCTGAATCCTTAAGAGAGACCTCTCATTTTTTGTGACAAGCCATCTCTTCGACAACGGCTACAATATGCTGTAGTTTCTGAGCTGTGAAGGAAACATAAAGCCCTTGCTGATTTGACAAAGCTGAGGATGTATTTGCTCTCCACTGGACATTGGCATGGATTTGCCACATATAGAGTTTGAGTCCCCATATCAGGAATGGTCACATTTCAGCAAGAGTGTGAAGGATGCAAGTTTCCAACTATCAGGGCTGATGTGTCGCTTAAATGGTTTAAAACATTCATTTTAAGTAGCAATATGTAAAATATTCACTGCAGGAATCAAGTTGCATCTTATCTACATTTGGTAATATCCTGCATTATGAGAAGAAATTCTTCATTATGAAGAGAAACATACACAGTAAACACATGTTGATTTTACATGAGATAAATTGACCTTTAGAGTGGGATATGTCTAAAGAAGGAGGCTAGATAACAAGCCTAAGTACAGATATATCTATATGTGGAAATCCTGTGAACGGAAAACACAGTTTAACTGAAGATTCAACGAATAGAATCAATTTTAACAGTGTCCTTTTCTGTGTATTTTAAAACACCCGCCAGGGATGAATGTCCTGCTATGCTTTCAAAATGGAAAATAAACTTAATTTATGATAGTTATGGTATACCAGTGGTTTTGTTTCCAGTTTAAATTCCTCTCTTTGGTGATATTCATATATAAGCTGACAAGTGTCAGATTTATAGAGAAGAACACAGCTTGCAGTGAAAGAAAGAAATAAAGCCCTATATTTACTGAAAGGATGTATGTGTGTGTGTGACTGTGCATACAAAAACACACAGTTTCATTCATGGCCAGTCTTCGTGAATGAAGATTTGGAAAGGGCTCTACCCGCACTTGCTACAAGCGCGCTGATGGCTGAAAAGGCCAATGTGAGATAGACAGGTCCGGTTGCAAAAGGCACAGCAGAAAGACTCCCTGGGTGAAATCGACAAGATGCAATTCTTTCTGCGTTGTCTTTTCTCCTCAAGAGTGATCCTGTGTGTGTTCTCAAAAGAAGCAACAGCGTTATAGATAGTGTGTCTCCACACAGAGGCCAGAATAAACCAATGGTGATGATCAATAGGGACAAGGCTGAGAGATTGTTTCAGGGAGTCCTTGTATCTCCTCGTTGGGGCTCCTCTCTTGCAGCAGCCGGTGGCAAGTTCACCATAGAGCACAATCTTAGGGAGGCGGCAGTCCTGCATCCTGGAGACGTGCCCTGCCC
>JAWWLV010000088.1:137242881-137255558 GCA_035041135.1 Platyrinchus mystaceus
CGCAGGCTTGAAAGGTGGGAACACCTTTCCCAGATCTTCGTTCGCGAAGACTGGCCATTTACCTTACCTTTACCTTTTATCCTACCTGAACACTCACTATAATCAGTTGGAGGAAACACTCCTGTAGGAAGGAAGTTTAAGTGTCTTAGATTTCTTGTCTGAACATCTCCTTGATAATTGTCATGCTATTCAGTATGAAAAGCCTGATATCAGATAGTTATGTTGTTGGAATAAATCAAATAGGTGAACTAGTTTTCCTAATTATTTTCATGGGTTTAGGATTGCTTCAGGGCAATAAACTAATACACTTGCCAAACTATGGGCACTAAGATGATATTTATATAACTTTTTATGACTATATGAAAAACTGGGTTCTGCAAAGACCCTTTAAAAAGAATGGTTGGAATGAAGATTCATTCACAAGTCGAGTCTAAGCACATTGCAAAACTATTCAACAGCAAGACAAACAGGTCTTAGACATCTGAAAGAAACAGAACACTCATTTCAGAATTGCAACAGGATGGAATCTGGTTTTAAAATAGTATTTTTACCATAGAAAAGGGTAGTCCAAAAACTGGGCATATTCACAAGAAACATTGTATTGCAGACTGTTGGAAACCAAGCTTTCTGATCACTGCCACTGGATATCAAGCCTTTTTAATTGGGAAGTTGGCAAAAATGGAGAAGGGGAAGGAGAAAGGGAAGGAGAAGGGGGACAAAAAAAAAGACATAATTATACCACAATACAACAGTTAAAAATTAGAAACAAACACAGAGAGGATAACAAGCTTGCCTCAAACAACTCACTAAACTGTGCCACAGACATTGCAAGAAAAATTAACTTCAGTGTAATTCATCTACAAGGTAATCCTTCTTCTTAGAGGTCCAGGCTTAGATTATGCTTTTTGCCTTTCAGTGAGGAATTTACATCTTGTAACACTATGCAACTAAATAACACAAACTCGGCCAAACTTAACTATTTCTTCTTTTTACATCACCGTTCTTTCAGTTATAATCAGTAAAATCAGACCGTGCTCACACTGAAACCCTAAATAGTCACTTGGATAAAATGTTTACAGCTCAGCATAAACCCCTGAAAATAGCAAGCTTTAATGGAAATGCTGACCACCCTGTCATACACAGCTCTAAATAATGACAGATTCCCGTCTGGTTTACTCTCTCATTGCCATCTAACCACTTTTCTTCCATTCATTAGTGGAACATTATATAACTTAACAGAAATTAACATATGTAAAGAATGTCATCTCAGAGGGATTTCTGGAACAAAGGAATATTTTTCTATAGTTGGCAGTTTTGGTAAGAGCTCATTTGCTAATCTACAGTAGTTGTTAACTTCACAAAGAAATGAATTCTCTTTCTTCAGGTTTTTAACCAAATGCCCCATTTTTTGGCTTTGTGTTTTGGCCTTGTGGATGTCTTAAATACAAATAAACGCACAAAATCCCACCCTCCAAGTTTCTGATTGCTTTTTATAATAGCTCAGTCCCTGAGGGGCTCAGCTTGTTATTGAAATTGTTTTCTTTAATGGGCATTTTGTGCTTTTCCCCTGGATTATTTTACTTGGAGTGGTGAATGCATGCCAGTTTAAAAATCAAACACTGGGGCAAATGCTACAAACACATTGCCCAACATGTGGTCAGCATTTAGACAAGTATATAAAGCAGAGAATTATTCTGAGCACTGGGGAGAACACTCTTAATTCAGTGTTACAGCAGATAAATTATCTATCTCATAATTTAGATTATGCTGACAGTTTCATTATGTATTTCCAGTGCCCAAAGATAGTAATAAGTGTTGTAGGTTTGTCCCAGTTCCGTATAGAAACTAAATTCTGCCTTCAGATGAATGCTGAACAGACACAATGAAGGGCAGATGTGTTCTATAGGATCTTGGCACTGTCAGCTCTCACAACATTTGAACTTTGAATTTATTTCAAAAGCCTGAAAGCTTATTAGCTGACACTTGGGAAGGAGGGAGACGAAGGGGATCTGATTCTCCTCTCACACATGTTTTAAACCATTGTTGGATTGCTGATTTCGTTAGAGTTACATCTGATTTACACGGCTGTCAGTGACAGGATGCAGTCTATATAAAACTGAATTAGAAATCTAAGGAATATTATCTGCCAGATTTCTGATGCTACACCCAGCAGGAGACTATTGAAGTTATAAACTGGGAAAATAACTTGCTAAAGGAAGACAGATCAAGAAACCATCTAAAGAGATGGTGATTACTGAGTTCTTAAAGGATCGGCTTTGGGCCTGTGTTTGCTGATTTTTTTTCAAGGTTAGTGCCTAAGTTGTCACAAAATATTTTATTGAGTATTGTACTGAATTCCAGATATTTCAGAACCTCAGAATTTCTCAGTGATGTCTTATTGTACCAAGTGCTGATATTAACTTTGTCTGCGTCAATCAGTCTTTTGTAAATACATACTGCAATTTCAGTTTTCCATCTATCATCATACCCTGAACAAGTCATCATAATATGTTAAGTAGTAATGTATTCTATTGAAATTAATCCATCAGAGTTGAAGTTTCCAGGTTATTTCTTCTCCTCAGGATATTTACTTCATCCAGTTTTAGGCACTTGGCCATCTAGCAGCCCTAATTTCCCACTACAGGCAATAGAGAACAGACTCCACTTGAGAATGATTCAAAAACATAAGAGTCTTGCTTTAAATAGCCTTCTGAAAAGATCTGTCTCTCTAAATTAACTGAATAGGTTCACTTACCCACATAATTAGGACTAGGATTGTCTGACTGTGTTGCCACCCTTAATCTGATGTTACGATTTCTTATTATGGAACTCCTAATTTCCTGCACAAATTCTTTCATTAAGTTGCTTGTAGTTGTTGGAGTTATGAGAGTATGTATTTCATTTCCTTCACTGCTCTTTGGAAGAAAGCACCTTCTTAGTCTGATTTGCCATACTTATAATAAAGTCAGTGAACTTGTGGGCTGGGTAAAACCAACTTTATCTTTCCAGTTTTTAGGATGTCTCACTTTAACCAGCACCAAAACATTAGGAATCACTCTGATAATATTCTTCAAGCCCACATGGCATTGTGAGAAGACTTACAGGTTCTCTTTCCATGAAAAGAGAGCAATCACTGTTAGGCATTCTTTAATTGTATAGTAATTTTAAGAGAAGCTCAGTTTCTAGATCTTTCTGCAGTCACTAATATGTTGTACAACTTTCCATAGGCTTGAATCCTGAAGTTAGTAGCTAAGGCTCTAGTGAGACTACTCAATTTTCATGTTACCCATCAGAAAACTCAAAGCACAACTGCACAAAATTGTTGATGCCTGGAAGCAACCCAAGTAGCAAGAACAGCAACTCAAGTCCTGCTTCTATTTCTGTAGGAAAGCTAATCTCTCCTTGTAATCGTGACAAAAAATGTCAGTACAACTTTGAATTCAATCTAAGCAATTATTTCAAAAGTTTGCCCTGAAAGTAAATAATTAGGGAAAGATTCTTACTTTTACACTTCTACTGACAGTCTAAAAAAAATAAAACCAGCCTGGAAGAGTCTCCAACAGGAAACAAATTGCTAATCCTCCTTAGAGCAAAAAGAACAAAACCCAAGAACAAAACAACACCTTTTAGCCTAAAATCCCCAAAATCCCCAAAGAGGAGTTTCATGATATGCTGTAGCTTTGCTCACCTGTTGTGGGGAGAAAATAAAAAACCAAAGTTCAGCAAGAAGGAATGCATTAATTGGTGATAGTTCACAAGAGGCAAACTGTCTGGCCACCTTAAGAGCAGGGACACTGAGGGAGATTGGTGTACTGCTCTAAGGGGGACATGAAACAGGATGGAGTGGTGTGAAGGTGCCATGGTCATGCTCTGTTGAAAATGATGCAGCTAATGGGAACTAAGCCAAAGGAATAATCCAGATGGTAATTGAAAGCTGAACTTCGCTGTTTTAACTCAAAAATACATATTACTTTTCCCTCCCCTACACGTTAATGACTAAAGTCACTCAAAATCCACTTAAATATAAAATGGCATTTACTGTAACTTCACCTTTTCCCCTCCCTCAAAGAAAATAATATAAATATAGCTTACATGATTAGGGAGGTCAGAGAAGACTCCATCATAACTTCTGGGATTGATCAACAGGCTGAACCTGTCTTTCCCCCATAGGGGCTCCTATTGGGTAAGAACCTTATCCTATGTACACTAAATAATTATTTCAAGTTAGCTCTTACTAGTAATTAGAGCTTGACTGTATACCACTTCAAATTCATTTTTGCATTCAGTATATTATCAACAGCTATCTCTGAACCTTAACCTGTCCCCAGTCTTCTATTATCAGTGTGTTTGTCAATGAAGTGTTTTATTCCATAAACTGTTTAGTGTGAGTCCTTCAAGGATGCTTGCAGGGCTTGGCAGCACAACTGAAAAAATGATAGTATACCAATTAAGAGCAGGGGCGCTGTTGGATTGTGTCCCTGAACAGGTCAGTCAAACCAGTCTCTGATCCAGGGGGTTGTTCAGTGGGGTTCCCATAACGGGGCACTGACAGGGCACAAGGGACTCATCTTTCCTGGGGCTCTGATAGATAGATAGCTCAAATATAAAGGTTTCATGGAAACCTCCCCCTTTAAGTGACACATGTCTTACGGGGGTTATTGTTAGTTGGTAAGTTGGACTTGCTTGAAAAAGAAAAGAGGATTGTTCTAATCAGCCTCATACTGGGAAGGAAATTACTGAGAAGCACCTCTGATCTACTTTCCCCCCTTGCCAATACAAGTTCAGAAAAGCAAAGGCTCTGACTCCGTTGTGCAAAAATCAAAAGCCACACTACTCTAAAACTAATCTGGAGAAATAAACAAGAAAATTTCAAAAGGAATGCGTCTTCTGCAAACTGTGGTAATTTTTTTATTGCCTATCTGTCAAGGAAATGAGCACTCCTACCAGGCTGGAAATGATTAAAAATCAAAATGAATTTTTTAACTTTTCACTTTTCACTTTTTCATGCAAATTGTTGTGAAACTTTATAATGAAAATATAATAATTTTTAAATAATTATTTAATGTAATTTTAAATTATAATAATAATTCCCTACTCTTTAATTCTATGTACATTTTAAAAAATAATTTTAAAAAAATCATTAAATACAATATGGCTTATAGTAAAAGTTGCTAAGTCATCTCCTCCCTTGCTCTGCTCCTGCAAAACTCTCATTATATGTTCATCTGAATTTATATATATATAAAATATATTAATATTGCAGTTCTTATGCATTAAGTTATCTGTAATTTGCAAAAATAAAAGTCAATACTACAAATCGCTTACCATATAAAACACTGATTTGACTAAAATCAATGGGTAATACTATAAATATGAGAAGTAATACAGAAAATATAATAAATAATAAATGTAGACCATCTACTATGTATCATTTAAAATTGACCTCAAGAGAACAGCAAATAGATATAGATTTTGATTCCATTCAATTTAAATTCTAATTTAGTTTACAGATTAATATCAAAGCTGGAAAATTATCTTGTCCACATAGATTTTTACTATTTTATAATGCATAAATGTAATAATATAATTTTGCTGCACAGAACATTGAAATAAAAAGAAAAAAATACCATATTTTTTATTCTTGCATGTTTCTACAATATTTATGTTTCAAAATTTGATTTTCAGAGACAACAGAGGAAATTGTGAAATATATAGTTTGATATGTAGGACAAACTACTCTGTTAAAAAGAATTGATTTAGCATTTTATAAACCTCTAAAAAATTTCAGTGTGGAGAAGTCTTAAAAAGATGGTGCAAACTTGAATCAATAACAATTATTTTTTTTCTGTTTGGTAAATAAGAAAATATGAAAAGTTTTCCTTGTTTGGAAGGCATGAAATTAAGATGACTAAATGTAAGTTGGACAACTGCTAGTAAACTGAAAAAGAGAAAACCACTTCAAATTGCAAAAAACGTTATTCTTTGATTTTTTTTTAATTAATTATGGTAGGAGGATAGAATATTTGCCAATTGGGATGTTAAATTTAAAGACAACTTTAGCTGAGAAAATACTGCAAGATGCATTTTACTTTAGCAACAGAGAGATGAAAGAAACATGAAAGAAGCATTTCTTTTAGATCATTATAAGCAAAAGTATGAGAAAAGTAATTTTTGCAGTCTTTGAATTGGAATCTTTTTTTTTTTCTCAGAAGTTTGGTTCCTGACTGAATCTGATGTGGATTCTGGTGTGTTTAAATATTTTATTTATTCTACATGTTCAATTTTCTTCATGAAAGGCCCATATCCAGACCCTGCAGTCAGCAGAGCATGCAGAAAGCTCACACTTTGGCCTTCCACTTATATACAGTGAAATGCAAAAAGGATCTGTAACACTGGACTGAAAAGTAGCTTGTACTGCTCTCTGTACCACTGATCAACGTTACAGCAAGGAGATGTGAGATACAGTTGTCTATACAGACCTGTGTTGAACAAACTGCTTGTTTAGTAGTTGGGTAGTCTACTCTGCATTCCTACTACCACAGCAAATCCAGAATGATATGTGATTACCCCTTAATATTTACAGGAAATTTGAAATATGGAGAATGAGTTTGAAAAAGGCACTATGAAGCAGACAAGTAGGAGAGCTACTTGCTGTTATGCCATCTATAATATTAATAATTTAAATTTTAAAATGGATACCTGAATAATATGTTGTTTTTATAGTTAATATCCAAAACACAATGTATCAAGCACATACCAAAAAAAAATTCTGACACACATGCATCTAAGGAAGAGGAAGTCATATTTTTAGACTGAAACTTAAATTTCTTTTCTACTTTAAGTGCAGACATGTGCATATCCTCAGAAACCCAAATAATGTCTGACTTGCAGATCTGTATTTTGTAGTTTTGTGAGTTCCAAGGAAGGAACTCTATCAAGAACAGGTCTCCAGCACAGCAAACATTTTGAGGATAAGTAATTTAGACAGTCCGTCTACCAAACAGCTCACAATTTAGATGCCATATGAAACTGATGGAAGACAGAGGCAGGTAGCTTTTCTACAATGTCATTAACCAGGTGTGGAGTATTGTTTTTTCAACCAGTTGTTAAGCCAGTGCTAGATGGAGAAAATTTGCAGACAGTACAGAAAAAGCTTAAGGAGGGATTTTGTGCCTGAGGAAGGAAGAGATAAGTGGGTAATTGTGGCTGCCACTTCTGATAGAGCAAAGATTGAACCTTGATAAATCAGCAAATGTGATAGTGTGAGACTAAATGCTTAGGGCTTGAAAAAGAGAAAGGGGATGAAGATGATGCAGTGGAGAAGAGACAACCAGGGAGAGGCAGCAAACACCGATAGGGCATTGTTAGATCAATGAACCGAGAAGCTGATTCTAGCAACAGCATGTCGAATGGAAATTTGTCTCAATGTCCTATTTTACTCAAAATACATTTGCTGTGATAGATCCTACATTATGTATATGTCACTCTCGTTAGGGCAGGCAAGAGTATCTGACACTGCTGGGTTTTATAAGGATTACTTGCTAAGTTTTAAAGTTAAAACTTCTGCATCTTTTTCCTTTGGGTTTAATTTGGGGGATTTTTCACCCTTTAAGTTCCAGACTACTCCACAGATTAAAAACATCCAAATTATTGATCTGTTCTGTAATCACTTCATTCCCACCAAGTGGGACACAATCTCCAGGCATTTTCCAGATGCTCTACTGTTAATGCTGAGGTGAGGAAGTTGTTCTGCCATTTTTAGAAGCTGCCTCTGTGAGAGAAAATGTACCATGCAGAGAGAAATTGCAATTACTGTCTACTATTTCCTCCGTTATGTAGGATACCAATGGCAGATTACCTGTGTTGAATTTCTCCCCAAACTGTGCAGTAATATCAGTTTGTAGATTTTATTTTGTTTGACACAAAGTGGTTTAGTCCTTGAGGGAGAAAAATTTCAGTTTTATATAGTTCATACATTTTTATATATTTCTTTCCTTAGGATATACTTTCTTAACTGCTAAATAACATATGAAAACCTGATGGATGTACAATTAAAATAAAAGTTTACTAAGTTCACTTTCATATGTCTTAGAAAGTTGAGATTAATGGTGACTAAGGTTATTAAATTGAGTACTATGAAAAATGAGTAGTCAGCTCTGGCTTACAATACATTGATTCTCCAATATATTTCAATTTTTTTCTTTTATCTTTTTTTTTTTTTAAAAGAAATAACCCCAACCCCCATGTATTTTTAGCTCCAGTTGTTATGAGGAGGGAAAAAAGAAAGAAAAGAACACAACTTAGAAAAAAATTATGTGAACGAGCATGGAAATCTGCCTGAATCCAAAATGAGCTTTGCCTACTTCTTCTCTCTGGAGCTTTTGCTAGCTTGCAGCTGGCAGAGGATGTCAAGCCATCCTCTGTTTCCAGGACATTTGGGGAAATTGACTCCTATATGATAAATAATAAACAAGGATACAAGGATAACAAACCCTTGGAGATAGGAGCAGGAAACTTGACCTGCCCAAGCATTGTGGCCTTCTGATCCAAGAGTGTAAGAAGCAGTAAGTGCTCAGTGGCTTGACCAGAAGGTACCATCAGCTTCCAAGTCTGGACCCTTCTTAGGACCCAACACTCTGTGTGGTTTTCCTTACCAGGCAAGGCAGACTGAGCACAAGCTACCTATGAGGTCTCTCTGCCTTTGCAGCTGCTTTTATTGCAACAGGTCTCCTGTTTCCCAGCTTTGGTTGCATCAAGCCACATTCAGGATTTATCCCTTGGTGTGCAGCCTTAGCTGCTGTAGAGTCTGTCCCCCAGGGGCTGGCAAGAAATTTGACATCTGACTTGGGATTGATGAGAGGAAAACAGTAAACACTTTTTAAGTGTTATACTCACCAGAAATTTGCCAGCTACTCTGTTTAGCTTCTTCTTTCATATTTTCAAAACTGTCACATGTGAAAAAGTATATATTAATTCCAGCTAAAGATTTATTCCTTTAAAAAATTATATTGAAAAAAAAACCCCAATGTCCTTTTTCAATTCCTGGACACAGACTTAAAAAACATAGGGGTTTGTTTTCCCCTCAAAGTTTTTGGTGTTCTGAACAAATCTATGGGAATTCCACTAAAAAGTCATCAAATGCCTTCTCGACTTTTTGCTCACTGTGTAGGAGTGGAGGCAGGGGGAGAAATATATTCTCAACATTCATTTTAAAAGAAATTACTTACATGTGGGTGTGAAACACTTTTTTAATGCTGCAAAATCTACTCCCTACGAAGGTCTATATTGGTATTGGCACTTAATAACATCCAATATCAGTTTAAAGAAAAAAAAAAAGGAGGAAAAATAAAACTAAATAAATGCCCCGACTTTTAATACAGCTGAATGTAAAACGGTTTCAAAAGCCACAGTCATCCTCAGTCATCATGACATCAAGACATAGTCATCCTCAAATTAGAATATAACTGAATATTATTAAAATCATACTTTTTCCTTTATTTGTACAGGGCAGAAGGTGCAAGATGCCTGGCAGCAGCATGTGAAGGCAGGAAGAGCCTTTGAGTACAGCTGCAAACTGCAAATACAGGAGGTTGTGGGGAGAACAGCTGGAAGCTCAAGAAGAAACAGGGTCATCATGAATCACACTTCCTTCCTAGACTGCTTCTGGAGCAGCAGGACTTTTTATTATGAGTTTAGAGTAAGCTCCTACTCATCCACAGCTATTTTTTTCTGATACAATATCTCAGTTTCAAGAACCCTCTGTGGGAAAACAGCCAAATTTGAAGGAAGAGAATATGAAGGAGGCATGAGAATTACCTTCAAATATGCAAAGAAGGGAGCAATCTCCACAGAGGTGGAGGCTAGGACAGAAGAAAAAAAGAAAAAAGATTAAACTGCTGCAAAGACAACTTCTGCTAGATACTCAGCAGAAATTTTCAACAGTGAGGACAGTGAATCACAAAGATGTATTATTTGAGAAAAACGATATTCTGGCAAGCTCAAAGAGCCATTTAGACAAGCATCTGACAGCAATGGCATGAGTAGTGCTTATGCAGCTTTGGCACTAGAAGATGGACTACATGAGCCCTCCGGATTCTTTCCAGCCCTTTGAGTCTGTGTGCAAAACAGTAGTCTGAGCTAATCTGCATTTGCAGGTTTGTTCTGCCAAAAATAAAGGCTAGGAAAAGGTGACTCTGAAACTGTGGCTGTTAATATATCTATCTGTGTGATTCCTACTGGTGAGGTTTCTTTCCATGTCAAGCAGAGAACCTTTATTTGCATTGTCTCATCCAGGTCACATAGAGGAAAATTATTATAATTCAGTTTCTCTGCAATGCAGGATCAAGAGCTGAGTCAACCCTGCTGGGATTCAACCCACGTTCCAGGGAGTCTAAGTATTTCATATCTTATGTTTAAACTTCTAACCAAATAAAATTTCTGCTTGGAGATATACCAGTGTGTGGTCAGATATTATTGTCTTTCTGTTTGAAATTCACCTACAAGTTTGAGAAACTCCTGCATTTTAACCAGCACAGAGCATTAGTTGTGTTGATCTATTTACCTCTTCTTTTGGCAAGCATGCAAATGACCAGGATTTCAGTGTTTTTCAGAATTATTTTATACTGAACACGATTCCACTGAGATCCACAAATGCCTTAGATTTATGCCTGCTCAGTATCTGATGCTCAATTATTAATTCACTAATGTCTGTAAAGTGCTTTGAAGATGAAAAACATTATATTGTAGATCTGCTAACTGATGCCTGGATGCTGCTATTATTGCTGCTGAAGCTGTTAGAAAATATGCTTGGAACACATCCCCAAAGGCACATGATGAGGAAAGGTCATCTATGGCAGTAGTTTATGCAGACAGGAGTAAATCAGACTGAAATTCTAGAACTACACTGCTTTTTTAATGCAGGGTCCAAAAATCAGTAGAGTTAGATCAGATTTTTTTTCCTTTAAACAAAATATGTTTAATTATTGAATAGATCAAAAGGAAAAAAAAATCAATACAAGGAATAATTTAAAATAACAATATGAAAAGGATTTACCAGTAGCTTCTGGGAAGGCAGGGCACTGTGGTTTCTGTCCTTCAGTCATTTGTACTAATGGATGGGGAGCTGATTTTGTAACTAAGTTGTACATGGATGGGGAGCTGACTTTGAATGTGAAAGCATATTTGAATGGAACAGCCCTTCAGGCAGTTATGGAGAATACAGAGAGGTCTGTATTGGCATTCATTCTCTTTGACTACAAAACAATACAGTTTGGGATTTGCAATAGTACTGGTCTGCTTCTGCTCCAGGAAGATACCTATTTGACCCATCATGGCCTTTTTAGTGGGATGAAGCCAGAACCCTAAATAAGCATCCACGAAAATCTCACCAGACAGGGCTCTGCCACCAGGCTCTGGCATCTAACTGCTTGCTCTAAGTACAATAATACCTTTATGGTATCCTCTTTGGTTTCCCTCAGGCCCACCCTCCAGCTAGATTACATATGAGAGTTGTTCTTCCCTCTGCCTGAGATGTGTACAGAAAGAAGAATAGGCTTGTATTGACTTTTCACACATCACATTTCTACCCACACAGACACAGACAGTCTTGATCATCAGCTACTTTGGGCACTTCACACATATGTTACTGCATTACAAAACACCACTCTCTACTAGGGATTGGGAATGCTGCTGACCCAATCTCCTGTCACCACTGTAGAGCACTACCTTTGAGAAAAGCTTGAAAGGGCTGTTTGACTCTGAGTAGAGACCAGTTGAAGTGATTAGATAGAGCTTTGACCCCAAGTGTCAGACTCCTTTATTTGAACAGCAACCTAAAACAGCTAAAACTCTACCCTGAGCAGAAGAATCAAGCAGATGAAAACCCCACCAGACCTGAAACACTTTAGAAATGTGGAGGACAACCAGAGAAGTTTAAACACAGTGCTTCAGTTTGTGTCTGCAAGAAATGGAAACCAAAACGGACAGGGAAAAAAGAAAAAGTCAAGAGGAAGCTTTATATTTGATGATAGCTTGTTCTGAAGCACTTGAGGTTTTTAATAGCTTTAGTCAACTCAGCCAGACTAGCCTAACACTGAAGCTGTAATGCAGGCATTTAAGAACCTCACTCCAAATAAAAATAGAATATATGAGTAACATGATTTTAAACAGAGGATACTAGAAGAAGTTAAAAAAAAAGTGACTTCAGCCAAGCCCCAGTTTTAGGGGGTGGAGCCCTTGACAAGATGCACAACACTGAATGGGATCTGGAACAGAGCACTAAGAGAGAGGGTATTGAAAGATCCAAAATTAACTATGTAAAAAACAATTCAAATTTGGATAACAAAGGAAGCAAATCAGTTCAAGTTAAAGCCTGCAGACTGTTATTGAGACATGGTGGATATTATAGGAAATTCAAAACACAAGATATAAAGTAAAGAACTGGAAAGACAGGAGAAGTTCAATGCTGAGAGCCTCTAAAATGAAGCACATGAAGCAATATTTGACATAGAAGAAAGATGCAGAAAATTAAATATACTTGCCAAAATGTTCAACAGCCAGCTAAATAAGCTCCACATAGGCAAAGGATTTTTTCCTTAAAAGTAAGATATAATATAGCCAAAAGAGAATAACAGACTATCAATGGGGGGGGGGGGGGGGGGAAGGAAACAACAGGTGCG
>JAWWLV010000088.1:137255568-137270468 GCA_035041135.1 Platyrinchus mystaceus
CGCCCCCGCCCCCCAAGGAAGCAGCAGGTGCGAGGAACATTATTTCACAGACTAATCTCATAGGTTATGAGAATCAGAAATGTTAACTCTAAACACCAAGTGATAAAATCATATTTTAGCTTGTGGGTGCCCAGATATCATAGAGAGAAAGGTGTGCTGCCTCTAGCAGCAAGAGCAAACTGGTGGTAAGGGCAATCTGGAGCCATAGCAGGCAGGGAGGGTGGCCAAGCAGTGCCTTGTCCTGCTGAGCAGGTCCATTACCAGTAGCAGAGGTCAGCCACAGTCCAGACCATGTGCATGTTCAGAGGAATCAGGCAAATCCCAGGTCCAGCAGGACATCAGTTAAGGGTTGAAACCAGTGAAGGACATGACCAGGGATGGGCATCCTGTGGCATAGCCCAGGAAAAAATGAGGGAGCTCAAACGCAGTTCTTGAGCAGAGTGAGCCCAAAAAAGCATCTCATAATTGTCAGGCATCCATGTATGCTTTGTGTGAGATCTGGCCTTGAGCACAGGAAGTCCACCAGGAGGACTCCAGATGGAGGCTGCAGAGCCTGTTGGACACCTAGAGCAATAAATTGACATCTGTATGCAGGTAGCATATAACTTTTTTTTTTTTTTTTAGAAAGGCAGCTGGGGAAAAATACCACTTTCAAGAATGTGCTCAAGTATCAATAGCCTTGTCGTGGGTTTGCCCCCCCCGGGGCTGAAAATAGTTTTGCCAGGTAGATTTCTGGAGCAAAACCCCCAATCAAAAGTTTTGGTAACACCTCTGCCAATTACATTTTTAAGAAAACGGAAAAGAAGGTTGTGACGCAGAAGAGATAAGAGCCACAAGGTGGCAAGAAGTATTAGGAGCCATGTAGGAGAGGCAGCAGGCCCCAAGTGGGGCCAGGCCTCCCTCCTTCCCCGGCCATGGGCCGGGGGCATGTTGTGGCATTGAACCCCCCCAGGTCAAGACATATAACAGATTAGGGGGAAAAGCTCTAGTAAACGACTGCCTGTTGCAGAAGAAATTCCAGGCAGAGAGATAGCGAAGCCTTCAAGGTCAAAGCTGGCAGTGTCGGAGGAGAGAGAAGCTGAAGCAGGGTGAGTTTTTTCTTCTTCCCCCCCGCTCTCTTCCTTCAGCAGGGAAAAAGACTGAAAACTAAATCCCTGCCGTCTGTGGAAGATTACAAAGAAAAGAAATTCCCCTGCAGCTCATAAAGGAGCCTACACTGAAGCAGGTAGATGCACGAAGAAGTTGCAACTTTGTGAAAGGCCTAAAATGAAACAGAGTCTTGCCAAGGAGCTGTGGCCTATGGAGAAAGAGAACCTACGCTGGACCAAGTCGGCTCAGGTAGGACTTGTGATCCCGGTACAGCATCCATGCTGATGCAGCTGAATTTGGGACCTCAAGGAAAACAGGAATGGACTCAAAAGTCATTATTTCCTGTGACACTGTGAGAAGACCATGGCAAAGCCAGTGTCCCCTGTGCAATCCATGAAGGACCCCCACGAGGCCTGGGTCTTAGCCCAGGAGGGGGTTGGCCCAGCCCTAAAGTCAACACAGAAGAGAGAGAAAGAGAGAGACAATTCCAGCTGCAGTGAATCGGAGCTGTCGTCCCAGAGATAACAAAAGGAAAACTTTCAAATGCTGTAAAATTGTTTTGGAAGACCTGTAGCTCTGGAAATGAAAAAGAGACTGTTTTCTCCTCCTAAACTGATTCGAAGGGAGGAAGGATACTTCTGTAAATATACAGTACTTTTGCTTAGTTAGAATTGTTATATATATACAGTTCTTTAGTTTTTTATTTTGTTAAGTAATAAATCCTAATATTATTTCCCCCACATCAGATCTCTTTTGTCTGCATAAACCTTCTCTCAACTCATAGCAATTGTGGGGGGGAGGGGGAGTGAAAAAAAATTGGCCCAATAGCCAACCCACAACAAGCCTGAAGTCTAACAAGCTACAGTCTACATTCAGATATAACAATGTTAGTGGTGGGAATAACTGCTAGAAGATTTACTAGAGCATATCAGAGATGTCACACATCCTCAGTTCCACATAAGCTCCAGTGCCATATAAGAAAGGAGATGTGGCCTGCTGGGTGGACTTCATCCCCTCTACTACTTTAGGTATATAATCACACAGAAATTCTATCCCAACAATCACTCTATGAATGACACAGTCTACATGACTTGAACACAAGACTATGTGTTTGGATAATAAGGGGAAACCTTACTACCTGAAGTTGAATTGTATCATTTCTCCTGGGGCATGTACAAGGAAGTATAGGATATAGGTCCAGCTTCACAAACAAATTTGCTTTACCAGAGGAAAGAAGCAATGAGTTGCTCCTTGTGCAGTTATTTTATCTGATAGAAAGCACCAAAATAATATTTTCCCTTTGCCTTGGTCTATTTTTTCCCATGTCAAGACTTGCACGATGCCTGGCCAACTTCTGACACACTGGTGGTTCTTGTCTGAAATGATGAGTACTCAAATATCACTGGTATCTTTGGGACCATCTCTTGCCTCATGGAAAAAAAATAACTGAAGGAAAATAAGTACTTGATTCTTTACTGTCAAAGTGAAAAGTCAGAAGCTGATACAGGAATGGGTTGATTTAGGCTGAAGGTCAATCCAATTCAGAGCCCTGTCTCTGACAGTACCAATTGTTCCAAAAGATAAAAGAGAAAGGACAGAAAAAGCATGCTTGTCCAGTTAATGCACTGCAGAGATATAAAAATCCTGCAGCCATACTTCAGTCAGATTATTTCTAAGAAATCTGGTAGGCTACTTTCAGTGAACAAACCTGAAGCTGAACCTTGGAAACACAGGTTGTTTCAGAGTTCAATCATATTTAAAGATAGTTAATGAAAAGGCATCTGTTTGTCTTATTGGTGACAGCTGGAGTATCTGACTGATGAGATGTCAGTGATGCCTCTGAATATTTCATGATACTAAAAATTTGTTCACTCTTTGGGGCAAGGATTTAAGGTCATGTGTTTTAGCACTTTGAAAGGAGCTTAGACTCTAGCCCCATGGCATTGAAATGTGTGATTTGCCCATCAACAGTTGCTGAAGCAGTTTCATTTTTGCATAAATAGCAATTAGAGCTAAGACAAAATCTGAGCTTCTCAAGTCATACTACTGACTCCAAAGAATAAGGGCAGCTAAACATCATCTGCAGGAAAATTTTACTCTGAATTTTATACCTCCTGTAGGAATGTACTTCTTTGCTGTATAATCTGTCTGCAGTTATCATATCTATTAGCCAAAAGCACTCATAGGATTTTATAATGGTGCATTAGGACACTGAACACTCCAGGGAGAAAATGAAGCTAATATAATGGCAAATGACTTTCAAAATATTCTATTCTGTGCCTTTAAATTTCAGACCCTGAAAAGAAAGCAAAACAAAAAAGAAAAAGAAACACATGAAAGGAAGAGATCAGCCTGTGACTGAAAGTCCAGCTGTGTAAACAAGTTTAGTGACTTCTTTTATCTCTAATTGGTCTTATACATTGATCTTTCTGGTGCCAAAATCACACACTTCACATTAATCTTCAGTAATATAGCATTATTTCCGGATGGAATTGGTCTGAAATGTCAAACTGATATGTGTCATTTGCAATCTACTAACATCTCCAGTTTTTCCAGTGAACATCAACAACTGTCTTTAGTTATATTACTTTAAAAGTTTGAACAGGAAACAGGTTTATACCACTGAAAATGTGAATATAGGCACTAAAATTGTGTTAATGGTGCTATTCACTACATGAGACATAGAAGATACTCAGCTGGCAAAAATTTTTTGGCCAAATTACATTAACTTCAGAGATGTCATGCAAGTTAATATGGTCAAATAATTGGCCTATAGACTTCAGAAGATATCTGTCTCACAAATGCAGAACAGGCTGTTGTCTTTCCTGATAGTTTAGGACCTTTAAGTAACAAGATATTCACATAATTATGTAGACAAGTCTGCAGTAGACATTGGGGTAGACACTGAAAAACTCCAGTGAGACAAAGAAACCACATGTACAGGCAAATGAAAATCAATACTGATAAATGCAAGGTGATGCACTCTGGCCATAAAAATAAATTAATGAGGCAACAAGCCAATGAACTGTCTATCCATCTGACATGGGTCAAAGTCACCCATATGTGAGAAAGGGGCATCAAAGCAAAATCATAGTCTGTGTGCAGTTCTGATCAGAAAAATACTTGAGATTGCATGGCATATGGGGCACAATGAAGTATATAAAGAAGATTGTGTCAATATAATGATGTAGTATTGCCTGCACAGATAAAGGGGATTTAATAACATTACACATAGCAATGAAAAATGTGTATAAGAAACAATAGACTTCTGTTCTCCAGTCCTTCTATTTCTTCCACAGGATTATTACATAAAATTAGAAAAGTGTAAGTTCAGAAGGAATCATTGAAGTACTTTTTCCTGCTACAGATCACTAAACTGTGATTATATTGCTGTATATATGTGTGCACATGTGTATAAAACTTAGATACAACTTAGATTAATAACAAAACTAATGACTGGTAGAACAGTCATAACTAATATGAAATCTGGCATTAACTGATAGTAAACATTATTTCATAACCAACCAACCAAACATAATTCATGGTTTAAGATAGCCTCCAATGTTTAAAGATTTTTCATATGACAAATAGACTTTGTGTATTCGGTAAATACTTTGAAGCAGCCAGTAACTGTAAGAAATAGAGTACTAGACTAGATTAATGTCAAATTGATTCAGTTTGGAAATTTCTATTTTACTAACAATAATTGTTTTCTACCAATAGATGACTAGACAAGACTCTGCTGTAGTTACTCCTGTTTTGAGCAGGAGGGTTGGATTAGAGACATCCAGGGATGTCCTCCAACATTAATGATTCTTTGATTCCATGATTCAATGAAAGAATACAAACAAATTTGCAAGATATTGTAAGGAATTATTTGCAGGAATAATTGGAAGGAAGTTTCCTGATACTGGAAGAAACATTTCTATGGTAAAAGGTATATGTAGGTGAATGTGTTAGAAAAAAACACACTAGAAGAATAATTTACAGTTTGGTGGTTGTTTTTAATTAATTCACTCAAAATGACATTAAACCAATTTCTCTAGTGTATATTAATCTGTGACAGACAATTTCTTTCAATATATTGTAAAATATATTTATTATATGGCCCTAAAGTGAAAAGGTTTAGATTTATATTAGATATAAGGAAGACATTCTTTGCAGTGAGAGTGGTGAGACAAAGAACCAGTTTTTTCAGGACTAACCTGAAAAGTAGAGATGACTGAGGTCCAATGTTAAGAAGTCTTCTCTGGCATACTATAAGTGCCTAGTATAGATACAGTTTCATTGTTTCTACTGTTTCCACAGCAAAGATGGTTCTTCTAAAAATATGTTTTGGTGGGACAAGTTAAATGTCATCTTTCCTCATAGAAGGGGTTATTAGGCCTGGTCTCATCAGTTGATTTCTGTGTTGAGGTTGGTTTCTTCAGTGGCTTGCAACCACTGAAAGGTGATGCCCAATCTTAATTAAAAAAAAAAAAAAATGAGAAAGTAGACTGAAAGAAAATATTTCTAGTTAAAAAGACGGGAATGTAGACATGAACGTCACTGATTCATTGAGTTACAGTGCTAACAGTGCTGTAACTGAAGAAATGCATCCTCCAAAGGCAGAGGCATGCCACGCAAAACGAAGGAAAATGCCCATTAGCAGATTTCACTTGGGGACCGACCTCTAGAGGGCAACACAATCATATGAAATGGCAATGCAGTATTGACAGGGGAACTATCAAAATTGCACCCTAATCAATACAGTTCATCCTTCCTTTACATCCTAAACCTCTACATACATAAAAACTAATTCAAAATATAGGTTTTACAGAATGGCACATGTCACCGGATACCACCTCTATGGTTACTGTAACCATATTGTACCTTCCATTGACACTCAATCATGGCCATAAAATACGTGACTTTCCACTTTAAAAGCACATTCCTTAAGCTTGACAAAAACACAAATCTCTGTAAGCTCTCAAGTTTTTTATTCTCTGGAAACAAAATCATTCTTATGTAAAAGACTAGAATGCCACACTCGAATCTCCAAGCTCTGCATCTACAGCAGTCCCAGACTGCTAATTCTCAATCTCTTTTTTCAAAGCATTCCTAAACCCTCTCTCTCTGTGACTCAGTATGATTTAAACAAATACGTATGTGTCAATTAAATAAAAATATTCCCATGATTGTTCTCTGAGTATCCCAGTGTCTTTTACCTACTACACATCTACTTTTCTTAGAAGACAGTTGTTTCAGAGAAAGGTCATCTGCATTTTATATTAGAAAGATAAAACATACAGAACATGTTCTCTGTGTTTCACTTGTAAAGAAGCAAATCCTATTAATTGAAACAAGGATTAGTCCAAAAAGTTCTTTGTTAAATAGGTAATACTATAGATATTGTGTTAGCAATAATATAAGAGCAGAAATGACATAATGAATATTTCTCTTAGAGCACTCTGGAAAACATTCAATCATTAGCTCCTACAGCCATTCACTGTGGACTCCAGACTAATACTTTCATTTTCAAATGTCAATTTCTGCTGTTAAATTAAATGAAAATGTGGATCACTGTGATACATCATCATCTAAAGTAACTCCTGAGGAAATCACTAGAGTAATGCCATTAGCACTGCCTGCACTGTCTAAAACATTTGGGTGTACTGAAGTGGACTGTGTGGTTTGTTTCAGGCACTGCCTGCTGAGATCTTCCTTCAGCAAAGGCTGTGAACATCCTGTCTGCCTGTCACAGCTCTACCTGATGGGACTTGGGACTGGCAGGAGGATGTGCTGCCACTGGAAGAACCACAGTAGCTCAGCTTGCCGCTGTCCAGAAGGGGACTCAGTTAACTGATGTCTGTACAGCCATACTGGGAGTCTGTGGCAAGGTCATGATGGAGGGAAATGCCAGGGGTGGCCACTGTACTGGATAGAGCCCAATCCAGTCAGTTCCAGACAGCTCCAATAGACCCGCTGCAGGACACAGCTGAGCCAACAGCCAAGATTGCGTCAGCATTGGAAAAACAGATTTCAGAAAGTGCAAAATGGTTCACAGCCTTCACAGCCACATGAGGAGTAATGAAAAGTGTGTGAGAAGCAGTCCTGAGAAGACCAGAGCAGTGAGTAAGGAGAGGAGGCAGGTGCTCCAGGTGCTGGAGCAGAGATTCCCCTGCAACCCGTGTGCAGACCATGGTGAGGCAGCTGTGTCTCTGAAGCTCATGGATGTCCATGGTAAAGCAAAGGTCCACATCCACCTGCAGTTCATGGAGGACCACATGCTGGAGCACAGGGATATTCTCTGAAGGAACTGCAGCCCAAGGTGACCCCACAGTGGAGCATGGAAAAATTGTGAGAAGGAAGGAGCAGTTATGGACTGGCTAAAACCCTCCTATTTCCCAACCCCCTGCACTGCTCAGAAGGAGAAAGGGATGGGAGAATGGTCATGAATTTGGGAGTAAAGCTGAGCCTGGAAAGAAGTGGAGCAGTGGTTGCGGGGATTTTCTTGTTTCTTGTTTCTTTGTCTTCTTTCCCCCATCTTAATCTATATTATTTGACAATAAATGAAATTAATATTACCTAAATAAAGTCTAGTTTGCACATCATTATAAATGGTAAGTGACCTCCCTGTGTTTATCACAACTCAAGAGCTTTTTGATCTTACTTTCGTCCCTCATACTCCTGAGACAGGGGAGTGAGAGAACAGCTGGGTATGTGGCAAACAGCCAAGGTCAAATCACCTCAGAAACATCAGAATAACCATGATTTTTCTAAGGAAGATACGTCTATTTTTGCCATGTAATATCTTTGCTGTGCAAGAAGAGCTATGAACTAGAGGCTCCAGAGAGAAAATTCTGAAAGGATAATCTTCTGGACACTCCTCTGAAGTCTTTAACCGAGTTTGCCTAGGTCTGTCTCACAAAAAGGTGTTATTTGAGCTCAAAACTCTTGTAGACTTTGACAACATAGAGTATACCAATTAATATTTCCAATCTGTCCCTCTCCCTCTCTTTCCTCATGTTTCACGAAGCCCATAATGCAATCAGTTGGAAAGACACTGCTCTGTCCTCTTCAGTTTATCCTGGAATTATCTTAAAGAAAAGGCAGAGTACAGAACAGTTTTGCAACTGGCGCAACAGTAAATCTTCTAAATATTACCTATGATATCAGTAGGGAAGAAACACAAATCTTTCACAATCCTTTCTGCTGAATTGATGTTGCAGAAGACATGCAGTTTCAAAAATGGAAAAGTCCTGTGAGATGTGCCCTGAGATCAAGGGCCTTTGTGTGGTATAGGTTACAGGATGGATTCCTTGTTATGTTTTCCCAGAGTCACCATTTCCCCTTCCCAGAAACCTCCTAGAACGCCCAGAATCCCTAAAACTGTCCCTAACAGTTTGCATAAGTTTCCCTATTGGTTGTTTACCTCTGGATTCTCATTGGTTGCAGATAACAACGCACAACTACCTATAAATGGCTAAACCCAGAACAATAAACTTTTTTTTTTCTTGCCCTGCTCCTCGTGGTGTCCTGAGGCCATGGGGGAAGGGGCTAGGGAGGAGCGTTCCCTGGGTCGCTGCAAATTGAGAAATCCACATACTTGGTATCTAACATGGACTTTCCAAGGAGTCCTGAGCTCCTCATGTAATAGGATTGTGACTGCAACCTAAGAGGAACATCTCATGAACATGTTGCAGCTGAAGATCAATTATAGATTTGCTTTAAAACCACTTCAATGACTTTTAATTATATCAGTATCATCTGAAGGCTGGAAATTAACCTGAGAAAGCAATGAGAGATCTTCTACTCATTGCATATACAGACCAAACAGACACCATCCTTCAGGAGTGCATCTGTAGAAATTCTCTACTGAACTTCACAGTCTCAACACAGTCACCCTCACACACCGCAGCTTTGGTTTCCAACATCTCCAAGATAATCTGAAACCTGAGGTTGGAGAAAATGTTATTTTGTACCAGATACCAAGCACTGGCAGTTACCAGAGGTCTCCTTTAATTTCAACAAGAAGGGGAGACACTTCCAGGACATGTGCAGCAATTTGCAGATCAAGCTCTACAGAAACATTTCCAGGCACTTACCAAGTAATTGGGAAGTAAAACAGGTGTGAAATTAAACCCAGTAGAGGGCAATAGACCTCAGTGTGCATGAATAACACAGAAGCCCTCAGTAAAAGAGCTGTCTCCAACCTGAATCTTAGGGTCTGCAGATAAGAGATAAGTAGATGGGGATGGAAGAAAAGTCAGAATTCTGATAAAATCCTTGATAAATCTTCCTAATCCTAAGGAGAAAGCTGTTCTGACTTGCTCTGTCTGATAATCTTTGTTCTTCTCCATAATAACAAAACTGGTTTCAAACAAAATCATCATATGGCATAAGATATCACTTATTTGGTTTTAAATACTGCTACTGAGCAGCATCACCTATAAATTAATCAGTGGTAGGAATTGAAAGAAACATCTTTTGGTGGAGAGAAGGCATCACCAGGGTAAAAGTATCAGGTTATGTTGGGATGCCTTGGCTTAGAAAACAGTATTTTTTTACTTTTACATGTTGTAGTAGAGGTAGGAACCCCAAATAGTGTAAAGGTAAATTCAAAGGAGCAAAAACTGGCATTTAGCGAATATATAAATACAAGATACTTTCAACATACTTTTCACTTAATGAGATAAAAACAGAGGATAAAAAAATAAATGGCAATGATTATTTGAAAACCATAATAGAAAGTCAGTACAGAATCCTAGGACTTCTTTGAAAGACAGGGTCTTTTAGAGAAACTTTGAAAAAGTGATGAGATTGGTTACATCCTCTCTAATGCTGAAGACTGGACTGCAACTCTCAGAGAAGTGACAGTTGGGCTAAAATGTGACAGATCCCTTCCTGATCCACCTCAGAACTTCAGAACTACTGTGTTGACACTTGGTGCTTTGTAAATTATACAGCCAGGAAGAACCAGGGAAAAGACTAGGAAAGAAAAGTAAATCGTCAGCAGAAAGGAAAATGAAGGCTAAGTAAGAGAAAGAGAAGTGAAAGCTTTTAAGCAGATAAAAAATCACAGGAGAAGGTGTCAGGGGTAATGCCATTAACAGTGACAAATGGAAATCATTGATTAAGAAAGTATTGAAAACAGGCAAGGGAAAAAAAATGTCTCTGAGCTTTTATTCAGAAGTTTCAAATCTTTCCAAGATTCCTACAACCATTTCTTTCAAATGCAGAAACTTCATTAGTCATAATAAAAGCACCGATCAAATCCTTGTCAGCCTATAAAATGAGTAAGATCTTTCAGGAGAATTGCCCATCTATTGTGATACAAGCCTAATATCTGAATATCAATGATTTACTGTTATTGTTTTGGCTAGGTTAGAAGACTTAGAAAATGTGATTAGAAGCTGCTGTGGAGGCAGAGAGTATTTTATACACTTGTGCATATCAAAGGGCCTGCCTAGTCAAGAATTCTTTATCCAGAGTTAGTCAACAGCATCTTATATTTGAGAAGATGATGAACTTATCCTGATTCATTTTCTGGGAAGTCCACCACATTCCAGTCACTCTAATACTATTCTATCCCCCTCTGAGTCCCTTAAATTCTACAGCAGAAAGAACTGTACTGAAATCAAATGAAGTTTTGCCTTTGACTTCAACAGGGCCAAGATTTTTCCCTGTTTCTTTGACAATGTTCACAAAAGGACTGATTCCTAGACCCCATTTCTGCCACTCACACTTACCTCCTCAAGTAACCTTCTTGTCTAGAAGATATTCTAACTTCTGGAGTTCCCAGTGCGTTCCTCTTCTGTGTGCCTGGCTTTAGAGTTGAAGTACTTCAGAAAACCGCCTGTCTTTATAGGTTTTAATTTGTCAGAATTGAACATGCTGTAGGTAGTAAACAAATATTAGTCAAAGAATAACTGCAATAAGATAGCCAATTTTGTAATGAAGCATGCTGAGATGCTATCTTAAATTACTTGCTATAGAAATTCTAAGAAGTTTTGAAATTACTGATAAATAGATGAAATAGACTTCTGAGAAACAAATCAATGACAGCTATTTTGAAAAGAGAAAAGAAAATTACCAATAATTAGAGTGATGCAGTCAGTAACTTATTAACCATTTATAATTGGTGCTATAGGGAAATATAATAGACTATGTGATGCCAACTACATATTTTTCTTTTTTCTTCTTTTTTTTAAACACACAGGGGATTCACATGTACTCCCACCACTTAATGCCCCCAGAAAAAGACCACAAGATTGATATTTTTAACTCAAACCAGAGTTACACAATTTCCAGCTAAGCCAGGGTGATGCCATTTTGCTAAGAAAACAATCAAATGTCTTAAATGAGAAGGTGACTGCAGACAGTCTTTGCTAGTTTCATCCACTAATGAAGTGAATAGCAAGAGAATAACAGCAATATTTGACATTTCTCTTGAGTCTTTCATCCCAAATCACCTTAATCAATTTCATATCCATTTAAACACATCTTTTAGCACTTTCATGTCACTGAAATTGAACCACAGAAACGGTAGGGCAATACACATCAAAAGAAAAATCTGTTTTATTTTGAAGTTCAAAAAGGGAAGGACTTTTTTTTAGCAATTGAGACTATATGGGAAGATGTTCAAGAAACTGAACAGACTATGATTACACTTGTAAAAGTTATGGCAGAACATTGTTTCTGAAATGGATAAAGTATTTGGGACCTTAGGATACTTTCCTATCCAGGTAAAGATGAGGGAAATAAAAAAAGATCCATGTTATAAAGTTTGTTTGACTGAATATTTACTATAGGTGAAGTTTTTCCCATTTAGTCTTCTGGTTTTTGACAGACAATAAGCCCTCCCCTTCCCCCCTCCCCAAATAATCAAAATAAACATTGTCTGAGTGGTGACAATCCATTTGAAGCCATTTGAAAGTCTTTAAGCTTCGAGCCTTTAAAAATACATTTGTATGCTTAATATGACTAATTCCACTGAAAATGTAATAAAATTCAGTCAATTCATTGTATAAAAAGTGTCTCTAAGTTTGAGGTAATTATATGAAATTTAATTAGAAAAAACAATTATCATCAATAAAATATCTGGATAGCCCAAGTCTATCTGCAGTATATTGGGATATTATGGACAAGGTTAAGAAATATTTCTTGGTCTCAGGTTTGCATTTACATTGGTTGAAACCAAAGCCAATTTTTTTCTGATGAAAACATATAGAAAGGGTGTTTCTCAGACTAGCTTTGAATCTTTCATGGAAGTTTGACTCCTTGGATTGTGAATCTCTGGGAAACCTAACTTCTACTAATCTAGAAAAGAAATCTCTTTAATCAACTACATGTATTCCTAATCTAGCATTGTTTCATTTTTAGTCTCATTAAGTAATGTAACACTGTATATTCTTAGCACATATCTCTTTTTTTCCTGGAAGCAATAAATTTACCTGAACCAGCATTCAAGGACTTGAGAATGTGTTGAGTGAGAAGCCTGGCAAAGCCTATGTTTACAGAAACATTTTTCTTTACACCATTCTCTTGGCAAAAATAAGATGCATAAAAAAAGGTGAGCCTAATTCATGTTCCAGCAAATGAAGATCTGCATTTACTCAAATTCACAGAGCCTCCTGCTTCACTCTTTTGTATATGATATGGACATACAAGATTCATTGGGGCATACATCATATGTATTTTTTCTTGAATATTCATCTGAGTTAGAAAATTGTATTTGCCATCTGGAAAATGCTTTCTATGACATGGTTAGTTCAAAGTTAACTGATGGAAGTAGAAGATGAAACCAGAGCACACTGCTCAGGCTGATCTGCCCAAGATGGCAATACTGAAATGCAGGCAGTAAAGAAGGCCAGGCCGCGTAATTCAAAACGCTGACCAAAAAAAAACCAGGCTGTTGTATATAAGTTTAATCATGTTACAGTTTACATAATTTCAGGTTAAACTAAAATGTACTTAAAAGTTTTGAAGAACTGCAAAACTTAGTGACAAGAGATATATTATTAAGGATTGCATAGGTAATTCTGAGTGCTTTTATTAGTATCTGTTAGCTGGAAATGCTACAATGGAAAAAAATTAACTAAAGCAAGATTATTTAGATTGGAAGATCAGCTTATTCAGTCTTCGATAATCTGTGAATATTAGAGACAGCAAACTTGGAGAATATTATTAACATCCTGCAGGAAGCAGGGAGAAATAATAAAAAGGAAAACTTTTTCAGTGGAAGAATACGACAATAAGACACAGGATAAAGAAGTTGTGAACACTTATTCAGATTTAGAGAATAATAATGGTCCTCTAGCAGATGTTAAAGTGAATTTGCCTTAATGAATTCATGTACCCGAATAAATGCATATACACATAGGCGCTCACATAGCCCTTACCTCTGAAGTTAGTGCTTAGCTCAAAAAAATTGCCTGGATTAAATATAGAGTAATGGAACATCATGCAAAAACCAAATTCTTTCTGCTGATCTAAGTAATTTCATATATCCTTTATCTTCACATCACAGTACTCATTTCACTTACATTCCACTCCTGGCAGCTATGACATTTTGAGAAAATAAGATGCCCTTATAACTATATACTAATATAATAATAAATTTAGGCAGTATTCTCACAATGAGTATTCAGATCCTGTCTTTTTGAAGGCAGGAGTACATTAGAAGGGCTGGAAAATTCCTGGTTCCAACTCTAAACTAACAAGAGGGAAGGCATACATATAAAGGAGAAACCAATCAGAAAATTGCTAATTCCAGAGGGAAATAAAGGCAAATAAAAATAAAGGGAGGAGTGTCAATTTCTGTCTGATTTCTGGTAAAGGCTTATGGTCTAGCAAACTTCTCTTTGGTCATTATTGGCAGACCTGTTTCCTTTGTGCTGTGTTCTTGTCCCAGTTTCACGAGACACAAGTGTTTTGCTGAGGATGATTTATGATAAAGACCAAAACTCCTCCCTCTAAGCAATTGTAAATTTGAAATTAAGAGGCTCCAATTGAGGAAAAATGTGGAAAAAGGAAAAATAACAGCCTTTATTATATGTGTATTGGCAGAAGAGTGAAAAAAATGCAAATAAAACAACCAAGCAATAATCCTCTACCTAAAAATAATCCCCTTCAAAACAAACAGATAAACAAACACAAAAAAATGGTAAGCAGTTCCATTTGTGCCCTTTGGTGCAATTCTAACCACCATCAGCAGGGGGTGCTGTTGCGACACCGGAGATGCAGAGCTTGTAGAGTCCTATGCCAGTCCACAGGGGGTGCTGTTGGATCACTGGTCATTGCCACATGGGGAGACACCCTCCTGGGTGTACTGGAGAAACCAAAAAAATTGAGGTCTTCCTCCCCCCGTCCCCCCCACACAGGGAAAGGGGAGGGAGAGAGGAGGGGAAAAAAAAACCCAAAAGAAAACAAAAAAGTCCTTCCCAGTGGAAAACTCACTCAGTCCTTCTGGTTGAATCGTGCAACGCAGCCCCCCCTCTCCTCTGATGTGCACAAGAACTGCTGCCAATAAAGGAAAAAAAAAAAAAAGGGGGGAACTGAGGAGGGAAAACCACCCAAAACCTCCTGAAACAGTTTCTCTCCGATGGAAAATCCAAGCAGAATACACAGCTGGCAACCAGGCTGGGAACAAAAACCACCTCTGATCTACCTGCCACCCAGACCCTCTCACTGCTCCAGCAGCAACCAAACTCCCCAGTCCCAGCCCTGCCACTGCCCCCTCCACTCCTCCCCCCCACCCCCCCTTTCCCAGGAGATGAGGGAAAGAAAAAAAAAGTAAAAAAGAACTCTTTACCCCTCCCCAAAGACAA
>JAWWLV010000088.1:137272324-137309824 GCA_035041135.1 Platyrinchus mystaceus
TCTCACCTAAAAAATCCATTGCGCAGGCTTGAAAGGTAAAAACACCTTTCCCAGATCTTCGTTCGCGAAGACTGGCCTCCACACCACACACACAGAAACTGGATCAGGGAATTAATTGGGGTTAAAACTCACCTTTCTGAGGCAAGTGGGAGACACAAATACTTGTGCCAGCAGAGGGAGAAGAGCAGGAGTAGAAGAGAGAGCAGGGGAGTTAGGAGTGTGAGTGCTTCTTTTGGCAGCATCTCCAGTTTGAAGTGTTTCTGAAATTGTAGTCTCAGGGAGAATGAGGAGAATGAGCTCTCAGGAGAATGAGAAAAGGCCCTGTCTTACCCAAGGCATGTTCCCAGCAATCACACAATATCTTGTGCAGCAGCGGTCAGATCCAACATTTCCTGTAGTCCCTGGAACTTTGCTATCCTTGTACACTAAATAGCTTTATGAACCTGTTAGGGTTAACCTTTATTAAGTACGTGTTTGACCACTATTATATTTTGTGGAGGGGTTTTTTTTCACATAATCACACATTTCACACTTTCTCCATTAATTCCAGTCCTCATGTTCTGATCTGAAATTCCTATCATTTTTGTATATTTAGGCTTTCTGGTGTTGTGCTGCCAAATATCTTTATCATCTTAGACTGTACACAGGGTAAAGCCTGCCCTTTCATATGTGCCAGTAATTCAGGCAGTTCTTCTGTGCTATTCCATGTCTCCTTACCAGCAGTAACGTAGGACAGTTAATAGAGTATTTTCCACAGAAAGTATTTTAATATACTATCACACAGAGAAGAGGATATAGCATAACGACAAAAAACCAGAAATCTACGGCTTTAATTTGAAGGCGTCATTAGAGATTGATTGAGTGAATCTTCAAATACAAGGACTCTATGATTTGTTAAAAATCTGCACCTATTTTTTTTTTTTTTTTACTAAATAATTAAAGTAGTTTAATGTTTGATTGTTGAGTGGCTTACATTAAAGAGCTATCAGGAACACTCAATTAAATGTGGAACATAGACATAAATTGGGCTTTTCTTCTGTTAAACCAAAAACTTCCTAGAATGAGAGCTGAAATAAACCTTATTAAGTTCTAAGTAAAGCTCATTAAAATGTGTTGAAACAAGTCCTTTTTAAGAAAATAAATTTTCACAACAGCACCAAAGCATTTTGTATTAAAAGAAATAATCTTTGTCCTTTTCTGGGCAAGAAGAACTGGGTTGTCTCAAAAGTGCTGGTAATTACAACGGCTTGGAATGGATGGCCACGTTCTGTGCTATGAAACTGGAAGCATGGGAATTTTCATTGTTGTTGTCTCTTTATTTGTATTACTAGAAACCGAAGATTTGCCCACAAAATTTATAATGTAGGACAACAGAAAATAGGACTACAATCTATTTGATCAAGTGCAGACATCTGCTATGTACCCCTGTCTACAACTGAGCTAAATAATTGGATCACCACTCACCCAGTAGCAGGAAACATTTCCCCCTTCCTAAAGTCAATGCCTGTATATAAGATGGATCTAAAAATGCTTCTGTCTTTAAAGCTGACCTAGACAGATATAGCAGATTGCAGGTATCAAAAGGTAAAGCTGCTCCAGCCACTCTCACCAGACAAGGGGAAGGAGTCAATAAAGGCAATGACAATACTAGTAAATCAAAAGTGGTCAAGGCCATTTTCTGGTCTTAGGAGACTGGCACAGAGTTGTGCTTGCAAAACTGCTGATCCCCAAAACGTGCCCACACGTTGAAGCAGTGTGCCAGGTGGCTTAGAATGTAACCCATGGCCCCTGGTGCTTGCTGCTTCCTGTTGGAAACCCATCCTCAAGGGAATGGGCACAACTCAGTCCTGCCTCTTCCTCTGAGAGCTGGGAATTGTCTCCTCTGTGATAATTTCCCAGCTGTGCCAGGTCAGAGGGGTGTGGCTGGCCCTGGCCAAAGTGTGCCAGGGACTGCTCTTCAGTCATTATCCAACTCCTGTGAATATCCCCATCTTGATTTACAGATAATATAGAAGTTTGCCAAAGAGTTGCGTTGGCAAGTATGATAGCAATGTCAGTGTGTCAGCAGTCTAGCATTTTATGCTTAATTATAGGGGTTAATATATAATTACCAGGGATATATTGCAGTGAGTTATTATGAAAATATAAACAGAAGGAAGAGTCTTTTTGCACCAGTTAAGAACCATGTGTTTCATGGAGTATTTTGCACTTGCATCCAGCTCTGGTCCCAAAGGCCTGTGTATTAGAAAGCTCTTGATATGCTCCATCATTTCCATCTACAGATGCGCTCCAGGCTTTTTTGGCCTTGTCTCCAATTGCTCCCTGCTGTATATACTGTGCTCATAAGGGAGAAACATAAGTTAACTGCTTTAGTGAACATTTATAACCACAAAATTTGTTAGGTTAAAAGGGATCTCTGGATATCATCCAGTCTGGACCTTCAAGTGGGTGGCTATGAACATCTAATAAGCTCCTACTCTGAACATTCAACTGACTCTCTAATAAAATGGAATCATATTTTGCATTTACAGTTGGGTATCCAAAGTATGCAATGTGAATGCCACCCCTAAGAAACATTACCTTTGAAAAATCACCTTATCTTTCTGAAAGGCTTCCACATCTCATACTTTTATACTCTGAAATCTATTTCTTGCTTTATCAAATTCCAGCAGGGAGGAAAATACTTTGATTAAAAGGTAAAGAAAATATTCCTATTTTGCTTTCCAAGATTTTTTCTTTACAAAAATAAATACTAAGTACATATGTAGTTCCATTTGTTGAAATGATAATTTGAAAAGCATTCCTAATCCATTTGTATCCTCCTTTATTGTCCTCTTTTCTTAAAAGAATGCTACAGTGAGAAGAGAGCTACCTTTATGTTGGGGTTTTGCTTTTCATACTACATATCATAAATTATTTCATTCAGAAACAAGACCACAGCAGCTGCGTTGCCTTTGCAAAAAAAAAAAAAAAAAAGTGTTGGCCTAAAGCCATTCTGTGGCAAATTTAAGCCATCATTTTCCCACAGTGTCGTAACAGAAGTTTTTGTTCTTTTTTAAAATGTATTTCTTTCCTATTCTTTTAAATGGTCGTATTTCTTCTCTGGCCAACTCCACTGACACTGTATGAGCACTGATGGAGCTGTTTGGAGGTAGGTGACAGAACTGTCACTGTATCAATCTCACCATTAAGCTGTCAATTCCACAGTAGCATTTGGAATTGAATCAGACAGTTCCACTGACATTGTAACCACAGCGTGTGAAAGACACTTCTATTCCTTTGGATGTGCAGGAGACACTTTCATTTACAAAAGGACCCACTGACACTCTTGTTCTGCACTCAAAGATTAGTCAGACTCTTCAGGGAAATCAAAGGAAGCTGGTGTCAGTACAAACTGTACCTCCATCAGGTTTCAGGTGTCCCAACTGTCCAGTATAATTGCCCATTACATTTAAACTTCCAAACTTCCAGTGAACTCTTTCAAAGACATTCTGTTGTTTGTTGATTTTATATCCCCACCCACTGTCAACACAACCTTATAAAGACAGGTTCCTTTGTGATTTGTAATAAATAAGGTTGTAAGATAACAAGGCCATTTCTTCTATTAATAGCCTACTATTGAAAGCACCCCACTTCCCCTCCATACAGAATGAAGCACAGTGCTTATTCATTCTGTTCATTTTCTTCTGCATCAGCACCTATTCTGATACTTCTTTTTTTTAAAAAAAAAAAACTTCATACATTTATAAATCTCACTGGATGAGGGTCAGGACCTGCTACTAAAAGATTGTATTTTTATATTCTCAGGCTGGCTGTACTTGGGACAACAGAGTTCTGACCTATGTCAAGATATGGCAGTAGTTAAAACTAAATAGGAAATAATCAAGGACACTGCTGCTAGAACAAAAAGTCCCTAGATTCTTGGCACAAATTTAAACCTTGTAATAGCATATTAAGACCTGATAACAATGTTCGTGTGCACTTATATGAGCTGCTTACATGCCTTCCTATAAGAGGAAGGCATTAACAATATGAGTAGACTATACAAATAGTAGAACCACAAAGGAAAATTTGAGGTCATCAGCTTCTACAATTATGAGCTCACATAAGTATATGGAGACAGACGTGCAATATTAAACACTGTTTTGAATGCTGATTAAAGACATACTCCATTGGTCAGGGATAGTTTTATAATTAGAACACAAATTTGGATTAAATCTTGTTATCCTCAAAAGATAAAAAGGTGAAAATATTTGGGGTTTGAATTTTAACTCTCTGTACATATATGAACTTTCTCTGTGTGAATATATATGTATATACAGTTTATATATATATTCCTACATAGAGTGTGCATATATACATGTATATAATCTTACAAAGTCCATATTGACCACCTTTTGCATGTCACATATTTTTTAAAATACATAAAATTTAAGCACACAGTTCATGTCTCCAAAACAGGTTCTCCCTGCATTTAAAAGCTTTTTTTTTTCTTTACTATTGTTATTATTTTTATTAATCTCGGGAAATTAAAGAGACTGAAAATGCATAGGGTTTTACATTTGAATTCACTGGAAGAATGAATCGCAGGAAGAAGTTTTTTCTGGTGTGGTGCTTTTAAAATTAAGCTCTAGAACATGTGTACATTATAAACAGATTTTACCATTTTGTATTACTTTAAACATTATTCTGTATAAGAGTGAACAAACTCTCAACCATGGATGTGAGACAAAACCTACGGAAAAAGGAAATTACAGCATAATGGAAACGATGGCTGGGAGCCATACCACCCTGAGCTGTTAGCTCATCCCAACAGAAAGGCCAAGCTGAGCTGATCTGGTCAGTGCTCCAATGCGGGATCTCTGAGGAAACCTCAGAGATTGCTGGAGGAAGTGGTGGTGGCAGCATTGTAGGTGGTACTTTCTGTTCTTGAGTCACCATTGGGTCAATAGCCTGTGTGATGGGAGCCAGCAGGATTTCCTGGAAGAGTTGTGAGCAAGATGTGAAACCACGGTCCTGAGTATCAGGGATTATTTCAAGACCACCATGGACTTTGTGTGAGGGGTAGAACTGGTAACCTGGGGGTACTGATCACATTTCAGTATCAGCCATTCCTATTCAAAATTATTCCAGCGTTTGGTCCTCTTTGGGGCAGCAGAATAAAACTGGTAATATAAGGCCAGGATGCTGGAGTGCTGAAAAAAGTTCCAATCCCACTGAAACAGACTTTTATTCTAAATCCTGGCATTAACCTGAATGAGATTGGGATCACATCTAGAGCCCTTAGTGTAGAAGGACCGTGACAGGGCTAATGTGTTTTTGAAGGAGCTCCTCTCTTTTCATGCCTTTCCCATTTGTGCAATGCTGCCTCTGCCTTTCAGCCATAATCACCAGCCATTACTCAGAGATGCTGTCAGGCCCTGTCGTGCTCCCAGAGCAGCTCAACTCCAGATCGTTTTCCTCCCCAACCCCACTATGGTGTTGTGACACTATGACATTACATTGTCCCCAGAAACGACATGAATCTGATTTATAACTGGTGGTAAAACTTTATTATTCAAGTTTAGATGTAACAGACATCTTTGCTGCCTGAAGATTGTTTGCATAAGAAATACACCAAGAACATGTTTGTGAGTAGAAATGAACATGCACTATGAAACTCAAAAAACAAAACAAAACAAAAAACCCAAAACAAAACAAAACAAAAACACATCCATGTGTTGTAAGGACAAAACATTAAGAGCCAGCATTCTAGAGTCAAATCAGGGCTACAAGTTTAATGATGGTTTTTAGCAACATGAAGTCATTCTTTATGAAGTCCTTTTTTTTTTCTTTTTTTTTTTTTTTTCCTTTTCCTGCTGGTGAATTTTCTATAAGCTAAATTTACAATGGCATTTTGAGATGTTTCCTTTTCTCCTGTTCTCCTACACTGAGCTCAGAGGCCAAAATGATAGGAATGGAAAACTGTGTAGCTGTTACAGTGTTTTTACTTTACTAAGTGTAATTTTGCTTTGCTAGTAAAGGAATTTTACTTTGCTAAGTGTAACAAAAAATCAAATGAAACTGGTACTTATCTGTCTGGTGGCTATTAAATTACTGTCTTTTATCCTCTTAAAAAGAGGTAAATTGGGGTGTATATGATTACTACATAGGTAGCACTTCACCAACTGCCAGCATTCCAGAGTTGGCTAAATGAAATGAAATTATGAGGAAGAGGGTACAGAGGAATCCTATTCTGAGGTGAGAAAATAATGTAATTTTACTTGGCCCATCTTAACTTTAGAGAACTTTATCACATTTGGGATACATTGACAAATTGCTCACTGTTCTTTGCCAAGCATAACGGTCTCCACAGAAGCAGAAGGAAATATATCTACCTTTCTGGCTGCACAGAAGTGAACTTCTAATCTCCTTGGCTTTTCCTGATCAGTATTAGGAATTAGCATGTTAAGTCAGCTAAGAAAAATCAATACAGGACAAAAATGGGAATATATTCAGACATTCTGGGTAAAAAGCAGATGGTAGACAACAACCTTAGCACATAAAGCAAGTAGTTATGACTACAAAAAAACACTGTCCAGTCAAACGATGGACCTAAAAGTCTGCCCCATGGTTGCCAATCAATTCTTCCATTGCACAACCACTGTTTCAGCACTGTATGCCATTAGCATCAGTCACTTGTCCTGCTGCCCCTCTAACTGCAAAAATAATCTCTTGCTCACAGCATGCCTCAACCTTTTGAGATGTCTCTATTTTCTCTCTCTTTAAAACTGTCACAATGTCCAACAATACCTTTTATAGGCAAAACCAAGATATGAGTATCCAGTGTCCCTCCTCCTTTCTGGAAGGTCCATAAATTAAGGGAGGAGTTTCATCAGTGGCAATTAGGTGCAAAACTTCTTTTGGAAAGTTTAGCACCTGAACACATACTGTGCTCTGGAACATATTCATCCCCCCCAGCATTAATTAAGGGGGCAGCAGCCATGAAATGATAGTTTAGAGATAGTCCAGTTTGCAGAAGATGCCGCATGATGGTTCCATCTACAGAGAGGCTTAATGGAAACATTGTGCCTGTTCTGCAGTCTGATTAGTGGCAGGCACCACAAATCATCTAATTTTGAAACATCTACCTATTTTGTGGTCCAATTTGAGATATATTTTAAGATCTTAAACTACCATTCCTTAGTAAGAGATATACATCAGCTTGAAGGCTGACAAATTGAGAACAAAGACTGATTCTTTAAAAGTTCAAATTTTAGTGCTGTAAATTGATTGAAATGCAATGGGTGCAGCAATTATTTCTGTGTGCTAACATTGGTTTCAATCTGAAAATTATAAAATAAGACTGTTTCCAATGTCAGGATTTATTTTTCTTTTTATTAGCATCCATTGTGAGGGGGTCTGGAAGAGCTATGGAGTCTCTTTTGTTAAGAAACAAAACTGTGCTCCCCCCACCCCAATCAAAGAGAACAGGCTATGGCAAAATCCCATTTCTTACAAAGCAGAAATCTTAGAACATCTCAATATGTCATGGCAAGAACAATGAATTTTTTTCAAATTTTATTTGTGTCATCTACGTATGCAATAGTAACATTCAAAAATCTGTCTTGTTCTTTGCACTCATAAGATTTCATTTCTCCTCAACCCCAAACCCTGATATGTGTATTTCCTGTTATTGGCCTCTGCTTCTGAGTTTAGCAAGAAGTGTTATGAAGTACAGGGTAGTGCTCAAGTCTTTCAATGCACACGTCCCCCTAAAATATTTTGCCATGAAGATGCAGCTTCTATCAATAAAGAAGCCAGAGGAACTGGTAGGTTTCAGATGAAGTAAATCAAACCAGTAACAACTGAAAACTGGCAGGCAGCTACCTCTGAAGCCGATAAAAATCACTGCTTAGTGAGTCTAACATCTTGGAAAAGCTGAAAAGGACACACACTGGACCCTGACGTAACGAAACGAGGGCAATCTATTTCAGTCCCCACAGAAAAAAAAAAGAAACAAAAAATACCCAACAAAAATAAATCCACAAAAACCAAGTCAGAACTCATTACTGGAGAACAATAGTAAAAACATAACCAGACTTCGTCTGGCACTGGTATCAAGCTGGAGATTCATCTAAAAAATAGAAGAAGAAGAATGTGGCCCAATATCCTTTGCTAACCTAGAATACTATTGAAGGGTTACAGAACTCAACTGCGAACAGATTGAGTGGGACTTTCCATATGCTGCTCACCAGAAAGAAGCAATGGGTGGAGCAGGAAGGAATGCAGCCTAATGCTGAACAACAGCCTGTCTGTGCCTAACAAATCAGAGAAACTGTGCAATAATGTTTCACCTGTGTGAAAATATAACACCTAAATACTGCCAAGGTCAGCAAGACCTTTGGTGATCCACTGTGTAAGTGCTTCTCATGCTTGGTGATGTTTGTTGCCAGCTGCTTTAGGCACATTATTTCTCAAAAAACTATCAAAGTGCTGAATATTTAGGCCAGTTCCCCCCGGTTTTCCTTTTGTCAACCCCTGTAAGACATTTCCTATCACCTCTCCTTTCATCTTCCACCTCCCTGTTTAATCTGGTTAAGTAACTTATAAGTGCACCAAATTCTAGATGGGAGAGTGGTGAGATTCAGGTAAGTTAAATACAAGAACTTTTTTTTTTTTTTTATGATGCTTTAGTTTCAATTACATGAAAATCTGAGAAAGGCGGCATGTAAGTGAGATCAGAATAGGACCCTTTACATATAATCTCAAGTGAGGACTTAGTCCAGAGATATTTTTATAGAACATTTTAAAAAATAAAATGCATGAATGGAGAAATAAAAGACAACATAATATCAGAAAGACATTTTAAACTTCATTCGCTGCAACATTCATGAACCAGTTGAGCTACACCTGCCATCCAACCATAAGGAACTAAGACCCTGCACTGCGAAAAAGAAACAAACCCAAACAAAACAAAAAGCAACTGCGTAATATTGTAAAAATGGAGTGCAATGCTACTACAGAATGCAATAAAATATCAGTGCTGCATCGTCAAACAGCACTTATCAAAATAATTTCTGAAATGTTTCTTCTGAAACACAGACAAAGCAATAAAAAGAGGATATATGTTTATCATTTTAAGCATAACAATGTGAGTTAAGAGCTTAAGAATACAAAAGTACTTGGAATGAATAGTGCTACCCTTTTCTTCCTAAGTAGGCATAAAAATATTTTCATTTCCTTCTTGTTTTTTCATACCATTAATATCAACAAATTTCATTCATTTCATGTTATCGTTTACAACTTTAATGCACACACACAGAAAAAAAGATACCTACTGCAATAGAAATAGTTGCTTCATTACCTTGTTTGCTACATTTGCAAATGTAAACAGCGAGGCAGAGCCAGAACTGACTCTAATGCATGATGGAATATCTTTGTTGCATACGTACACTGTAGAAAATAATTATTCAATATGTCAGGCACCATTATTTGAAATGTAATACATTAATATTTACTAGAAAAATAAGGTTTTTTTCTATTTGTTCTCCCAACTTCTTTAATGAAATAAGTTAATCTGACAGTGCATCCAGTAGCTTGTAATATCTTCTACATCCCTGTGGCAAAATAATAAACTACTGGTTGGGACACTATAATGAAAATGATTAAAGTCAGTTCTTGTACACCCTTGTAGCAAGCATGGAGGCTCGTCTAACAGCACCTTTAACCAATTATTTAATATTTAGTTATTTAGCCCTATTTCCCTGAGCAGTTATGCTGAGGAGCTTTCCCTTCATGGATAGTTTTTAAAAAGCTTTAAGTATTAAAAAGTACTATGAAGACATTTAATGCTACTTAGCAAAAGCTGGTATAAGTCTACTGAAGGGATTGACTGGTATGTATAGCAATGTTAAGCTTGCGGAGAAGTAACCTTAGACTTTAAGGTTTAGAAATGTAATATATTAAAAATATATTAAAATAAAATACAGCAGGTTACCTTGTTCTATGCAAATTAAACCTGGAGTGTGGCTTCCGTATTAGAGACTTCACTTGCACAAAATGGCTTTTCTAGACTAAAGTGTGCCAGAAAGAATGTAGTGACAAAATGGTAGCTAAAAATCAGCTGAGTCTGAGAAACACCTAGATGACGTTGCTGCCAAAGCTCTGAGGACAAGGTGACCCTAAGGCATGTCATAGGGCAGAAATTCACCCAAATTAAAGAAAATGACCTTTTAACACCTATATATTTAACATGTCTAGTTCTTATATACAATGTGCATATGTTCACTATACCCCTGCAGCAGTATATACATATACACATCTTTGCACTCTTGCCAGTTATGTCTCTTACACAACAGCAATTAAATGTCCCGTAAAATTTCCTCAAGATTATTCGCCATGATTCACTGCATTCTGGCTAGCTTTGGTGGGCCATGTCCCATAGGATTATCTTGCTCCCCTTCTGGCCACCATCCAACTGTTCTTTTTTCTTGGTAACCCACTCAATAAAAAGGAAAAAAAAAAAAAAGGAAAAAAAAAAGGAAAAAATAAAGAAGAAAATGAAAAAAAAAGAAAAGAACAAGGGATTTAATATTGGATAAGGCATGCTCTATATATGAAGTGCTTTATAGGTCTTCACAAGACATTACAAGCTATTGAATTCCCATCAAGGAAACCTATTTCTGTTTAATTGTGCTAAGTGCTAAGGTTTACTCTTTAGGTTTTCCATTCTTTTCAGCTTGTGCATTGTTCCTGTGTAGGCCCCTCTGGATGTGAGTTGTGAAGTCATACTTGTCCGTGCAAAGATGCTGGCATATGCTGCACTGGAAAGGTCCACTGTCACCATGGCAACTCATATGCAAAGCATACATCACTTCATCCAGAAAGACAATGCCACAGTGCACACACTTGGTAGAAAGTTCATCTTGAGTACTTCTATCAACTTTCTCTGTTTTTACTACATTCAAGGGACCTTCATTTTTTACATTTGGTGGTGCCTTACTCTTTTCCTTGGAGGCACCATTTGCAGTTGGCCCAGGTCTGGAATGCTTTATCGCCAAATCTAGAGGAATGTCATTGTCTGATCCGACAGCTGAAAAATGAGGAGGCAGATTAAAGGTGGGATAAGGCACATAGTTTTGGCAAGGATTTGGTAGGCCAGGCACATGACTCAAGTAGTGTGGATTCCCAGGAACAGACAGCTTATATTTACTCCAGAATCTCAGCCAGTCAGCTTCACTCTGAAAGTCATTGTGTACAAACGGAAGTCCAAAAAGTGGGTACTGGTATTTTTCAATAGGGCTTCCAGGTGGTGAATAGTTTGGGTGTTTCGCAGGTCTCATGTATTTTTCTATCGGGCTGCCTCTCTCTGAGCTTCCTTTCCCTTCTGATATCGATGAACTGTTTCCTGGGTCTCCAGTACTTTCCTGAGGACTTTTTATCTGAATGTGCAAAGGTTGCATCCTTTTGTGAATATCCAGAGTTTGGCTGACCAATATTGGCTGCTGAGCAGAATGGCTTTTAGTCAATGAACCTGGGGCCTCATATTTACTGAGGCTGGGAAGCTGAATTTCTCTCTGATGACCTTCAGGTAAATGATCCTCTGACCTCCTCTCTAAGGGGCTTCCATTGACTTGCTCCTCACTGCTACCCCTCTGCTGTTTGTTTAGCTGCTCAGCCTGAAGTGCCTCCGGGTTAAGGCGCTTTCTTGTTCGTCTCCTAATGATCTGCTCACCATTGTTCTGTTTAATGATGTTTAAAGGCCTGGGAGTCTGCATGGAACACATACATAATGAACAAAAGGAAAAAAAAGAAAGACACATTAAACAAATCTGCGAGATTACGCTCATGCAAATTTATCTTTTCTGAAGAGCTATATTACAAGAGTCTCATGGGAATGACCAAATTTCAAGCCAAATGCTGGTCCACGATCCCTTATGCTAAAAGTAAATAGGAAATGGCTTGTTTTATCAACCTAAGTCAACTGTCATAGACATACTATACCTGATTACTTAAAAAAGGCAAGAAGTATCCAAGCTGTCAAACCATATATTACCTCTTATTCCTAAAAAATTCTGGGGGAGATATGTTGAAAATGGATGCTGAGAGCTGGGGATGAGGTGGGAGATGCAAGGCCCTGTGCACTAGTGCTTATTCAGTGCATCATGCCACCGAAGCTGGTATAGGACAGGGGTTTGCACAGATCCCACTGCGACAAGAACTGAGCAACACTTACCTTGATACTCACTCTGTGCTTTGACATGGATAGAAAATGCAAGCAAACACAGGGCTTGCTGACCACCATTGCTGTCACCTAGCAAATGGCCTGCAGGTCCACTGTGCTGGTGAGTGGGATGATGGTGGCTGGAAAGGGACTAAGAAAGATGGAGAAGAAAGCCCAGGAAAACTCCTATGCACCAAAAGGTCTATCTGTACTTTGGCACCAACTCCCCCTCCTTCATCCCTATTGTATTTCTTTCAAAGTGTTACTGATGTTGTGCTACTAAATCATGAGGGAGAGCAGGCATTCCCTGAAGGAAAGGAAAAAGGGATCTGTAAAGAAATAAGCATCTCAAAAGAGGCAGAGGCAAGAACCAAGTGAGGACTTCTGTTTCCATTGCTATTACCCCACACCAGCTCGTGTTGGGTGGCTTCTACAGAAAAGAATTGAAAATACTTTTGTGTGAAGAACAACAAACAGTACTAGGAAGGACAAGGAAAGGCCACTTTAACAGGAAAGTAATGGTATGTGAGTGAAAAATGGTGCTCTATTGCCAGTATATGTTGCTCCACTGGGCAGATGTTAGAGCAACAAAAACTACCTAAAAGACATTCAGTTTGGTGTGCTGGCAGTTGAAATTTGTCTTATCCAAATGCACATATAACCCTATTTTTGTTGGAGGCCAGAAAAGTGCCTCCCACCGTATTCCACTTGTATGCTTATTTAGAAATTTTAAAAATGTTTTAAAAAGCAGATTTAATTTTGGCTTACAGTCAACATCCAAAGTAATTTTTACCTTGAATGTAACTAAATTTTTATGTATTCATAACTTCAAACTAGTATAAAAACATCCAGAGCTGGAAGAGTACTCACTCTATTATTTGTAGAGATCTAGTTTCTTTCTTGACTTGCCATTTTCCTCTCCTCTTTCACCTATTTATTTCCCTGTAGTTGGCTTATTCTTAATGGTTAACTACGTTTTAGACACTGCAGCTATTTTTTAAGACTTTACTTTCTGTTAAAACACTGAATCAGAAGTAATACACACTTTTATTTAGATTCTTAATAAGAGAAATTTAAACTTGACAGAAAAACAGCACCTCAACCAGCCTGCTCACACAGATCAAAGCTGCGATAAAATGATGTTAGAAAAAGTTAGAATATTTTTCATGTAAATTCTATTCAGATAAAGTTATAGTTTGCAGAATCAATAGCCAATTAATATGCATAGGCACATACTCTTTATTACAACCTCAGTGTAGTTTCCTTGCCTTTTTATGACAGTTGTAACACAGTCATACTGAGATGCTGTGTGAGATGTTACAATATTGTTGTTACTCTTATTAAGCTTTTATTTTTACACTACAGACCATTTTCATATGGCCTCCATATAACTCTCCAATAATTTGGAAATACTTTTAGTCTTACTCTTCGTGCTACGGGTATGAAGTCTGAAAACAAACATCTTCCTACCTTTGATTAGGGACCCTCACACAATTATTTGCAGCTCTGGGTCTTCAAAGTTACATGCCATGAGGAATTAAAGGCTGTAGGTCCAACTTTCAAATTCTTCAGCATGCAAATGATTGTACTGATCTGATGCAACTAGTCCTTAGGTGATTAAAATGCACTATTAAGTGGTGAAAGCTATTCATTTTCCTTATTCAGAGTAGTAAGGTGCAGACAGAAATCCTCTGTATTTGGTTGCAACCAAGGCACATAGAAAGGTTTAAGCTCACTTCTTGCTTTTCAGTGGGGCATTACATTTAGAATATAATGGAAACATTGACAAAACTTTACTTTCAAAATGGCCTATGTCAGATCCTTAATTATATGTTGTACATAATATATTGAGGATGATCACAAGTATTTTTTGCCGTCTCTGCATCAACTAGCAATCTTCCTACTCCAAATACATGAATAAATTTTAAAAAAATCTCAAAATACATCAAAGAATTCATTAAATTATTGTGAATAGACTTCCTAGATGCCAAGGGAAATTGGAGTGACCTCTCCTCTAGACACTGAAGCAGTCCAAGGATGTGGCCAAGGAATCACTATGGAACAAAACCTAGCATTCCATGACCAAGTTAGAGATATAAAAATGAGGTACAGCATCACAATGATAATGGTCAAATTCATGATTCTGGGGAGAAACCAAATGTGAATATTGTGTATATATTTACAGTGAGATGCATTTTTTTCACTAAAACTATTTTAATAATGGACTCTTGGATTATTATTACACACTTCTTAACATAGTTGTTTGGATTAAAGGAGATAAAGGTGAAAAATGTGGGAAGTTTAATGTAAATTACCCCTAGACCATTCATATTGAAAAATTATTCAAGGGTATCATAGAAATAAAAATGTGACTTATAGCAGAAATCACTACCATTTTAACATTTGTCAATCACTATGACCTAGTAGTAGCTGACAGACCATGGATTTTTCTTCTTATTAAATACAAGTAAAAAAGGGACCTTAAGCTTGAGTTAATGAGGATAGTAGTTCTAGATAATAATAATCCAATCAAAAGGGAGCTAAGAAATCTGCAAAGTTACTGTAAGTGAATTTTACTCAGCAATGTAGCATAATTTAGTTGAACAGGGTGTCTTTTAGAAGGGAATTGTATTCCCTTGAATTTTTATAGTTTTGGACATTTACCTAATAACTGCATCATCCTTGGCTCCTTAATTCAGAAACATATATGACAAGTACTTCTGCAATTTTTCACAAACAGACAGGCAGACAGATAAAAGAAACTTTCATCTTTCTGGAGTCAGCCTAAGGAGTGTCCCTTTGCATGGACTGTCTCAAAAGGTGTCCCAAAGGAAAGATTTGTTTCATTATTTCAGACTCTTACTTAAAATGGACTTGCTATTGTACCACAACAGAGTAAGGCTTAATTAAATTCTTTGTGATTGTTTGGTCAAAGTTCAATTGAAGATATTAATGTCAAATGTCCACTGAATGACAGCTTATTGCTGTGCTTAAGCAGTGGAGCTAAGAGATAGTATCAGCTTCTTGCTTTCTATATGCATAAAACAAACTTTGACATTGTATTCCTAATTATGATGGAAGCACACTGGTTTGTCCTTACTGGTTCATAGGAATGATCCGAGCTATATGTTTGAATATAAAACTGATTCTTGTAGTGTTTATCTATTCAATAAATTATGCTAATTATCATGGCAAGGTCCAACAGTATATTTCAGAAAAGTATATTAAAAAAAAAGGTAAAACAGAGGCTGTAAATGGAACTTCTACAAATAAGAGACTCAAATGTCAAATTAAAAAAAAAAAATAAAAAGCAAAACTGTACTTCTTAAAATCTTTGTGGATGCTCAACACTGATCAATTTCCTTAAATTAGATATTATATCTAGAACTTTGACACGTCTCCAGGAAGATGCTACTTGCAGCAAGACACAGCCAAGATCCTGGCCAGAGACTGTACATTAGTCCATCTCCTCCTGCTTAGATGTTTTTTGACTAACTGGGCTGTCCTGGAGTTTAAAAGCAGTTACTGACCTCAGAATGACAGCACACGGCAGACAGTTAACCTTTCAGATGGTCGTGCTACATTTGAAAATTGGAATATTTTTCTGTTTTATTAAGTAGGCTGGTTTGACAGGCTCTTCAGTAAACAGGATTATTGTATGGGCTGTACACAAGACCATTTAGAAGCTTATGTCGCAATTTTAATTTCTGAAAAAAGTTTTAAAAAATGTGCACTCTCAGCCACCATATAGATTTCTGATTTAGGCTCTAAGCCTGAACTGCTGTGTTGCCTTGGCAAACTCCCAAAGGCTGCCTCGGTTTCTATTTCTGAAAAATAGTAACACTTTTTAATTTCATGGGAACGTTGTAAAAATTAATTAATTAGAGTCAAGTCTTGGTCACCTGACTCTCCCATGTGCTTCTATTAAAGACAGCAGGGATAATATTTAACTAGTGGCTCTTAACCTAAAAGATTCCAAGCATTTTGGCACCTATCCAAGGAAACGCTTAAGCATGGCTTTCCAGACCATTCAACATCTTTCAGGATCAAGTCAAGTGTCAATAAGATGAAAAGCAATAGACAGATCATGATTATTACTTATTCCCTGCCTAATCCTGAGGGATGGTGAGTCTTTCCCTCGCCAAGTGATGAGTGCCATCAAGTGAATAGCTTCCTTGTTGTGTTATTTCAGTATGATCCTTCAGACAACTGTAGAAAAAAGAACCCAAAAACCCTCCACCCCATATCTCCAGGAAATTTACTCTCAGGAATAAAGAGGGTAAAATATGTGAAAGAACACAAAAACCATATCAAGAGATATTTTTGATGTGGATGTAGATGTCTAACTTTAAGAATTTTGGTTTTTATTACAAATATGAGAACTCTTGAATTTAGAGAGCTTTCATCACAACATATTACATGACTTTAAATGGAATTCCCAGAAAAGAAATAATTTTCCCCTTATTTTGTATCAAAATAATTAAATGCATCACTGCTGATCTCAAACACATCTACCCACAGTATCCCAGCCTGTTTCATAATGAATCACATCTGATCCCAAAGTGACCATTCTGCAAAACCCTGTTAGGAAATTAACTGCAGGCCAGGGAGTAGTACTAATCTCACAACCAGACAAGACCACAGCTGCCCAGCTTAGCTGTATAACCCTTTTTTCTACTGAACAAACTGGTAAGTTCTTCCTACCGAGTGAAGCTTCTGGTAGAGGCCACACGCGTTGCATACATATCCACCATTTGCATTCTTTCTCCAGAGAGAGGTCTTTGTGGTCAGGCAATTGGCACAAAAAACACCCGAGCCTCTACGTCTCTGAAATAGGGAAGAAAAAGGGAAAAAAACCAGGTCAGAGGTGAGTCACATGAGCTGTGGAGTTAGGACAAATCAACACAGGAGTTTTGTCTCTAGACTGGCAACAATGACAGTATAAAACCACACTGCCCATAATGAGGTCAGGTTCAATTGTGCTTAATAGGCACCACTGATTTTCATTATAATTAACCCTAGAGTGATGGATGAGGTGTGTGAAACACCAAAGCCTTTTCAGAATAACAGCTTTAACTTTTTGAACTTCAGGTTTTGTGCATTTAATGATGGTTTCTAAACAGCAAATTCTGAAAAAACCCTTTGGAAGCTGACAGAACACTCCATAAACTCCTGGTTTCACAACAGATTATTTCTTTTTAGCTTGCTTGATTTAAAAGTCTGATTGGTAACAAGAATTCTGAAACACCACCACTTCAATTAATTACAGTCTGTACCTGCGTCATACTAATTCCTTTAACAGAGATTATACATTATTAATTTAATACATGATATTCAGTTCCACTATTTCCCACTTACTTCTGAAATCAGTATAAGATACCATATAGTTCTCTTAGCCCACTATGAAGAAATAAAAGTGCAGTATTCTTTAATGAGACCTCTTCTGAGCTTCATTCAAAACCCCAGAAAACACTGTCTCGTTGACGGATAGATTTATTTATTTTATTTTAGTCAGGGAAAGAAGGGTACAGTACAACTTTCCTAAATACAAATTGATTTTTAACCAGACTGAGCTGTGCATTCATCAGCTTTCATAATGATCCAGGAATATTTAAAAGTAGGCACGTTTATGAGTATGGCTCGTTAAATTTTTTCTATGTAATAATGATTTCATTAAACTTCTCATTTAAACAAAAGTCAGGCTGTGTTTGCGGGCACAAATATTAATAAGCAGGAAATGAAATTCCTTTGCTGGAAAGAAAATCTGAATTTCAACTCTGTTCCCTGTTTGTGAAGGAAGAAAACCCATATGAAACCTTCAGCATCTAAGATAAGAATGAATAAGTACAGGAAAAAACAATCTGGGTAAAAAATAAATTTATTATAAATTAAAAATTATTAACACTATAAGTAAAAATTTCAAGTTTCATAAAATTTAAGTAATTTATTTAACTTTAGTTAATACTGTAGAAGACTGGTGCTCATGCCAAAAAAATACAATGGTTATAATTGTACTCTGATACATTTCAAATGGAAAGCTTTCTGCAGACATAATTTTGGCTTCAAGACTGGAACACTTTCTTGGCATTGAAAGGGCATTTGATTCATCGGGTGTTTCACAATGTATCACTAAAAAGACCTGGTGAGCAGCCAGTTCCCTATAGGGTAATTTTTCCATCCAGATGCAAGTGCTATCAGAGGCCCTCGTCAGCTAAACTAATTATGATCTTGCATTTGCTGATGCCTGCTCACTCTAACATTCGACATCCTCCATTAATCATCAATACAAGGAAAATGAATGAAACGTAAAGAAACGAGGGCTGGTAAGCTGCACAGCCATAAAATCTGAAATGAGTGCAATAATTTAACAAGATTGGGGAAATGTTTTTAGTGAGCACAAAGTCAGGCTAACAATTGCCCTTTTAAACCAAGAACACAATTTCATTTGTACAGCAGGTTGTGCAACTCTAAAGTGATACAATAAAATCAAGATTGTCATCAAGATAATCTCTCTCTTGCTCCCTTACATTATCCCCTACTTTGTCTCTTAAATCAGAAGCAGTAATATATGACATTTTTCTCAATTTGGCAAAGGGAAGGACTAAATGGCACTTGATGTCCTTCAGCAAATATCTAACTAGTTGTGCATATGAGATGCAACTCGTCATGGAAAGGTGCACTCGTCTACAAGTACACTGAAGGTCCCAATTCTTTTTGTGGCTGGATATCCTTGTCCAGCTTCACCTGGCTGCTGAAATATTTTCCATAAGAGTACAATAAAAGCCTCACTATACTAATCCCAACTTGGTCCACTTGGAGGGTGAGAAGTTTCCAAGCGGAAATGACTGTATATGGCCAGGATTCAGCTATAACTGCAGAACTGTTCCTTTCCATTCCTACTTCTTGTCTGCTGGCCTGTGGTTTCTTGGTGTGTTGTATTAACCAAGTGGAGTCTTAATCTGATTCAGTCTTTCCACCCTTTTATTTCTGTTTGTGTTCCTTGAATTTGGGAAATACCCTTTACAAAGTAATGAAAGACTATTAAAGCATAGAGAGAGTGGTGTAGTTTATATGCTGCATTTCTATATACCTATATATACTTCTATATATAGGGACAGAAGGTATAACTACACTGAAATCTTCATTGAATGCTATGGCTCTAGTATGTCTTTAAATCATTGTCAAAAGCAACTAATTTTTTCTCCTTTTTTTTTTTTAAAGAAAGATCTGATTCAAAATGGACATCAGTAGCAATGAAATATTACAATGACTTTAGCTGACAGCAATCTACAAAATACATAGTAATAGCTAAATGTATCAAAATCCTATAGGTTTGCTTATTTACTACTTACAAACTATTTATCTATTTAAAAGGTCAAAGTAGTCCAGCTAAACATACTTCCCTAAATTTAATGCAAAGTATGTAAATTTGACTTTTGTGCTGTTCTAAATATTGCATTTTCTCTCTTTTTTACCTTCTCTTATTTCCATATTATTTAAGGACCTTACAGGACAATCAACATTGATTATTTCAATATCAAAGTGTTTCAACATAGCTTACATATACTAATAAATGAAAGATCAAACCACCTCTGGAAAAACTTAAACGCTGTTACTTTGTTGAGCATTTTGGTTATAGATATTTATCAGAATTGGGCTGAATATTCTTGACTCCCAGAAGCCACTAATCACAGATTGGACCCACTTGTCAAAAATACACCTCAGAAATTTTGATGATGTCTGCAAGAAAAAATGGAGGGCTTTTTTAAAAGCCTACAATGCCTGTAATCCTCTTATCTTAAACAAATTTTTGTTGCTAGATGTTAATCAGCAGTTATACTTCTACTATTAGTGAGGATACTTCTTCATGAATCTGGCTTTGCACACTGAGCTTTTGTACTAGTCAATAATACTGGCCAATATTGCTGCATTTCTGAGTAGTCTCGCAAAGAAACACGCACTTGAGCTCAAATCCAGCAAAGCCTGCGCAACAGCTACGGCCCACAGCCCCCATAAAATGCAGCCATGCACTCAAGTGCTCTGCTAAGCACTACCCTAGCCAGCACTTTCAAGAAATATGTTAGGGAAGCTTTTCCTCTTTTTCTAATGTGAGCTTACTTACCACAGTTAATTTCTTAAATCAGCCCAGTAACATTAAGTCAACACGATCAGTCAAAGGAGGGTTTGAGCCACAGAAAAAAATGTTCAGTCTATGATCAATGCCCTAGCACTAGCTGGAGTTATCACTGCAAATTTCCTCTACATCCTTGGTAGAATAAGCCAAAGGGTTTAAATAACTAAAATATGTATCTATTAAGTCAAGCTCTAATCATCTGGTGCCTTATAGCCACTACCTTACAGTCCCAGATCCTGAAGGGGCCAGTGCTGCAAAGAGCCTGTCTCTATTTCCATTCCAGGTCCGAGGTCTGGGCATTTAATATCGCAGTTGTCTCAAATCACATTAGGCTGAAACTTGGCGCACATTTTTTGTCAGCCCATATGTACTTTTTTTTTTTTTTTGGTACTGAAAACTTTATTTAAATCAGTTCAGCTGTTTATAATTTGAAGAATGGCCAAAATTGGGGGTGGGGGCAGTTTTTCCGATAACTTTCTAACAAATCTACAGTCAGAGTGGCTTTGCTCTGGGGAAAAAAAGTATGCACACATTTTAGTATTTTAGTAGTAGCAAAGCAACAAGTGGATTATTATTTTTATGTAGCTAAGTTATGAAAGTTTGTAATTATTCACTGAATATGTCTTGCAGAACTCTCTACTAACTGTTTTCCCTCAGTAAGAACCATGCTGAAAGCATATAATTGCATAACAACCTTTGATATGCAGAGTATTTACTCACATTTTTTATGGTTTCACATCTTGACCATTTCAAATTGAACAAGTCTGAAGCTTGGTATACACAGCTTCAAGCCCAAATGCCCAATTTCTTTTTTTAACTCCTTAAATGATTTTCACTAGTGACCAATACTTCACTGAAACAAGGCAATTATTAGGAGTGCTTTCTGCTAAACAATAAACCAGCAGAGAACACCATAACAAGTAATTCACTCAGGCATCTTGCCAGGATCAGGCCCTTCTTTTGCACAGAAACTGCTTTAGATTTTAAAAGATTGACTCTACAGCTCACATTATTTCAAACTTTGTATCCATGTAGAAGCTTCATTACACTCCATATTATACAAAAAGTATTTTAAAATGTACTGAATTTTCAGTTTTTATTTCAACAGAACTTCATGTAGCAAAATCTATAGTGGGAAGCACAGCCAAAAACACTGCTCAGGAACTGTGACTTTTTAGCTAGCTAGACTAAGCAACGGTGCCTGACACTCTGCTAGTGCCAAATTCATCCTGTTTTCAAAGTTTCTGCCAGAAGATGCTTTTAGAAACTCAAATAGGCTGTACAAGCAGCAGCCAAGCATTTTTCTTGCATCACCCTCTTGGTTTTGGACACAACAAAACTAATCTTACTGCTGATTACTTTCACTTTCCCATCACAAAACTATGATATGATGAAGCCTGAGTGGATTTTTTTGCCATCTCTGGCCTCCCTACCATGCCAGAAACAGAGCACACTGTAATCATGGCTCCATAACAGGAGGTGCAGAGAAATCATAAATATTTCCCAAGAACAAGCATATGCCTGACATATTTCCAACGACAAAGACGGGCAATACAACCACATATGCCTCACTGAAGAAAAAAAGGCAAAACACAGTTTCTGGATGCTCTCAGGCAACATGGGAGGTCCAAAATGGGAGCTCCAGGAAACCTGCACACTCGGTTCAGTATGAGCCAGGTGACTTCCTGCGTAGAGGAACAATTGTAAGCAGCTGGTCTCACACCTTTAATCGTTGGGCTGCTACCACAGGGCTCAGAAAAACAGTGTAATGCACTCGTGGTTGCATCTGTCTTTGCTGTGTTTTCACTGCCGTGAGTATGAAAGAGTTTCTTGTTTCACACCTGCTAGGTCATTCCTGTTTTGTTCTCTTAATATAATATTGATTATCTTGAATTTTGGTGAGGCTCAGATTAATTAAACTTTAGAACATGGATAGTGAGACAGCATCTGGGTGTTGGAGTAAGTGCTACTTTTGCTCCTGTTTAAGATGGCAAAGGCATCTTTCAGCCCTCATTTGTTTTGGCTGCCGAGGCACTCAGACCTCTCTCTATCAGTTCAATCAAAACTGCTTTACCTCTCAGCTATGAAAACAGACACAACTGTATCTCTGTAAAGTTTCGCACTTTAAAAATTTAGTTGCTTTTGCTGTAACTATGTCTAAATTTAAAAGAAAATCACTGGTTTTCTTCCCTTTATAACCTGGACAGCTTTCAGGAATAGACCAGGCACAGCAAATTTTTGTCCCTAAAGCATAAGTTGTCAGCAAAAGAGAAACACAGAAATCAGAGTTTTAAAATAGAAGTTGTTTTCAACCTTAAATATTAGTTAGCAGATGCCTCTTTAAGTCAATTTAATGTGCCAAATCCAAACTGTTCATCTAAGACATTTTCAAGAACAATTGCACTAAAGACCTGTATTTGAAAGATGCATAAGAGAGAGGTTAGGAAAAACAAGGTAGAAAGAAAGTAAAAATGCCAAGAGGAAAGCCAAAATTACAGACTTAGTTCATATAAAAGGTTTAGTGGAATTTTTAATGCTGTATTGTGACAGCATTTTTTTTTTGATATATGCTGTATTATAAACTAGAGGAATCGGGGGTTTGAGAGAGATAAAAAAACCCAGACAGTAAATTAAACATTACTGCTAGCACAGCCTTTCAGAATCCTACCCCTGATCCCTTAGGGAGAGTAAATATTTTAATGTGCATGTAAACTGCAATTATTTTTTTATCAGCAGCAAAAATGAAGATGAGTAGATTTTGTCACAGCATTTGAAGCATTTCCCAGTATTTTGTAAAGCTACCTTAGAGACATGGCATTCATTACTCAAAAAACCCCAAACAAACAAACAAACAACTCCACCCCAAAAAACAGCAAACTACAATCTTTTTATGTCCTACTGAGCAAGAATGATTTAGTAAGATACTAGTTTAGGATGTTGTGATTTCTGCCAAAGTAAAACAATGGCTTATCAAATTACATTATTAAATTAAGAAATACGCAGCTATGAAAAGAGGCCATTAAATCACTTGTTGGAACTCTTCACCTCCTCACCTTTACATTCTCCCTCAAGCTACAGCTGACCCAACCTTTGCCACTGTGCTGGAAGGGACGCGCTTTGGACACCACCTTGAGCCAGAGCCTGAGGTCCAAAGGCAGGAATTTGCCATCACTCCCATCATCTGGTAATGGCCATATGCAACTATGGGATCACTTGAATAATCATAATACACTTTACAATGATTTATCAATTTTCATTCACTTAAGCATTAATCAGTGGAAATTATGTAGTTCAAACTATATCTTCTTGCAGTCCAAAGAGGTATGGGGAGGTAATTTCACAGTTTCCCCCTCAAGATCTGCAGAGGCACAAATATGAAACAAATTTTTTTCTGCTGGAAAAAATTCCTTGTCACAGTTAGTGGCAGTTAATTTTTAAACACTATGTGTTAAAAATGTATGTGATCTTCTGTTGAGCCAAATACATACACACCGACTAAATAGATACATGTATATTTATTTATGTGTATTATTATTTATGTATTTATACCACATATTAATTATATGAGGCATTTGTAATGAACATCAAAAGATATTTTCTGGTAAAACTATATATTAGTCTGGTTTAAAAAGATGTAAATACTTATTTAATCATTCTTAACAAAGTATGATTTTTTAGAAAGCAGTTGCCTTCAACTGCCTCTTATTAGATATAATGCATTTTTATGGCCTTAGCCTTCAACTCACACAAGGTGATCATCATTAAATCTCTTCCAGTGCCTTAAACAGCAGTTAGCACACTATCGGGTATGAGCTTGCTTCTGGTCTATTTTGCCACAGACTACCAGCAGTATGACAGAGACTTCCATGGAAGCCACCCAAACATTTATTTTTAAGGTTTTATTAACACCAATAGCAAAAAGGAAAAAAGCAACCTGGAAACCTGCATTTCCCGCACAAGAATGATGTCACTTTACAGCAACTGAAACCTATTCAAGAGGAATAGAAATCCTGCCTCCAATAACTCACCGAGTCAATTACACAGGAAAGTACTGTAATGGGCTGTCCCCCGTCAAACAGCTCACGTACACCACTTCCTTCTCAATTACCAACTTGTCTGCGTTGCCATCTGTAAAAACGAACGCATACCTTGTGCTGCCAGTTTCTGCTCTTGCACTTCCATTAGTGGAACTGGCTGCAGCTGCTCAAGAAGAAAGCCCTGATTGTCTTTATTTTCCCTCCATGTAGCACCATTTTTCTCCCTTCCTCCTGTACCTCGGCTCAAGGTAACGCGTTATCTTTGTTGAGGTGTGCTCGCAAGTCTTTAAAATAAAGTCTGCCTAAACTTGTGTCCTATTATCTTTTCAAAGTTTCTCACCTAACACAGTAAAAAGCTGCCAGCAGCATCTCTTAGCATCTTTGCCAGAATTATGGAGTATCTCAACAGGTTTTATCAATCCTTTTTAGTTACTGCTGTAAAAATTGCTAAATTGCTGGATAAACATCTTTCCACTTTTCTAAATCAGCTTGACCACTCAAGCAATTTTAAAACAGTAGTTATATGAAGCATTCAAAAATGAGATTAAAAAAGAAGTCCAATTTTGGAATATCATCTACAAAAAAATGGGTAGGCAGACACCTTAGTGTTTAGAAGCAGGACAGAGGAAGCCTGGTTTGGGAACTGTGATCCTGGCCCCTAAATCTTTCTCTGCTTGCACTTTGCTGCAACAGATTCACACAGCAGCTCCAATGCTGAACGGCTGCTTGAAACCTCAGTGCTCACACACACAGATCGCTGCTCCTTCCCTAACACCGTGTGCTTCCAAACGCACTCAGCTTTTGTTAGAGAACAAATCTAAGTCATTAGGAGTCTCTTGCATTTTAGTTTCAAAATAGAAACACAACATAAAATGGTAAAAAATGTACAAAATTAGACTACTCTTCTTCTGATAAGTAACTGGCTAAAAGTAGTATTCTCAGAACTAAGCATGCTGAAAGAGACATCGAGAAAACTGGAAATGCCTCTGACTCTTTTATTTCTTGGCACTAAGCAAAACTACCCAACCTTTGCTGTCTAAAACGGTGAATCTAAATCTATAGTTAAGACTTTTCTATAAACTGACTGACTTTCCGAGATAAAGAGTAATTTTTGAAGGTGCCTAAACATGGAATTAGGTGCTTAAGTTTAGGCATCAATACCAGAGGATTTATGTTCAAGAAGGTACTCCATGTATCCATTCTTATGAAGTAATCTCACTCATTAAATGAACAGACAAAACCAGAGGAAAGCTACGTCCATACTTCCTTAAACACCCCTACTTTGACATGGCAGGAGCAACAGACTGCTTTTGCAGATCTCAGCTATGAGCCAGTATGTAACTCTACATGTGATAGTAATTGAGGGTCCCAATCCCACAAGTGCTCTGCTGCAAGCGTGAGCACAAAGCTGCTGGAGTTCTCAGCTTCTGGCATCTGTTCCCACTTCCACAGAAATCAGATGGGCAAAATTAAGTTTTGAGGAAAAAAAAAAATCACAGACATTTAAAAAACATTCCCTGACCTTATTAAAGCCCACGTGATCTCTATTTATACAGAAAATGGCTCAGAAAGCCAGCAGCTGAGAGGAGGAACTCTCATTTGTAGATTTTGGCTGAGGGCTGCCAAAATCAGCAGGGGAAAGGCTCCTCAGGGGTAAAAATTTCAAAAGCCATTAAGAGTCTTAGATGCCTCAGTCCCACTGACTTTTGATCACCTACATCCTCCCAAATTTGCACTCCCAAATCTGGAAACTACACTGGAAGAATAACTTGTAATTCAAAGGATTTAAAAAAAAAATGAGGATCTAAAGTTTTCATAGGAGTCTTCAGGACTCAGAGAGGAAATGTCAATTAGGTGTCTACTCCTTGGTGAAAATTGGTGAGGTAACATTTACCTGTTACTTGTACTTTAAAAAAATTCCCCTTAGGACTATTAATTTTGTTTAAAGAAAAAATGTAACAAGAAAATGTTTCATATGGGCAGCTGTAGCTCACATACTTGTTCAGGAACTGAAGTAACTATAATTTGAGTCTCATGCAGTCTGCATGAGAAAGCTGTTCCTAGGGTGGAATCCAAAGCAGACTATGTCCACCTATTATTTTCAGTACACTTAGGACAGCAGTCTTGCTGCAGATCTTGTTATGTGCTGTTTCTAGAATGACTTCCATTCAGAAAAATCAACATTTGCCAACCCATACCACACAATTACCATCGTTATTTCCTATTGTGAGCTTAGGGAGAAACTGTGGTATCCCAGACCCACGGTGTGGTAAATATTGAAAATTAGTGGCCTTTTTATAATGGATATTTTCATCTAATCCAATCCATTCCAAACACTTCCAGTTAACAAGACAATAACGCAGAGTTTGTGCCTAAATGGTTGGTTTTACATAACCATCATATTCTGTCCTGTGAACCCACTTTGAGCAAAAATATTTGATGGCTTCCTTTTTGACAGCTTTAGGAACTAAGAATGGACTAGAGCTGTGATCAACCCCAGTGCTCACCTAGGGAGGTAGCTCCTGAAAAAGAAAAGAGGAGGAAAAAAAACCCAAAACAACTACTTCATAGTTGTTTTGGGTTTTTTTAAAGCTGACCCATCTCAAAGTGCCAAGTCCCTCCTGGCTGCTCTAGGCAAAGAGCTGCCAACAAGTCAAGGGAGGTGATGACCTTTCCTTCTGCTCAGCCCTGGTGAGGCCACACCTGGAGCACCGTCTCCAGTTCTGGGGCCCCCCAGTACAAGAAATACCTGAATGTATCGGTGCTTCCACTGAAGCACCACAGAGATGATTTAAGGGACTCGGGCATCTGTCATACAAGAAGAGGTTTAGAGAGCTGGGTCTGTGCAACCTAAAGGAGAATGCTGAAGGGGATTTATCGATATGTACCTGATGGGGGAAGGAAAGAAGACGGAGCCATGCTCTTCTCAGTGGTGCTCCGTGAGAGGACAAGAGGCAAAGGCACAAACTGAAATACAGGAAATTTCATGTGAACATAATGGAAAAACTTTGTTACTGTGAGGGTTGTTGAACACAGGAGCAGGTTGCCCTGAGAGGCTGTGGAGTGTGTGTCCTTAGAGATACTCCAGACTGACAGGACACAGAGCTGAGCACTGTGCTCTGGCTGACCTTGCTCTGGGCAGTGGGGTTGGACTAGATGATCTCCAGAGCTGCCTTCCAGCCTCAACAAATCTGCAAAACTTTCTTCAGTGAGAGGCTGTACATTGCTTGTCACTTTTCTGTTCTATTTAGTTCAATCCATTTTAGCCTTAATTGCTATTCATTTGCGTTGAAACAGAAAATATTGTAAAATTTCATGGATATAAAAAGTATTAATTAGAATAGACCAGGCCAAATTTTACAGATTGGAGTCAGTACAACTGTACAGTTAATAAAAATGAAGAAACCTACTTTTAAATTTCACTGTAAATAATTTCAGAATGTTTACTAGCAACTGAGTAAAGTACCTAACGTAGGTTTTACAAACATTATTCACTGCTTGCTCTTTCCTATCAAGATCCTAGTGCTTACTTGTAAATGAGAGTCAATATACCCTGTTGTATATGTTTTTTCCTTAAAAATACCATTAAGATGAGAAGAAGAGAACAACTGTTCTACATTTTGGAGACATTTCTCCTTAAATAGTGTTTATGTACTGCAAGCATCCCTTCCATAAACAAACCAGGTCTTTGGAACAAGTGAACACAATCTCTGAAGAATCTTTACCAGCTTCTATTTCTGGTACATGATGCATTGTGAATTTTAGGCCAACATGGGCATATGGTATCCTAGTTTGATAGGAAACATTTCATGGAATTCAAGACAGAGTCCCAGCATAACGACTCGAGACCTTAAAATCTGTGATATAACACAAGGTTAAAAAAAAAAAAGAGAGAGAGAAAAAAAGAAAAACAAATGTTTCCTGATACAATATTAGAGGGAGTAGGAACATGTAAAAGCACATGAAAAAGGAAAGTCATAGTAACTTTCCACATAGTCCACAAAGGAATACTCTGACTCCCTTATTAATTAGGCTTAACCTCTTTAACCAAACTGCCTTAACCTCTTCTTTTTAGTTTGGGAGAATCACCCAACAGGGGAATAATTAAAAAAAAAAACAAAACAAAACACAAAAAACCAAACCAAACAAACAAAAACACAAAAACCAAAACCAAAACCAAAAACTCAAAAACCAAAACAAACAAAGCCCAAAAACTAACCAACCAACCAAAATAAATATTTAACTTAAGAACATTCAAGAAGGATTGAGGGGTTTTTTGCCTTTGCAGCCTTAGAAGCGGGTATGCCCTCTGTTCTCTACTCATTCACATCTGCCCAGAGAGAATACTGTTACTCACAATAGTACTTCCAGCAGCCCTAGTCTAATTTTTCTCTTACCTTTAAGAAGGTGGTTCTTAAATTGCTTAAGACACCAGCTTCAAAATCTGCATTGTCAGAATCAGACTGCATTTCACCAAAGCAATTATTTGTAATGCAAGTGGCAGGGAGAGCCTACTGCTGGGGGCAGTCATTCTCTGAAATGGAACAAGCTTGACAAGAGCAGTAGGAGACAAGCACGTAACTTAGCGGGGTTTTCCAGGAGTTCTGCATGCCGAGGACAAAATGTACCCACCCTGTCATACACTCAGGCTTCAGTTCAGCGCACTGTGAAGAACTGAAAAATAACTTTCAAGAAATCAGGCACCAGGCTGAAGAGAGGCATAGCAAAAACTGTCCAGCCAGCCCACAGTTACCTTATTTTTCACATTCTTTGGAGTCTTCTTAAATGAAGCTGACTGTGCAGAAGTGCCTTGAAAAAACAAGCCCTCAGCTTCCTTTCTGAAGTGGCATCAGTGAAACAGCTCTTGCAACCTTGCTCACAATGCTGTGGCTCCATCCACGTGTAGCTATGAGGCAAAGACCACTGTGCTGTCGACATGTCTTCATGTGCTAAGTGCACATCTTGGACACGGACTCAAGGAGAAACTGACTGGTCCTGTTCTACTAGTCAATTTTTCAGACTTTAGGTAAAAAATGTCAGGAAACAGTTTCCCTTTTACCTTCCACCTGCTTGTATCACAATTCATCTGATTTTGAAACCGGCCTGCAGAAGGCCCACGTACACAACTTTGAAATAAAAAGAAACCTTTATATACATACTGTATGAAATCATAGCTGCTACTTGTGAACTGTCTGCATTCAAAGCCATTTGTGTCTTACTGACAGAACAAAAACTCTGACACTCTTAAGAATTCACTTTTCAACTTAATACAGGTTTTACTTAACAGTGAATGTCAAATTGTTTTCACTCCCTTTCTTTATCTTTATCACCCACTGGAATCTTTAGAAGTGAGAAGGAAAAACACGTACACCAGAAAGGAGCACATTTATAATGACATGCCTTTTTTCTTGGAGAAAAAAAAAACCTTCCATTTCATCAGCATGTTTGCCAAAAGCCCTCTTTCAGGAACTGAAAAGAGAAGGAACTTTATTTCCTACATATATTTTATAGGAAACATTTTTTGGTTCTGTGTCATGGACTAGGATTTCACACCTTAGTGGCTAGTCATATGGAAATGGACATGACTGTGGAAACTTCATGGCTGTGAAACTCTGATAGTAAAATTAGCAGGAAGATGAGGAAGGTGTGGGGAACACTGAATGATTCATGCAGTAACAACCTCTGGACCCTTTGAGGAGATTTTGAGATGGCTGCCAAAGCTACCTGGCTATGATCAGCATCCTGGACCCTCTAAAGCAGGCTGTAAATCTGGGCATGATACAGAGGGAGTATTGCTCTTTTGAAAAATACCCACATATGTAAGTGGATGTGACATGTATGGATTTTTATATGGAAAGATCTTTCCAAAATCAGGTTGCTATTCCCAATGAATTATACCTCCAAGAAATAATTTGTAGCATATAAATAGTGGGACCTGTTTCCTTTATTAATAGCAGTCTGAGTTAATGAGGGAACAGCTTCCAGAACTTACTGTAAGCAGTGCAGAGGGAACAGCTTCCAGAACTTACTGTAAGCAGTGCAAAGAGAAGCAACTTAGCTACAACATTCAACAAATCAGTATTTTGCACCTAACACTTCCATTGCCAAATCAAAGACAAATCCTCTCCTGTTTCATATCCAGTTAACTCCATCTATTGCATAAAGCACAAAGACAGCAGAGGATAGTAGAAGACCTACAGGGTTAGTGCTGGTTTGATGCCAGTCTGTTTTAGACACAGAAGAAGAAAAGAAAAAAATTATAAACTGATTGCACAGAATTTGGGTTTTGCTACGGTAAGGGCAATTCTTGGCTGATTTTACTATGGCCTTGCCACCTACCTTTAGAGCCCTGGCATATGCATGGCATTACCAGGGCAGACATGGTAGACTTATCTTGAAGATGACCTGGATAATTTTGCATTTCAGGAATGACAGGCTTAGCACTGCAGCATAGACCGTCTGCACAGCCAGGGCTGTGATTTCTACTACATTTCAGTGATTAACAGCCTTGTAATGGAATACAAGTTTCCTACAGAATGTTGTAATCTCCCTACCAATTTGGCCTTGTCAACTATTTACTGGCAGGTTGTAGGAGCAGCAGAGATCAGCGCTACTCAAAGGACTGGGTGCAGTCCCAGGTACAGAGGAGAAGGGGCAGGAAGCAGCTGGGCAGTGCACAGTGCAGTTGGGCAGCACTGCCACCATCAGCTGCTGGCCCCAGAGGGTCCTGTGAGGGCTCCTAAAGAGTGCTGCTTCCATGGCAGGGACAAAGGAAACATTGGGAAACCCTACTATTGGCAATATCACTCGACAACTAGAATGAGCCATTTTAAAGATGTATCAGCCTTAAAAATGCCTAATCTCAGTCCTCATTTTGAAGAGTTCCTGCAGAAAGTATTTGTGCACACACACACACACACACACACGTTAGCAATAAGCCAAGAAACTCACAAATTTATGGGTCATTTTTAAATCCAGTGTAGTCAGTGGATCATGAGTCACACTGTCCCTTCCTACGCAAAAGGCCAAACAGCTACAAAGCAAGAATGAAATTCCTATGATTGTAACAGCAGTTACTCACAGAAGGCAAAATGGGGATCCCTCCTTGTTTATGCACAGCATCACATAAGATTATATGGCTATTTAAGAAGTAAAAAAAAGAGAGAAAGAATCTCATCATCTGACTTCAGAAGACATCACTATGTTCATTAATGAAGCAATAGAAAAAATTAGCAATCACCTAGTGAAAGAATTTAAGCCACTACCTCTTCAGAGTTTATCCATAAAACACTGCTATCCTGTATAGAGTAAATAACTGCCAGGAAATCTACTGCACATATTTCAATATTCAGGTAGTTTTAAAACACGCAACCCTTTTCATGCATGAATATCTCTTAATGTGTCTGCTGGACATTCTGTGCTTTGCATGGACTAGCAAAAAGGGATGTTGGATGATGCTTTTGTTATGCTCTTAAATTCTAACAGCTTTGAGTAATAATTAGTGCATTCCAGACTTTACTGCCCATCTTTCTTTTTCCACTTCTTCCATCAACCAACACATTAATAAGAAAATAGGAAGAAAATGTGTGTGCAATGGATAGCAGAACATGCAAAACAAAGAAGTGGACAAATAATATAATAGTTGGGAATAACAAGCAAAGATGTTAATATTAACTAGGTTTACTTTTCACACTATCTAAATACAAAAAAATAAAGTAAGAAGTTTCTGTATTTTAGTCTCAGCCAATTTTGGGCCACACTGAATGTTAAATAAACTATTATTTAATCAAATACAGGCATATTAGTCTCACTCCTGCTGACAACTTCAATTAGAATATTTTTGCTTCGTACAAAAAAAAAAAGAAAAAAGAAAAAGCTCATGATCTTTATGGCTTCTGCACAACATCTGGTTACAATTTTTTATATATTCAACCATCAAACTTCTATCTCCACAAAACAGTTTACTCAAGATTTGTTTTAATTATCCTGCATTTCAAGCTTCATATGGCTTTGAAAAGGGGGTGAAAGGATCGCTCATGATGCAGACAGATGCAAACTAAAAAGGGCTATACACTGAAAGATGATTTTGAAACAGTTTTTAAAAATGAAAAAATCCTTTCTATCATTGCCAGGAAACAAGTGCTACTTTAACTATTACACTGCACAATGCCTCTTGGCCTGTTCATGAACAATTTTAATGGTTTTTCGGTTGGATTCTAGGATTAAGGCAACCTTTATTAGCACTTTTGCTGGAGCCATACAAGTTGCAAATACATATTCTTTTCTAGCCAATGCCACAGTGGGAACACTTTATCTCTAAAAGTGCTAGTTTAAAAAAGAATACATAGCAAAGAAACTATCTGAATGTGATAAAGTAGGAATAAGAACTAATTTTATAGCAGCACAGAAAACCCTTGCTCATACAAAAATAAAAAAAAAAAAGAAAAAAGAAGTTGTACTGTATTTTAAGCATGGGAGAGATCTAATTTATTTTCATGAGTCGATTCACCTGTGTAAAGTCAAGCACATCCATAAGCTTTTCCAAGATTGGACCTAAGACAAAAATTAAGAAAATGCCTGGGGCTCTGGTTTTATTAAATGTTTGAGCCTCAGGCAGCCAAAGGGACGTAACTGTATTTTTTTTAAATGAGTCTCGGGGTGCTACACCAAATCCATGAGTCATCACTACAGATAGAAACTGTTTGTCTTGCTGTGGTGGAATCACTGTAAACTTTGGAGGATATGAAACTTTTTATTCATTTATTTGCATTACATATATGGATTAATGTGAAAACATTATGGAAAGTAGTTATTTATTTTATGAGGTAACTGGTTTGAAATTCAGTAAATTAAACACCTTTTTCCTGTTTTTCAGTCACTCAGCACCCATCATTCCAAGACAGTATATTCAAGAAAGCTTCAGGGGTTTTTTTAGGTTTTGTGTTTGGGGGGTTTTCTTTTCCCTTTTTTTTTTTTTTCTTTTTCTGGAGGTTTCTTCTGATGCAATGCATGGATTAGCATAAACATGAATTGTCATCTTTTATTTTTTCTTCTTTAAAGATGCTTCAAAGAAGACAACAAAGACATAGCCGCAAAAACGCAACTTAGAACCATGATCAACATATAAACAATTGTGTTTTACTGACTCCAGTTCTCAGCCAGAAACTCTCTTGAGTTTGGTACTGGATCAATACATGCAGGCTTCTATAAAATTTATTTTTAATGTAGAAACTTTGATTATTAAAGAGGGCCAGAAGTTACGATTTTATTTTGGTCCTGTGAGACATTCTGGTATTAAACTCATGATACAGTCTTGTCTCTGAATTGGTGACCACCAGCCACCAAAGCATATAAAATACACTCATGAAAAAGCCACCAACCCTTTTTAATCCATGGCCAACCATACCAAAATGAGTCTAAGCCCCAGAGCCTACTCCAACTAGTCAGGAGGACCTCTGAGCAGGCCATCTCACTGAACTCCAGGCATTGCCTCCACTGGGACAGCAAGAACTGCTGAAACACTTTCCCTGTGTTAGAGTAATATTTGACACTTTGCTTGAAATCAGGAACAGGAAAATACAGAAGAATGCAAAACTCTAAGACCAGGCACATCACTGATAAAAAAGCCAACATTTTTCACAAAGCCTTGGTTGCCACAGCAGATGATGATAGAGATGAAGCTGTATTTTATCTGAACCAGCCTCACATCCTCAGGTTCAAAATCTTGCAGTTCCCTGAAAGACATTACTGATTCCCTGGGTTACAGTTACCACCCCAGCCTCTCAGCAAAGCTGGGTTCATGCAGATTAAAGTAAGGAAACATGAATTGTCACTGTCCTCACTGACACAGCATGCAAACAAAGGGCTTCAGTATTCCCCTGCCATCTTTTATTTCAGGTATGAAGAGCAGGAATGCAACTCAGAATAAAAAAAAGCCAGTGGCGAAACCTATTGCATGTGCACTCCCTGCACACAATCCCCACCAGCAATCCCAGGGTACCTTTCGAGTGTGGTGGGAATTCAGACACGCGATTTTGATTAATGTTAATGCAAGTCGTGTGGCCAAATCCCTGTACACTACTTTGAGAGCTTATTCTAAAATCAAAATATAATTAAGGTTGCAACACAAACCAAATAAGGCAAGGAAATGACACTTCATTAGTAACCTGTTCATTACGAGTACCATAGGTAACCTGTTGCAACCTGTTTATTGTAGTGTGGTACTACAATAAAATGTTTTAAGTGTTTATATACCACCATTGTCAACTGTTCAGGAAAATATGGTAAAGACATCCAGACACACTAAAAACAAAGGTTAGCTTCTGCAACTATATAAAGTATATAAACGACTTCTTTATATTATTTAGTTGTGGTACCAGATCGCAAGATTTGAGTCCTCTTCCCAGTGACATGGGAGACCAGCACATTTGTTCTCTTTCTATATTTATACTAATGAGCAGCCATGCGTAATATGACAGACTGTCAGCAGAGAAGGGATGAGGAGGGAGTAGGAATGCATATGAGGTGTTTCTGTTTAGTCAAGCTCATAGGTAACAGATAAATGATCTAAAGACTGTTTCAGTTTTCCCCCTTGTGCAAATCTGTATTCCAGATCTTTATAATTGTGAATACCAAATTTGAACTACAGTGAGAAAGGGTACCACGCATGGGAAGAGGTCCTTTGTTCCTAACACTGCTTTTGCTGATGAGTGAAAGGGGCATTTTTGCAATCATTCCCTTATTCCTGGTTGGTTTTTGCTTGTTTGTTTGTTGTTATTACTTATTACAATTATCAACAACATTATTATTAATATTATTCCTGTGGACCGTGGGCTACAGTTTTCATCTTTCTCCATCACATAAAAGCCAATGGAAAGAGGAGTTCTCTGAACTCTCTCCTGGAGGCAAAAGGAGCCTTTTTACTAAAGCTCAGTAGAAGCTATCAAAGAAGCTAATGGCTACAACCTATGATCTGCAATAAACCCCTTTTACTGTCTTTGTCCCATAGAAAGAATAAAGTGGTTTTGTGTGTGTACATGTGTGCATGAAGAATGCAGGGGAAAGAGAGGAAGTGAGGATTGACAGCAGTGATTGTCTGCTGTGCTTTATAGAACACGGAGATCTTACAGTAGCAAGCAGGCATGGTTATAATCTGAGATTAAGCAACTTCCCATATCATTGCTAAAAGCAAATGAGACTACAGACCCAAAATACAACTCAGTCCTTCATGAAAGATTTAGGATTATTATCACATACCTCAAGTATTTTGTGCTGCCTCTCTGACATGTGTATTGTTGTTGCTAGCAATAAATTCAAAGCTTTTAACATATGTACTGCAAAACAAAATCTGACAAAAAGAACTGCTGCTTAATGGAAAAATATTAGGGTGTACGTGTTGATCTTTCTTACACATCTATTCACTATACTCCTTGCCATACTTGTAGCAAGCTCAGAAGAGAGAATTATTAAGATAAATTCGTCTTGCAGTCTGTAATATGACTTTAAAAGCACATTTGGTAGATTCACATAAAATGTACAAGTAAAATGATCTAAATTATGAACAAGATTTTTTTCTTTTAAAAAGTCATTGAGTATGCCCGATATAGCTCGGTTTTTCTTTAGTATTATGGTCTCTTTAAAAGTGGATTAGACGTATACTGTCTTTTGACGCAGTGCAAGAAGCAGGAGTGTGCAGACACTCAGTGGATGTAATTTTTTCCCTCTAACATAAAAAGATGTGTGAAGTTACTATGGCTCTTCAGAAAGGCCTAGTAATTGAGCCTGGTTATGGTCTCATTAATGTGCAAGTTTCATTTATCACCTTCTTTCTTTGTGGATTATGTGCATTGATTCATCAAGACTTGTGACACATGGTTTTCATTTGTTCTGTTCAGTGCTTCTTTTTAAATCAGTTTGTGTTAGATTGTAAGAAGCAATCTGAAAATAAATCACACTAACCTCCTGAAAACAGAAATGAGAAAATTTCAGCTTTTTAAAATAATTTACAATTAAATGCATTTTCACTCTCTTTTTGTGCTCTTTGCATGCTTTTCTTTTAAGTAAGTTTAATAACACGTTTACTGCAGTTAGTTGTAACAAAAAAAGAGCAAACAAAACAATGTACACTGAACAGGGGAGATGTAGGTGTCTAGTAAATTCATTATTACAAAAAATAATTGATTTTAATTCATGTAAGTGACAAGAATAACACAGGCAGGGTCTTTTCCTACTGATCTACAAAATCCTTGATAAGCTGTACAGTTTAATAATGAGATGTTCTCATATAAATTTCTCTCTGCCTTCCTTTTTTACTTGGCTTTTCTGAAATATGTATCTCCTCAAATACTTCCATTCTGCGTGTCACAAGCAAACGCCAAAAATAGAGAAAGAGAGATCCGATAAAGATAAAGCATGACAAAAGTTTCACGGATAATTGCCTTCACATATCCAGTTCAGCTCTCATCTCTCCTAATTAGCCTCATTACCATACCTTAAGACAGACCAGCAGTCACTCAAACTCCCTGTTTTTTTTGTCAAAACTATTGCTGACAGGCAAATGGACAACACATGCACTGAGTGAGTCTATTCTAGACTATTCTTTTACAAGACTAGCCTCCAGCAGAAAACACAAAACAATAGGTCTTCTATAAATGTATAATGAAAGTATACATACAGTGGGTGCATACTCAATAAATTATTGTTCTATTCATTGCTCCATCATCTCTTAAAATAAGGACAATAAAAAAAAGAAAAATCATTCTCATACACTATCATTCTCCAGAATATCGAAGAGATCAAACCATTGCAGTACTTCACTATGACTGATAGAGACTTTAAGAACAGCCTCACCACAGTGGCTGAAAAAAAAAATAATCACTTGAGAGCTGTAAAGTTTGACTGTGTCGGTGCAGTGCTGCTTTCAGCATATCCACCCTATCTCAGGAACCTTTTTGTTTTTACAAACCGTGCTCAAATGAGAAAGCTTCATCCCAGTGCTCATATTCATTTAAAATTAGCTCATAAAAAGTATCGACAAAATAGTTCACAGGGGCACTAGAAATATTGTAATATTAAACTCCACTGGCTATCAAAACATTAAACTATATAATGGGAAGGCATTGAAA
>JAWWLV010000088.1:137314824-137413085 GCA_035041135.1 Platyrinchus mystaceus
AGTGATTTACAGATCCTATATTTAACATAGCAGAATCAGCCTATGAGCCTGGATGAATCTAAAATAGCACATAGCATGAGCCTGGAATTTATTTTAAAAGATCCTTTATCTTATGACTCCATTAAAGTTTGAAGCCAAACAGATGTACAGTACCTAGGGCAAACACATTTAAAGATATTTTACTTTCCACTTTCCATTATCCTACTGATCTATAATAAGTCAAATAATACCATGGTCTAACCTTTTGAAATTTCATTTGTACTCTGTGCTTCATTGGTAAATTTGTTTGCCTTCTGAGTTTTTTAACATTGTTGGCTTTTACACAAAATTTGCTCCACTGTGTAGAAGTTGTTTTGACATATTTAATTCCACAAGAGAATTCTAACCACTGGTTCTTTCATCAGCATTTAAAATACTGCTATAATACTGTTCTCAATTACTTTTACTTTCATGGCAACTCTATTAATACAATTTTCTTTTAAAAAACATGATAAACTGATTATCTCTATTGCTGTACATAAATAAGCTGAGTATATTCAAACCTCCTTGCATGTTTTTAAATCAGGTCTGTTTTAATCTTCAAATTGTGTGGAACCATATTGTGTGTGTATTAATTTTCTTGTCTTTTAAATGCTTATTTTCAATCTGAAAAGTTAATACTTTTAATAACATAACTGTCCTGTGGAAAAACATCTCTTATGTATCTCAGAGATGCTGAACTCGCATCACTTTTTTTTTTCCTCATGTCTGGCATCCATGACTTCAAGCAGCCAGTTATTCACTAAGCCCAATTACATTTGTCTATAGCCGCTACTCAGAGAGTGAACACAACTCTGGTCGCTGCAATCATTTAGTAATTCATCTTCTACAGGTTATTGTGTTAGTGCTGCCAGTTGTCACGATTACTGTTAGGTTCATTTGAGGATTTAATGAGTGAATTTTGGGGCACTGAGGAATGCACTGAGCCTACAGGCCATTACTATTTATCAACTATTTATTATTTTACAGCAATAAATGCTATACAATTTTATTACTTAAGTATTTTCTGGGCCAACTAATAAACTTCAACTACCATCTTCAAATGCCATACCAGCTGATTACTGGATGTGTTTGGAACAACATGTACTGTAGATGTACATTAAAATTTTGAATGTAATTGACTGAACTTCTCTGTTTCCATAGACAAGCATAAAGAAAATATCAGAAATTTCTGGTTGCTACATTTTAATGACATCAAATACAATTGTGTTTCTGACAGATAAAGCAAGACAAATCCACAACCAAACCTGGCTCAACATGGTGCCTTCTTTGGGGTTTTTCTTCCCTTTCTTACCAATAAAATTTCCCCACCGGTAAGAGCTGTTTGCCAATACTCTTAGGATTCAGCCTTTTACTATGTCATTCCAGTAGATGTTGCAGAAAGATGTACAGACCAGATTAGATGGCCTACTTTCCAAAATTATGAAATCCCAAACTAAGAAAAGCTGCAGAAGACAGACTGAATGCTTAAATAAAATACCAAGAGGTCCTACAAGAGACTGAAAGTCACATTTAATTGATAGTTGGAGGCTCTCAAATAACACCCTGATGACTCTAAGAGAATTGACTTGAGACCAGAAAAAGCAGAGCGAACTCCTCATTTGGAAAGAAAGTTTATCCTTCTATTTTCAGTATCTGTGATTACAATGTTGCTGAATTTACAGCAGCCTGTCTGAGATGAATAATTCTGAACAATATCATTTTGCCATTTATTTTGCCTGTCACTTTGAGGGAAAGTTGTTACAGGGTTGCAGCCAACACAGATATTTCTTTCCTTTGAGAGGTAAGGAGGAAAAACATGAAGAACAACACAATGAAGAGAAAAAAGAGGAGCATTTTGGCATCCTCACTGACTTCCTGGTAAGACTGATTCAGCAGCAGCCAATGACAACATCATCCTGTAAGGCTGCAGGAGTTCCCTGCCACTCTGTGCTTTGCAACATGTAGGTGCCCAAACATTGCACAGAAGAAGATCATATGAACAACTAATCAAACGGATACCTACAGTCAATTTACACAGCTGGAACATAAATACCAACACCTGCTCTCTTAGTCTGAAGCCAGAAAAATGTCCTAGCTAAACCCATGCTCACCACTCTTTCCAGAGCTCCCTATCAACTCCCTAATCTTTTGTGATCGCTGATGACTACACTTCTGTAATTCATTTTGAAACAGCTAGGTAGTTGTGATTTCAGAAGGCGCTTTACAGAAACTGTTGAATTGAAAAGAAAAACACCTTTCCACCTCATATACTGTCAACTAGGTAAAACCCCAAAGCAGCACAGGACAACTGGGATGGCCCAACTTGTTGTGGCTGCTGTCTTCCATGGACAGAATCTATCTGGGGTCCACAGGAGGCTTACAACTGTTTTTTGGACACAGACACTGGTATTTCTGACTAGTTATGTTAGTTATAAACTGAAATATATGTAATAATCATACTCTAGTAACAGATAAAACAGATTTCTGTTATTCTCTGCCTTAGATAACAAAGAAAACCACTTCATTCCAAGTGAAAAGGTTAGAGCAACATTTGTTGTTCACCATTTATATGGAAGGAAATTATAGGATTTCCCAGCAAGAAACATGAAAATCTCCATCTAAAACTAGCACGAAAATGGATTCAGCTATCTTTCCCAACAACATAAGGATGGTTAAACCATCCATGGAACTTGGAAATTTATCATCTGACTTCAACCTCAACCTTTCAGCACAAACTCAAAAGAAAATCAAGACAGGCAACAGGAAACAATTGCTTTCATCACCTGAATCCCATTTTTTTGATCCATATGCTCTGTGGTTTTCATTGCCTGCAAACACACGTTAGGAAAGATCTACAAGGAGACAGAAACAACTTCAATGTTATTGTTCTTCTAAATGTTAGTCTCACAATAAGAAGAAAGAAAAATGGTGTCAGAGACAAAAAGATCACCTATTTCTTTGCATGTCTAAGGCCAAGAAAAAGAACTGCATAATGTTCTATAATTCAAGAAGGTAAGCCCTTAAAAATAAAATATGTAAGTAAACCATAAGAAATAAAAGCTGGATAGTGAAATCTGAATATGAGCTGACAGAATTAATTAAATTGCTCTATATAGCTTGTATAGAACAAATATTTAAATAGATTTCAAATGCAGAAAGCATCAGCTACATTAATGTAATTTAATTGGATTACTAATTAATATAATTAATTGATTTTTACTTTACAATATAAGTTATACGAAAAGAGAAGACATTTTGAAAATAAAAAATGAGTGACAAACACTTCAGACAAGTTGCTGTTTTCAGATGTTTCCTCTCTTTTTTCAACATGGTCAATTAAAACCGAATGCAACCAAAATTCAGTCTGCAATTTCAAGTCTTTTCAAAACTGGCATTTCAATGTGAAAGGAATAAATGCTCTTGCCATTACATCAATGCCTCTGCACAAAATTTTCCCACCATTATCTTGAAAGCTTTAAATGACTGTCTTTGGGAAAAGAGAAGGGAGGTATTTTTAAATGCAGTAAATGGATGGGAGGGTTAAACACTAATATAAAGCCTGTATGTGATAAATATTGTGGGCTAAAATGAGCATGCAGAGCTTTCCACTGTATGTACACATGACGAACTAAATCTGTTTGTTGTACTCCTTTGAGTTTAGGAGCCTCCAAAGAATTGGGTAAGATAAGAGAGGAGGCCGTTCCCCTACCCTTTGGCATTCTCTATCTATACAAAGGGCAGAGCAGCAAAGCTCTGTTGCATATTACTCTGAAAATATCCCACAAACAGTACATAAAAGCCCCATATTTTGGTCAAATCTATTCTAGATACATACATGCAAGTACAGAATTAGACTAGTGGAAATTAACTAAAGAGTTACAGATGGCCCTGTATATAAAGCAGCACAATATAAGAGAGACCATCTGGAAGTACGTTTTGTCCTTAACTGATTTCTTAAAAAAAACCAACCAACCAAACAAACAAAAAAACTCACCAAAAAAACCCCACCAAAAAACAAAACAAAAAAACCACACAAAAACCACACACACACACAAACCACAAAATCCCCCTAATTTCTACCTTTCCTTTTCTAGCTGCAGTTTTTCACTGTGCAATGAAAATGTGCTTGTTTTAGCTTCCAAAAAACAAAAAAAAAGGACTTGAGCTATACACCTGCCAAATCGGCAACCTGAAGCAGAGGTGCAGGCTAAATATTGAGGAAGACAAAGTTTTGGTTTAAGCATCAAAATTACATGGTGATACTTGAGATGTGTTTATGGGGTACAGTTGCAGAGTGAATCCTTACCGATTTTGCATTTTAGAAAAAAGCTACATATTTAGCAAAGAACTTCTTCAGGAAACAAGCAGATATTCTTTGAGTGAGATACATGCAATTACTGCTGCTGCCTTCAATGGGAAAAACATTTTAAGTTGAACGTTAACCCAGCTTGTAAAAAGAGCGATGGCATCTGCCCCGTCTTGCTACAGTCGCACGGCATTTGTGCTACCACAGTCAGGAGAAAAATTTCACAAATAGTGAAACACTTCTGTATTGCCAATTTATAGCAAAATGTCACCTTCTGAGGTGTACTGGGGTAAAAATCAGGTACTGGCTGGTGAGGAGATACCCAGCCTCCTGAGACTGTCAGCCTTTCTTCAAGTACAACATATGTGAGTTAAACCATTTTTCACAAGGATTAAGGGTCTTCAGGTGTATGATATTTTCAACTAACACTAAAAAATATTTAATTAGCTTTCACTTTCAAAAGAATGCCTTGTGATGAAACACTAGAGTATATTTTTCCTATCCTGAAGTATGGGAATAAGTCCCTTTAGCATAAATGTCCCATTAGTGACACTGTATGTGGTATGTTTTAGATTATATTCCCAGGCTAACATGTTATGGCACTGGGCAAATAAAACCAAAATAAATTATATCCATCTTTCTATAAATTCCATTATAGCTTAATTGTAAGATTTTTTCTTTCTTTTTTTTTCTTTAATTTGCCATTTTTTAAGTATCCAAATTACTTGCATGTGCTCTTTCCCTTCTGCTTCTTTTCCTCCTTCCCTCTCTGAGTCAAGGGAGTTTGGCAATTTGTCAGTATGATAGATGAAAACGGGGAGCAACTCAATGAGATATATTTTTTTTTAGTTAGTTAATGTATCTACCCACAATTAGCCCACAATTAACAGTATCACATATGTAACACCAAAATTATATACTGCTTTTTTCTTATGTCCCTATGCATTACTCTTACATTCACATTTATCCATCACATATCCATATGGAGCAAGGCTAGAGCGTGTTCTGTATTAACGAATCAGGGGGTTTTCTTCACATGGGACAAACGTTAACAGCATCACTTGTTGTTTGTGAGATACACACACTGATAGTATATCAGGTCAACTGCTCTGTAACCTGCTTATCAGCAGTTAATACTAGATATAGTTTAACAGAACAATTCAAAAATTGTTTTGATTGATTGCAACCAACTGCCAGTATAATTGCAGTCAAGCCATTAGGAATCCAATTGAACCCTGATCGAGTACTTCATTACTCCTGCTCTTTTCACAAGGGCACACCATCCCAAGTAATATTTTATATGTTATAAAAGGTTAGGTTTGAAAAATTAGCATTACAAATGTCACATTTACTTCCAGCTGGAAATGTGCAACAATGTGTGACAGTACTGAATAAAATGTTGAAACATGTTTTCCTTTTGTTTTACTTTACTCATTTTTGTAATACAACACTGGTTACTGGAAAATGCCTTACAGCTTTATTCAAAACACATGTTCAAAGATCTGAATGAAAAAAAGCTTTGACTCTCTCTGGAACATCTAACCGATATATCATTTGTGTGCTTCAAATTTTTTTTTTACTGTCAAGTACACTTTTATGTCTTTAAGATTTATTTAAACTAGTTTATTATATAATGAAGCTTGTCAGATCATAAGAACAAAGTCAAACAATATGCTCTATATCAAAGTATAACATTTAACATATAGATTTAAGTATACATATCAAGTACAATGCAATCAAGCAGAGTTTAATCTGAAAATGCAAATGGTTCAGATTATTAAAGACACATCTGTCCTTTGAAGCATAATTTAGGCTGTTTATCAAAAAGCTGTATGCAATTATATTATTCCCTCCCACCAAACATATTTTAGTCATGGATTTCTTAGTTTAAAAACCTTTAGGTTTCACCCCAGGGCCGAAACTTCACAGCCTAAACCACTAACTAAAATATAAACACAAACATAAATTTCAAAATTTATATAATCACTTCTAGTCTACAAACTATTATGGTAGGACAGTCATTTTGATTACATTCAATCTCATGGTGATAACAGAGTTGCATAAACTACCAAGCATTAAATCTGAGTTTTCCTATTTCTTTTTTCTCTATTTGTAAATACACATTGCTCCATCATATCCTGCTACTGTGCAGAAGCCTGTCTGAGGCAAATAAAAAAGATGGGACTCAGGTTTCTTTTGCTTTGAACAACAGTGCCAATTTTAAACATACACTCTTTATTTCCTAAGTGGGGAACACTCCGAACATTCATAATATATTTAATAAAAATATGTATGTAAAAATGACCTCTCATTTACAAATACTACTGTAAAGATCTGAGTAATTTACGAAGTACAGTGTTTCTGATATTGATCGAGTTAAATGTAAATTCTTTCAAAGATCAACAAGTGATTTTCTCCACTGTGAGCAACACATACCTGCAAATTTAAACCTTAAATTATAAATAAAACCTGCATGCAAACAGTCCATAAATCCTGTTTTAAAGGCATGGGAAATACTTATCAATGGGGATCTATATTGCTGTGTTACCATATAGAGATGTAGCAACTGTGCATACAGAGTAGAAATAGCCTTCATTACATGAAAGACTACAAGTATAACATTAGTTCTTTAAGAAATATTAAAAATGCCTTCTCCTGCACAAAAGGAATTTTTATGAGTTCCTGGAAATCTGAGTGTTATATTTAGTTCTTGTGAGTCTAGTAAAATTCAACATGCTACACAATTGACACTCATTAAAACAGTTTCAAAAGTTAAAGTATTGCAATGCCTATGGATCAAAAACATCAACTTCTTTAATATGCTTCATTTTGAAAGTCACAGGCCACACATTAAAATGTTTGTTTATTTTGTATTTAAGAAATAGTCACTCAGGTGCTCCCTTGTCAGTAGTTTTGAGAAGAGAGAATCTTCAGTGCTCTTTAATTTTTTCTTTATTTAGTCTCACAATGACAATTTATAAAGTTACATAAAATATCTATAGGGCACCCAAATGTATAAAAAATTGAAAGGTGTTAATTTAATTATGATTTATACTCTTTCCCCAGCCTCATGGAGAAAATTGCTGTTCCCTGTAACAAAATGCTAAGATGGAGCATTTGGGGTTCAGGGGTGCAGGATTCCTATTCAGAACAAAGCTCCTCATCTTTCTAAAAATATCATTTCATTTTAGGAAGAAAGAACAGCGTGGAAGAGGAAGAAAAGCAGCACTAAAAAAGCATTACTTCATCTTATCCTAATTCGGTTGGCTGTTTTGAAATGTATATGTAGTCCCACTAAGCAAACAGAATAACTTTTAAAACAGACACCAATAGTTATTCTTTTTCACAATGCAGACATTGTTTGATGGAATTTACACACCATGGGTGGTTTGTTGGATAAATAATAGAAAAACTAGTACAGTATTACAGTGTCTATTTAGAATGCTATTTTGGGATGCTGAAAGCAACAACTAGGATTTTAGGTGTTTCTATAATATTGCATTAAAAAAATACAACTGCCCAAAATTTCTCGTCTAAAATAATACATGTGCCAGATGACAAGACAAATGAAAGAGCACAAGTAGTATAGCTATAACAGGCCACAGCCTTAAGGCCCACGGTCTTTGTACATGTTACTGAAAACTAAGCAAGGTTCACAGCAGGCTCAGAAGGTTAACAAATCAGGCTCTGGTGGGCCAAGAAAATCACAGAGAAAACATCTTTTTATATCGGTTACATGATAATAAACTGTTCCACATGAATATAATAAATGTTACCCTAGTGGCAGATACAGAGACAACTATATTTGTTAGGACAAAGGGAGTTTGAGTCTGGAGAGGAGGATAGAAAGATTAATGTAATAATCATAGCTCAGGATTTCATTGATTTTATAGGCTTAGATCTAGATATGGATGTCTTTTAACACTACTTTATGCATAAAATTCTTGCTTTTTTATTCTAATCAAGTTTAAGTACCCGCATGTTAAAATCAGAAGCACTTACATTTTCCACAACATTTCTCCAAACATAAAGCATTTGTTCCAGATCCAAAGTAGGCTTTAGGTATCTAAAACAGGATTTAACTTGTCCTGAGGTGCCTGAATCCAAAATTGTGAGCTACATTAGCCATGTTTAGCAGCCATTAACCCTGAAAACAGCTCTGGCTTTCACCTGAAAGCTCCTCAGCCACATGAAGTTCTCCACTTTGTCACTAGTAGAGACCTCTCCCTGCCTCAAGAGCTCCCTGTCTGTTTCCTCAGCAGGAATCTGGAAAATAGGCAAAATACACTGAAATGTCTTTTAAGAAAATAATTAGAACAGTGAGTGCAGAAAAATTTCAGAGCAACTGGGGACACATCTATTTGGAGACATGCTTTCCTCTAGCTTAGCTGGTACAACACCTGCACAAAAAATAGGAAGTGGATTCTAGATCTTTACCCAGAATCAAGATTTGTTGAAGAAAAGGCCATTTTCCATTAATGAATTAAAAAATCAAGGGACAGATAAGAAAGAGCAAGCCTGACTCTGGAGCTCAGTGCCTGGTTCAAAATTGCTACTACCTTTGCATTTGCTCCAGGAGCTACTTCTGTCTAACAACTGCTGTAACCATCCACGTTAAGCAGAAATTTTCATCCTCATTTCCCAAAGGCATAGTTGTGCTCTTCTTTTTGTGGCACAGACATTAAAAAGTTGGTCCTGAGACTACGCTTCCTGGATGTCACTAATAATCTCCCTCCCTTTCAATCACCTCCCTTTGAGTAGAGTCTTCTGCTGTCTTCTTTTGAGCCAGAAGATATCTTTTAATTACTTACAGTAATTCTTGGAGAAAATCTACAACCTGCTTCAATAGTTCAAGTGATTTCTTGCACTCCAAATCAAAGATCAACAGTTGAAGACATGATGCTTTTTATCTTGCCAGCAGGTAAATTATCATGCATAGTTAGAGGTTCAGTGAGTTCTCTCTGTTGACAAGGACCTCATCTTCACCTCAAAACACAGAAAGGTTACTCAAGTACTGAAACTGAGAGCTAGCAGAACCCAGAAAACCAAGCTAAAGTATCTCTTGGATAACAACAGACTTCATTCCACTCAAATTCCCAGATCCCACATATTCTTCTCAGACTTTTAAAGTCAGTAACTTCAATAACTTAAGTCTACCAAGATGACACACACACAAATGGTAGGGCCTACCACAAATGAGAATAAACAATTAATGATGTAATTTGTCTAGTCTTTCATCAATTATGGTCAGGCATAAATTGGGGACAGAAATGAGAAGCTGGTTTATAGCAGGCAGATTTCTGGAACACTCTTTCCACGAGTAGTAGCAGGGGGAAAAAAAATGTTCTATGCATTTTAAAATAGAACGTGATCTAATTATTAAAAAGACAATATGACGCCCTATGATTGCATAGAGCTGAAGCTAGTGATGCAGGAGGTCTCTTCCAGACATATGTTACTCCTGTTACAGGTCCAGACAAAAAAGCCATACAGAAAAGTTCCTCTCCTCTTCTCCAAAGGACATCTAGCTTGATTAAAATTTGCGGTGGATCTTAGACCTTCTGGAAAATTGTCAGCAGCTTCATTACTCAGAAAGGTACAGATAAATAGAAGCTGAATTAAAAATGCAGTTATCCTATAACACTGTGCTCAGCTTTCCTGGTAAAATATATAGCTTTGTTATACTGAAGAAGCCTATATGGGAAAACCATAGTTCTGTTAAAATGAAAAATGAGCTGAAAAGCCAGCCTGGACAAAAATCCAATTGTCAAGATGTGGCTGTCTGTAGCGGCCCAAGTTTCTCTCTTGCAGTTGCGTAACAGGCTTTTTGGGTTGCAGTATTCTTGGCAGCCTGAGCAAGAACAGAGACTGTTCAAGTTACACAACTGCAATGTCATTAGTGGCTTCTTAGGAGTGTGCCCAGAGCTGCCCGAGTAAGTTAGCATTATACTAAAACATAAGCTGCTAGTTACAATCTCCCCTGTTGTGTACACAAGTCAGACTCCTATTGCTGGTTCTCATCCACCACGTCCTGGCGAGCAGCGGGAGTGCTGCCGCTCCTGCACCAGCGCGAAGCCACCGACTGCCCTGCGCCTCTGGGCCTGCCCACTTGCTGGCTTTTTCCAAGAGCTGAAATCCTGAAAAAGCATTACTCATTCATTTTTATTTTTCATTTTTAGCAAGGTCAAGGGCTTTATTCAAATGCCATTTACGCCGGTTATTCCTCCTTTTTACTGAGCGACTCTTTCTGATCTGTGCTGAGTTTTTCCGTCCCTCACTGACTTTTAGGTGAAACCTCTGATTTTGTTACTGTGCTTATTTTCTCATTTGCTGCATTCCCTTTTGCCCTACTGATCAGCTTTACCGATCGTACGCATTTACCTAAGAAATTAGACTTAGTCACTCACCTTAAAGCACACTAAAATAATTTATTCAAACACTCACTATGACATTATCAGAAGCACTAGCAAGTAGCAATTTCCTGAGCAAGGAGATGCTGTTCTTCTCCAAGTAGTACTAACACTAGTATCTCAAACCAAAAATTGCTATTTGCAGTCCTGTTTCAGTATAATTGGTATTTGGGGATTTTCTTAATACAGCATCACTCTTTCCTACACTGCAATGGGATGCATAGGAGGTATAGCAGCACCTCACGGTCAATTCAAGCTTGTATTTTTAAAATACCCACCTGCTATATGAACTACAATATTAACTGCAGTCCCCAGTTATAGCTTCAGTGGTTTTGGTACTGCCCAAAAACCATCAAAGAACTGAATTAAAAGTCTTCTTTTGTTACATCCCTTTCCCTCCATTTTCTGTACCGTAGCAGATCATCCCAAAGGAGGAATTACATAATATATGAGATCAAAATATCAAATGATGTTTAATAATGCAAAATTTTAAAAGTAATCTTGACTTTTTTCAAAAAAAGTCATGCCATGGTTTTGCCTTAGCATGTACCCTTTAAAGTATCTAAGAGTCTTAATAGCCTCAGGACAGGATTTTTTCTATCGTCTTTAATCATGGTTGTACAGTATTAAAGAAAAATAGAAGGTGTCTAAGCTATGAAGAACACAGAGATGACAAGTGAAGTTAAACATGTAGCACTGGTACGAGCATCTGTGAGATGTCTAACATTCCAACTGCCAGAACATGAGCTCCCTTTTTGACTTGTCTCCTTGCTGGACAAAGCTGTAATGTCTGAATTCATCTCTTGTTTTGCACTTAAGACTACCCTTTTCCACTTTCCTGAAAATTAATAACTTAGAAATATTCTAAAACTATCAACAAACGTTTTGATCAAATGGATGAGATTTTTCAAAAGAGAACTTTGAAGTGCCCAGTCTCATTGAATCATTTTTTGGCAGGAGGGGTTGGCCGATTTGGAAAACCAGTCTGTTTTACAGCATCTCAGAGAACCACCCCAAATGAAACGCACTTGAAATGCCAAGGTTTAATATTTATTTATTGATTTTTTTAACTTTCTTTTCTTTTCCCTTCCCAGTTGTTTGGTCAGAAACCCCACAACAAGTCAAATGCTTTCTATTACTTCTCTCCTGTCATGTCACTAAAAATCTGCATGATAGAAAAAGAAAAGGAATAAGGCATTTCACTTTGACATTTGTGGTTCCTGAAATTACTGACATAAGGGAAAACATTTTCACTTAAAGTAGTCAAAATTATAACTGACCTTTCACTTATGCTGACCGAATGTATTATGTGCCTCTCAATCACTGGGATCTATCATTCTTAATTAGCATCTACACAATAAAATAGCTCAGCTCAGAAGTATATTAATTACTGTTTTATGACTCTGCTTCCTATTATCCTGGGTGTACAGTACCAACCATAAAAAGCCAGGGCCTTTTCCAGCACAAAGGGGCAGTATGTGTTATGTGTGATTCATGGAAGTTTCATTAATATTTAAGTTCATGTGGTTTAGAGGAGCAGAAGGGAATGAGCTTTCTTCTTACTTCACACTCAGAGGATTTAGCTCAATTTTCAGGGCAGTACAAGTCACACAGTGTGATAGAACAGAAAATCTGCTTGTATATATCCTTTCTTTCATATCGTAATCCATGAACCAAAATAAACCCACAAAAAATGTCAATTCAGGCAACCTATTCAAAATTCTGTGTACTGATACAGATACATAATGGAGAAGAAATCAAAGAAAACATCATTCCTTTGAACCACCAGCACTGGATAGAGGAGAAGAATAATCTACAATATTCTTTGTATTTAAATTAACATGGGTTTTTCCCCTTTTTTAATGATGTTGCAGTTCAAAGGACAGAGTGATAATAAAACATCATTTGCTATAATATTTCTCATGATGTGTCATTTGAGACTGTGTACCTCACACCCAAAGTTTAGAAATATAATCTATCTGAAAGAACTGGCTGCAAGCTGAAACTAGAAGGAAGGATTCATTAGTCTTTTATTTCAGAGACCTGTCTGGGGCAAAGTGCATGACTATAGCTCAAAGCAAAAAAACAAAAGCAGGAGAAAGATTTTTAAAAAAAACTTAAAACTTGCATAGCAGCAAGAAGATCTATGTAAAAATTCATAACTAGAAAATATAAGTTTTTTCTGACATGCTACTTGGCCTTGAACACATGTTGAAGTCCCGGTTGGATAAGGCCTTCAGCAATCTTGTCTAGTGGGATTCCTTGCCCATGGCAGGGCAGGATGGGCCTAGATGAACTTTAAGGTCCATTTCAACCCTTTAACATTTTATGATTCTATGATTCTAATACATGCACTAAGATTTTTAACTTAAAGAAATCAGTGTGTTGGGATTGTCCAGTTTCAGACCTGCTCTGCAGCTCACTTGAGGAAAACCCGTCAGCACTAATAGGCAAGTTGTGCTCTGAGCAAGTGCAGAGCATGCAGAAGAGATTCCCATCCCTGAGAACACAGCTTAAAGTTTTCAGTGAAGAGAGGAGGAATCAAGAACCTTTACCAGCTGTCTGCTTCACGTGCTGCTTTCTTCCAGGACTCATCTTTACTGCAGAAGATATCATAGGATGGTAGAATCATAGAATTATTTAGGTTGAAAAAGGCAACTTTAAGATCCTCAAGTCCAACCGTTAATCCAGCAGAGAACATAAACAGTGTAATCAATAGACTTAAATGGCAAATATTTGGCCTTATGATTATGCAGCAGCCGTACTGAAGGGAGAATAAAGTTTCAGAATACAAAACAGTTAGGTGGTCACTTTGATCACAATGTTAAGTCAATTGAAATAAAATGGATGCCTTTTATGTCAGTCCTGGATTATTTTTAGCATTACCTCACTAAAGCACCAATGACAGCATCAACTTGTTAATATGCAATAAGATAAGATTCATCTGTCTTGCAGCCAAGAAAATTTAGTCTAGTAATATAAAACAGTAGGTTATGCAAGGAATCGGGGGGGGGCTGCCACCTCCTGAGATGAGAAATCACAGGGAAAAAACCCTCAAAATCAGTTCCACCTTTCCTGCAGTTTGGAGGGAGAAGAGAAACTGAGAGAAATACTGATCTGATTTTAGTGAGACTACGATTTCATTGTTCATTTTCAGAAATGTCAAAAATCGACAATTTTATGGTCAGAAAGGACATTTTGTATACCACAGGCCATTAAATTTCAAATCATTGCTGCTGGATTGAAACCAGTAATTTGCATTTCAGCTAAAACTTTCATGTTGGGCTAAAGCAGTCCTGTAAAAAGACACCCCATCCTGATCTGGATAAAAAAGAGACCCCACTTGCAGTTCCTCCCAGCTGTTCTTTCCTAATTTGAATTTATAAGACTTCAGCTTCTAGTCAGGGAGTTTTTCCATTGTTTGAAAAACAATTTTATTAGCATTTTGTCCTCAGGAACATCCTCTACATGGAAATCAAATAATTTCTGAAGTTTTCTTTTTTCCTATGAGCTAGAAGTGCTGAACTGTAAATACCCCCAAAGGAAGGGGGCACATTTGGAGTAATGCCATTTGTCTTCCCAAGTCACTGTTATGTGTGACAGAGCCCTGCTTTCCTGGGTGTGGCTGAACACCTGCCTGCCCATGGGAATGGGTTAATGAATTCCTTGATTTGATCTGATTGTGCATGTCGCTTTTGCTTTACCTATTAAACTGCCTTTATCTCAGCTGATGAGTTTTCTTACTTTTACACTTCCGATTCTCTCCCCCATCCTGACACAGGAGGGTGAGCGAGTGGCTATGTGAGGCAGAGTTGCTGGCTAGGGTTAAACCATGACAGTCCTTTTGGGCTTTTAAGTAGTTTTTGTGCATTTATCCTCTAAACATTTCTAATCAGCTGTGATTCCCACTAATGACAACTTTCTTGAGATTTGTCAGTTAAGCAGTCCTTATTCCATTCAACTGTGTATGTTGCTGGCATTTTACAAATCTAAATTTTAATGCAAGTATGTGGCGAATCAGATGCCTCCAACAAGCCTAAAAATACTTACTATAAATATCAAATACACCAGCTGAAATAGTCTTTGATTTCTACACCTCTGAAAAACTAACTCAGGTAGGACCTAGCTTTCTCCTTAGAGCACTCACAATGCCACCTTTGGATCACAGTTCTCCTTAAACAACGGGAGTAGCAGTCAACTGGAAAAAACATTCTGGTTCATGAAACACATATAAACATTATTACATCAATACACAGGATATAACAAAAGAAGTTATTTTATATACATCTATTTTGCAATTAGTTTACTCCTGGTGAGATATGAAGATGAAATTTGGAATTAAAATGACAACTAAGAGGAAAAATGTTTTTCATCATACGACAGAAGAATTTCTATAATTCGTTTTTCTTCTGCTACTTAGGGAAATGAAGTTTTCTTTAATACTTCTTACGCTGGGCCTTTCACTCATCTAAGTTTTGAAACTTGACTGCTGTTTTGATTTGTTTTGCTTTTTTTTTTTTTGCTGATACAAATTTTTCCTTAAAAGAATTCTTCCATCAAGTCTACATGGTAACACATATTGCACTTTTGAAAAATTATATACAGACAAATAACATGAGAAAGACACAGTTTTAACAGAAAACAAACCTGAAATGTGCTGTGTGTTAAAGGGTTGGAGGAATAATCAAATTACCAAAGATCTCTTTTGTACTGAGTGATTGACAAAGCATAATCTTGGTAAAGAAAGAGTCTCTGCAGGCATGCATGTGCATACCTGTTATGTTTTGCTAAACAATAAAAGCTACTTTCCACTTACATGAAACACAAAATCCACAGAACAAAGCAGTCAATCCTTTATACACTAATAATAGCCTATTGTGTCATTAGAAAAATTGCAAATGTATTCTTCTTCATTTATTGTTCTAAACTTTCAATTAAGGTTACAAATACCTGATCACAAGAAAATCTGAAATCAATAACCCTACCAATTCAAAACAGATGAATCAATATAACAGCCATCTCCTCTCAAATCAGAAGAGATCAATTGATATGAAAAAAACGTTAGTAGTTCCATTTACATGTAAAACATGACTTAGATCAAAAGAGATAGTTTATACAGGTTAAGCTCGAAATAATAGCTGGATGTCTTCATTAAATATTTTACCTCAGTGACTATTGTATCTACAGTATCTGATGGCAATATTCTGCTTAAAATAGAATAACTTTTCATTATTATTACTATTATTTTCTTCTCTAGATTCCTCAGTGATGTCCTTTGGACAGTTATTCACTTGTTCAGTGTATAGGTTGCTGCTGCTGCTTCTCTCATCTGTAGAAATAGGCTGGTAAAATAATAGACAGTAATTTGAACCTTTACCCAAGATACTACAGTCAAGGGTTTAGTTGAACTTGGGGCCTGATCCTCTAAACATGTTTGGTGTAACAAAGAGAAGAATTTGCTACTTTAAGGACTTGCCTTAATTTCAGCATCATGATTCAAGGACTTTGCTTGGTCAACTCAATCCTTTGGGCACTGTTCTTTATTTTGCATTGCACGAAAATAAGTGAAGAGTTATTTCAAATCCTTTACAGCCAAGTGAGGTAACATAAGGGTGAAAGACAAACCGGTATAAGTACATTTTTCAGATTTTTATATGTATTATTTTGGGTGACACAGCAGTTATACCTTCCAAAGAGAAATCAGGTATGCCAATAGGTAACTTAGGATCTGTCAAGGAGAAACTGAAAGGATGAGGTTTGACACTTTTCATCACTCATTATTGAACACTTATATGTGCTTTTTTGCAGATGGCAGAGATGTCACTCCACAACAAACCAGCTTAGTGTGAAGGCACAAAGCACCTCCCTTTTCCTTAGCATGTCCCTCCTCAGTCCATAGTTAAAGCAAGGAGGAAGTTTAACATGGGAAAATGTAAATTAATTACAAAGAGAACTGATGATGATGTAATAAGCAGTTGCCCTGCAGGACCTGCACTAGCTCTGGCCAGGGAGGTTTTAGAAAGAAGTCAGTTTGCCACACTTCACTTGCATCATCCCAGGCAGAGCCTGAAGATGCTCCCTTCATTGGTTAGTGTTCTAGACAAAGATGAAGTTTCTCCACACCCCGCTGTCTTGCCAGTTTCCTCTGAGGAAAAATTCCTCTCTAATGCCAGATCTAGAGATTAGTTCAATTCTGTGCATGTGAGTGAATACTATTACTGTGTTTTCTGACAGCAATTCCTAGGACACCCTCTGCAGACTCCCTCAAAAATGAATGAGCCCCTGAAAGTTTCCATTGTTCTGTAATTCCCACTTAAAGACATAATCCGTATTTTACGCCATAAGTGATTGACACAGAGAGGACTCTTACGCCACAAACTGAAGATTAGAGCTTAAAACTCCTAGTAATAAAAATGGAGACCAAGGACGTATTAGAAGAATTATTTCTAAATAAATTCTTTTCAAAGCTTTCTGTCAGCCATTTAAAACACTATTTTGGGGTCACCTATGACCCACATTTCTTTAGCTGTGTCACATGCATAGATCTTCTTTCTGCCTTTTTACAGTCTTATGATGCAAGAGCTAACACTCTGGTGAGGATAATAAACAGTGGAGCAAATGGCACATCACACCTTTTCCAACAAGATTACTTTTAAGACCTATTGCACGTTTAGAATTTTTTTGTTTACTGTTTTAAGCAGATAACTGCCAAGGCAAAAAAAAAGGAAAAAAAATTAAAAAAAATAGTTGGAATTGGAACAAATTCTGATTTGTGACTTGAAGATAATACAGTGAACACTATGGGGAGCACACCAAGCAGTGCATATTCGAGATCACAACCACCAGCCAGTCTTGAAGATTGCAAACTAACTTCTCTGAGCATCCTTGAGAATGGAGATCTTATTTGGGAGACGGCAGAAAAAGGACTTAAGCACATAACCTATTATTGATGGCCTCCTTGTGCTGATCCTGTCTCATCCTCATCTTATATTTATTTATACAAGCAGCTCCCCCACTTGATAGCTGAAAAGAAAACCATTTGGACACAGTTCATTTCATCATCTTTTGATCATCCATATTTTTGTTCATTCAGAAGTCTCCATGGTTGAAGTCTTTTTAAGAATAATGACCACTATAAGAGAAGTTGATTGTACCCATTCCTTCAAAACTCTGACCTAGCCCGAACAACAAAACTGCACCCACTACAGTAGCTGAATTTATAGCTCACCCCATGCTAGGAGTCTAAATAGGAAGGCTTAAGCAAATGTAGAGTTTGCACGGTTAGACATCTTAGAAGACAGGTTTGCTCTGGGACTCCAAGGAAACCCAATACCAGAAGACAACAATAATTTTTCAAAAGACTATTTTCAAGAAATGATTGCTCTCTCTGCATGGAAGAGACAAGTCATAGGTCAGTTTCCCAGCCAGAGCACATCTGAGTAGCTTCACTGACTTCAGCAGAGCTACTTCATTCTGTACAATGGGAGAGGAGCCTCATGTCAGGGGGTTACACACAGAGTAACTTGCTGGCTCCTTTAGTAGTAGGCCCGAAAATTAAATTGCTTTCTCATAACTTTATGGCAGGATTCACACCTGATGTTTTTTGTCACTCACTTTGCAGAATTTGGAAACTGATTTACTCATTTTGACTTACATTTCTAATGACCTTGCTAATGACTGGATCTCCAACACTATCCCCCCAATATAGAATGTTCCAGACTTGCTGCAGACTTGGCAGAGCTTATACGATGTTATTAATTTCAAAATTGTATTATTTCTTAAAATGAGCCACTTTCTGGATATGAGAAGTCGGCTGGAGAAATATAACCAGACAGAAAGCAGTTTATTTCAAGCCACAGATGTTTAGCTTTTGCCTTGCTTATATTTCATGGAGAACATGACAGGCTTGCTAGGTGCAGAGCTAAGATCAGACATGTTCTACAAGCCTTTGTAGCAGAGAACTTAGATTTTGTCAGATGAAAGAGGTCTTGCTGCTTTCAGAAACACAGTAAAACCTGTAAAAATGAATTCCATGCAGTGAATTATTCCTCACAAGGTAAATTTTCATGATTTATTTCTTTCCAAGACAACTCATAAAGGCTCAAGCCCTTCTAGTCTGTGGAGCTACAAACTGTGATGATCTTCATGTTAACCATCACCAAGTTTTCTCACCTTTCTACCACGACAACTAGAAATTTCACAAAGAACTGGCTAGAATTAAAAAAAAGAAAAAAGAAGCATGAAAGTTGTGTGAAAAGGAGCTTACAACACATCATGCTGCTTTGTTTTGATCTGTTTTCTGACAGGCTTTAAGAGAAATGTACACACCTTTTCACAAATAAGAAACTTCCTCTGTGACCCAACTTAAAAGTCCTAGATCCCATTCACATGAAAAAGAGTTGTATCATAGCAAGGAGACCTAGTTTAGAACTTTGTTACTTACACCTAAGAGGTTTTCACTCCATAGTCCATAAATGATCATATAACAAAGGAATGATTTCATTTCCAAGTGAACATTAAAGGATAAATTCTCAGTGTAAAGTAAAGAAGAAATAAGATATGAACAGTGGATTGTTCCACAAATATTATGAAAGGGTTTGGATTTATCTGAAAAGTATATACCAGTATCAGAAACTGATGCATCATCTCTCTCACCCACTTTCTTTTTCTATTTATAAATTTCATAACTTTAAAAGGGAAAAAAAGTGAGTTTTTATCAGTCAGTGCTTTCAGAATTCCCAAGTAATAATAGGAAAGCTCTACTTTTTTAATAAGGTAAAGTTAACTTAATCTGAACATCCTCAGGGCAATAAAAATATTACTTTTCATTACCACAAACCAATCCAACTATTTCTGAGCTTTTAAGAACTGCCTTTAGATTTTAATTTGAAAATCCAAGAACTCCTCCTATTTTTAAATTCATTACATTGTTTAGCCATATCATGCTGTTGGCATAGAGCATCACTGCTAGATATTGAAAGCAAAATAATTGTCATTTACTGTCACATTCACTATCCATTCATTATCCACTGGCCACGAAGATGAGTATAGGAATTCAGGAAAATTACGTGACAAATAAAAAAGAAGCACAGTTTTTAAGAGAGTTTGCTATTTTTTTATATACATACATATATATACGGAGTCCCAGAAAAAAACTTCTTTTATTTTAGTTTTGTTAAGTGGCAGCTTTAGCCCAGACATTTGTTGATACTCCAGAGTTTTAAAAAAAAAAAAAAAAAAAAAAAAAAAAAAAAAATCAAAATTTTTGTAAGCGGACTTTGGCTTCTAAGAGACAACCTGAAAGAAGTAAACCCATGCCCCTGGGTACTGCACGTGACTTTCCATCATCATCTCCAAAGCTGGTAACTCCTCTAATCTAGTTTCTAATGTGGAGAGGGGAGAGGGAGAAGAGGAAGACTGACAATCTGTGCCACAACAAGAGAGCTGTTATTCACACTGCCACAGGAATTGTTACTGCCTTTCGTATTCAAGGTACGCTAGCACGCTTTCCAAGTAATGAATTGCTTCTTGTCTGCAGGCAAAATGAGGAACTGGTATGAATCTCTAGTGAGCATGTAGGACACTGAAGCCTGTTTAAGAATTTAGTTTTGCAATTTACAGAACATATCTGGTGATTTCAAGGGAATATTAAGACATGTAGATCATTGTAGAGATCATATAAAAACAAGACAGCTAAAAGAGGTGAGAAGTGCCCCATAGCACTATGATTTCTTTAGTACAGTAGTATTGTACCACTGTACCATTTGTACCTCTGGCCATCTCACACAGCATAGTAAGCACCCCGCAAAGCAGGATGATGAGCTCTTACAGCACAGGTAGCTTTTACTTTCTGTTACTTTTTGTGACACTGCCTGGCTGTTTCATTACAATCAGTCTCATTAAAATTGAAAATGAAGTCTTATCATAAGCTATTCAAGCCTGTGAATCAGTCTTAGATGCGTTTCTAGCTCTTGCACTGCTTATGTGCACGGCCTTTAGGTGCATCCCTCTTCATGGCTGGGCAAAACGAGTCACCTGATTTCTCACAAACATAGCCTGATTTCACTGTCTGCCTCCTTCTCGTCCCAAAAAAGACACTGCCTACATGACAGACAGAACTGTTTATTGATAGGCAGCCTCTGCTAATGCACAGGAACAGTACAACTTTTACTAGCCGCAAAAGAAGAATATAGCCAGCTTCAGAGGAGCTGCTCACACCATGCTTCACTCCATTATATTGGACAATGAACAATTAATTACAAATTTTAAATGTCATATGATAAAGAAAGAAGATGAAAAAGCATGATAGTTATTAAATAAAGCATTATCTATTTGAAAAAAATAATTGTCATTTTGAGATGGAGCAGCATCTCTGACTCCAGTACAGCCAGTCATAACACTGGTAGCACTTACAGTGGGTACAGGATGAGAAGCCAATGCACAGAGAAAGCTGGCTTTCTCAAGTCAATGAATAACAACCAGTATTTTAGGATTAGATATTGGGACTGCATCACAGTCAAGGAGGTCAAAATCAGATACCTGAAGTCATGTTCCAACTTCACAAATTTGTAACTGTTATTATTAATTTGAGACTGCTACTATGCATGTTTGGCTCTTATTTTATTTAAACTGACATTACTTATGTCTAACTGTACCTACATTTAAGCAGTCCTTCTTGAAACTTTTCCCATTTAATATTTCAGTCCAGAATAAACCACCAGCCTTACCCATCACTTACATGTACTACCATCCATATTTGCAGTCAGATGACAAGGGTATACTACAAAAAGAACAAAATCACTTCCTCTGCCCATTAAGGAAACTAGAATTAATTCCACTGATCTGCACTCAAGCATCTTTAATTAAAAGATCATAAGCATATAAGTGGTTTTGATTTCTTATTCTAATGTCCTCTTCAATTATTTATTGTACTCACCTTCTCACATCTGTGCATGTTTTTCTATTAGATGAATATAAAATATAAATGTTGTTGCACTTTTGAGTATTTCTACCTGCAGTGCAAATGTTATTAACTCCTTAATACTTAGGCAAATATACATACTAGTCAGCCAAAGTGAGACTACATGATGTTAAGATAGAGTGACCATGCTGAATATATCTACAAAGACATCTGAGCTTTTGAAATGCTCTTTACCTACCTGGTACCTGAATAACTACAAGAAAGCTTCTGCATTAGCTTTTCTAACAGCTTTTCCCCTACTAATGATTCACTGTGCTAAATCATAGCATGCGAGGTTTTCCCTCTACGTGCAAGTATGTCTGAAGTTTACAGGGCCTTAACTACTTACTTAGTAAGTACTAGAGTACTAGATGGGAATAGGCCCCTCTAGTTTGGAAAGCTCTAGAAAGAACTCACCAGTCTGTCCTAACAGGCAACTGGAAGCAAGCTTCCAATTGTATTTCCCTTCTTATATCATTTACGAAAGATAAACAGAAGTTAAAACTTTCCTGTGGAAATCTATTTACATTATTTGTTGTAAACAGTGGTAGCTACAAAGCATTTGCAGTAAATGCTGTACAATATAATGCCCCTATGTACTTCTTCATTTTCCTTTCCTAAGTATTCTCCAGTTTCATCCTATGCAACAACACATACTTATCCACGTAACAGAATGGCTCATTTCTACCCCTAATGGAAATAAAACCAATTAAACTGGTAATTACAACCACAACTCTGAAATTTTAATCCAGGACTGCAGTATGTCTGCTGTATCACAAAAACCGTTTTATCCCCGAAAACCCTTACCAAGTAAAGCCAGCATTCTCAAAGTTAATAGAGCAAAACCAGCTCACTAATATATTTTATGATAAATAACCATTTCTGAAGGTGGTAAATCAATATCTATGTGCAAACAAAAATATTCCATGAAAAATATTACAGAAAAGTGATCCCCATTTCATTACAGAAGACTGGAAGTTCTTCTTCATCTCTTTTCTTTTAAGCATGGATAATTTTATTTAAAAGATCATGTGTGTTTGTATCAGCACAGAAGCATTTACTAGATGGTAAATTACCTCCTCTCCAAGAGGTGACTTGTTTGTAAATAAAGGGAGAAATTATATAACTTCATTTCCCTACTTGGAGGGATGGGATGGATAAAGAAGAGGAAGGAAGGGTTTGCTCATGTTCTGAAAAATGGGAACAAGTCCTAGAAGATAGAGCTTACTGCAGTTTTAGCAAGACTTGAAGCTTTAGCAAGAGCAAGGGATCACATACAAATACATTTTATTGAATGAAAATATTGAATAAAAATAAAAATTTTTCACTTAATTTATATCTCAGAATGAAATCAAAATGAGCAAACCTTATTGAATTAAAATACACCACCATACCTTCAAATACAAGAATCCCATGATGAACACATTAGCCTACTGAAGGAGTACACAGAAAGGCCCAAGAATTCTTGACCAGTCCTTGAACAAAAGCATTATTTTTGGAACATCATATTCCACTCCTGGCACTGTAGTTCCAGAATGAGACAGACAGGAGAGTCTGCTCTCCTGAAACATGGACTGTCATTTCCACCATCAGAAATGGCCTGTGTTAAATACACCATTAAGATGACAAGACAGATAGGGAGATATGTTATTATTTCAGTCAGACTAGCCACAGGGAGAAAATCTACACTATGGAGTGCATTGTAAAGAATTCCTTTTAAAATGAATGCATAAATAAAAGCAGAGATTATGAAGCATTCATTGCAAAGACCTAATATTGTCTGAATTCATAAATTTTCCACAGATGAAGACTTTCACCTCCCTCAGGCAATAAGCAAAATTAAACTTTGGTATTTCAAAGGATAACTATTGGATTATACAAAATTTTCCCCAGCAGAATGTTAGATGAGACTGCATTTTGAATTTGTTTTTAAATGCTTTAAAAATTAGGCAAAATTGCATTTATTGAAACTGGATTCATTGGAATTAGACTGATTAAACAGCACATTGACGATCATCTTGTTTTCTAGGTTGATCATCTACCCACTGAAAGTCCTCATACGTAATCTGAAAAGTACTGTTGGCCAATATCTTGAGATCAAAGCAAAGATACAATCCTTTTCTTTGGCCTTTAAATGACAGCTGCCACTTCCACACTATTATGACCAGTATTAGCTCTGTTTTCAGGACAAAGAGTTTATTTTACATTGATCAAGATTTCACAAGTTATAACAGCAAGCGATGTAGAAGTGAATCTTGGGTCAAAATGCATTCTCCACGAGAATTTTGAATCTTCCAGAAGTTCAGAAGGATTCAGACCAGAAAACCCTCCTATAAACTTTACAGAGAAATTAAGAGAATATAAATATGTACATATATACAAATACCTTTTCTACTTTAAAACTTTTTTTTCCTAGTTTGTATTATGTGGTGAGATTACCTTTTTTCACATTGGAAGGATCAGCTGCGCAAACCGCTGAGCTTTTGTCCTGCTACAAAAACAGTGTATATTTTAGAGTAGCTTATTATTATGCCTGCATGTATTAACCATTTATTTTGATGTGACAGATGATTACTTAGCAGTAACAAATGCCAACTGGGCAGAAATCTAGTCAGTAAAGCTGAATAAGAAAGTCCAGAGGCCAAGACTGCACTGGAATTCTGAAGCTTCTTTATTCTCAATGTGCAATTCACTGTCCGTCACCTTGCCCAGGTGACAACCCAAAGCAAGTCCCTCCTGAATTCTGATGTTTATTTACCACCTCCTCCATTCATTTACACCAGATGCTGATCTAAGCTGTGCACAACTGCCTTCCTCTGATGCCCTTTGTGCTTTTGTGCATATTCATCTGCCTTAAACATGCTCCTTATTTGCTTCTGAAGAACCTACAGGCAGTACATCTAGAAGAAGAGGAAAAACATATCTAAGCAAGGATAAAATAGAAGAGGGAATATGCTGGGCAGGAGGAGGCTCTTCAGGAAGGAGAGCCTTGTCTTCTGCTTGAGACTCCAAAAGACCTACAGCAGCAGGAGATACTGTGCTCTTTCCTGCAAATATCTTGACTGTAAAACTACAGCTTGCTGAGAAACCATGACGAACCATGTGCATGCTTCTAGGCGTCTCTGTAATAATTCCTCCCATGATTTTCTCAGGATAAGTCTGCAATCATTTAAAAATATCTGTTATAAAAATCAATGAGCTGCAGTGAGACAGTCCCACTACCACCCATGCTGCTGCATGCCCCCAGTCAGTGTGACAGACATTATATACATGTAGTTGGGCTATCACACACACCCTAATGCTGAGCTGAAAAATGCCCAATGCCAACATTTTACCATGCCAGTGGAATCACATTTTTTGGCTCATTTCCACATGTTACACAACCTCATAAAGTGGTTTAAATAAGGAGTTCAGGAGAGTGGAGTAATTTAAAGGAGGTGATTATTCTGCTAACACTGAAGATGAGAAAGGGAGAAGAATGGACTTAAAAGAAAACTAAACATTTTGCTTAAAATCACTTACACGTCTTTCAGGAGCTACGTTTCAAATGTAGAAATTAATATGACCATTTTTTGTTAACCATTTACTTTGATAAAATTTTAATTCTACATTTTTCACCATTCAAAACTTCCTTGGAACTAAAATTAAGTTAGAGATAAGAAATACATCTGAGCCCTGTCAATTAATGATTACTCAAATATATTTATTTATTTCTCAAATACATGAGATTATTTTCATACATTTTTTATGCTGTTATTAACTCTCATTGACACTTGCTTTTTTTTTTTCTCTCTTCCCCCCCCCTCCCCCCATCTATATTCAAAATATTATTTCTAAAGGATGGGCTTTAAGTGCCTGCAGTGAGCCATCCAGCAGTAGAGCTTCAGCTGCCCTAAGGAGTCCTTCCTCCAGTTTCTCCAGGGCTTGTTGTGCTTTATAACCCTACAACACGAAAACGATCTGAAATGCAGGAAGGACCTGGGTCCCTGTGTGGCTGCCGCTATTCACCCTCCTCCTGCACTGGAGCCGTGGGTCGGCACTCTGCTGAGGAGAGGACTGGGATTAGCCCCTTCCCTACCAAAAGGCACCGAGCAGGTTTTGTTAAAAGGGAGCGATTTCACAGCCTAACACCACTGGGGTAGCGTTAAGCAGAAACATGTCTGAAATTAAACACCGAATTTGAAGGAGGAAAAAAAAATTAGCAAAAAGAAAAAAACCCAAACATTTCACATATCTCCCGCAGGAGATTTTCCCAGCCTACTCCTCGCCTGCCCAAAACCCCTTTTCTATCATTGCATTAACAAAGCCAAGGAGCTCACGCTGTGGCATCTCATAGGAGGGCACTGGAGTTAACAATGCAAGTGTGAGCTCCAGTGGCCATGGCAACAGTAGCTAATTCTTCTTCCCAATCAGGGTGGCAATTCTCTCCCATGGCTTGAATCAGTTACAAAACAAAATACTCTCAAAGACCTTTCAGAGCCAATAGCCTTGCAGCTAATCTGCTAATAGGAAATAATCTGCAGCTAATATACACATTCCAGGGCAGCACTGTGTTTTCTTAATACTTTGTTACATGGGCCTCTTTCCAAAGAAAGCAGAGCAAAGAATAGAAAACAGACATTCATTAAAAATAGTACAATACTACCTGGCCACTATTAATGCCTGAAACGTGCTGCAACTTGCATGGCTCTTAAAATGGTGATTTGGAGTGACAGCACTAGATAGACTGAGTGCAATGCAATTAGATCAAAAAAAGTTACATACAGTATTAGTTAGCAGCTAGTTCATGTGAAAAATCAGCCTTGAAATTATTTCCACATTGCTTTCTTTTTGTTTAAAGGATCTGTGAACCAAAGCACTGAGTTAACAAGAATGTGCATCAGTAATATACAGTCTAGATGGATACACGAAAACAAATACTAATAAACATGCACTTACAGCATATTCATCTACCTGTGTGATAGGAGTTTAGCCATACATTCTCCACCTGGCTTAAACCCAGGAGTAAACAGCAAATGGGCAGTGAGTGAGAAAGGAGTACCAAAAAACTAACAATGAATTACTGATTTTGCATCAGTAATGTCAGGAAATCTGCACAACATGGCTAAGCTTCAATATACAAAGGGTAGGAAACCCTGAGTGTATTGGCTCCAGTGTGTTGTGGTCCAGGTGCAGGCACAAAGGCAGGGTGAGCTCCAGCCTGCTCAGGACATACATGTTGCCATCTTGTATGAGTAACTCAAACACAGTCTCAGCACTACTGCTGGATTAAGAGAGAATTAAACTTCCATTCCTAGCAAGTCTAAATGCTGACAATGGAGATGGTTATCACAGGAAATAACTCTCCTGGCTTCACAACCATTTTTGTTCACCATATCCAACCCAAACCACCACATTTGCACCACCAACATAGTACAAGTGAAACTAAAAGTCTCTCAGTGCTCAGGTATATTTACACTTCTCTTTCTTCTTCCTCTCCAGTGGTAAAGCCAAGGACACCTCGTCATTTCAGACCACTGTGCAGGCATCAAATCGAATTAAAAGACTGACTGCAGATTCTGGCAAAGACTAAGACAGACAGTGTAGTGCAGTGCAACAAATGTCTTAAACCACAACTGTAGGGGCATCTCTCAATCTACCACCATCTCAAACTACCAAAATGTTTCATTTCTAGACCCTCCTGTTGATTTCTGAAACTTCCATTAGTCAGGGTGACATTTCATAGATTTTCTCTTGTTCCTAAGATGATTACTCTTCACTGTAATTTTAAGCTGTAATACACAAAAAATCCGTGTCTATATTTAATATAAAAGCTGTTTCGTTTTAAATGGAGAGATCAAGAAATACATCTTTCCATTATGATCTCATTTTTATTTTATTGAAAACTGATTGAGTACTGAAATGGGAAAAGGAAGGCAGCTCAATGTAACAGGCAAATGATTTCGGCAGCAACAACACTTCAAATGTTCCAATTCAGAAATATGGTGGAAGTACCCAAGCCAAAGGCCTTTAAAAATGGCAGTTCTCCCAGTTCACAAATATGAGAGATACACTTTAAGTAATGTTCAGAGCATCGCTAATGGGGAGACCTTCTCCACATCAGTGCCCATCTCCTTTACAGGGAGAGCTCCTTCACAGAGCTTTAGCCTCTATATTTTGTATCATGTAATCCATTTCTACTTTGTGTGTCACTCCCTAGATAAACTAGATGATTTATGAGAATGAGTACAAATTGGTCACCTACATATTTTTCTACTGAGGGACAGTGAGCTTCTCTTGTACTTGGGGCATTTATAAGAGCTGCTTCCTTCCTGAGTTCTCTTTGAAGTCACCCCAGGAGCTCATGATGCATGCCCTGGGGCAGAAAGCTCCCAGGCCAAGATGTCCTCACAAAGCAGCCTGTTTCCCTGAAAAATCCTGGAACTTTATCTCTGCACATCTGTAAATCTGGCTGAAAGAGGATGAATTGCTGACAAGTTTCTGGGTAAGAGCAGGAGGAGCAGAAATGACTGTACAGACATATACAAACACCCTTCTCTCCATAAATGCAAGAACAGGATTGTATAAAACCATGTTACAATGTATACAAGCCCAATGCACAGTGATAAATCAAATTTTGCTTGACCTTGCTCAGAAGAAGTAGTTTCACTGCTGGCCTGCAGTTTATACATCAGCCTTTAGCATTTGGTGACAGCTATTTTACACAAACTAACCAACTACACAATTTACCTTTTTCTGTTTGTTTATTTTATCCTGATACTAAGGTTCAATTCCATCCTCTGTTAAAACAGCCTGACTCATTCTGAGCACACTCCACAGAGAGAATGGGATTTCAATAGTGGTCAGCACTAACCTACTTCTGCTCTCCAGCCATTGGCACAGTAAGTAAATGCTCCTTGATTTTGATGGGAGAAACAGAAACAGGTCACTGCTAAGGGCTCTTGAAATTCCACCAGAATCTCTAAACAGGTCGAACATGCTGCAGTCTCACTGCTGTTTATCCCTGACAAAGTTAGCTTGTGTGATATCTGTTTATCTTGATATATTTGAACCAGCTGCTTGGAAGGAGATTGTGCAAATAGGCACAAACACCACCTTTTAATCTCATTCTGACTTTCCCCCGTTCTGGATGGTGATGGTTTGGTCCAGTAATGTGCTTGCCTCCACATTTCAATTCTTTCATCCTCTCTGTCTCAGAGATAAAATAAAAAAAAGCTGCCTGAGTCACTGTGTATTCCAAGTCTTTACTTGGTGAGAGCCCTGAATGTTGCCCATTTCTTAGAAAAAAAAGGAGAGGCAGAATAAGAGATAGAAATAAAAGCTGAAATCTTTACAGTTAAATGATTTTCATCATTGAAATGTGCTCTTATTTCTCTTTAAATCAGTTTTTATAATTTGAGTTGTCATGACAACATGATGCAACACTTCACTGCCATGACAATCTGACAACTTTCAAAAACAGTAAGTGCTGTTTTTACTCTGTTTTTCAATTGCTCCCAAGGAAACAAGCTGTTATTTACTTCTGTGACAAAACTCATACGATACCATAATGGATCCAATGTCAAGAAAAATTAAAGCATAGAATGGGGGAAACAGGAAAGGAAAATGTGTTTTTGTGTACATAATTACTCCATAAAAAATACACCTTTTTTTCTGCTATCATCCCAATTCACCACCATAACTCTGCTCATTTCCACTTACAAATTCACTGACTTTCTTCACAATCTGACCAGAACTGGTTCTTCATTAATCACAAGATCATAATTGACTCAAAAATGGCCTGTTTTCTTAGCAGCAGTTTTAGTTGATGATTTTATGCTTGGTTGTGTGCATTTGGATACTACAAAACAAACTGAAATAAATTAAATCTCTGTGTGACTATGAGTTAACTCCAGTGGAGCAATGTGTTTGTAAATCCCATCAATTTATGTGAGACTTGCGTCTAAATTCTACAGGGACGATAAATCCACTGGCTAATTCTCTTGTAGATGGAGCCAGAAAATGTTTCCAGACACCAGAGCTTGGTTATCTATATTATTCAGCTGTAGGGGAAAAAAAAATCACTGGGATATCTACTCTGTCTAGCAAAAGTAATTCTCAAAAGCTAACACGGACCAAGGACCACTCACAAAAAGGCAGTAGGGATGCAGCCACTTTGTTTTGAAAGCTAAGGCAGTTTAAAACTACTAAAATACAACAGCTGGCCTCAGCAGTATGGGATGATCTTTAGCACCATTTTCTGTACTGGGATAGACATAGCCACTGTTTTCCTAGCAGCCTTTTTTTTGAGAAACATGAAAAAGCCCAAAACAGTTGATATCAAAATACATTATATTAAAGTCTCACTTCACAAAGGTGTGGTGGAGGCTCTTTTAAAGCACAGAGATGCATTTATATGGCACCTACTACAAGATCCAACTTAACCATGGGAACTAGCTAGCTCAGTCCAGGTGAACACTTCAACCCAGCCTCAGTGGGGTTACCCCACACCTGCCTCCTGCCCAGTCCCTCCACCCTCCGCAGAAGCACCCAAGCCGGGACACAGCCAGAGTGGCAGTGGGGAACCAGAGGGACTTTCAGCCTGATACAACATGGCAGTATGTTTTAGAATGTCAGTTACTGCTTCCTTAAATAAAAGACAGTGCTGGAGGAAAGAAGCAGTAATACTTTTAGGACACTACAGTTGAGAAACTGCTGTGTGTGTACAAACACACCTCTATAACAAAACGTTAAATATACACATATATGTGTGTTTGTTCGTACATATATATAATTGACACATACTAGATCAATATTTTTGGTAGCAAAGGGAAATCTGTTTTGCAGCACCAAATGAATCATTCTATGTAGAAGAAAAAAGAAGCATACTCTCATGGTTGATATTTTACCTCATTTAAAAGATTTCATGCACTTTCACCACCCTGTTTAGTGACAATTTATGCATGCCAGGCTCAGATAAAGGTAAGTTAAATCAGAGGCTTCAGTGCTTTGCTTTCCTTTCTACGAGAGCTCAAGACTTAATTTGCAACCTGCCTAGAAGATAGGAGTTCAATAGGAGAAACAAAGCTCAGGGGAGCTAAAAGTTAGTCCCATCCTGAAGATTTCATCCAGCTCACATTCTTCTATAAGGGAATCTTTCCACTGATTTCAATATAACCTAAACCAGAAAATAAGCAAATTATACATAAGCTCTTCATTAAAAACAAAACAAAACAAACAAACCAAGACCCACTCCTGCCTCCAAAATCCCACACAGTTCCCATTCCACATCTTAATATGCCTCTACTTATTATGAGTTCCTGTTGACAGGAACAGATATAGCTTTTGTTTCCATTGGTACCTCATTAGCAAAGCAAGGTTGCCAAAACCCAAAGCGGTTCGAGATGTTGTTTCACAAAAGTTGCCTATAAACACACTTCTGTTTATGTTTATCAGTCAAAATGTGATCGTGCTTTTTGTCATGTAGGCCTACAGTCAGGACTATTTTGATTGTCTTCTCCTTAAAAATGATAAAAATCACAAAACTTTCTGCTCTACACTCTCCAAAGAGCATCATATGAAGATTTGTTTCAAATCATAAACCCAGATATTGCCAGGAGGAGAGGAGGCAAAACTCACTGCAGAGCTGGAATGGAACTTGGATAATCATCAGGTTTCTGCATGGCATAACAGTGACTTGAGTCAGAAACTTATATGCTGGGAACTTGCATTTCGACCTCAACATGCAGAAAGTGGAGACACTCATAGGCACTGTCCAGATGGTAATTTGAACTAGTTAGCCATAGTATGGGTGATAAATCATCATTTATCATAGCCCATGGAAAACCAGGACTAAGAGTGGAGAGGCCAGGCTATGTGATGACACTTTATTAGTACCAGATAAATTGATCTGGCTATATTTTCAGACATTTGAATATCAATGTGCAATTTCAGTCATGGTGTGTTATCGACCTCAGACTGCTTCAATGGTGAATACCAACTTCTCTTGCTTCTTAATGTTTTTAACGACTTAGAGGAAGAAAAGGCAGATTTTTCTTAAAATCAACTCTCAAAAAACAAAGAGAGAAAGTTGAGTGGTGATGCATGATAAATTGGTACACCCACATCTGATTTTAACCTCACTTGTGTGATGTATTTGTTTCCTGTTGACAGCATATAACAAGGAGTTGCACAATGTACCAGGGAAACTTGCAGGCAGTACGATGATGATGATGTAGAAAAAGCACTAATGAAATATGGATTAAGCCCAGGAAAATTTGTACTGGCTGAAGAGGAATGCTCCACAAGTATGTGGGCAAGTGATTCACTGATGAGGAGGGGAGAGGTAGCACCAGCTACCTCTTCAGCTCTTGTCCTTTCAGAGCCCATTAGTTAGGAAAATAACTTTCCCAACCTTCTATCTTCAGGACACTTTCTTACTTAGTTCATTTTGACAAAAATATTTACCTTAACATCAAGTAAACATAGATCTCAAGGAAATGTCATAAAATAATCTTTCAGTTAACAAACTTTATCTTTACCCAGATGAATTGGATGAATATGCTTACATGCCTTTTAAATCAACAAATATACTTGTACTCTGCATATTTTTAAAGCAAATCATAGCTAGAAATTCAGCACATAATTTAGATACTACTATAATTTATATATTAAGGATTTTAAAATGACATTACCATTAATTACCACTCCTCAGAAATGCATATATGCATTTCTCTCAAATTTGGCTTTGTTGCCGTAATGGGCCTACAACTTTTCTTTACTTTAGGTGTCTTTATGAAGTATCCATGACATGCAATAAATATGAATCAGGATTCAAGAAAGAACAAGAAAGAATGGCAACATCACAACACAAGCACGAGTTTCCCCATGTTCTGAATAAGAATGCAGACCTGAAAGAAAGAATTTCTTTTTTCTTATAACACTATTATTGTACCTGATACTTCTGAATGTAAACCTTATATGATGTTGAATATCACTTTTACAGTACCAATAAGAAGAATATGCAAAAATGCCTGAAGGTAACACCTGTCCTGTGAAGGTCAAAATATTTTAGGGGGTTTATGTGAAATATCAACATAAGTAAGTGCGAGATGTAGCATATTAAATGCCTTCTAATAAATTTTAATCTGTGCATATACACAACTCATTGAAAGTTCCTCTCTGTATGGTATTAAAAGTATGACATCACTTTTATTAGGTGTTTGACATGATTGTGCTTAGAGAAGATCTCCCTTGCTTGTATTCTGTACTTTTGTATTCTTTGTTTCAGACTCCATTTCAGTCATCCTGTTATAACTGTAGTTTGAAATGGAAGCAAGAACACACAATATGAGCACTAGCACACAAGTAGGGTAGCTTGAGTCAGTTTTCCTTTTTCCTCATTTTTTAAGGCCAAAAGTTTGAAGCAGCTAGAACTTGTAGTAAACATTCTATCTGACAGCATTTACTGAGACTGGCAGTTTTCTGCGGCAATATTGCATAGACTGTAAACACTTGGGAGTGCAAATGCTTTTTGTTAACACGCAACTCATAGCAAAAAGAGGAACATGTGCTTTAACGGAACTGTGGTAATATAAATAAATAAATATTAATCATCATCATCAATCTTCAAGCAGTTTCCCACAGAATTTATTGAAAAGGTAAAGACAGACTGCTGCTGACCTGATTAAGGATTTCCTTCTTTTTAAACTGAAAGTCACTTAAAGAAATTATTTTATAAACCTACTGTGTCAAATGTAATCAAGTTGATTGGTAAATATTAGCATGTTTTTCTATCACTGGAATTTGCAGCAGAACCAAGTATGTAGGATATATGACATACCAAAAAAAAAAAAAAGTTTGCTTGAAGTTGCTTGAATAATTTCTGTCTTATCCCAAACCATTAGTGCCAAGCTTCATCACTACTGAGATTTAAGGGCAATCACCACCTCCCATCAAAAACTGCATGTTGCTGGATCTGTATTTTAAGTTACTTCCATGTCCAAGAAGCAATGTAGTAAAGTTCTGCACCCTCGAAGAGCACTTACAGCGAGCCAGGATGGACACACCCCCTAAGTACTGCATCCTGAATACAGTAATTGTTGTTTTGCCAGACTGGATATATTGGCAGAATAACACCTCTTTGTTGTAGGAATAAAAAACTTTATCTCTGCATATTTGTGCTCTTTTTTACTGCAAGTCTCTCAGTGATCTCTGACAATTGCCTGGATTAACATCTTGGTATAGACTTGGATTTGAGTTGAAGCTCAGCTCCCACCAGTACCCCAAAATCTGCCTGCATTGTGCCTGAGAAAAGAGCAGAAACCAAAATTCAGCCCCTCACCCAGGTGTCCCTGAGCTGTTTTGAAAACTTGGCCTTGATCCCAGCTGGTTGAACTGTACTCTGATTTTCAGAGAAGGCAACTATACCACAGACACTCATGTGCTCAAAACCTGCTCACCACTTGCACAACCACCTTGCTCGTCTCAACAGCAGCCATTTGCTGTTCCTTTTGCAAATTTGCACCTCATTTAAGGCTGACCTAGAACTAGGCAAAATTGAACACAGATTGGGAGCAAAATTTTATCTGAAAAAGTACAGGGGAAAAAAAAAAGGTTTTTTCAGACATTTGTTTTCATCCACACATTTTTTCATCCAACTGCTATTCTAGCACTTCAGTGCTACTTATATGACATTCCTGCAGGAGAGGCAAGGAATGGTCAAGCTGCCTCCATGTCTGCTTTCCCAGGAAATACAGCTTGTCAATGCTTGTTCCTTGAGTGCAACCATGTGGCACATCCATTTGGACAGCACATACATGTCCCTGTTCTCTAGACTAGTGTCAGAGCAGCTCATATTTAACATGTGTGTGTGAGAAGGGGTTGTTACCATTCCCCAAGCTGCCCCCCAACTTCACTAAGGCCATTCCTTGGCAAAATGTCACATAATTTCAAAACTAATACTCTAAGACCCACATCGCCCCTGCAGATTACTTCAGTAAAGCATTTATCATTAAGTGAGCTTGAAAGTTAGGTCTCCCACGAGAGAGCATTCCTTGATATTAGCCAAACCATCAGACTAACAAACACTTTCTATAGTTTTAACATATGGATTACATTTGAACTGACAGTGAGTTTTCCTCTGGACTGATACCCTGCCGCCTCCGTACATGGTTATGCTTATGGGGCTCTTTTAAGCACCGCTGCCCTGAAATAAACTCCTACTATTCCTACAGGATTTCACACCAGCCAATTTAAATATTTTAATAATGAGTAAAAAGTTTAAAATTAAGATAAAATATTGTGTCAAGCCACAGACAGTGCTGACAGTTCAAAAAGAAAATGCTTTCTTTGCAGCATCCATCAGCACATCTGTGACTGTGCACTGTGTTACATCTTTGGATCGTTCAGGATTCTCTGTCTTCTTCTCCTGCCTTTCCAGACCAAATCACTCAGCAGATGGATAGACCAATGAGACAGGCCAACAGCAACATCTGCTGCTGAAGATCCTGCTGGAGCTGGAAATGCAGTGGCCTTGCCTAGAGAGGTGATGTGCTGGCAGGAGCCACCACAGTCCCTGCTGGTGGCCTTCTGGAGAGCCCCATCGAGAGCTGGAGCTCACCGCCCCAGCTGGGCCAGTGCCTAGAGCGACACTGCAGTCGCTCCAAGGATGGGGCCCTCCATGGGAATGAGAGACACTTCAGCACACAGGGGTACCAGCTACACCCTCCTTGTGCCTACGTGGGGATTACAAAAACAAACTGTCAGCTGGAAGCAAGAAGGAGATTGCAAGGTGCTTTCCCTACTAGATGTGCCAGCATGGGGACATGGGCACCGCGCAGCCTGTGGCTCCAGCCCAGCAAGGAGCACCCGATCCCTGTTCTGTTTGTGAGCTGTAACTAGGACAGTTGCAAAGCAGCTTAAGAAAGTTGCTCCTGTTTTCCACACACATTTGGTCTGTTAACTGTTTAAGTCTTCCCCCAGCCCTGGTTGGAGTCACAATGCTGGACACCATCGAAGGTATCTATGAGCTTCTCAGGTGACTGACGCTCACCCAGAAGGATATTTCTGAAAGCCTTTGCATGGCTCCCTTGCTTCTGTAAAAAACATGGTACCATGGGCTGATGATACATCTCCAAACTTTCTTCTGACTCTTTGAGCTTTTTTTTTTTCAGTAAAGATAAAAAGCAGCCAATAGAGTCCCCCGACATCCACCACATCGTGGCAGAAGGAAATGCTTCAGATTTCATGATGATTTGGGTTTCTCAGTGCCAGTCACTGTTTCTGGTTTTATGTATTTAATAATGATCTGAAAACTAGGAACTTAGCAACATATTTTGTAACTGATTTGGCTGATAATGCCTTTTTTTAAGCTCTTGCTGCTTTAGGATAGCATGGTAACAAAATAAGCTGAGTGTACTACATTAAAAGAAGACAGTACATTAAGCCAAACAAGAAAAAATAAATGCTGAAAAGGGAAAAAATGAAACTAGCAGCAGGCTGATGAACAGATTAGTCTATTTAGTTTAATTTTCCTGTGCCCCCTTTTTGGATAGTTTATTATTAACTAAAGTAAATTCAGCTGTTCACAGAATTTAGAAAAATGATATGAAAGACCAAGTTAACTAAAATGAACTGAGACAAGTTGGTTTTTTTTTTTTGTTTGATTCAATTTAGCCAAGGAGAATGAGAACAAACTACAGAATTGTATCTAATGAGAAATCTAACTAACCAAAATAGTTTTTAATGCAAAAGGCAAATTACAGAGGACCAAAAAAAGGCCCTCATTCGCTCTCTGCCTGCTTCAGTGAATATTGCCATGTCTGATAGCTCAACTCTGTAAACATTCTGCGCTGATAGAGAAGGGTGCACTTTGCATTCCTTTCTCAATATGGTAAAGCTGTAACTTATACCTCTGACTTATCACAGCATTGGGAAACACATGTTTTCCCCTTATTTGGTAGCACAGAGCCTCTGGAAAGGAAAAGGGACATACTTCCCAGTACCAACTGTGAGCAACCATCACAATAGATGGTTTGAGCAGGACAGAAAGCAAAACTGCTGCTGTGCCTATGGCTGCAGAACACCTTAAACTCTACAAATATAGAGAGAAAATGGTGCAAGAGAGGATGGAGGGACTTGCACACCACCTTCAGCAGAGCTCTGGGTTCAGCTGCCCACTTGGCTGCTGACTGCCCTATAAGCCAATGCCCAGTTCTCTGGTTCTCTAAGCAGTTCTCATTACACACCAAACATAAATAGTCAATACTTGGGTAGCTGTTTTATGGTGGAAGGTAGGAGGAGAAGCACTGCCTTCACTGGAACATTGACAGTCACAGAGTTGCAATGCCCTCTTACCCACAGTGCTTCCCAAGGGGTGTGGAGATGGCAATGCAGGGAAGAAGGGAAGGGCCATGCTATTTTTTCCAGTAGATAGGATAGAGTTGTAGGGCAGCTCTACAGCTGCATTAAGAAACTGATTTTGTTGCTAAAAATAAGGAGAGTAAGGCAGATTTTAGGAACCTCAGTACCAAATTGCTCTCCTAAAAGCTGTGTTTGGAGGTAACTAAACACCACAGGTGCCAGAATTGGTGAACGTAAAGCTCAGAAATTGTATCAGAAATATTCAGCTCTGAACAAGAGCAGGAAACTGAGGTTTAGCCTCACTGAGCAGCTTGGTACCATTCTTATCGTCTGGAAGCTCATGAGCTCCCTGCCCTCCCCAGGTGCTGCAGCAGCATCAGCCTTCCTCCAGAACACTAGAAACAAGTCTTGATCTTCTCAAATTTAATTGCAACTTCTAAGATACAGCATAAAAGGAAATAATTTAGTGAGAAGAGCAAACATTTAGCTGGAAAAACTCTAACACAAAAAGTAAAAGGACAAAGTGTTTTCCTTCCCCCAAAATCATTTTCAGCCATACCTTCTGGAGAGATCCCTAATCACTGCACCAAAGCCCAAGGCAGTTCCATGCAGGACATGCAAACCATGGGGACTGGTAAAGAAGTATATCCAGGTGGCCGAGTGCTTCCCCCTGCACATGGAAGCAGCTGGGAGCTGGGACTGCCGATGCAGCTGATAGTGCCTTGTAACATCAGCTCATTTGGAAACTCCTGGTGAGAGTGGTGCCAGGAATGAAATGTCTCTCGGGGCCCAGCCCACACCCTGGCAGGCAGATGATCCTCCCTCCTGATTGCTGCCCTTGGCATCTGATCACTGTACTTGGGGCATTTCTTAAAATCCCCTTAGAAGCCTAATTTGACTTGTTTCCAGTAGCAACGCTGATCACACACATGGTGAGGGGAGGGAAATTAGGCTTAAGCTGAGTTGTAAGGAGGAGACAACACCCGGTAGAAGGCTGCTATGAGAGCTGCCCTTACCATCCTCTGTGGATAACCTTCAGATGGACCAAGTCCCCTGCCCAGCAGTGTGGTGGTGCTGTTACCAGCACTGTACAGTAACCACGTGCCATCTTGTCAGAAGTGGCTGGCATGAGCCTTCCTGTCAGGACTTGTTTTGGAGTTGAAGAGCTCCTACACACATCCTCACAGCAGTAACATTTTGCAAAAGAGGCGTTAAAATGTTGTTAAGAAAACTGATCACACATTGGAGTTAAAATTTTGATTCATTCCTGTCCCCTTGAACAGCAACAATGAACTTTGCAGACACCAGTTTCTCTGTGTAACTGTAGGATGAGGTATTTTTAATACCATTTTCTGAATGGAAAACTAAAATAGAGGGCTAAGTGAATTTTCCAAGGACACAGGTCCAAGCAGTGCTGGGCCCCAGAAGGGGCATAAAGTTACTCTGCAGAAAGTCACTGCTCCCCTTTCCTCCCTACACCCCACAAATTTTTAATATATTTAGAAACACAACTGCAGTGTTGTTTTTTCTGCTTTCTGTTTCTATATATATATATATATGTGCACCATTTCCCATCATGTATCAATTAAGTCAATCCCATTTCTTCAGATCTTTACTTGCTGAAAGATTGTTTTACAGAAAGAAAAGCAAAGCCAAATGAAAATTTCTTTATGGGTGCTTTTGAAGAAAACAGCTACAGAAACATCTCTCTGGCACAGGCAAGACAGAAGATGACAACCAAGGGAAAGCATTCAAGAATCTCTGAGGATGAAGCAATTCCTACTGTTTTGAATTGCGCACATGAACCCAGAGTTGGACAACAAACACCTCCTAGGAGGAGCTGCAATGGGACATGCTGCACAGCGATACTGCTGCTGATGGTATCGTTGTCTTACTGTTTCTGATGAACTTTATTGCAGGAAGCAGCTATAAAGAGTTTACAATGTCATAGCAGCCACGGTCTTGGAGAACCCCTGGGGAATATGATGGAAACAAATAGCCCCCCCTCCCCCTACCACAGGGAAGCATCATCGAAGTGTTAGTGGCTCTGATTGTGCAACTGAGCTAACTTAAACTCCCCTGTAACCAAATCCAGGTTTACATCTATACACCTAAACCATTGGGAATTCATATAATCTCCTGTCTTTGATATCTGAACCTGTTATCTTTAAAAAGATATGTTCCAGTGCAATCAGACTGCAGTTGCTTGATTGAGGATTTACTATACAGAAAACCTGTAGCCATCAAACTACTCTAAGTGATCACAGCAGCATCCAGGAATCGATTTCCTCTCCTGTTAAAGATGTTAAAGTAACAACTATAAAAACACTTTAAAATGTTATAAAATGGGATGCTTCTTTTAATCCTTGTTAGCATTGGGGTTTTTTAATCTCATTTATATATTGCCATTTGCCAGCATTAGTGAGGCGTTCAGTAAATTAAGAGAGACAAAGGCAAGGAAATCCCACATGAAAAGACATTTTCACTATGAAAAACAAACAAGCCAAGGAAAATATCAACCACAGTAAGGCATGTCCATACACTGAAATACACCCCTTCAAAGAAAAAAATCGCTGATTACAAATAACACTTCAGCAACATAAACATTACAAAGAATGAAGCCTGTCTTTTATTCTTTGTCACAAAGCATAATGAACTGAACACTGAGATGGCAGAGGAAAAGAGCCGTTAGTGATCCATTGTCAAACGCCATCACTGCACAGAAAGCCTGCTTCTTGCATTACTTCAAGGTAGCAAGATTTAAAGGGTTGATTTTTATTCTTCTAATATGGATAGTACAATACGGTGTCTCGGTTTGTCCTTTTCCAGTCACACAGCACAGGCATTCACGGAAATGTTGTACTCCCCCACTAACTGAAATTTATGCCAGTTGGATGTCATTAATAATACCCTCAAACCAGATAACAGTAATTAAAGGAAAAATGGCAGATATAAGCAGGATTTCTTCTGTACATGAATTTCTCCAATAGGACCACAAGTACCATGGTTTAACACCTAGAGCTTAATTTAGGCAGCATATAAAACATTTTCAGGCAGATTCACATATCTTTATGCACATACAGCAGAGGTTTATTTTGGGAAAAGCACCATAGGAATGCAGTTAAGTATGGTTGACACAAGCTGCTTTTTAGTTATGATAAAATGTGTTTTGCATTCAAAGATCCCTGAAAATGTTGTGATCATTTTCCCAGAACAGATGAATCATAGATGTTGTAAATTACCAAGGCAAGTCAAATCACCAACACCTACTACCCTTTTCCATACCAAACAGTTATTCCTACAGCACAGGACTGTGAATCTCATGAATCACAAGTGATGCCCATTCACAGAAGCAAAACAAACATTCCTGTCAGTCTGTGCCACCCTGTTTGATCTCACTGGAACATAAAAGCAATGCAAGGTCAGGCAGGGGCAAGAGCTGGATAGAAAGATTGCCGTGCAACACAGGGACACCCAGCAGGGTATGGCATTAGAGGTATGCCACATTTCTCTGCCTGTTTTCTGATCTCACACGACTGAAATCACAGCCAATTCAGCAGAAATGGATGATATCCCAGGTCAGCACTAAACCAGCACCTCAGCATGGTATCAGGGGCCGCTCGTCTGCTGGACGTCTCGCTCCTGGTTTGAGTCAGAAAAATATTCTACCACCTGTGATCATTAAAGATTCCCTCATGCTTGTGTCAGGAGAGGGTTAACCCTTCTGACCTGACCAGGTAATTACTTTTTACCTATTTAATTTCCACCTGGAGTTTCAGTTTCCTTACTTTCTAGCCCAAATTACTTTGCGTTCCTAAAGGGCGCCACAAGTCACATTTCTGGAAATGATCCCTGAAGAAAGTGATAGACCCTTTGGGAGTGGAATGTACTGAATTACTGAACAATTAAAAGTGTCACATGTAAGAATATAAAAATTGTTCTTGGGAGTACATGCTATAAAATCCTAATTATTCCCAGGGTCCATAAAGCCAATTCTGAATTTATAATGGATACAGGAAGCACCATGCAATATGCCAATAGATCAATAGTGAGGAATGTCAAATTCTCCTTGCCTATGCAACAATTCAGCATCACTGCAGTTTCACTGGCTTCAGTTGCTTTACACTCAATTCACCCAGGGCAAACAAGAAACTTTCAGGTCTCAGCAGCCTGACTGTCTCCCTGTTCTTAAGCCAAAGTACAAAGAAAACACTTCCTAGAAAAATGACAGTATGGTCAATGACAGTCCCTTTGCAACTGTGTGAAAGTAAATGCTGTAGTACTTTGTGCAAATATGTGCTTGAGGTTTGATTCAACCCACTTTTTTACTGTGAACCTGGAATTCACAGAAACACAAAGTGAAATTTATTTCTTTTTAATATTTTTTTTTCTCCTTTTTTTGTCTGAAGTGCTTTGAAAATGGGGGGAGGTTTGGTCAAAAGGCTGGTGAGATGTGGGAAAAAAATTTCTGGACTGGAAATCTAGTCCGAAACCTAAAACTGGGCAAGTTGTGCTAATCCAGAGTGTTAAACACTGCTCGAAAAAACCTCTAAAGCATCTGGGTGATCTCAACTCCATTGCTTGTGTTCCTCTCCAATAAACAAGAACCGGTGCAGGTATCTATTAATTGTTTTGTGATATGAATCCTACGGGAAGGGAGAAACTCAAGCCAGAAAATCAAAGAAGCTGAATTCATTTCCATTTGTAAAGAGCTGCTTTACTGTCTGTCTGCAAATAAATCTCCTCAGTAAATAGCTCCAAGGTTGAACTAGAGAATATTGTATGGATCAAAGAATTCATGTCTTCCTGTGTAAAGTGAACAGGCCACAAGCTCACTTGTTTGTCTAAAACAATTAGGGCTGGTATGAAAAGGAGGGGGCAGGGACAAATAAGCCACAGCTGATTTTACTTTGCAAAATATTTTGGGGGGGGTGGGGGGTGTTCAAATTAATAACCGGTCAGGCCCCAAAACAGTCTAATCTTTGTCAATTGGTGCCAAATTATGCAAGGTGCTGCCAATTCTGGTTGTCTAACAAATCAGTACCAGTGTACATCTAGGCTGAAGCTTGATTGATTCTGGTCATTATTTGGGCTGATCTCATTTGAACACATGGAACCAATATGCAGTCCAGATGTTCATTTGCAGTGAACCACTGAGTGAAACTACTCATCTACACGCAACTTTAATCCTGTAGCACAGCACCACAGCCTCATCGCTTGTCCTCACCAATGCAAGGACTCATCCAGTACAAAAATCTATAAAACATTCTGCTAATATTTCTGTCAGCTGAATGACTTTTACAGTACTATATAAAGCTGACAGATAATGCATGCCAGTCCTAATTTGAGATAAACTTTTCTTTTGGGACTTTAACCATCGAACAAGCAAACACATTGAGCAGTAACATTTATTACAATGCATAAATCATTTCTCCGCAACTACTACGGGTCTTGCCTGAGGGCAAAACTTCCGAGTAGCCCATGAATCCTAATATACTGGATAAATTACTAAATTGTATTGTCACTCTGTCATTTGCTTATCAGAAGCAAATTCATAAAGCTTTTCAAAAGTAATTTGACAACCTTTTTTTCCCCATGTTCAGCCTTTATAAATATGTAGTAGCAACATTTTTACCAAGAATAGAGTTTAACCTCATTTTCAGTCTGAGCAGCAGGGCTTATAATAATAATTTTATAGTGTTTTCTCCTGTGTTAAATGGAACCACCCATTAATTCTGCATAGATACTAGGCTAACTGTATTGCACTCCACCAGTATTTACTGAAGCACACTGTCCTAATCTACACAAACTGTTCTTGCTTCTAACAAAAGCGTATGTAGAAGGGCTTTTGAACCCACATACCACAGCAATATAAGTGATGCAAATTGAGAGAATTCTCTGAATCTAATTTTCAGGCAGATGAAGGCCCTGTTACATTGTGAAATCCATTGCAAAGGATCCTTCAGGTGTATAAATGAAATTGGAAAAGGAGAATCTGGTCCTTTATTTTTACAATGATTATGGAATTAGCGTACAAAGAAGTAACATTTAAACACTTTTGTTAGTGCAATCTAAGGTGGAGTAGTTTTAAATTCTTCCCTTACAAATGAATGAGTACTGTAAATAGTGAATCATTCTTTAAAATTGCTCAACCACTCTTTTACTACCTAAAAACCAAATTCAAGAAAAAGAACTTGAAAAGTGACTCCAATTCCCTCTTTACAAGTCATCAATAAAGTGACTGTCACTGTCTCATCTTTATAGTTGTTTATGCTTTCTAAAGAAATGCAGTTATGTCTTAACTACTAAACCTAGGTTTTTCTTTTGTTTTTCCTTTTTTTTTTTTACTTTTTTCCCCTCATGATGATGATTCCATACTTCAAGATCCATCTGTTTCCTCTGGGTCCTCTGCCATTTTGGCCTCAGTGGAGTCCTTTTAATTGCATTTAGCCTTATCCTGGATTGTATGAGCCCATTCCCAAGGATGTCTGGTTTTTATCAGGTAATGACCATTAATTCTGGCTGCATTTCCTTCTAAATCTTGTTGAATGGCACAAGAAACAGAAGCCCTATATCTTTTCTTGTATGCCCTATTGTTTTGGAAATCACAGTTTTCTCTGAGCTTGGGCTGAAGGTTCATCTAGAGGCACAGAGATGGCCCTCACACCACAGAACCTTCCTCTCGCTCCCCATAGTCTGTTGTTTCTAACTATTGATCTCTCCTCTGCTGTTGCCACACACACTCCATTCACAGAGCTCCAGATCATATGCCAGCATTTCCATCTGCATCTGTAGCTGCTCCCTGCATCGCTTACAGAAACATAGGAAAGCACAGCTTATGGTACTGCCACAGGTCCTCCTTTGGGCTCTACAAACCCAACCTCAAAGGACTCTCTAACTAAAGTAACATTTATAGGCTTTCAGTTCTAAGCTAAAGTCTCGCTATGGTTAGTTTATGTGATCTAGTAACAGTTAACAGAGGAAACATAATAGCAGAGCACATCTTAGTAAATACAGTCTTGATGTCTATAACTTACCTGTGAGGATACATATGTATATGCTGAAGGACTAACTTTATTTTCTGATTTGGCCAAATGTGATTTTAATGTCTTAAATTACATGTTTGCTTTTGTTAAGTAACACTATAATGATAGTGAGAAAAAAACCATTAAATTATCTAAGCTTAAAAAAAGTTAATATTGCAGTAATACTCAGTGCTTAACCTGCAGCTCATTTGCAGAAGGACTAAACATAAACCCCAATTTTCACCACAAAGGATGGCAATAATTTTGTTTTATTTTAAAGTTGGACAATGAATTAAAATTTTTTGGAAGTCGTATTAATGAATTTGGTCCACACAAAAATTCAGGATGGTGAATTCTATTAATTTGACCCAATTTTCCAGTATTACTGCAGTTACATTACTTTACCATGCTTACCAATCAAGTTTAAATCCTCCATACCAATATTTTACTTGAGCTGCAATCTTCAAATCCTCCCAGGGGGCTGCATGGCTTCTTCAGGGGGAGGGTAGGTTTCAGCTGCCTGTGGGAGCATGGCACTGACACCGCCAGGGCAGAGGCTTGTCTGCCTTCCAGCTTCCACTCCCCCACCAATTTTTTACCAAAAGGAGAAAAAACCCCAAGATTTCTGTCTGTCCCTAGCTGTTGCTGTAGTTCAGAAATCTCTGTTTGCATCTTGTCATGAAGATAGTTCCTGATTTTTATAAGCACGTAGTATCTCAAAATGACACAAAAGTATTACCAAGGCAAGTTCTGTTGGTTACCTTTGACTTGATCATGAATGATCTGTACAGGCCAAGAACCCAAGACAACTTCTTGACTTCCAGTTTGCAAATATTTTCCCCTACAATCTGCACAGTTCCTACTTCTGAAAAGCACAGTTGAGTAGCTCTGAAATCTACGTTCTTGAATCAAAAAAGCAAAAGTGTATGTTACACTGAACTACTGTATTACTAAACCGAGAAGTTTCCATTATTTTTCTTATTCTGAGGAAGACAATATACATCTATTTTTAATGAAGTAAAAAATATGCAAAAACATGTCTTTGCAGACAAATTGTTTAAGAAAAAGAAATGAAGATTTATATCTGCACATTGTATCCCCTCCTTTTTTTTTTTTTTCCCCAGTTCTATGTTCTCATGTAGCTCTGCAGGTTTTTATCTTGACATGCAAACTAAAGAGTTAAGCAAATATAACCTCAGAAGTCTCTACTTGTGCCGACAATCATGGGTGAATTATAAGCAAAGCCTGAATCAGGGCCCACACATTACAGGAAGAGAAAGTGTTTTGCTGCAAGAAAGAGGGGAACAGTCTTCCTAATGAGGTGCCCAGAACACTGTCATTCTATCAAGAAGGCTATTGAGTAAAACCCTCTTTGGGTTTTAGGTTGCTTTTGTGGCCATGACTTTCAACAGAGATGAAGAAGAGATTGAAGCTGGTGTGTAAAGCTCATTTAACCAAAAGGACAAATATTTGATATAAATTCTATCATGTTTTCCTTCCACCTCTACTGGAGTTTGTACTAAGTGAAGATGGAACTTGGTCACCTTAATTTAAAACTGCATTTTGCCAAGCAGCAAATGTTCAGTATCTCAAAGTGTAAGCATTAGATTTATAATAAGCAGATCTTCTAAGTAAACATCAACCTATGAATGAGAAGTAAATAACAATCAGGGGCCAGAGGATTCTTTGCACCTCAGCTTTTTTATCTGGTCACTACATGAAGGAAACTTGTCCTCTTTTTAATGGAAAAAAAAGAGCATTACTAGAATGCTCAGACACCTTCTTCAGTCATTTGGTACCTCAGGCTTTTCTCCAGCACTGAGTAATCTGCTGCTTCTAACCCATAAATTGCAATGAAACAGTTTCCTGGGAGTTAGTCTCCTGGGTTCAACAAAGTTCTTCCAACTTCTTCAGATGACAGCATCCCCAGCTGTCAACTTCTTCCTGTGAAGAAGGGCTTTTATTAGCTTGGAATTCCCTTCCATTAAGTCATACACTGAAGTCTGACCTTGGCTCTACTCAGTTAATTCCACATCCTCCGCTTTGGCCTTACTCTGCCACTTATTCACTCAACTGGACTTGCTCTAGTGCCGCCATTTGTTCAACTTCTCAGATCTTAATTTCCTCCTGTGCCAAATTTCCCTGAATCTTTCTATCCTGTCTCTTTTTCTCTTTACTTTTTTTTGGGTGTCAAAGTTATCAGAAATGCAGTTTCAGACTCTGAGGTTATGATGCTTTGTTATACAGCAGAGTTAAATTCTTGGCTTCTGATTCTGGATTAGGCGCCCTCTTTTGATGAGTTTTTCTCCCTCTCTGTGGTAACTTAAGTGTAATATTCCTACATATCTCAGTAAATATGACATTCTTAGTTTTGATAACTTCTTAATTTTTAATTAGATTGTTATGTAGAAGCACTCAAAGTACTTCTGTAAGTGACACCTACGCTGGCAGATTTAAAAAGTGTCTGTTACGATGTCAAAGTTTAATTAGCTTTCACTGCAAATAAAAGACATATTAACTTACAGTTTGCTTAGAAAGCCATACACTGCATGATCATTATTTTTCCAAAGGTGAAGCCACTAATTTTTTATTATGGGATTTTTTTCCTCATTTACTTCATACAAAAGTCCCTTAACTCCTTATGCAGATCGTAAATCACTTCTCATTCCTTTGACCTCATTACAAATCAAAGACCCATATTCAATGTTAATGAAAAGAAAATTTATATATAATTTCTAAAGCAATTTTTTCATGTGAGAGCCAACATTCATCGGAACTTACTTGCCATCAGTTTATGGCCCCTTGCACATAGCAAATGATAGGCTATCTCTGAAGGAATAGGTTATAGTAATCACAGAAGGCATTTTTCTCAGACTGTGTTACTTAATCTTTTTCTATATTAAGAAATAATTATTTAATTCACATAATTGCCATAGGTGGCCAACAGGAAATGTGTGGAAGCAGGGTACATTAATCCAAAAAAGGATTTTTTTTCTATTTTCTATTTCATATGGGAAATGACACTGACAAAATGGAAATGGGATGTAATTAATTCTCTGGGAATAAAAAGTTGGATGACTTTGTAATATGTTATGATCCCATAACCTGTATTTATAATAGCACATAGAACTGGTTTCTTTTGGAAAAGTACATATAAAACACAAAAGTCATTTTGCAGTTTCGATAGCAGAAATACAGTTTTACATGAACTGAACTACTCTGGATGAACCAAGCTAGTTTATGAACTAAGATTAAAATCTGGTCCATTTTAACTTGACCCAGAAACATAACTGCTGTTGTATATAAAACCCATATACACTATCTTTATAATCCATTATCTAAGTTCACTCATTCTCTTAGATATAAAGTCTGTGTCTTTGTATTTTCTGCGATAGAAATATTCACGATGAATTCTGTTTCCATTTCCTCTAGATGTATCTACAGAGGACAACAGAAAGATACAACTGGATTTCTACACCTATTTCAATAATAGACATATTATCTCATGGTTTAAAATCAAATGAATATTCTTACTAAGCCTCTTTCTTTTTTTTTTTCCTTTATTTTTTTTGTGCTGCCTTTCCCCCTGCACTGATACATTGAATTCGATGCTCTTCAAAACAGAAGAACTATGCAACGGAAAAAAAAACCCACAAACAAATGGAAAAGATACAGTAACACTCATAACAGTTCTCTTGCAATAAAGAAGGACATCTTTTTCTAGATGCTCATGCCCTACTGGGACAACTGTTCTGACAGCAAACTTTACCTGTCAATGTCATAATACACTATTAAGCTTATAGGTACCTTAAAAAGTAACATTGATAAGGTAAATACAATTTGCATAAACCCAAAAATATTAAGAGAAAAATAAACATACTTTGAAATCCTTCATTTTCTAAGCTTTCATATTATATAAATGACATTTTAATGACTACAGACTAATGTCCCATTGAACATGTGCACTCAAGCTCATTTTTCTGCAGCCTTCCACTGTGTACCTATGAGGTCAGACTTTACATGAAAGGTACATTAATTATGATTAACAGATAATATAACAAATGGCTAAGGGAGTGTCATCGACTCTAGTAAGTCAAGCACTCCACATTTGATACTCATGCAGTAGCACTGCATTTCCCATTTTTTCTTCAAGAACACAGGGTGAGAATAATTTGTTCTGTTTAAACTCACTTAAAACTTTACACAGACCAGTGGCAGGGGTAAATTAACTTCATAAATTTACAGCCTGAAGTGATACTACTTTTATAACTTAGTTTTCTGTTAATATTTATTTTATTTACATATCAGGAATCAATTCAGGGGGAAAAAAAAAAAAAAAGATATTCTAAAAGCTCTAATACTGTCTCCAGGTAAAATTTTCTCACTTTCACCAATGAGGGTCATAAAGAAGGTCCCAGCGCCTGCAGAAACCTTTCATTAACTTCCCAGCCTGAGTTCACTTTATTATCAGGGTTTGATTGTTCAACAGCCCTGGTTAAATAAATAAATTTGTATACAACTGTCAAACTGGACAGAAATTATGGTAATAATAAAGTTGCAAATTTGCCTAACAGAAACTACTGTCAAATTCTGTTTTTTGTCTCTAGAATAATTCCATTGGAAACTCACAGATTTATTTAGTTTTAATAACCAAAATGAGACAAAAAAAGGAATGGCCAAAGATTTTGAGTATTTTGCACATTAACACGGATTACCCTTCAAGGTTCTTATTACCATTTAGACAGCTATTCCTAGCTGCTGTCTTAGGTCAGCAATTATTCAAATCACTAGAACAGATCTGAGTTCAACATGCTGTGGAGGGATGCAGCACAAATGTATGTATTCTCTGGGTAAAAAAAAATAATTAAAACATCCACTGCACCTTAATGGCGTGGGAATGTTCTCTTCTGTGGAAAAGGCTGCAAGCTGCTTAAATCTCTCCTCCCATTTTATACTTCTTTTCATCATCAGATGATCTCTAAGGTCCCTTCCAACCTAACCCATTCCGTGATTCTACAATTTAAGGATTTCTCTTGGGCTGTAAAGTTTTCATTACCATGATGTAAATGTAAATGAAAGGGGTGCTTTTAAAACAATCTTTTCCCAAGATTTTTTACCTCTTTCTGTGGCTGCAAAGCAGAAGAAGAAAAGTGGATCACCTGTACACCTCAGCTAGATCTTCAAATAGTCCAATAGTTGTTTATTTTTTGCTGTTATTATTAATATATGATTTCTCCTAAATACAACCTCAACTGCTAAAATGAAATGCCTAGCAGGCATGAGAATACACAGTACTTCAAACTGGAAGAAGATCAATGCTTCAGAGATAGCGGATGTAAATGGATGAAGAGAAACAGCAAAATACATTCTGACACTTCTAGAAGTTACCTTACTGCAGGGAAAACTAAACAACCATGCTACTAAATACACACACTTTTTAAGTCAAGCAGAAGGAGAAATATCAATTTTAGGATTAAAACTAAAAGCTTCACAGATAAGTTTGTGTCCAAACTTATGCCATATTATGTATTCTTACAGTATTTAACCCACTGCTGAAGTCACTACCTGATTTCAAAATAAAGTATAAATTCTCTATTTCCAAAGTATGAAGTTTTGTTAGAATCCACTTTCAGTTCTCATACTGAGTTAAAATACATATCTCAAAAAGTGACAGAGGCTGTCATATTCAGCAATAACACTGTATGCAACCCAAGGTCAAAGCAATATAGAAAGTTAAATACAACAGTTCCCTGACATAAGCAAACCAAACCTCTGTTGATCCAGAGTATTTTCTTTGCATGTTTCATGATAAGCCATGGTTTACATTGTCATCTATTATGGTCATACTTATTTCCCATTTCTTGACATCCTCTAGTCTGGTAGACACTGATATTTAAACCAGTGCACCCTTGCCAAATACAGCTGCTGCGTTATCTTCGTAACACACTAAAAAGCATATCTGCTTTGTTCCAAAGAATGCCTTGTAGGCAATTGGGTCAAAAAGCAAACATTGTTTTGCAGTGATTTAGTGGCTATTTTTAGTAGCCAGGAGTAAGAAACATGGTATTTGCTTTGACTGAATGTGAATAAGGAAGATGAAAACGAAACTTGATTCAACTGCTAAAGATGCCAAGGAGGATCTTCTAAGGATTACAGTGAGAGATGGATAAGGCCATACTGAAGAGTAAAAATCAGGAGTGAATGTAGTTGGGGGTAGGAATGCTTTGATGGAAGGGATGTGCCATAATCCCTCTTTCAAACTAACTATAATTCTTTTAGGTAAGCAACCTATTTAGGTGACTTCAGTAGCAAGGCACCTTATGAATGCTTCTGAACAGCACTTTCAGAGCAGCCGTAGCTGAAGCCTTTTACTCATAGCCATGGACAATAAAATTTAAGACACTTTATTCTTAAAATGTTTGAGTAGGAGAAAACTTTTCTCTCAGTACTAAATGTAATAGTAGTGTTGAACAAACAACTTCAGCTCTGAAGGTTACAGAATCACAAGATGTTTAATACAAAGAATACACTAATTCTATTTCAATGCAGAAGCTGGAATTAAAAATGTGTTTCAATCATACTGCCTGCAAAGCAGGAACAGCAAGATGCCTTTTGCTATTATTTCCTTACAAATCATGGTCAAAGCTATTAGTGTTCTCTAATGAACCTCCTCTTGTACTACTAAAAAAACACACACGGTTTCTCCTTTTATCCCATCAGCTCTACATGTTGTATCTGTTAGCATTTTTCAGGCTCCAGAATATCATTTATGCCAACCAATTGCTCTCTGTTACAATTTTCAGAAAAGAGTGAAAAAGTAAGTTGATCCCATAACTGAAAGACCAACCTAGGTAATGTTAGAGATGGAGAGTCAACACAAAAACCCTGAAACAATGAGGAAACACTGGAAGATCTGCATGACATTTAATCAGTGATAAAAACCTTGTGTGTCTCTTGTATCTAAAAGCTGGATGGGGAAATACTCCTAAATCACATATAGTACATGTAGGAAACACAGAGGAGTACTATGAATTCACTTAACAGCACTAATGTCTTACATACCATCTCTAACCTGTGCAACCTCTGAAGTATGTATATTTGCCTTATTTTTTCAGTGACATTAAATACGAAAATATATCCCGCTAAAAAAAAAAAATCTGAGAAAATAAATCAGGAAAGATAGATAGACAGAAAGACAGAAGAGAGAAAGACAGACAACAAATCATCTGCAAAATAATAACATAGACATTATACAAATCCAAATTAATAAGCAGGCCAACCTAGAAGGCAATATCTAGCTGCTAGAAATAAATATATGTACCTAAAATGTAAATCAGGCTATGTCACGTAGGCACTTATCCCTTTTTATTTGGCTTGTAGTAGCTCGTAATGAAGCCGAGCACACATTAAGACAGTTTGAAGCAGATGGACAGCATACTCTGGAAAACAAGTTAATGGCAGAGGCAGGTATATCTGCACAACTCAATAGTCAAAATGGCCTCAACAGTTAGAGACAACTACAGATGCAGCATTTTCACATTTGGATCCTTAACATGTAAACATGCAATAATACCTATATGGATCCCATGCATAGGTTCTCTCTGGAGAAACAGTTTTTTTCAGGAAGCAGATTAATAAGGTAGAAGCTGCACGACTGTTAAATTAAAACTGCCTACTTTTTCCCTCTATTTTTTTTGGAAGTTGTTGAACCTCATTAGAGCAAACTCACCTCTTCCCATTGCTAGTGCAAAGGTCATTGCCCACAGCAAAGCTAATGCACAAAAGGAGACCCCCAGTAACTTTGCTACACAACCCAATCACGCTCCTCCACAGAACTGCTCCACAGAACAGCTGCTCCACAGATCAGGGCAGAGTAAGGAGGGAAGGCCAGTTTGTTTGCTTTGATGTTTCCTCCAGAATAAGATAGTGTTCTCACATCATAGATTAGCAAAGCCAGTGTCCAAGATCACACAAAAGCCTCACTGCACTTGAACCTAATGGAAAAGTCTCAGAAGCAAGTAAAGAGACTGAGTATATCTGCATTTAACTCTTCTTTACAGCAGTATTTTTTCATTCAAGCACTTACACAAGCTATTGATACCACCTAAAAGGCCTACAAGCAGGTCAGCCCTGATTCCTGAACACACATCAGGCAAGCTGACGAACAGGAAACCCTATAATCCTTTATTCACGTCATGGATACAAGCAGGAGTTGATAATAAACAGCCGTCCTACACACAAGTTTACAATTCAGTGTAAAAATTGCAGCCCCAGATGAAACAGATAATTTTTTATCAGTCAGAAAAGAAATATGAGCAGCAAATAGAAGAGCAAATTCTTACTGGTATAAAATGAAATAGATCTTTAACTCCAGGGAAAAAAAAAATCACAAAATATCAAAAAATTCAGTTAAGCAGTACTTAGATATATTACCATAATCAATCAATGCAATCTTAGAAAGTCACACACTAATCTCCATGGCTTACAGCCATAATTAACCCTATTAATAAATAATAACAAACAAAATGCCTAAATCTAGATTTTTTTAATTGCTTATAGGAGCCAATAAAGCACACACATTATCACACCAATAACTTCATATTTGCTGAAGCAAAGTCACAAAAGACGTTTAATTATCTCTTGCAGAGCAATGCTTGAAAGCAGAAAGAGAAAAGAAATGGTGTTCTGAATATCTCTTCTACAAATTTAGGTAAAAACAAATTTCACAGAAGTATTTATTTCTCTCTGCACTACTAGCCTTGCACTACTAGCCTTCTGGTGATAACTCCATGAAGCTTCCAATTTACCTAATCCTTTGCTCTTAACACAAAAGCATGGCAGAAAAAAAAATGCTCCTTCCCTGTTCTGCTTCCACTGTAGCTGATACTGAAACTGTGACTATATTCAAATTCCTCATAACCAATTTTCAGATGCATGTGCCCTGGTATCTCTCATATTTTCCCAGATTGTATTATCATAGAAGGTGCCAAGTGACTGCATTGCCTTTTTACCAGGAGTGTCTCTGTGTTTCTAATACTAATATTAATAACAATTTTAATTATATTATTATTTATTTCATATACTATATAACTATTATATAGTAGTAAATTAATTATTATAAAATAATAAGAAATATGAATGATATTAATAATATCTTAAACCAGCTAGCAGTGGAAAATTTTGAAAAGCCTATTTGTTTGTGTCAGTTTATTATTTCAGAAACAGCAATTTTTACACAGACAAATAATTTCACATGTCTCAAATGGAAGACAATAAAATCCGTAATTTAGAAAAACAAGAGGCAAAAATCATAGAATCATAGAAACATTTATGTTGGAAAAGACCTCTAAGATCATAAAGTCCAACCAGTAGCCCAACACTGCCAAGTCCACCACTAAACCATAGAATTAGGAATGGCTTGTGCTGGATGAGACCTTAAATACCATCCAGTTCCAACCCCTCCTGCCGTGGGAGGGACACCTGTCACTAGACCTCAGAGCCTCACCCATCCTGGCCCTGACCACCTGCAGGGATGAGGAGCCTACAACCTCTCTGGACAACCTGTTCCAGCCTCACCACCTTCATAATAAAGAATTTTTTCCTAATATCTGGTCTTAAACTACCTCCTTCAGCTTAAGGCAATTCCCACTTCTCCAATCACAACATGCCCTTGTTAAAAGTCCCTCTCCAGCTTTCCTGTAGGTCTCCTTTAGGTACTGGGAAGCTGCTATAAGATCTCCCTGGAGCCTTCTCTTTTCCCAGCTGAACAAGCCCAACTCTCTCAGCCTGTCTTCAGAGGAGAGGTGCTCCACTCCTGTGATCAACTTTGTGGCCTCCTCTGTACTCACTCCAACAGGTAAATGTCTTTCAAAAGGTCAACAACATCTCACAGTACCATATCTACATTTTTTTTGAACCTCCAGGGATGGTGATTCTACCACTTCCCTGGGCAGTCTGTCCAATGCTTGACTACCCTTTAAGTGAAGGATTTTTTCCCCAAAATCCAATCCAAACCTCCCCCAATAAGTTCTCTTAGTTGCTAGTCTTGTGCATTGCTATCTGCCTATATACAGATGGCCATGTTTTAAAAGCTGAGTTTGCTTTTAAATTCTTCCATTTGGTCACAACATTTACAGCTTTATGGCCTGTTCATCAAAGAGGATGAATGTCATCAACTTCACATGAAGATAATAGGAGCTCTGAATTCTCATCTTTCCAGAATAACCAAACCAAAGCAAAAGTAAAAAAAAAAAGAGTGCTTTCAAGAGCAAAAGCCACAGGTCAGGAAAAAACGCTCAGCCACAGGTCAGGAAAAAACCCTCAGCCACAGGTTTATGCCTTTATTCTGAAATGGAGACACACATCTGCCCAGTTTTTCTAGATTACTGAGACTCCTGAATGAGATATTCCCTACCAAGATACAATACAAACATGGACCATCAAAATGGGCTCTGTTTACTTCTCCTCCCATTAGTCAGTTCTAGAGATGGTGCAGGGAAGCATTCAGCTCCCAGCATCATGTAGCAGCTGCTGGGGAACAGCAAAGGAACTTCGTATTCATTGTCTTAATGCAATTATATCGAATAGTGTTGAGTGATTTCTTCCAGTCCTATCCCCAGTGTCATTTCTCAGTGTCCCAAGGAATCACAGATGGCAGACCAGAAAGTGCAGTTTGGTCATGTAGCCCATCCTGTTGCAGCAATGCAACATTTTCCTTTACAGTAACCTCTTGATGGTATTTGCAGCCAAGTCCTCTTTTAAATAATCCTACTTATTCCTCTGTGAAAGTGAAAAGTAAAATCAGTTCTGTTACTTACATGTAGAAATATTCCTGCTATATTTATTTATGACTGCCCTTGTAGTAGACATCAGAAAAAATTAAGAGGAGGAAATGGGTTCTGAAAACATTTGGGACAGTATTATAGAATATTATTGCAATTAATTCTCATAAAAATCCATCTGCCACACCAAGGGCTTGTGTTACCAGGAAACCATTTATAAAGGATTCAGAAAAAGAAAGAAATTATAATATCCCTTTCCTCTCTTTCTCACACTTCTCAACCTGCCTTTCACAAAAAAAAAAAGGGTTTTGTGAGCTTTTCCATGCAGACAGCTCACTACGGGTTTTATGTGAAGTACTGTGCAGATTAGAGGAAATGCTAGATACTACTAACCCAAAATGAGGTTTTTCCATCTGAATGATGCAATAGTCAGTTCTGTGCATCCTACAGCTTGCCACAACAGACAAAAACCTTTGTATCACACTACAAACCTAAAAGATGGAAATGCAAAGCAACAATTTCTCTCTCCCTCAGTCTTGTAATTTGGAGGTAGAACAGAATGAATAGAGACCCTTCCCCCTCAGCCCTGGAAAACAGTGGATGGACAAGGAGGTTCACATAAGTCTCATGGAAATAAAGGGATAAGTAGAAAGAGAATGTATAAATCCAGGATAAATCAGGAATACCTAAGATAAAGATTGCATGCTTCTGCTTTTTACTTTGCACATATTGCTTCCTTTTACATCTCCACCAATTGTAGATTGTAGGTGTCCGACACGTCCTGGGAGCATAATGCTGTTCTCCAAAGTCAGTGAAGGGAATCAGAAACACCACCTGTCCCAGAGTGGGATCATCTTCTGCAGATGCCTGCCTACCCTCATCTATTTATCATCAAGTGGACCCACTGAACTCACTGCAAAGTATACTTTCGCTATTACATCAGACCATTATCATCAGGCAAGAAATTTCATCCTAAAGTGTACCATAAGTGTCACCAAAAAAATTAACTGCAATTGTTTTCACCGACTTCAAAGGTCCTCTTTAAATATTTGTCAGATGTACTGTTGGATACCCACTCTTTTAAGGACAAACATTATGAAAGGCAGCTCCTCATTGCACCTAGCTGCAGTCTTTTCTGTAAAAGCACTGTTGGTGTGGAGGTGAGAAAAGCAGGACTCACATGCATTTGTTCTTGTCATGAAGAAGATGGGTTAAGAAAAGGAACAACACTGATAAGAAAGTCAAGTAATACGTACTATACCTGAAATATGCTAAAGTGTTGAAAATAAACAGTAAGGAAGCCATAATTAGACTTGCAATTTAATTCTTATTTAGATATTTTTAAAATATCTAGTAAAGGCAGAATTATGGCAATTCTCTTATATTTAAATAAGGATTATTTACATTTCTGAGCAATACGGAAAGACACTTCTTTCAGTCTATTATCTAAAAATATTTCTCATATTTCTTTAGGGTTCTCCCTAGTTTATTGTCTAAACGTTCCTACCAAAAATGTGCAACTGACCTCACTGAAGTCTCATCACAGCAGAAATTTCAAAGTGAACCAAATGGAAGCATTCTTAACTCAGATAATTATACCAATTCACATTTATAAACATTTTCCTTAAAACTCAAATTAGCCAGAGCTGCTGAAATGCCAATGGTTTTATATATGCTTCTAAACTATGTGCAAAAATCAGAACAATTGGATCTAATTATGGCAGAAAGAAATTATGCAAGAAAATCAGAGCTACTTTATCACCCCCCTTCCAGTTGAAATCTGGCCAGAAACAACAATACCAGTAACATTCCTAACTGCAGGTTTCCATCATCTGGGCAAAGTCAGTAACTTGGTGCTAAATTTATGAGCAACAATTTTATATCAAACAGCATGAAGCAGAGAATGAAATCATTGTTCAGCAGAACCCTGAGCACTCCAACAAAGGGCAAAGCAAAATCAGGTAACTTGTTAGCAGTTTATATCACCAGGACCAACTACCACTGCCAGGTGAAATGGTTTTAGCTGAATACTTGCAACCAACCCTAGCCAGGAGAAAGAACTTTACTTCCTGCTATTTTGCAACATTTGAAGCCCCAATGAGAAATAAGTGGACATCAAGATAAACAAAATATAGCCTGATCTGACAAAAAACCAGAGAAATGATGAAATACTAACCAAAATGTCAGCAAAGGACGTGGGGTACTTGCCAGGACGATTAACAGGAAAGTTAGACATTAGGAAGACTACATAGCACATTTTTTCTGGGTTTGGGACTTTTGTTGTTTCTTTTATTACCTCTCCAAATCTAAAAAGAACTTTTGTATATGTTCCTTGCATTTCAGACCCTGTAGGGCCATTTTTGGGATGTACCATTGCAGACAGTATGTCTGGCAGGAACACATCTGTGACCAGGTGCCCATTAAATCATTTCCTGAGCTGTTTTAGACCTCTTCTGAGGGCAGTTTGGTAGCATGCCAGTTCTGTAAAGAACCACAGATTAATTGGGCTTTTGCTATTTCACTGTTGTAAGGAACTGCACTCCTTTTACATTCTTACGGGGCTCCTTGTGTGGTTTCACTGGCAATTGCAATAAATTTACCATCACATCTATATATTTTTTAAATTAAATGAAGAAACTAACGAACAGGAAAAAATATTGCTTTAGCAGTGAAATAATGCATTGATTCCTACTCACAATCATATTTTGGATTCACTATCTTATCTGATGACTAACATCATCACGACCCAACATCCCTTTAAGTACAGGAGTCTCAAAAATGCAATGATTTCCTCTTTATTTTTCATCAAGTAAGATCTTGCTATTTTTCTTTCACTGCACCTAAATCACATTTTTAATATACACAGATGGCTAAAGAAGGAGATGATGAGCAGTAGCCTCCATTGGAGTAAGAGCAATCAGACATACAGACATAAGCATATTTGCAGGCTGGAGAATCAAGGCTTGAGAAAGGTGGCTGCAGCACAACAGGCTTTACCGAGCAGGAGTGAGCCTGTCCACAGGTCAGGGTGCCAGCCTGGTACAGCCATCCCAGGCCAAAGGAACAAGAGCAACTTTGCTAGTTTTGCACAGGGACAACTGAGATGCAACCAGACCTTTACGGGTCCTGAATTAAGTCATAGTTTAGAAAATGTGTTACTTCATTGGCACAAACATGCAGCTATCATTTTTGCTTTTGAAAAGCTAACCTTTAAATCCCATATTATCTCTCAAAAACTTGACATTTGCTTTCAATTAAGGACGATGTATTAGATACACCCACTGGCCAGCAGTCAGTGAGCAACTGAAGAAAGAGCTGTTGGTCATCTTGGAAAGGAAAACCCTGACTTCTAATTTCGAGGAAGATGGCAGCCAGAAAACTCATAGCAATCAGAGCATCCAGCCTCCTTCAATCAAGGTATTTTTATACATCACCAAAAAATGACTGCAAAGATGGGGTAAATGTCACTGAGTCTCCAAAATGGACTCCACTGTGACTGCAGAAGGCCTCAAGAGGCTAAGATAGACAAGCCAATGTCTTCAGCTCCATTGTGTGACAAGAACATACCATGGCAGCATGACAGAACAGTCACTGAAAACCTGCCACTCTGAAGCTTAGCAAGTATCTGGAATTATTGATCAATGTGATTCTTACAACTGGACTTGTTCAGGTGTCCAGAATGCAAGATAAAACAATCTCTCTTAACATGAACACCATCAGAGCCCTAATCTGCCTTGTTACATTAAGAGTCCCATTCATTTGAAGATTAAAAATTCTTCCAGGATTAGAACAGGGTTCACAAAGTGCTTATAGCACAGTTTTGCTCTCAAACAGGGGCTGCCATATATATATAAGTAGTATATCTTAAAAAGCCAATGATATTCCATAGATCATACTATACTGCTTTCCTGACAATCTGTAATGTACAGTCTTGGAAAACAGCAGGTAGAAGGTGGCACCTGTAGTGGAGTACATACTCTGCTCTCAACCTGTTAATCTCACTCAGTTACAATAAAGCCAGCGACCAAGAGAAGAGGGAGAGGTGTAACCCCAAGGGTTTCCTGTTACACAGAAGAGCTTGCAAACAGGGCCTCCCTCTGAAAAATGCCTGGTGCCTGAAACCAGTTTCCCTCTATCTCATGGTGAGCGCAGTCTCACATGCAGGGATGCTCATCTATTAAAATCAAAGGGATCTTTTTGTCTTGCTTTAGCTTATTTGCAAACCAGGTTTGTTCAAGGCAAGAATAGCTCAAAAGATCAGATGCAGAATGACCTAGTAAATGTAAAATGGACCCGATGGTGATTTTGCTACTCCTTAACCTTGAAAGTCATAACACAGAGCAGAAAACACTTCTGCAGTCTATCTAGAAGTCAGCCTGCATCCACAAAATGCTTCAATAAAAATGGGCTGAACATTTCCATTACTTTTGACTGGTTTTCTATCTGACTGGCCTTGGTGAACTTCTGTAGCTGTAAAATGAGTCTAATATCACAGAAAAAGGAACCAGAGGAGCGTAACAAGCACAACTCCCATTTCCGTGACTAAAGTGATTCAGAGTTGAATCCCATACTTCTGCCTAATTTTGTCAAGACAAATGGAGCTCCAGCCATTCACACTACTCTGGGACTGGTCTTGATCCAACTTTAACAACAGGGCAGGGGAAAAATCAAACTAAATACTTATCTTTATTAGTTTTAGGAAAAGAGGGAGCAGTAGGGAGAGCAGTCCTTTCTTCCCCTAAGGTCTTCCAAGAAACATGTCAGAAAAATTGAAATACATAGACAAAAAGAATAAAACAGCAATGTCACAACAAATAAGAAATGAGAGCTAGCAGAAAAACAGATACTAGAGATGGCAAGAAAAAAAAAGTAAACTTTTACATTAGTAAGAGTTGGTTGTTTCTGGCAAGTGACAACTGTGACCAAGCTGGTGCTTCCAGAGTATGTTTAAAAGAAGCAATCCAAATAATGCTGAAGATATGCATACAGTAGTTCATAGAATCCCATGCTGGAAAGGACTTACAAGGATCATCGAAGTCCGGATATATAGATAAAAATATACAGTTCAATACACATATAACCAAAACACTGTATGCATTATTGTTGATATTTCCCTTATTTTCAAACACATTTTGTATTTTCCTACAGATTCTCATTCAAACTCATTACAATCAATGGAAAACCTTCCACTGCTTTCAAGAGACTTTGGAAGAGACTCTGAGAAGCTACTGCAAAACAGAGTTGTCAGCTATCTTCCTTGACCAGTACTTTTTTTTTCTTTACACTTATAATTTAATTAATATCTTTTTTCATCCATGATCTTGATCTTATCAATGCTGTTCTGTCCAGGCTACATTAAACCCCCTTCATCAAACTGCAATGAAAGAAAACTTTTTGACCCTTAGGCATTTTTTCCCTCTTGCAGCTATGTCTGTGTTTCTTTATCTGTTGGTTTTTTCCTTTTTGTGTGTGTGTTTGGGGTTTTTTGTTGTTTCTTGGGAGTTTTTTATGCATTCATTGTAAATCAAATACTCTCCAGAGGAACTTCCTGGATTCTCAGTTTTGAATAGGGCTAATCAAGTTCACAGAGAACAATCTTGCTTTTTATGTCTATCTGCAGATTCAAGATTTGTCAGGGCTCTACAACAAAAATATTTTAGATCTTCAAAACAAAAGCCACCAAGCACCAGGTTCACTAGTCTCTTAACTTTGCTTTAACTCACTTCTTATACACAACTACTGTGGCAGCACACTATAGGATACTGTGAGTGCTTCAACACAGAGCTCTTAGATCCAAACAAAGAGTTCAGTTCTCTTTGATTACATTAACTTTTTTAATCCAAAAGGTTTTTGGTGAAGCATATGTTCTGCATCATTAAAATCAGATATTTTGTCTTTGATCTTTAAGTTTTCTCAGTTGACTGCTTCTCCAAACTACAAACTATTTGAGCTTTTGAAGTTATCTCCTTGCTCTGTACAGAAAACCTGAACCTTCATCCAGATTTGATGGGGTTACAAGATAATAACCACATACTATTGTATTATTTTATATATATCTAACTTTGCTTTAAAAAAAAAATCTATAGTTTTGTCAGAAAAACCTTAAATACAATAACTGTAAAACAGAGAGAATTCTCTACGCAATATTAGATACTTAATTTTTTAAGTAAATCTAGGAACATTTGGTTTCAATGAACACTGTCTTTTACACTCAGTATTTATCAAAGTACCTTTTTTTCCTTTTCCTTTTCTTACAAAGTCAACAAGAGCCTGGACAAACGAAGATAGGAATCCTGTGGACTTAAAGTAGTGGAAATGACACACACTGAATGTCAGCAGCCAGGCTCTCACGGAAAAGCTTCTCCTCAGCATGGTAAGCCAGAGAACAATTGCAGAAGTTGAAGTGTGACATTACATCAAGACTAATTAAAGAAGTAGGGCCAGCTGAAAACAGCCAAGAAGGCCATTTGTCAGTGGACTACAACAGGCATTAAGTGACTTCCAAAAATAGCAGGACTACTGGTCCCACGACACATCTCAGTCATTCTGGAAGGAAATACCTAGTCCAGCCAGAAAGCCGAGCCTGGAGATGTGGGACATGAGGCATCCAAGCTCCCAATCCCATTGACCGGATGCTAAAGGCTTTGGCTGAAACTCTTCGGTTCTCAGGTTTTACAAATAACAATAACAGATGCAAATATTCACCCAGATGTAAAAAATGCTAGTTAAAATGAGAGTAAAAGGGAAATTCAAGATGGAGTTATTCATACTGATTGAAAAAGACATATTTGTGACTCCATGAAGAAGGAGAGTCACCAAGTCAGTTTCTTGTGACATTTTAACACGACAGTGGAGGTGAAGGAGATGTGATGGGATGTCAATGTTCATGAAATACAACCCACATACAGTAAACAAGTATGGATTCATAAACCAGATTAAAAGCACAAATGTTTTTGATGAAATAGACTAATTCAGCATTAAATTTTACCAAATAATATCTAATAAATGTGACATTTGTCAAGAATAGAAGATCAAATAAAATGCATTCTCTAGTAAGTCCTGTCTGTGTGTATAAGAGGAGTGACTATGTCTCTGTGTGTCTGTAAATAAAAAACTACACATTCTATTTTAATTTGGAAAGTTATTTTCATTTCAAGCATTCTCTGCATGGGGCAAATGACTTCTGAAGATGAAAACATTTCCCACACATGCTTCACATCATGTAACAAGAGAAAGATCACTCCCAAATTCAATCTCTCATTCATGCCTTCCCATCCCCCCTTTTTTTCTCCCTGTCTCTTTTTCTCTTAAAAAAACTGAGAAAGGGAGAGAGAAAGAGAGAGAGAAAGAGAGAGAGAGAGAGAGAGAGAGAGAGAAAGAGAGAGAGAGAGAAAGAAGGCAAGAAAGCAAGAGGTTGGCAAATCAACAACAGAAATATTTCAGACACTGCCCAAGTCATACAATCCCTAACTAATTTGGACTGAATCACATGAAAAGAAAAAGATATCTTGTGAAGAAAAGGCCACCTTTTTCCAATTACTTCACAGTAACAATTTAATGAGAGCTGTAAAATATAGTGCATATCTACCACTACATTACTGTAGTACTCAACACTTCTGAAACTCAGGTATCCAAACTTAAAAGCTTTCTATAATGCCTGTTTATCCAAATATTTTAGCATATGAAAAACTGTTCAAATGAGTAGTTCATATGATGTTTATGCCTCTGATTCTAAAATTATATATGATGGTCCTAATCTGGCAGATGTTTAATAACTCAGTCCCATTAAAACTGATGAAATTCTAAACTCAAAAAATTTCAGTAGAGTTTAATCGCAGAAACATTTAGTACAATAAAAGAAAATTACATAAGTTTAATATCCATTTTTCTTGTCTATAATTATATTTCCATTATATACTTCCTAGATTAAGCTAAATCTATACTATCTAATAAACATAATTATATGAAATGTTCATATAATAGACTAAAGAAAGTAACAATTAAAAGCCCATAATTTAGTTACTCAGCGTAACTCATCACTCTCAGAGAATGAAATACTGGATTAGTTCATTTACTTTCAACCAAGCACTAAGTACTCTTCTAGAAACAGATTCTATTTTCCTCCTTCAATTCTTCATTTCTTTTGCTTTTTATTTCCATTAAAAAAAATCATGCCTATCTTGTCATGGAACCTTGTTGTTGACCACATTAGAATCCTTTCATAAATAGTTTATAAAGTGATATTAAATAATTAAAAAGACTATTAACATGTTACTTCTTGTACTTAATAGACGTTTATAAAAATGATGTAATACTAAAATATCTACTAAATTTTTAACTTAAATAGACTATGTTTAGATGAATCTTTATTATATTTCTGCTCCTTTTCCCAGTAATACAGATGATAACTGTTGTCTGCAATTTTAAAACCAAACACCTTTGAAGGGTATTTCTTGTCTGTGTTGCAGTGTTGCTGCTCTCACCAAGAGCCTTCTCTTGCCTAAACTAATTTTAAAACAGTAGGGAAAAATTATATTTAACTAGGCAATAACAATGCAGCCTTGAAGATACTGTAGAAATTGCTTAGATGGTATCTGCACACCGATAAGGAGGAAGAAGAAGAGTGATCTGAGAAGAGCCTGTTTCAGGGGCAGCCTGCCTACAGGTCAGAAGAATAAATTAATTCTTGTCTTTGTAGAGCTTCCAGCAAAACATCCTACTATTTTACGCTTTAGGGGAGGAGCAACTTTTATCCAATTAAAAAGTTTTCATAGTTCTGGAGAATGAATGCTATAAAATTAAAGGAAAACCAGAATCTGAGCCTGAGCCAGTGGCTATTGAAAGCCAGTGGAAGGGAATTCCATTGCCTTCAATGGTCTCCGCACAGGAGCCTGTGTGTACAGTGTTATTTATGAACTGCATACATTAGCTGATCATTTGTTCTCAGCTTATTCTTAATCCGATTTTACAAAGCTAATGTTCATCTTCTAATGACAATCTAATCACTTGGTGCCATGTTTACTAGTGGGAATGAACCACAAGCCATGTCACTATAAGCTCAGGGGAGTATTCCAGTGTCTGGGAGGTTAAAAACTCCCTATCTGTAGAAACGGAAAACTCGTTTCTTAACTCTCTGGTACAAATTATTTCCAGGTGCTGATAATTATCACTCACAGAGCTTGATATTCTGAATTCAACATCTAAATATATACTTGACAAGTTAAACTTTTCATCATGTGCAACAGTCTCCTAAAGGCTGAGAAGGACAGGCTGCCAATGGTTGAAACCAATTTCACTTAAAATAGCAACACTTAATTACAAGTCTTGTTGTTTATTTCTTTTCAAAGTATTTCAAATATCTTTTCCCCAAAGGAAATAATATTGTATATTATTATACAGATAAGTATTATTGCATCTGCTCATGAACGAGAATTGTGAATAGCCAAATAATTACTTGTGAAGCCTCAGAAAGAACTCAAAAAAAAAGTCAAAAACTAATGTTTCCCATTATGTAGACTTCCTGCAGTTATCTTACTGTACACACATACTACATACATGCAAAATTCACATGAATCTGCATGCCTTAACAGACATGACAGAAAAGAAACACATTCAAGCATGTTTAAATGTAAGCCCTCGTGCTGACATAGTTACACATTTTTGTCACTAACCAGACAAAAAGTTATTTAAGAAGGTAAAAATGGGGTCTAGCAAGCACAGATTCAAAGGAATTTCCAGAAGGACCCTATAACCACACTAGTAAAGTTGTTGCCAGTTTTAACCTCCTGTGCAGCTTTCTGTAATCTTTTAGGAGCCTGCTTTTTGCCCATCTGACATGCTGTGAAAATGATCGGTCAATTAATTTTGAAGCAACTCTGACATAAGTTTATCTAAAAGGCGACCCAAGAGACTCTATTAAAGTGAACATTTAGCAAACGCCATAAACATGAGAGCATGCCACGCAGTATTACAATTATAAATAAAATGTCATATAGAGCTGCAAAGTTGCAGTTCCTGAGACCCTAGGAAAGATCAACCTCATGATCTGCTGGGGCAGGATTATTTTAACGGACATGCCTTAAATCAGGAAGATGTCTCTTTGCATTAAAGACTGCATTACAGGAGTGCGAAGGTGCTACTTGTTTCCCCAACAGCAAACACCTGCAGACTCCAAGCTCTAGGTACCTGCACTGTTACTAATGGTTAAATTAATAGTGGCAGGGCATGAAATTGAGTCCACTTGATCTTAGGGTCTCACAGATTAAAGTATTAGTCCACTGAACCATGTTACTAGACTTCAGTTTAATCTATTAGATACTTCCTTGTCTTTGTTCAATAAGCATGGTAGGAAAAAACCAAAATAGTAGAAATCTTGGAAGAGTGACAGGCAAACATGCAGAAATTTCAACAGACAGCCTAGTCAAAAGAAAAAAACTACCAAACACTGATTGTCTGCAAATCAAGCTACACTAGGCTGTGTTAGGCCAGATCCTCAGCTTGTATAAATTAAGAGGCCTCCAAGGCCGTGCAATTTTCATTTGTAAGGATATGAAAAAATATTTTTTATTACTTTGATGATTTCCATGCTAGAATGAAAACTCTAGGAGAACCACAAGGAAAACATTCAATTTCTAGCTGGATAAAGTGATGTACAGGCAAATTAAGTGACTCAGAATCACACAAATGTTTGAAGACAGAACAAAACACAAAATTTATCACCCTTTCAGTTCTTCTGTTCTCACCGTTAGTCTTTCCTTTACAGACCAGTGTACCTGGTGCCTAAAGAAGAAATACCATTTGTTAAACAACAGTTTGGGTCTTAAGCATGTATGCACTTCATGATTGTATTTTTATCTGCATTCACCCTACCTAATTCTACGGATTCACTGATACGGCCTTTCCAGGTACTTTGGTCACTGGGGAATTGAGACACCAGGCAGGTGAACACCCTTCCCAAAAGCACCACCTATCACCCTTCTTTCACTCACTGCAAGAGAAACCTTAACAAGCTACACTGGTTAGATGATTGTTATTGAAGAGGGTAGTTCAAACCTATGTCTTTTGCTCTATCAGGTGCCAGAAGTGAACAAAACATTATGCAAAAAGAAAAAAAAAAAAAAAAAAAAGTATGTTTGCTTATATGTAAGACTATGGCTTGAATTTCCTAGTTCACCAATTTCAAAACCAGAAGCTTGAAAGAGTACATAAACAAAGGCAGAGAACATGGGGGTTTAATAGCTTGCGAAGTGCAAGAGAAACATAAAAGAAATCAGAGATACCACTAGAATCACATACAACAAAAGAAATTCAAGCCAGAAATACCCAGAAGCTTATTTCCTTCATGATTCACAGAGCATATTGCAAAACGGCAGCGAGTTGGCATAAATTTGTCAACCTAAGCTCTGGTAGGAAATGTCTGATAGTAGGAGATCACCCGTAAGAGAGTAGAAACAAAATGAAGTAATAGCAAAGGCAGGTGGTGAGAGGCAGCAGAAAGAGCTGCTGTTAATAATCTATTTGGTCTCTTAATATTCTTTCAAAATGATCATCTTTCTTTCTCTCTCGCTTACTACACCATCACATACCCTTCAAGTTCCTCCTTAAACTGCATCCTGAGCACCGTTCCCTGTTTGTCTGACCTTTGCTCCAGCACAATCAGCCTGGGTATGAACACCCCCACTGCTCAGACTGGGGCTGCAGGGAACAAAGATTATGCTGGAGTAACCCCCCGTTTCTTTCCCGTTGGATAAAACATTAAATTTTAATTGCAAAGGAATTAAACAATGCCTCATAGCACATGACATCACTACATTTAATCATCTTCAACATGCTTGCACATTCACTCAGGACTTAAAAGGGATAATTCACTTCTGATAACAGGATCTTTAAGATTTACTTCTATACATTTACTTTTTTTAAAAAGGACAACATTCCAGCACCATTTCTTAAGATATTCTTAACACAATTTAGCAAAAGCTCTGTAATCCAATACTTATGAAATGAACTGTCAGGCATAAAGTATGCCAGAATCTCTTAAGTCCACACACAGCAGGATGCAAACCTAGTAGCAACTGTACTGAATTACAACCAATAGGAGAAGTCACAGGTCACCGAAGCCACACAGAGTCCTGCTACAGCCAACAATGAAACTTAATGTACTTTCCATGTCCAGAACCATCCGCTATAGAGCTTCTGTAAAACAGATTAATGATAATAGCGGCAGAAACTAGAAAAAAACTGCAAGAAATGGAAGCCCAGCCAATATTCCATTTGTAATTTGTCACACTATCACACAATAAGACTTCAGCATGAATGTGTTGCCAATTTACAATTCAAATAAGCTTCCTTGAATTTTTAAAAGAATGGACTGTACACATCAGTCAGTATGACACAAAAATGCCCTGTCAGGTTAATTTTAAATGCACCTTTTATTTGTTACTGTTATCTAATCACTATAATTATTTCTGATTTTTAAAAGAGGCGTAAATTATTAAATAAAATGCAACTCTTCATCCCTAACTGGAATTGGACTTGTTTCTGTAAACCTAACAGTACTCCCTAATTTTCCCTCATTTACAATGTTTTGACTTCCCACTCACTAGTTAAATGGTAATTTTTTTAGATGTTTTTCCACGTAAAAAACCCCCAAGATATAACCAGCAAAAGGAGCACATTTGGTTAGAGTTTTACATAAGGTCTATTAAGGCAATAACAGATTTGTTTCATTTACTTCAAACACCTATTGATCAGGCAAGCATTAGGAAAAAAAGTAAAGGTTTCTTTTCGTAAAAATTGTCTACCTAGAGTTGAAATTCCTCCTGGCTGTGAAATTCAGCAGATGGACTATCAGGGGGATGCATTTGGCTTACTGAAGACTGTTTCTGTTGGAAGGTGCAGTGCTTTGATGATGCAGAAAATAAAGCCCATGCTGTTTCTATGTTCTATTAAAAGGAAAGCCATTAAGATGGTAGTCAAGTGGTCAAGGCATAAAATTATACTTGCCAAAAATGCAAGTGGCAAAAAATATTTTTTAAAATATCATTTCATAAAATAAAAGTTACTATGAGTTTCTAAAAAAAAAAAAAAAAAAAAAGAAAAAAAAAAAAGGCAAAAGGCCATAAAGCCAAAAAATCCTTTCAGTACCCAAACACATCACTAGTTTTGACCATGAGAAGTCAGTGGCTCCAGCCACTTGCTTACTTAGGCATCTCTCCCTCCACCAGCTCAGAGTTTACCGCCATAGGATTCTGTTACTGGAAAGACTTTATATCCTGAGTTGTGCTGCAATCAGGGCTGATAAGATCTAAAGCTGCAAAGGATAACCCATGCAGCACTGTAAAATTTCAAACTGAGTTGTATCACCATGAGAAGCTCTAGTCATACTTTCTATAAATGAATTCAGCTTTAAAAATTTTCCTTCTTTCCTTGCCATATAAAGCTTTGACTGTCTTTTTTCTTCTAGACTCCATAGCCTGCTGCTCCCCAGTTATCATTAATTAGGTGTTAGAGCTATGCTCCACCTGCATCACAAAAACAATCTTTCTTCAAAATAATCAAAGGACTGATGCTGGGAGTTCTCCAGACAGAGACAGAAAGGAAAGGAAGATTAGGGGGAGGTTTATTTTTTGCCCAGATCATCTCAAGGCTCCAATTCATAACAAAGCCTCAAAAACCACTAGGTTGCCACAATAGAGAACAGGCAGGGATGTGGAGTAAGTGCTTGGAATGGGAGTGTCTTCAGGTGGCTTCAGTGTCATGGAAAATACTAAAAGATCAGGTGGATAGTTCCACCACAAGTTAAATAGTCAATACAGTATGTAATCATGTTCACTCACAGCATCTGCTAGGAAAAACAGAAGCAATTCATGTCCTTTTTAGAGCAACCTCTGTACAAGAGTACCTTCTATGACAGTTAACTGCAAACATCACACTACTTACCTGGGAAAAGGGTTCATTTCACTGATTTGTGTGTGATACCCTCAGTCATGCATGCTATTTAGAGAAAGACATTATTTTTCAGTGTCTTTAGGCAAGGCTACTTACAAAGGGGCATAGCAAGGCATTAAAAACCAGGGGGATCAGCTGGCAGTAAGATGAACAACATGTAGTAATTCATTAGCTTATTTAAACTCAAAGCTGTTTTACTCCAACTCAAATTTCTCATGACTTTGATCCTTCTTTTGAAACAAGTTTGGGTTTTTTGTTGGTTTTTTTTTTTTTAACTTTCATTTCATTATTGATTTATATTTATATACAGCTTATGGTAGGAAAAACCTTTGAGTCTGTTGTATGCAACCCCTGAATAGAAAAAGAGAGCATTTACACAGGGCGAAAAAAGTTTCATTTAATCAAAGTGTAGATTACATACACAGTGAATATCCTATATATTTTCCAAGATAGGATTAGTAACTAGGAACTCTGAAGTATTACTGCCAGTTCTGATCCTGATTATACTCTGTATACATTGGCAGGTCACATAACCTTTCTATCTCTGATTGTAAAATGAGGATATTACTTTATCAGCCTCACAGTAATGTTGTGAGGATTAGTTAGAGCTAGAAAAAGGACATACAGTGCTTTACTAAGTAAAATCCATCAAAAACACATGCACAGTAAATGACACCATGTAATTTGACCTGGACTTTAATTCAGTTATAGTCTATGATAGTCAAAGTCTTTTGGATAAACAAAAGTCAACTTATATTTCAACCAAAACGGGAACTAAACCTAAAATGGATTTTTACTTGAGCTTCAAAAAGAAGCAGTTATTTTAAAGGGTTGTTCCTATTATCTCTGTCTTTCTCTCTAATTTCTGGTTTTAACTTGTGGTCATAAGGAGCAGCTCTGATACCCTGTAGGAAAGCTTGTTCTTGCAGTTATTTCTGGCACATCCTGCAGTTTCAAGAGAGGTTTGGGTAGCTTAGCTAAGCATCTCAACTTTGCGATACTTCTGCAAATCAAGCCAGAGCCTGTAGCCTTCACCAATTCCTTATTGTAATGCTTTTATGCTCTCCAGTGCACAAGGTTTGTATAGAAGAAAATCTTCACATCATCTGAAAATGTTAAAGGCAAAGTGAGTACAAGAAAATGAGAATTGCAATTCCCTGGGATGACATTCAAGTGGATACTGAAAGAGCATGGAGTTCTTAATCCTAAAATTAGTCTTGTAGTATCTCCAGTGCATACCACCTGGAAACATATAGTTTTTCAAATAGACTAATGCAGCAGACAAAGAGCAGTGTTATTATTTCAGGGCTACAGAGTTTATCACTATCTAGTGAAATAAACAAGTCAGCTTATTTACTGGTCCAAATTATGTTTTCTGCAATGCTTTTACTCAAAGGTTTCCTTGAGGCAGTAAGATATTCACAGAGAAATTGGCATTCAGGCTTGTAAATGACAGCAGCTTTGCTGCCTAATCTGAGAATCACTCTTTTCACAGATCCGAGTCAGAACTAAAGTGAGATTTGTGCTGCTTCTGTAACTAGGGACAGTTCTGATTCTTCAAGCATTCTAATTTAATGCTGTCACTGCAGAGAAAATACATGCCTTTTCCCCACCCCTCACCCCTTTTCTATCAGGTTTTAGCAACACCTTCTCTAAACCACAATTTTAAAATTTTTAGCTGTTTGTTACAAAAACAAGTCTTCTAAACAAACTAGATCTAGATGTGCAGCCCATTTTACTAACACAGTCTACAGCTGGAATTTTTGATCCTTTGCAGGTAAGGACTTCCTCAACTTCAGTGGAACTATTGTTGCCCATCACCACTGCACTCAGTAAAACAGAAGTTAATTTTCCTTTTATGTAGTTTTCTATCATAACTGATACATCAGTATTAAAATAAAAACCCCTACTTTTTCTCAGTTACATACTTAGTAACTCCAGCAACTTATCCTAAGTTTAGTTCTTCTACAAGTCAGTAGGACCTCACAGATGAAGAGGTCATGCAGTAATTCACAGAAGAGGACTAACTGTGCTATTTGCAGTTCCAACTTGGCCAACCTGAGGAATATGTTTTTATGAGCTGTGTTTCCCAAATGATGGCATATTGAAAGGTAACCATGCCCAGTGAAAGAGGTAGTTATTGTCTGAAACTAATTTGATCACCCAGTGCAAAAACCAGTCAAATGTCAAAACACATAAATCCACAGAAAAGAAGAAAATTCATGTTTGTATATACTGCAAACATGTCTCCAAACTAAATCTATTGCAATGTGCAGTATAAACATGACTTGTATTAATAACCTATTTTCAAGTTATCTTTTGGTTAAATATGAGGTTTTATATTTAATGTATTTGATCACTCACTTTGCTGCTCCATTCTTCTTTCTCTTCCTCTGTTGGCAGATCATAGTTTGGCCTTCTGGGATTTAGCCTGAATGTGTTATAGCTATTCACTTCCTTCCTGCTAATGCCTCTTAACATTTTACTCTCCTTTCTAACTCCACAGTCTTCACCTATTTGCCTTATTCTTGATCCCCAATTTCCCCCATCCCTCCTCACTACACTTCTGTTCTGTTTCCTTTCTTATCAACTGTATCTATTTACATGCTGGGTTTGAAATTTTCCCGAGGGCTGAATGAACTGTTTGCTGTGTTGCTCTGATTATGAAGTACAACACACAACAATACTAATAAAGCTAAGATAGGGTAATTCAAATCTGTTGAAGAAAAACTAACAACAACAGAACACAATGGAATAATCATTCCCTTAACTCTGTGATTTCCCTGCAGCAGAAAAAGGCTTTCTGGATTACATACAGAATAACCTTGGCACAGCTTCATATAAGTGCTGGGGCCTACTAAGGAAATGTTTGATATAATGCCAGCAATGGGCAATAAAACTGAAGTAAATCAGATACTAAATGGGCAGGACACAGCTTTCTTTTAGGGCTGTACAGCACCTAGAGCATGCTCATCATTACCAGATTTTTTTCTTTTTTTAGATTTCTTTAAAAAGTGTTAACTATACTCAAAGTCAGATTCCTTTTTCATTAAGATGCAGTTTGCCTATTTCTCACCTAAAGTCACTGTTTAAAAATACAAAGTAACAGATCCTTCTTTACCAGTGATATAATAGAATGCATTAATTATTACTCTTACCTTAGAATTAATTTTATGCAAAACCAAGGCAATGCATCTTTTGTTTATAATCTTGGACTTCAATGATGGTTTCAATTAGAGTCTTTTGTTTATACACATATGGACTTCTGAGATTTATTTCCTACAATTATAATATTGTGTAGTGTATTCATAGTAATCTGAACTCCAAGGGCCAGATTCACAGCTCTGTTGCAGGTGAGCATAAATCTAATTTGTTCTGATTCTGACATGCACACTACTGGGGCAAAGAACAGAGTGGGCTTAACTCCATGAAGTTAAACCCCTGAAAATATCAGGTCGTTCAATCTAGATTTCTGTATAAAGTGAGGGATTACATTTCACATAATGATCTCCGTAGTGAGTCCAATACCTTGTATTTGTCAGAATTCTCGCAGAAAGGCATTCAGTCTTCATCTCATGTATCAAAAAATAGACACCCACCTTCCCATTCCAACAATATTTTTTTCAATTGCCACCAGTCATCACTACTTAAGTGTATACCATACTTTTCATTTGAATGCATTTAATTTTGACTTTCAACACTACTGGCTTTTTTCCTAACTTTCAAAACAAGCAGAAGAGAGTGGTGGCTATTAGTATCCAGTATTTGTTTCCTGTGAAGTTATTTAATGAATCAATTCAGCCTTCAGTTTCCTTGTTCTTAACAAAAGCAGATAATGGTCTAAAATTTATGTTCCTCTCTGTAAGACACTTGCTTCACTGAATTATTATGTGGCTCTTTCCTGCTTGTCCCTTCATTTTTATTTATTTTTAAAATTTATTTATTAGAAATATCAGTAATTCTCTAGCTAACAAAATACAATGCAATGGAGCAGAGCCAGATCTGGATTTGGATTTCAAGCTATTTGTGATCAAATATATGAAGACATATTGTAGAGTCAGCTAATTTAATTTCAATTTATTTCCATTACAGTAATTTTGTCCGCTAAAAGGGATGCAGAGAAAGCTGGATTATTTTACGCTGTTAAGTAAGACAAGTGAAAACAGTTTTCAGAGAAGAGCTGAGGCCACAGAGCACAAATGATAATGGATCTCTGTGTTTCAAAGGTGTTGCTGAATATTTTACTCCCCATGGACTGTTCATGTTGTTGAGTCCATGGATCAAGCAGAGAACATGGTCCTAAATGCTATCAGAGGAAGCCAGCAAGATAAATGCCATTTTCCTTTTTCATTGGTCATGCTGGGCATGGCCTATTATCTTTAAATGGACTGAGCAGTTACTGTAGAGAAAAGAACAATAATACTATCTCTACCCAGGCTTGTTATAGTCTCCAGGGCAAAGACTGTGAGACACTGCTGATAAACAAACCAACTGCAAAAGCTAATGTTGCTCCTCTGTAGACAAGACAGAAAAGGCAAATATTTAAAAGTGGGTCTTCATAAATTAGGATCATCCCTATCCCCAATAAGAAGAAAATTTTTCAGGCAAGTAAACTCTGCCCTAGTAACACATGTTCAGGACTTTTTTTCAGACTTAACACAAATTAAGGTCAGTGACTCTAATCCCTTCCATTGTGACTGCTTTGTGCAGTAGGAATGCAATAGGATAGAAGATGCTAATGAATGAAAAACTCGTTCAGCTGCAACTTAGATTCATTCATCTCATCCTGAAAAATCTACATACTTGCTTACGCTCATCTATATGCATCCAATATCATACTTGTTTCTCTCTTATATTTCCCTCTTTTAGGTCTTTGCTTCCATTCAGTGTAAGTAGTCTAGTTCATCAGCTGCTTTAAATTAATTTGATACAATTAACCTCAATCAGCCCCCACCTCCCATCCCACCACTGCTGGCAGTGCCCTCTTCTCCCTGTCACTGAATCATGTGTTGGGAAATAAGCTGGTAGGACGCTGTATCTTGCCACTGGTATTGAGGTACTGCTCAGCTGCTTTCAGCTCTTTCTCCATAATATTTCCATTTTTTAATTTCAATCCTTTCTTTTCAATTATAGTGTTTAAAAGTCATTCAGATACATGCCAATGTCTTTTGCTTTGTAAGAACAACCTTACACACCCCCCATCTTATCTACTCAAAACATGTGTGCCAAAGAATACTGTCTCATTCATCATTCTGACCACCTCAGGTTTCCTTCTCTGAGTACTTCCCACTTACTCCTCCACTAATATACAAAACCAAAAATCTCTTTTGAGAAGGAAAATCCTTTTCCTTTCAGAGACCAGGATTGAACACCTTTGTGCTGATCACATATTTTCTTATGTTATAAAGTCTTAAATTAGAATGAAACCTCCTCTGAGAAGGTCTTATTATGTATTGCAGTGTAAAAAGTTCCTAAACTGATTGTATCTTCTGAAAGCTACTACAGTTTGGACTGCCCTTACACAACAGGTAAAGATGACAGCTTGTATTTTGTTGTGGCTGTGGGGATGAATCCACCTGCACCAATGCAGAAAGGCAAATGTCCCCAGCCTGCAATGGGTCAGGTGGGAAGGCAGGAGGCTTGGACTTCCCTCTGTTCCACTGAATGGGGAGTTACAATCCCCTTTGGTTTCACTTTCTTACTGTCTCTACCCTCCACTGGACCTTTACAAATTGAGGAAGACTGGAATTTTCCAAAGGTCATAATTAGAAAATGCCAATTCACAGTAATCAAAATTTCCCCCAAAAATGTACCGGTTTGAGGACTACATTCACTGGGGTCAGGATGTAGCTTCCACACGAGAGAGCCAGAAGAGCTCCATATGGCAGGAGGTGTCCTCAGCCATTACTAATGGACGTTTGAATCCTTGCTCTTGTCCCATCCTATGACTTCCACAATCCAGGTGAAGTACTTAACTTACCCAGAGAGCTATTTTTCATAATATATAAATAAAAGTAAATACTTAGGTTTTATTCCAGCACAGGGGGAAAAGAAGTGAACCCTCAAATTTTTTTCATTTAGTCTTTTGTTTTAAACAGCTATGACGTTGCTGTGATGCTGCAAGCCCTCAAAATAGATATGGTAACATCGGAGAAAATAAGAGTGGGGAAAAGCCTTTTATGCTTATTCTTCATACAGCTTTGAGAAAAATACATAGTATCTTTTTTCAGTTTTCTATTGCAGATTTGCAAAGGTGTTAACAGGATTTGGCAAAATCTGTTCCATGTTTGCATCATGGAACAAGTGCTAGTGGTTTGTCTCATGCAGGATATCTGTTACATTCCCCTCAGCCATATTTCCCAGCTTTCATAGGTATTCCCTCCACTCTACAACAGCGCACTGCTAGCTGTGTACTGACCCATGGCAAATTTAATCACAAGAGTTTTACAATATTTGAGCCTAAGGATTACTCACAAACTTTGCATTATCATATGCTTCAGTAAACCAATTTGAAAAACACTGCTTAAGGAATGTCTTTATTCTCACTTGGGCACTCTGGCTTACACACTTAACATAAAATACAGTTCTGCAAGTAAGCTACCCTGAAGTCTTTGGAAAGAAATAAATATGTTTCTTTCTTGTGTTGACAATGGGAACAGCTCACTGCATTGAGCTGCCAATTGAGCAACCAAGTACTGATTCATTTCCCAAGACAGATTATATTATGATCAACAAAATGGTAAATCTGAAAGAAAGTGTGGTTCAAAAGTCACAGGCCTCCCTCTAGTCTGGAGACCTGAGTCTGAACTAAGTGGTGATGATATTTACATTTAGGAGTCTGATCCTTCTAAGTCACCTTTGAAAGCTGATTACTTGATTGTTCATCTCCATTTTTATGAGACACCACAACTTCTTTATTCTTAATGCAAAACTCACTGTTAAGTTACTGACAAGTGGCACTGAGCTACAAAAGTGTTATATTAATACAGATTATGCTGATTAATATGATTTTAAAAATTGATTCAATGGCACTCCAGTTTAAAACTGAGAGAGAGATGACAAGGAACATACAGAAAGGCAGAAGGTAAGTTTTGCTCCTTCCAGCAGATCTGCAGCTTACAAATGGTAATGCTCAGAATTCCTACAAGTCTTACTTTGTATTTAATAGGCACCTTTGAAGAGCATCTCTCTCCCAGTTTTAAGCAATTTATGGTTTAAAAGTTATGAAGGTTTTATTACATTATGGGCAGCAGACCCTGAAAAACTCCAATGCAACTGCTTTTCAGCCCCTGACTCAGGTCCTAGGAAGTTTTTCCATGTCGTAGGTTTGGATAACCAAATTAAACCATATCAGCTTTTCCTGGAGAGAAAAAAAAAATCCCAAACTGTAGAAATGAGCCATTATAGGGAAATTAAATGGTTCCCAGAGGCAAAAAACTGGCATTGTCCACACAGGCGTTTCCACACAGTCTCAAGTCAAAGGAATCTCAAAAGAGACGAACCAACTTTGCAGCAAAGTCCTCCAAGCTTCAGTAGGTCTCTAGGACACATAAAGAGTAGAAGCTTTATGATAAAAATATCTGGTTTTGCCAATTTTTTCCTGTTATCCCCCAATGTCCATGATGTAACAGCTATCCATGAGAAAGGAGGCCGTTAATAGTGTTTTTCTGAGGCTATGCTGCAAGCCACTGCAGAGGAGATTTGGGGGTGCAATTTTAATGACTGGACGTTGTCACATGGATATTGTTTGACTCTGTAGGAGTCCATTCTGTTTTAACCAGCCCTAATGAAATGTCACAGCATGAAGATTTTGGAGATAGCTAGAATGAAAAGGACAGTTCTAGAGCAGAAAAGCATTATCTTGATCTAGTGGAAAGATACAGGGCATGGGTAGAGGGGATCACATGGGTTTCTAGATGAACAGCTGAATTTATCAAAATAACATATGCTAAAATATGTGATAAAAATCATTTACAGATAACCTAAACGAACAAAACCAAATTATTCATCAGGAAACTTGCCACATCTTCAGTTTTCTTTTATAAAACAGGCTTTCATAATCAATTTCACAGCATTTGTCATAGTTACATTGTTCCTATCTACATTTATTTCTAAGTTGTGTGGGTTTATTTTATTACTCTGAGTGTCAGGGAAAACTGAGTTTCTCATGTTATTCATAATGTGGGAGAATCTGGAAGACTATATCAGCTCAAGCCCCAAAAAGCTCCCAATTCCAAATAAAGTTTAAAGTTATTAATTCTAGGTAAAACACAGCATTGCTATGTAACTACTGTTTCCCTGCTCTGATAAGCACTATCATTTCAAGAAGCCTCATTCAGAGCGCTTTCCTCTTTGGTTTTTCACAGAAATGAATGTATTACAGTTGATAGCATAGGTGGTGGGAATGAGAGGAAAAAACAACAAAAACCTAGTCATTTTTTAAAGAGCAAGTGTGAAAAATGCATGCTAATGAGGGTGTCATCAAAAAGCACTGTAACTCCTAGAGGTTATCCAAGGAGACCCTTGAGAGTTCAGAGAAACAGAGAGATTATTAATATTATGATGTTTCCAGCTAAAATGACTGAAATGATTACTCAGGGATTGAGGGGAAAGCCATTCTTATAGATACTGATGGACATCTTCGCCAATAAATGCTAAAAAATAAAATTCTGCAGAGACATTACAGTATAAGGCAAACATCTTAAAGGGTAGCCATCAAATACAGGTTTGTAACTTGATTCAAAGAGCATGTACATTCACCTCTTAATTTATTTACTCTTTGTTAGAGCTGTACTACTAACTCATCAAATAAACAAGATGGTCAGTTCACTTCATCCCACCAGGCAGTGTCAGTTTTTAGCAGGTGTGCCTGAAGGACTCTTCCTTTCTGCTCTTTGAATCATTCTGTAGACACTAATGAGCATCCCTCTTCAGCTTTAATTATTGGCCCCTGACAAGTCAACATAATAGGAATCAGCTTAACCAAGCATACTCCCCAGTGACATGTTCAATTACTCAGGTTGTACTTCTCTGCAAGAGGTCTGAGGGGTTGCTAATTTAACATTGTCAAAAAAATAAACAGAGGTATTGGTTACAGTTTATCTTTTGACCTTTATGTCACCAAATCTAGCAAGATACCTCCTTCTGGAAGGGAGCAGAAGATTAAATACTTAATAATTACTATTCTGGTTTTACTTTTAAAGTAAAATTAATTATTAGCTGCAAATTATTTAAGACAAGCCATGTTTTATGAAGAGACACTGACACTTTGACAACAAGTGTTTGTTGATGCATGATTATATTTATAAACCTATTTGTTTTTCAGTTTTATAAAATACAACTGATAGTATTTATTCATTCACATTTATTGCAAAGAAAAAGTACCAGGATTAGTTAATTTCTGCTTTTGGCAAACACAAACAGCTACTTTTCACAACCAGAAATATCACTGTTAGAAATGTGACTGGGAAGGCTTTTATTTAGCAAGCTCATTATTGAGAAATTAAATGGCTTTTTGAAAGAAAAAAGAAAGACAAAAACAGGAGAAAGAACAGTCTCAGTAAAAGGTTATTTAAAATATGTTTTAATATTCTAAAACATTTTAAATTTAAATATTTTAGTAATAATTTAAATATTTAATATTTAATATTAAATATTAATATGTATTTGGAAATGTTTTAGGACTTCTTAATTTCATTGGATTTAATTCAAATTTTGTAAAACTAAATCGAAATTAGATTCAGTTTTTAGAAGTCAAATTATCATTTAATCTGGCCTCAACAGATAACAAAGGACCTAGAACCTTGGCCAATAGTGTCAGCCTCAAGTATCTCATTTCTGGTGACCAGAACAGGTTTGTTGTCATCTGTTTGGTCAGCAAAATGGTGTTTTCCTGCAAAAGCAACTATACTGTCACTTTGAACTTCTTCTAAACTTCTACAGATAGAAATATAAATGTTTCTCTTTTTAGCTTTGTTTGAATATTTAACAGAAGGCTGAAATTTTAGCATCACTTTACAGAATAGTTCCAAAGGTTAAAAATATTCAAAAGCTATTCAAAAACTCAAATTCAGGTTGAGACTCAAGAAGAGATATACATATGCTTCTTAAAATAAGCTTATATGTTTTGTCATTATTTTATTTTATTTCAAAAAGTTAGGAAAGCAGAACAAGTAAACAGGCAACCAACCATAGGAAAAGTGGCAAAGAAAGGAAGTTGAATCCTCACATGAGTTTCAGTGAAAATTATCAGTATGATTTTGTATTGTTTCCCTTCTCAACACATTTCACAAAAAATAAAATCTGAATTTTGCAGTACTCAAACACTGATGCAAAAGTCTCACATTTCCTCCCTGTAGCAATGACCCTTCCTCCTCTCTGACTGTGCTATTTACGAAACATATACTAAAGCATGTTTGGTAAAACATATACTTAATGCATATCATTAAGCAAGCACTCATTTTATAGTAAATATCTGTGTAAGCACTTTGGACCACAACTAAGAATTCAGTAAAAACACGGACAAAGGACTTGGAACATGGGAACTTCATGCATAAACCTTGGCTTGGGTGGAAGCAAGACCACACCTTGTATCTCTTACTATTTCACAACTATACATTCAATATCTTCCAAACTTTTGATCTTCTTCCATGTTTGTTCCACTGTTCTTATACAAAAACCCCACATTTGAGTATGGTTTAATTTTTATGTTTGGCAACATCCTTCTTAATAAATCCAATAGATTTAGTTCAGCTCATGATCAGTATTACTTTTTTTTTTAATAGACCATGCCTTGTATAGCTGTAAAAATGAAACTTGATTTTACTAGACTGAAACATAATAAGGAGAGTTATTAATTGTAATGGCTGATTTTTTGTGAAGGTGCATCAGTAAAAAAAAAGCCATATGTCAGGCTCAGTTTCTGGAGCTCACAGTAAGTTCTGGGCAATAGAGTGGTTCCGAGCAAATGATGAATATGCACTATGACAAGCATACACAACAGCACAGTATAAATACATAGAATCAGTTCTCATCTCTAAAATTTCTTCACAGATAAAAATTTAAAAAACCCACAACTAACCAAATGAAAACAGACAAACAAACAAACCCCCCAACCTAAAAATAAAAAACCCCTAAAAATAAAAACTTTACTGCGAGTAGTAATTCTTATCAAGCCCAAAGTATCCTTGGTAAACAGTAGAGATTAAAACTTCTGCAGGATCCATGACATGCCCAGCAAAGCCATAGCACAGTTACATTGGTGTCTAACAGCAGACTGTGAGAGTTCTGCAAACAAACACCATATGGAAGAAATCTGCATTTAACCTAAAGCTCTCCAATTGCCTGGGGTTTAGATGAAAAGATCTTTCTAGGATCACAGAAATTATTCTTCTGGTTTTGAGCTTTACAAATCTAACCCTAGGCTCCCTTTACTGCCAGTGGAAAGAGGCAATTCAAAACCTAAGTATTCTGACATCTCCTAGAACCAAGTTCTCTCTTGAATACTCATGTGCTTTGGTACAAGGCGGTGGGAAATGAGGATACACTGTCAAATGACAGAAGACATATCAGACACTTTCATTAGGCAAGGAGATCTTTTCACATCGAGCAATCAGGCATGTTCCCAGCTAACTAACATTTTGGAAAACATTAGGTAAAATTAATCCAGTCCTTTAAATTAGACACAGTAGCTCTTTTTTCCTTTTTTTATTTTGTTTGTTTGTTTGTTTGTTTGTGTTTTTTTCATTTTAAAGTAGAGAAAAAAGGTTTTTTTATCAGCCTGGAGATTGCAGAATATGCAAGAGCGGAGCAGAAAGCACAAAACATGTAGGTTGCTTAGGTACTGACACATTACAAAGGAGGCTCTCAGTACGTTTTCTTTATCATCATAAAGAAATCTTCTCCAAATAACTGTCAAGAGTGGGAAGCTTAATCCACAGTGACTTAGTCATACTTTCAAATTAAAGGTAGGACGCTGCACAGAAAGCAGTAAAAAGAATCACTCTTCTGGTATGTTTTCATCCTTGGACAAAAAACAACACATCTCTCTAATTTTCAGGACAGGCTGACATGTCCTTAACGATTAGCAATTATTCTTAATTCTCCACAGTGAGAACAAGGCTAACTAATTGTAAAAAAAAACCAAAAACACCCAAACAAAAAAGAATCTTTTCTAAGATCTCTACGTTTACAGCAGTGGATGAAAAACAATCTTTCATAGTATAGTCACTCGCTTAATCAACTAAATTAGAGGCAAATACGTCACGGTGTCAGCTTCTCAAAAGTCTCTTCCTACCGATGATGCTACACCAGGAAGGTTAATTCTCCCAACAAATCAGACAGACCGGATTCCCGTTTCTTTTGGTGACTTTTATATGGCTAGAGCAGGTCCTTCAAAGCTGCTGCACTGTGACCTTTTACTTTCAGCAGCTGTCTGCAAAAGGGCCTCAGACAAACAGTTCAGAATCAGGGCATGACATGGAAATAAGACTTCACAGCCTTGGGCTAATGTGGCTCAGCACAGGATAAACAATTTTTTGTCTATCTTTCAGGGTTTATCTCTTTCATGACTCATGTTGAGTAATTGTTTCCACATCCCTTTCTGTCATAAGGGACAGGGAACATGCTTGTTCAAGACAAGAGCTTTACATGGAATTTAGGAGGAACAGGACACAATCTAGAGCTCTTGCTACTAAACCTTTGGTTTGATTGGCTTTGTTCTTCTCCCTTTCATCCTGCCCCTCATGTTTCAGCCAACAGTCCAAGCTGGTAGCTGATTGTAGAACATTGTATATGAGGGCTCTGAAATTCGCAGTATGACTGCTGGCAGTGATAAATGAGAGTTATAATTGATATATCTCATTTCAGTGCATATAAGCAAAATCACACACTGATAAGATAACATATAAAGAAAATGGGTGAATGTAATCTCATTCTTCATTCAGAAGATAGCAATCTCATTTCACTTTTGTTATTGAACATGAAACATAACCTTAGCCTGAGAAAAGAGGAATTTAAAATCTTCCCTTCAGAAGTTCTACCAAGAACAAGAGCATTGCGCTTACATCATATGAAAACACACCATGAAGTACAATTCAAGAAGCCAGCGTACCAATAGGATCTTATTTACACGTTCTACTGCTTTATTATGTATTTATATTAGTACATTGATTAAATCTTATCTCTTGATTCTATTATCATAATATGCCAGTTAAAAAAACAAACAATCTCCACCCCCAAATGGGGGGAGAGCAGGGGGAACACAAAACCACAAGAAAAGCATACCAGCAGCATCAAACCACTCATACTGGAACTACAAGTTCTCCTGGTTCATTAGCCAATACTGAGCTCCAAAGCAAAGGCAGATTTGATGATACATAACAATCTTTTGTGTCAGCATGTGAAAGTCAATCACATACCATTTACAGAGACAGGCAAAAGGAAACATGGCTCAGGGAAGAGCTGGGGGCTCCAGGTGCAGTCCAAGAGGCATTTGTGAGACCGATGCCACAGAACATCTGCAAACCTCACCACAGGTCCAGCTCAGCCTACAGTGAAATCCTTAGCGTCATCTCCCATCTACTGACCTCTCTGAAACTCTGCTTCTCTACCCAAGCCACAGCATGGCTTTTGTGGCACTCATGTCACATGCAGTCTGATAGAGACGGGGATGTTAAATATGAAGACATTTAGAATTGGGAAGGAGAAGTGTTAGGTCCTTCAGAGAGGAAAGGACAGAGGACAGCAAGCTAGATAAATTGTCACAGGTTACCCTCCTGTAGTTTTCTGCTGATGACCACATTTGCAATCTTAGTACATGTCCAAACTCAAGATCAGATGTAGCAAAATACAAACTCAATTACCTAGCAATACTTAATTTGATCCCCCTCAAAGACTACTGAGAAGAGCAAGTGAATCTAAAATAATCTGTGAAAGAAATGGGTGAGAGGGGGAAGGAATTGAAAATAATTATTTTTCTCAATCTTTACTAAAAGAGCTTTCACTATATTTAGAGATGGGGAGATATCCTGATATTTCAGTGAAAAAAATTGAGAAAACGAAGCTTCCAAAGCAGCTTGACAGCTGTTCTGCAATGCACACTCAAGCACTGTGCCCAGATAGGTAAGAGATGTTTGCATGTTATTACTGATTAACCCATACAATATTTCACATGACATTTGCTCAGCTGAAGCGATTTTGGAGCAAATAATAAAGCGAATGAACAAAGCTACAGGAACACAGGAGTAGTAGGTTAAAAGTCTTACTCCACATAAAAGCAGTTCTCTGTATCTACTTTTTAATCTTTTTTTGCAATATTTTTTTTCAATCTTTTTCTATATCATAGAATTGGCAGCATATGACATTTAGACAATAATTAATTTTTCAGCTAAGTCCAGCAGGTTTTGGTTACCCAGTTATCCATATCTAAACTGATGCAATGCAGATGTACAAGTCAGTCCCTTTAATACCTACTTCATTAACAATAAGCTCTTCAGTGTGAAAGTAGAGGACTCTGCTCCCACATAACTATCTAATAAACCATCACGGTTTTTCAGAGCTTTCATATGAATGTGGAAATACTATCAGATGTGTTAGGCATGACTTCTTTTCTTGCTACAGTTCTTTTATATACGAGCACAGGGGTACAAAGCATCATCAGTTTAATGAAAGACAGGAAGAAACTTTTCTATATCAAAGAGTAGTAAGAGGAAAACAAACAAAGCAAGTACACATGGAAATCAAGAGCAGTCATGGCAAATTTTTCTTCTCACAATAGCCAGAAGTACTCTAGTTTTTCAGATTCCTAAAAAAAAAAAAAAAAACAAAAAAACCCAAGAACAAAAAGACCTAGAAAACTGCCTCATTAAAAATAGTTTCTTCCTCTTGTTTTCCAGCTATTCTTTTTTTTTTCCTTTTAACAATTTCATAATGCAAGACCATCACACACTGCAATTGATCTTGTAGGATGGAACTATTTAAATTTGCTTAGATTTCCTTTCTTTTTATAGCTAATCTGGTCAAATGATATAAAGAGAAAACCTGACATGATGTAAAAAAGTGAAGAGCATGGATGGAGTTAAGCAGCCTGCCTATGTAAGATGCACAGAGAAGGTACCACCCCCCATTAGCACATACTTCCTTTTGCTAACACATATGAAAAAATAATACAAATAAAATAAGGTGGGTCTGTTCCTGCAACTACAGGCACCTATTACTGGATAGAGAGTTATCAAACAAACTGAGAAAGGACAGTTTGGTGGTTGACATAGTAAAAAACATACCATGTTTAAAGTCCATCAGAACTTTCAGTGACTATCTGTAAGGAAGCACTACAAAGCTTATTATATTATTTCAGAAATATGTCACCCTCAGTAAATCTACATTGTTAAGAGATATATTTACAGAAAATAAATAAATAAACAAAAGTTTCATTCCTGTGGTGCATGTATGCCTTCAGGAGGAGACTTGTTCCTATTAGAGATGCAGCTGAGTATCCCTCCCTAAGAGATACAGAATGATCCCCTTTAAAAGACTTTAATATCTAACAGAAATTTTAAAAATAACATGCATTCAAAAGGAGAAGGAAACAGAGCATATATGATGAAGAAAGTGCTCCATGTGATGATAGGCTGACAGACTGCAACATCTATCTTCACCTTGAGGGACATGTAAAGAGAAATTGGAGTGTGTAAGCTCAGCATGTTTTTGGAGTTGATCCCTCTACAAATGTCATGCTCAATTGCAGTAGATATTTATATACATTGGAGGTGAGGCACTGCAATGGGCATGCACTGTACATGTTACTATGCCTGTATCACGCTATCTATTTTCGTTACCCTACATAGCATTAGAAACAGTGAATATGTCTGTGACAAACCACCTGGATAGACTTACACACAGCCCAACTTACTGAGAGTCTCACAGACTGCCTATAAGAAAAGTATTCTGTTCATTAAAAGAAGAGGCTGGAAGTTTCCCTAAAATGTGGATTATGGTTATAAAAATTAATGCCTTCCTTTGTTTAGAAATACAGGGGACTTCATCAGCCATCCCTGTAAGTCCTACGGCAGTGTTACATTCCATCTTCTTTTATTTGTGAATAATAAAGTTAGTCAACGTGACGAAAAATACAGAGTGTTTCAGAAAACAGTGTTCTTACCAACCTCAATCTCTCTTTTTTAATGGGAACAATGGAACATGAAGAGAAAGAAAAGCAGCGAACTATGTGATTGTAACAATGTTGATGGGTGCTTTCCGTGCTGAGACCCTCAGACAAAAAATCCTTCTGGAAATGTGTGATCGTTTTAATTTTACTATCCACAGATAGTAAAACACAAAAATACAGTGTAACATTAAGGATGTATTCACTTGCTGGGGAATCCATCAAACTCAAACAGAAGTGTAAAGACTCAGGTGGACCCTCAGCACTGAAATAATGCAGCGAAACCCTGGCACCAAATGCTTAAGAATAGATACAATATGGTTAGTAAATGGAACAAATCCAAAGCAACTGTAAAAATATGTGAGAAGATACATATTTACATGCACACAGATTATATGAGCATCATTTTTAAAGCAACTATTAAATGCTAAACACATTAACCACTGGCACTAAATTCCAGCTTCCCACCATTACGTCTTAATCCAAATAATATTAAAAATAGACATCAAAATACATTCACTCTAGGGTCAGTGAGATAAACATATATTTGTTTAGACTAATAAGTAATTTTTAATCATTTTTTAATCTTTTTGAGTAAAGTCTTTTAAATCAATAAGTATTGTAGTTACTTGGTATGTCTTTATGCATATATTCCTTCCTTTCTCTACCTTTAAGCTGATGCTGAAGAGTCTTTGTAGTATGAATAATAAATAAAAAAAGAGAGAAAAAAAGAAAAAAAAGAATTTTCTGTAATGCTTATATGGTGATAAAAAAGGAATTTTATACATTAATTTTTACAGAGACAAGAACAACAGTTCAGTCCTCAGTGGTATGGATGCCCACCTTGCAGAGCACATCCTGGCTTTCAGTTCTGTCCAACAGTCTCTAAAGCCTGAGCAACATTATGGAGCAGTTGTCAGGAGTGAAATCTAGCTATTTCAATCTGACTAAAGCACTGATTTAAAAAATTTTAACCCTCGGGTTATGGTTTGTTTCAGCTGGATAAAAATTTATTTAAAATAAGTTCATCAAGTCCCTTGATTTCTGTAAATTGTGATAAAAATTATGAACAGAGCCTTACTGATTTACTCCTAGGATTGTTGTTTGGGGTTTTTTTAATATTGGTAAATGCAATGCAAATTTAATGGTTGCTCAAGGTCAGTTAATATTGTGCACTCTGAAAACATACTGAAATCTAAGCTTCAAGGGGACAGACAGGGCAGGGGAAGGAGGAGTGTCATCAGTTTAAATACTCGGTGGATATGCACAGCACAGTCATTCTGAACAGCGCCAAGCTGTCCTTTCTTTGCCTACCTGTTCTGCATCATTAAACTGAACTTCTTATAGACACCTCCTACTTTAATTAGCAAGTATTAATATTTGCAGCCATTTGTGAATGAGGTGGGACTGGTGTGCCAGAGAGGATCTGCTGGAGATGTATCTCTTCTGTTTGGTTTGCTAGTCTGTTTGCTTTTAAAGAAAAGAAGGAATGGCTTAGATGGGTGAAATTTTTGAGTTTAAAAGTCCAGGTGATTTCAGAGCACTTACTGAAACCACAGAGATCTTGGAAGATCTGCTAAGAAGCTTTAGCCAGGTCAGACCCTCTCAACACCCTGCATATGAAATAGTGAAAATAAACTGTCTTCTGACCAGTATGGACCAAAAAAACAAACAAACAAAAAAAAAAGACAAAAATAACCCCTCTTATTCCTTAGGAAAAACCTACTCAAAAGACTTGGCTGACATAAGAAGGCAAGAGAGCATTTCCTTTGCAGACTGCACAAACCGCAGTGGAACATAAAAGAAACTCGTCTCTGACATATTCTCTAAAGCTCACCACCAGACCCAACATTAAGGTACCAGTAAGTGACCAACCTAATGATTTTGCACAGTTGCAGCGTAACATCTACAGGATGTTGACAATATTGCACTATTTATCTTTAGTCACAGTGCTGAGTTGTTCTTTAAGCTCAGAATAGAAAACACTACAGATACTGAACAAGGTTCGACTGAGGTTTTAAATGCCGTCATGCCACAATGAATTCCATGGTCTGTGGGATTGCTTTACAATCCAGCTCGGGGGGGGGGGGGGGAACTAATCCCTGGTTGGGACTTCATAAATATCACAGTTAAAGAAAATTACTTTAAAATTCTGTACTAACATTAGGCAGCACTGGAATTAACCACAGTCCTAATTTTAGACTATGTCCTACAATCTCCAGATGAGCTGTGTTTTACATCAAAGGAATTCCCACCTAATGTACAACAATGTGATTACGGGTCAGAGTGGCAAATCTGAACCTTCCACTCCAACCATATTCCTTCTCCCTGTGTCAATCCTCAGATGAATCCCAATTCTGCTCTGTCCTGAAAATAACCAGCAGCAATGTCCTGAGGTGACAGCTGTCAATAGCCAAGCTCTCACCACACTAGTCACCACTGCTAATTAATAGCTCTCCTTTGGCCTGTTGATGTATTGAAGTTCAACAGTCATAGATGGCTTGTTAACAGCTATGAAATCTCAAGATGGCAAGAGAAAATGATTCATTGCAAGGATGATAAGTTCAAGTAAATTGCCCATTTGCGTTTTTTTTTTTCATTTCTCTCATTTTTTGATAAAGCAGAACCTTTTCTATATTAGCATGCCTTATCATATACATTTTACACACTTGAAATTCCTATTTATTGCAGGTGTTTTATAGTAATGGTATTTCTGGACTTATGCAGCAGTTTCACTTCAATACTACAAAATTAAGAGAAAAAAATTAACATAGCGCAAAAAAAATCTGAAAATTCTGAAATTGTTGTAACCAATTTGCTTGGTAGATTTTATTTCCTTGAAAAACCTGATCTGAAAATGTTTCAAGACACTCCACCTATAAGAAAGGCATTGATGTGTATATGATAATGTTTAACACTGCAGTCTCCCAATATGAGATCTTTATTAGACAAGTGAACTGATACCTATGGCAACTGTGATCTGCTGAAGGACAGGAAATAACAAGGGCCCAGTTTATCTACTGAATACGATCTTTTCCAATGCTTCACAATGCTCTCTCCTAAACCGCAGGGATAATAGCACTAATAGTCACAACTCCACCAGGGATTAACAGCTCATTCCAAGCAGATTTCCAAAGTACAGGCTTGTGTCCATCCTGGCAGCAACTTGCATTCAGGAACAAATACTCTTAGCTTTGGAAAGGTAGTCAAGTTGGACATCAAATACTGCATTAATTATTTGATCAGTGGGTAAATAAGGCAATTTTCATTTGCAGTCTTGCTGCTCTGGTCAGCAAAAAGCTTTCAATTATCTGACCTATTGCAAATAAGTAGGCAAAGTCTGCTTCTTTTTTCCTCAGAACCATGCTAGTTTTGATTAAAATTTATGCTATTATTCCAACAACTACGTACTCTGACACAGACTGATATCCAACCTAGCAGGGGCTATTAAGGAAAAGGGGAATGGGGAGAGGACTAAGCGTTAATGCATTTTTGTATTACTAAGAATTACTTAGGCAGTCGTAAAGGATAGGGAAGTGAAAAACAAGAAAAGGGGGGAGGGGACGGGAGAAAGAAGAATTGGGGGGGAGGGGCAGAAAACAATGAAAGCCCACTCCCTACACAGAAACACAACAATGAAAACAAACAGGGGTCATCAGAAGGGAAGTAAAACTAATATAGACCGTGGTGAAAGAGCTATATAAAAGGCAAATATACCAGCGTCAGATAATACAATGGCAATTAGCCAACGGTTTAAAGACAAAAGTCTCACATCAAAAGGAAAAGGATTTAGAAAACATACATTATCTTGCTTCCCAGCCCTCTAGGAACCAGGGCATTTACCCTGCAACAAGATCCTGGTGGTGTGGCCATTTACATCTTACGGGTAAGTAGACTTGGGGTCCGAGCTAATAAATTATTCAAGCAAGAAAAAACATAATATACACTGAAACTAGCTTAGATCCATGAAGAATTCAGAGCAAAGATGGTCCAGACAACTGTGTATCTCATGAGAAGAGTCCAACAACACAACTCTTCAACTGCATTTTGCATCCAATTCTATTTCCCGTTTTAAAAATACCAGGCAGCAAAGGACAACCAAGTTAAAAGCAAGCAGTCTGAAGGGGCACAGGAAAATTTTAACTTTGTCATTTTCTGGTTTTGACTGCCAACTCATAATGCTTAAATGCTACCTCACTGTAAGGATATATTTTTTTGATGATGATGAGACTGATAACCATTATGAAAATTTATATCTCAAAAGCCTGAAGCAACACACTAGATTCCAAGATTATTTCATGCTTAGAAGTTGTTTAACAAAATGCAAAGTGGTCTTGAAAGCATTGTAACTAAATTTTTACTGGAATTCGCCAAGATAAGCACTCTATTTTTAAATGTATAATCAAAGCACAGAAAGGAAAGATGAAAACATGCATAAAGCCAATCCTCATGGATCAACACCAATTCACATTAGGTTCTTAAGGAACATAAGACAACTGACAGAGTCTGCTCTGATTTTTGTATTTTAGTCACTGGCTCAACATCAGATTGTATCTTACTGTCAAGGTTCTTGCAGATAATTAGCACTAAGAAATAATGGCCTTCAAATTCTGTGTTTATTACTGTTTTATTCCAACTGAACATAACACTTGGCAAAAAGAGGACTCTCCCTCTTCCTTACAGCATTTTTCCTCCTTCCTGTCCCCTTCTCTCCCTCCAAAAACTTCAAGCCAGACTCTGAAGTCAGTGGACCAATGAAATAAGTCACAACAAGCCTCTGTGCAACGTGTCCCTTCTGAAGAAATTCATTTGCCCTGCCTGCTTAGCTGGAAAGGCAGCTTTTTGTCCCTCACTGCAGGTGCTGCATTGCTTCTTGGTTTTGTGAAGCCAAAGTTCCCACTCCCTTCAAGCAATATTGCTGCCATTTTCTGGCATACTCTGATAACCTGGGTGACTCGTCAAAATGTATTCCAGCAGCCCCCAGCCTCAAACCCAAAGTGATTTATGCAAACCTCTGTGGATCTACTTCCCATGAATGAAAGACTTAAATCCAAAAGACCTCTACTAATGCGCAATTGCAATTAACGTGAAGGTTGTTAACCGAAACTGAAGAGTATAGATGTTGACTTCTAAACCTTTTTGGAAGCAACTCACTTTAACACTATATGGAAGAATGGCAAAGAGGTTTAAACGGGCTTTTCACGTACCACGCCCTGAGGTAATAAGATAATGGATTGTTTCCATTTCCAAAGGATGTAACTTACTTTAAAAAACCAAAACAAAACAAAAAAAATTTGTAAAGAAGGGAGGATATATTCCTTATAAAAAGAGAGGATTGCATATCTTATTTGCCTTCCTATGACACCGCTGACATCAACAGTGAAGGCATGACTACATGCTAGTGTTTTGGTGTGTTTTTTTTCTTCTCCATTAGTTTTATAAGATTGGCTAGAATTTACATGAAAGGTTGTTGATTACCTAAGGCAAATAGCACGATCAAATAGACTAAATTAAAAGCAACCAGCCTCAACAAGCTAGACACAGAAGGTGGATTCTATGAATGACATACTCTGCTCTACCTGCAGACTGTAAATCATCACAGGCTCACTTGACAATGCCAGGCATAGGCCGAGCAGCATTAAAACACTGTGAGTCCAAACACTCGGGGTTTTTTTCCGAACCATTAGACTCTTGGAAGTGGAGAGTGAGGGTGTTTTTTCGAATGAGTCCCCCAACCCCCATCCCCCTCTTTCATATTCAAACACTTTGGGCAAGGCAATTTGACACTGGTTTCTGTAACAAACCTGGTCAGGCAGGATTTCTCACACACCCTGCACAAAAGCCTAACCTCTCACAAAGTACTTATTGGAGATTTACGTCAAGGTTGAGTGAACTGCAGCCAGGGAACTGAGCTCAAAACACTGTGTGAAAGGCTCTGGTGCTAATCACTAAACCAGTGGGTTGGCTAGAGAGGAACTGGGGAGGGGCAAACAATAAACAAATAAAAAATACTCTTTGTAGTATATAATTTCCAATATTCAGCCACAATATTACTGGGGGGGGGGGGGGATGAATCACTTGTAATTGAAAATTTCCTCTAATTATTGTAATTCTGAAACGGTTTTACTAAAAAGAAAAATCAGTTTCTATATTCACTTATTTTCCATATTTCCAATGTTATATTAAGGATGACTAGGCGATGCTGTAACTCAAACACTGATCTTAGTTGTTGCTTCTGGAGACATCTTCCAGAGCAAATCAAGTGTTGGATTTATTTACCACTGTCAGAGGTGAACTCCATTAGATAAGCAATCAGAACAAAGTGACTCACAAGCACTGATAGACCTCATCCAGGTTATGATAGCAGGACCTTGTTAGAACATTCACTAACTTGTTCTGTCCATCCAGCCATAGACAAGCCGTGCTGTTGTGTCTAAGTGTAAATTAATGCATTAAGGGTTGACAGGACACGTTGCCTTGTGTTCACTGCATTTGAAAAACCATCTAACCTTCTCTATCACTTCATCTTTAAGTTCTGGGTTAGATGTGGTTTTTACACTTAAAACAGTATATTACACAGCTAGTTCAGCTAAAATGAATTCCAAGGGGGACTCAGATGTTCCCCAGACGTGCTCTTTGGTCACCATTTATTCAGAAGTGAGTTCATATTCATCCAAAAGTCCCTGTTTCATATCTAAATAGTGGAAGACATTTAGAAATTCCTTTAATAAAATAGGATAAGAAGAAATATTCTTTAAACCCTAAGTAGACTTCTCATCTTAAATGCTGCGAGATCCTACCGTAAAGCTGTACTAAGATTCCCACATTACAATTTTTGCAAGCTATACACGGGCCACTTTCCTCCCGAGAGGTCACAGCAGCCAGACCTCTGACCCAGCAGAGCCCTGTTGTTCCCCCTGCAGGTTTACAGTGGATGGGAAGGTAAATATTATTTTCTCCACTGTGATACACTGTTGCACTAAATTTGATCTTGTTTTGTAAATGTTTTAACATATTGTTAAAAATGCCATTATTTCATAAAACAGTGAATTTATTTGTTACACAGACATCGTATATGAACTTAACTGATCCAGTTGTTCAAGTAGGTTTACTCTTCCTAATCTCTCCTCACACCACAATACAGAGGTAACAAGGAATGGCATAGCAAGTTTTCCAGCTTACTGCAAAATCCAGGACAGAAAGATAACTACTAACTAGTAATCAGAGATAAGCATTAGACACCAATGTTAAAAAAAAAGGCAAAAACCAAAACAGAACAAAACCCCACACATAAATTAATATATTATTTAAGAAATCGAATTTACCTTTTTGTAACTGCTGTTATAAAGATGGAAATGTTAAGAAAGATTTTCTTCATGTTGCTGCAATAATCCCTGCTGCTGAGCATTTACTGTTGGCTTATAAAATTGGGGTGGAGAAATTCCCTACTGCAATAAAAATGCCCATAAACCCATAAACAAGAGACACATCAGTTCCCTTAAGGAAAAAAAAAGATACCATTAGGACAGCCTTTCATCCTTAGTGTGTCTGAAGGGCTTAAGACACACTTTGCTGCCTAAATATAATCAGCAATACCCTAGTGTGCCCAAAAAGTTTTAAAGTGACGTGTGACTTTTAGAAAAAAGGTTTTTTTTGTCAAACAGTACTTGTTAGTTGTGTTGGGAAACACAAAAGTACAAATTGTGAGGCAAAGTATTACAGATTGTTCTGTAGTGAAGAGGTTAAACCCAACTTTTAAAAAGCAGTCAATCATGCAATTCAACAATAAAATAATTTTGAAACATGCAAAGATTAACATCTGAGCATATCTGGAAAACTGAACATGATAGGGTCCTATTGGAGATGGTGATCTTTTTCAACATGACTATGTTCTTCTCAGTATTATGAGGGGTTTGCTCCTTTACTTGCTTGTGTTTCTTTTAGTTTTAAGGGCTTCTAGGGAACCAATCCTTAACACCTCTACTTTCCACGCACAGCTCTGCATGCAGAGCCTGGCACAGCACCTATCACAATATCCTTGACAGCTTTCCTTTGTAAAAACCCTGCCTGTTTACTAATGCCTGGTGCAGGAGGAAGACAAGACTCTTCTTTTTTAAGTACAGGTAGTTTTGTTTGTTTGGACTTTGAATGACTGGTGCTTCGGGGCTGGATGAGCTTAAGAGATGTTTGAATAGAAAGCAGCTTAGAAAGGTGTTATGCACTTGCAACAAAAGATTTAGAAAAGAGTCTGTAATGGACATTATGGGTTGGCTTCTGATTTTTCTTGGATCATCTGGCAAAATCGGCTCACTTAAAAATACTTCTTTGTATTAGCATACCTGAGTGTGAAATGATCTAGAGCAACTTGGACTTGCATATTTGAATTTACTCACCTGCTTTTTGACTGTATCATTCTTTACACTAGAATTCCCCAAAAGGTAACATGCAGAGAATTACAGGGGGTCATTAATACCACCCAACCTCAGTCATCTAATTTGCAGGCCTTAATTAAGAAAGTAATCTGCCCAGGCTTCCTAAATTGTCAGTAAAGGCAAAGAGAAATTATTTGAGAAGGAAGATGTGCTTCTGCTTTGATTTGCATTCCAGAGGTACCTCTCTTTATTCATTGTGGAAGAAGCCTAAGAAAACTATCCTTGTTCAGTAGTTGTCCATGCCCATCACATAATCATGAGCAATTAATAAGACTCCACAAACGTGGTTTCAACATTCAAAATTAGAGCATATAGCATGCACACCATATTTATTGTAAAATTTTTGACAAAGTTTCTTGGGCCACTTTTCCTAGTTAGTTTTTGACTTCTCAAAGACATGCTTTCTCTTCAGATCCCTTATTCCCTTATCTGTCCTGGCTCTTACAGGCTGGGTCTTCCTCACTTTTCAGGAGTTAGCCCAAGCAAGAGGATACACTCCTTATACACACACATCTCATGTACTGAAGGAATTATCCCGAGTCTTATCCAAGTAAGCTCATTAGCTTTTCCTTTCTATCATACTCCCTTTTTCTGCTTCACAGATGCCCTTCCATTCCCTCTGATTTCAGTTTTATCTTACAAAGCTATCAGTCTAGCATGTCTTTAAATATACGTACAGAGAATGACTATGACCTTGCTCTACACAAGGACTGACTAGTACTGAAAATACACTCTTCATCTTCAACAGCCTTAACGCTATTTCCCTCTTAAAGAAATGTCACTCTAGAAATTTAGATACATATATAAAACAAGAAAAATAAAACTATTAATAAATAAATAATTATTCCATGAAATAATGTTTTTAGCTTTAGCTAAATCTCCCCCTTGCCTTCTTGATTAAAAACACATTAATATTTCCCATTAACTGGCAAATTATGTTTTGGAGACAGAAGAGTCATTACCTGCAGATATGCCAAAGTTTTGCTTTCTACCTCCAGTGATAAGGCTGCCACTCGGACAAAGCAGAAGCAGGCACTCCTTTTATTTTTATCACTTCCTGTAATTGCTGTGTGGTGGTGTATGTGTCTAGGCTTCCTTCATACTGACTGGAGATGAAGCCACTACAATGAATGGCCAACAAATATACAGTGCTCTGACTATATATTTTTTTTGGATTTGGTAACTCACCTCTTGTACTTCTCAACTGTGTTGTCTAAATTTGCATCGGCTCCAAGAATCCTAGACAGATAACTCAGGCACAGACACTTCCATCACAATTAAAAGAGACAAGTCCCACCCAGAAAGTCTATGGGATGGGGTAACTTCAGGAAGGTTGTTTTTCCCTAAGATCTAGGGATCATTTCCTAGAGTAGGAGTTGCAGTCAATGCCAAAACTCTCATTTATTTCACTGAACTCAGGTCCATGTCAAATGGGGTGATAAAATAATATGGGACAACAGGCCAAGAGAGAAACCACCGCTTTTTGACCTGGAGACTCTGTAATGACACCTGCATGGCATATGGGCAAAAAGAGGACTTTCCTGTAATATTTACATGTAAGAGTGATTGAAAATGACATTCAAAGCTAATGCCTTGTTTTGGTTTCAGGACTACAAACTTATTCTGCCTTTTTATTTAGTTAAAATGTTTTATGCCTGAAATGAAGTTTCTGGATTCGGGAACACTGCAGCAGATTTCATGTTTGGAACTTGTACATTATCCTTTTTTAATTCATATTCCAGCTTAAATTTCATTGCATGTCAAACACAAGATGTTAGGCACACTCAGTGCAGTTCTCTGCATGCACACAGCCCTGTTCTGGCTTTCACCTTCTAACAGGGAACCTGCCATCTGCAGTGAAAGCCCTGTCTTCTAAATGCAATTTATAGTTCCCAGGACATGTTCAGACAGCTTCCTTAGAGAACTCCATCTGTTTTGAAGCTCTGATATGCTTTTTTTTCCTGCTGCTATCATTATATTCTTTTTTCCCCATAACTTCATAAACTCTCTTAATGTGTCCTTTCTATCCCTTTTGTAGTGATTTGTAGTCACGATGCCACATCCCTTCAAGTTATCAAATGATGGTGATGTTGGTTAAAAAAAGTCAAAACTCACACAGAAAAAAAAATAATAAAAAGGTCATTCATTTTTCTTGCTATCTACAAAGCAAAATCAAATGTTGGTCTTAAAAATCTAATTTAAAATTTCAACCAGAATGGCACAAATGTTTTCCTTTTTTTTTTTTGGTACAGCTTTGTACTAGCACAATGTCAGCATATTTTAGGCATTTTTGCTCTCAGTGTTATTAATGAAGTGTAATTTGAATCTTTCAACAGTGTTTCCTAGAAAAGGATGAGGCAGGTTGACATTCTGCACATACCAACAAGAAAGTGACACAGCTATGCTGGGCATGGTAGAGTTCCCCAGAAAATCCTAACAGGGGAGAAAAGGCTTATACATTTCCCTTTGGAAATATAATTTAACACATTTCCATAACACTTTCATAGGTAAAAGTCACTATAAAATAATAACAGTATCACGTGGTTAAATGGATGTTTTTCTTCAACTCACCAAGTTTGCATATGACTTATAATCTTGATGACGCAGATTTGTAAAGCGCATTTACAATTTTGTCCATTGTTTAAACAGTTCAGAAAGAAGAAATGGGAGGCCAAAATGTTTGATCACTCATTGACAGCTATGGAAAAAAACCCTCATTTTACAACTGGGATATCACTTAAAAACCAAGAGCAGCTGAAGCACTTATGACAACAGCAAGTTAATGAATAGAGTTTCATTCCAAAAAATCCTAAGGAAAATCCATACTCTCTTATGATTCTGTCCTGACTAAAGGCACTATGAAGTACTTTGAAGATTCAGGTGGTCTCCAGGTAGAATCTTCTTGGTTTAGCAGGAAAACAGGGCAGTAGCAGCAGCACATGTAAAATTCAGTAAAGGCACTGGTAGGCACATCCAAAAAAAGTGATGCAAGTAATTTCTATAGAGATACTTGAATAACTAGTGTGAAGTGGACTTAGGTGCTAAAGGTCACTTGAATCCATTAACAGCAATCTACACTCTGCAAATATGTCACACAAGCAATATGGTTTCTGTGTAAGATTCCATGTAAGAATGGCTTTTACATCTACAGAAGGATCACAGCACCTCCACCTGAGAGCTATCACTTCATCACCCTTTAAAAACTGCAATAATAAATAGCATTTTTTCTCCAGGATTCATTGAAGCAATGCTGAACAGAATCATCAACCAGATAAGGTTATAGTGCAGAAAGCACAAAACCTCTCAAATTTCCTTGCCATTGTTGTTATGCTTCCACCAGCTGCATCAGTCTCTCTTCAGCCTCTTAACTGAACTATGTAAGTTCACGCACATAAATATGGCATGTGCTATATATATATAGTCTAGATTTTTTTAATATAACATTTGGGTATATTCTAGGATTATATAGAGCTGGGAATACCACACTGTCATGCCTTTGCAGAGTACAAAGAGAAACCTCAAGACTAAGAGGAACTGGTCAGGCAGATGTTTAACAAAGGGTGAATACAACTGTAAAGTTTTTCTTTCTCCGTCTAGAGAGATATTATAAATATATTCAGGAAGGCACAGACTAATCTCTTACATATACCCTCTATTCAATCCATCCCCTTTCTCCTTTGACACTGACTGTAGACTTCTTAGTCATTTCAGTAAGTTTACATTTTTTCTCAGTTATTTCTAACAAACCACACTTACATGGCAGGGAGATGAAAGGTTGAGCAAGATTCTCAGGGCTCATGAGTAAAGTTCCTAACAAGGCACAGCTGATCTACAGACAGACAGACAAAGATATCAACCATGTGTTGAAAATAAACAGTTGCAGTGAATTCTCTTGCGCCAGGAAGGGGGGAACAGCGCGCCGGCAATATCTGAGCAGCGAGAACAGTGCTGCCGCTTCTCTGGACCTGCGTTAGTCCGGTGATGGGAGTATGTTGTTTATACAGTCACGGTTCTCATGTCTATCTGCTGTTCTCACCATCTTGACCTGACATGAATGGTTTTGAAACCATTTGTTCTTGTCAGAAGTGTGATAACATCACAGTCAGGCAAACTGGTCTGCAAAAGAACAGCTCCAAGAGACAAAAGATACATGTACACCAGACATACAAAATTTCAGCTATTTTTTATAAAGCTTTCTGCTTCTGAACTACCTCATATCCAATGTTTCCAAAGCAATTTGATAATATTCATAAATATCAATGTTCTTTAGAGTCCACTATATAATAAAAATTTGTATCTACAGAAGCACCAAAGAAATTTGCCCCAAATCATGAGAGGAGAGGGAGAGGGTTAGGGTTAGGGTTAGGGTTAGGGTAAGGGTTAGGTTTAGGGTTAGGTTAGCGTTAGGGTTAGAGTACGGGTTTGATTTAAGGTTAGGTTTAGGTTTAGGGTTAGAGTTAGGATTAGGGTTACGGGTGGAGTTAGTTTTAGGGTTAGGGTTAGGGTTAGGGTTAGGCTTATGGTTTGGGTTAGGGTTAGGGTTAGGGTTAGGGTTAGGTTTAGGGTTAGGGTTAGGCTTAGGGTTAGGGTTATGGTTTGGGTTAGGGTTAGGGTTAGGGTTAGGGATTGGATTAGGATTAGGATTAGGTTTAGGATTAGGTTTTGGATTAGGGTTTAGATTAGGGTTTGGATTAGGATTAGGATTAGGATTAGGATTATGGTTAGGGTTATGGTTAGGGTTAGGATTAGGATTAGGGTTAGGGTTAGGATTAGGATTAGGATTAGGATTAGGGTATGGGTTAGGGTTAGGGTTAGGGTTAGGGTTAGGGTTAGGGTTAGGGTTAGGGTTAGGGTTAGGGTTAGGGTTAGGGTTAG
>JAWWLV010000088.1:137413185-137467711 GCA_035041135.1 Platyrinchus mystaceus
GGAGAGGAGAGGAGAGGAGAGGAGAGGAGAGGAGAGGAGAGGAGAGGAGAGGAGAGGAGAGGAGAGGAGAGGAGAGGGAGGAGAAATGGGAGGGGGAAGAGGGAGGAGAGGAAAGAGAGGAGAGAGGGAGAAAAAAGGGGAGGGGGAAGGGGAGGGGGAAGGGAGGGGGAGGGAGGCGTTTCAAAGCATTTTATGAAATCCTATTAAAAAAAACTGTAAAAGGATAAAAATATTTGGAGGTATACATCCCAATATATGTCTTAAATATTAAAATTTACAAGCAGGAAAATGTTTTCAATGAAATAGAACCAGAATAAAAAACAATGGAGCCATAAAAAACCAGCACGGAAGCATAAGGCAAACTGTACAGTAATGGTACTACTAGTGGTTGTACTTGTGGTTTAAGGCCTTCCATAAGCTATCACAGGAGCATTTACCTAAGCTCTTCACCAATACTGTATGAATTTTCCTCTTTCGCAGACTTGTTGCTGTCACAGCTACCACTCCCTATGTGCACATCTGCAACAAATGTCCATCGGTTAAGATGTTCCTACTGTTGTGATAACTTTCTGCAAGCATAAATTCCAAATGTAAAATGGTAATTAACTCTCAGTCATGGAAAACTTGTTATTTATATAATTGTTTACTTTTTTTTTCAAATGAACCCATACATAACCACACTGAGAAAAGAAGGCATCAAGTTTTCTTCCCTAGGCTTATGCACTGTTCATAGATTTTGCAGGTTATTATAAGGAACATCAATTTTCAGAAAAACAAAGATATTTACAAAAGAGAAAACAGCCTATTGGACAAGTAGTGATTTTCCATATTACTTTCACTTCAAGTACATATAGAAATTCTTTGGTACATTCTTTATATCCTGAACTTCTGGAAATTAATAATTCAACTGCAGCAGAAAAAAAACAGGCTTATCTTACCAAAGAAAATCAACAATTGAGTATCATTTTTTATGAAGACATAACTTATGTTTAAGAACATAGCTTGTTTTAGCATTCTCTTCAAAGTTGTTTAAAGAAATCAATGAAAAATAAAATACTTGTAAATATGAAAAAGTTACAGAGAACTAGGGCTGAAACAAGTATTTATTATTATTTAACTAATAAAGGTTCCAGGTATTGAAGCACTGATTGAGATGGTATTTTATTACACATGAAAGCAGTGTGGCTGCTGAGCAGTTACCGCATTTTGTACTTTCTACACCACTTTTAAACAGAGAAACTCTAATTGCTTCATGAATATGGACAAACTTATAGGAAGCATTAACTAAAAGAACAAACACTTAAACTTTCATTATGGACTGAGTATTATTATTATTTCCAGAGACAACCAGGGCCTATGCAAAATAGCTATCACCAGTACAGCTAAGCCCTAGCAAGAAATTTGGGGGACAAACTCTGGACCTGCAGAAACTATGAGGGATGGTGAGAAAAGACTCTGACAGAGAAGAATCCAGAAAGCTCAAGTATTCATTTTGTCCTACACAGAAAAGTTTTCATAGATTAGTTTGCTTGTTTTTATGTTGGGAATTTTGTTTTTCCCAGACCTTATCCTATCTTTCAGGAGGAAAAGGGAAATTTTGACTAAAAAGGAAATATAATTTTACTTAACTCTTGTCAGTAACATTATTTTTTTTCCTTTCTGAGCAGAAGAATATGCTTATTTCTGTTTCAGACAATATGGTTATCAAGATTTAAAGCGGGTTATTTTCTAGCAACATTATTTATAGGCTCAAATGATTATGGATATTTTGTAAACAAAAAAAAATCATCATTATGAGATTCAAAGCAGATTCAGGTCAATGCAATGTAACACTTTACATAACAATCAATAAAAATGTCAATACAAACAACTACTAAAGGCACCATATGACATTCCAATGGGGGGGGAGGAAGGGAATTCTTCATTTTCTACTTAGACGCCTTGCTTCCTTTATCAGCAGATGGCAAGCAAATTACTAGTTCAATCCATATGTCTGTATCTGATAGACAGTGTTTTACAAGTCTGAAATTAGTTTGAAACATTTTGAAGTTGGCCAGACTACAGAGAAAAACAGGATAACTTTGTCTATTAATGAAAAGTTGGTTTTGTCATAACAAATACTTCCACAAGCTACTACCCATCCAGACTCATTCAGTCGCTAATGGAATTGTACCCAAAGACATAATCTGTGTTTAACAGACTAACAATTTGTAGTTTCACCCATTCTGCTCTTCTGCTGTGCTCCAACATGTCTCCTTCCACTAGCTGAGGTTTACTTAGTCGTGCTGATGAAAGCAAGCGAGGCCATGAGAATATTTTTGGTAGGAAGGGTATCAGATCGCGAGGGCCATTTACGTGCATGCTGGTAGGCATTCCAGAGGGAACCTGTCAGAGCAGAGCCCGTGCAGACCAGCACCCTGGCTCCAACCACGGCAAAGTGCAGATGCTGAGGAGAAGATTTAGACAATTTTTCTTAATCTCTCCTCATCAGAAAGCCTCCATTTGCAATGCAGACGGATGAATATTTTAGGAAAGGCAGATCAGAAAGCATAGACAGTTTTTATAACAAAATGAACAGTTTAGTAATTTTTCTTTCAAAAGAAAGGTCCAAATTTGGAGAATTTTAATTACTTTTACTACAGTAAACCATGAGTTCCACAGAAGACTGAGGGGGGAGAGAGCCAAACCAAGCTAAAGAAGACAAGAAAAGGAAGGCTACAGAAAAGTTTCTCTGCAACTTGGCCAAGCAAAGAGAAAAGCAGGTCTATACCGATAAAAACAGCTGACAGCAGGGGTCCAAAGGCATTCGCAGCCGGGCAGAACACCAGGCACACCCAGCAGCTCTCCAGGCATTGGGAGCCCTTTGCTGTGGACTGCTGGATGGAGTTCCTGTTCACTTCCCAGTGCTTACAAAATTTAATTTCTTTGCCAAGGACCTACAGAACCAGCACAGATACAGTATTTCTCAACTCAGTGTTTTTAAAAATGTTCTTTCCTTACAGCAGTTATGTACCTGGGGAACTAGCGTCCAAAATGGCTTATGCTTCACTTCTTAAGGAGGGTATCACTACAAAAGCCCTCAAATACCTTTAGCAATAATTACGGTTGCACTCCAGACTGTCAATTTGCTCACTGAAATTATGCATTTCAGAAGAAGTTCAGTCTAAAGGTCTACACCAACGGCAGCCAAGGCACTGAAGTCGAATGCAACACCTTTCCTGAGATACACACAGTTGGTCATGAGGTTTGATTAAAATGCGAGGAGTCACTTAGCTGAACATTATACCAAGAAACTGAGAGTCCAAAGTTAACAGACATCAACTGTCCTCTTAATTTTTTTAAGTCCCTACATCACATATGCTCTAACAGTTGGTATGGGTAACCATTGCAAAGACCTCTCCCCCACAGCTGTTTAACTGGCTATTAGAAGGCAAAGGAAAATCAATTAAGAGATGATTAAGATTACAGTCTTAAAAGCATAGAAGATCTATTTAAAAATCCATCCAGATTTAAAACTTCTGCTAAGCAGGCCATAATTTTCCATAATGGAAAAATCAGTAAAGTTGTAAAAGTTCATGCTCTTTGCTTTAAAAATTATTAATACTCGTCTTACAATCCATTTGGCTAAATAACTGAAGGAGTGTTGTGTTCACTGGAAAACCTTTTTTCATTCTTAATTTCAATATATCTTTTTTTTAATTTCATTCTAATTTTTAACCTAATTTAAAATTAGTAAACATACACATGTATGCACACAAACATACACAGATGCCAAGATGTTTACAAGCCTTGAAGCCTACAAGATTTTAATCATGTTTTCCATTAACTCCCCACCCCTCAAACACTGCATGAAGTAGGGTTTATGAGAATTTTTTTAAAAAAGGAAATATTTAAGTTTCTAGAACACCTCAGTTAAATATAAATGAGTTTCAGTAATTTGCTAAAAGGAACTATGCTGTCAATTGAGAACTTTATAGATGATTTGTCTTCTTTATCAGCTGGAGGGAGGAATGCCAAAATGATCACCATAGCTGAGTCCATTAACTGAATTGTGAAGAAAACACTTTTCTCCAGAAACATGCTGACTAAGCTTATTCTGCACAATACAAACTTTTAAACAGGTCTGGAATACATCCACTTTGGGCTGGGAGAGGAGCTGCCATGAAACACCAAAAATATGAAGTAGAATTTAGTATTTTCTAACTCAAAAGCGTAAATTCATGAACATTAAAGCAGTTACTATCAGAAAAAAACCCTCATAAATATGTAAAGATATTATTCTCCATATGTCTTATAAAGGGGATAATAGCGGTGTATTAAGTTTTGCTTTGCTTTGAAAGCTTTCACCTTGTGGTGTTTGCCTTACAGCCTTTTAGTCATGTACAGACTGGAGTAGGGAGAGCTTTGAAGTGCCCAACTTCCAATGAAGTTTCTAATATTTTTTAATAAGTCTTAAGAGGTCTGTGTGTGATTTACTGTAATTTCAGAGCAAGCTCAGAAATTTACCCTAACACAAGGAGTTCCTTCGGGAAAGAATGGGAGAGTCATTTGAGCACACTATCACTGTTGGAGCAGGGAGGGAGAGAGGCAGGAAAATACTCTGGCAACGTGATCAAATCAAATTCAAAATACTGTGTATATAAATAATGTTATTCAGAACTTTAAGGGTAACAAGACAGAGTTTTGTATAGATGAGATTAATTTTTTTTCAACCAGCAAATATAGTTTAAGCAATTCACAGCCAATTTTTATAATTGCAATGAAGCAGCTGTGATCAAACTCTATTTGTAGCATCATAATAAATTTGCCCCCCACCTACTAAAATTAGTTCTAAGCATCCAAAATTCTCATTTGAACATCTGACTGAACAAAACAGGCATTGCTCCATGCCAAAAACTGGAGGAAATAGACCTAAAATATGCCATTTTCTCAACCAGAAATTGTAGGCTCCCAGAATAACATGTGAATTAAAACTCATTTCAAGCTTGTTTGCATTGCTTCTCATTCCCATTCATAGCAAAATTTCTTGACAAATGTTCTGATTATTTCTCTTTTTTCCTCACTTTTTTAATTTAAAGACAATTTTCAAATCACAGACAGTCTTGCAAGGAGAAACAGCCGATAGTACAATCCATCTGAAAATGGAGAGGGTGGAATTTTACTCTCAGCAAGTGCTGGAGGCAACTTCCATGATTAAAGACTGCACTGTAAGCCATCGTTAAAAGACGTCTTCCCATAAGTGAAAATGGGCAGTTTGCTACCATGCACATCAGAGGCACATCAACCAAAAGGAGGTCAAAGTCAACCAAGAAATGTAAATGCCTTGCTCCTCTTTCCACACACCACCACCCCCCCCCCAGGGCTGAAGGAAAGAATAGAAATTTTAACAAAATTAAAATTAGAATCTGTTTCTTCACTTTTTCTCTTTCACTGGTTTTCTTGCAAAAGTTTACATTATCACACCCAGAGAAGTTAACCAGGAATATCGGTTCAGGATGCCTATGAATCAGGCTCTTCTTGCTTTGACTGTGATAGCACTATTGCACAAGACAGAGTTTAACATGTCTCTCTTCACTCTTGCCTTCTGAGATGGGAAATTGCCCTTATTCCCATTTTACTGATAGAATCAGGAGACTAAAGCCTAGAGAGACAAGAAATCATAGGGAATTAACCATCTGACTAGGACAAACATGATTCACCAACCCGAGATTTGAAAATCTCAGGCAGCACAGGGATACATAAACTCAGCAAAGATTTCCAAGGCTGTTCTCAAGCTGCTGGCAAAGTGCTGCACAGCCTGGGCTGCCACTACCACATTTGTTTCAGAAACCTAATACTGTGCACAGCACAAAAAAAGATAACATCCTTGTTCCTCTTCTCATCTTTATGCTAAAAAATACATCCTATCTGAACTCTAAGTAACGTAGCATGCAACATGGAATACATATACTTATGGATTTACATCACATATATTATTATATCACTACAAAAAAGACTGTAAGATTTTATAAAATATATATAATGCTACTAAAAAGATGCTTAGATAAATGTCATCAAGAACCATTTAGCCACTATAAAACTTCATTTTAAAAGCAGAACTTGGTGGAAGAAGTAAATTAATTATATTAAGCAGGAAATTGTTCACTAAATCAACTGGACTCATTAGAGACCTTAATATTAAGACTACTTCGAAGGTAACCACATGCATATTTTGAGGAGTGCCAAGGCAACAAATGCCATTCCAGAAAATCTTTTGCATATCTCACACATATACACACACACACATAGATATGTTTCTTTTTCAGCACACATCTGTTCATCTAACAGCTATTTTCTGTAGTTGTCATTTTTAACTAGCTGTATTAACAGCGCTAGATACCTCCATGAAAAAAATCACAGAACATGTGTGTGCACTGTTTATTCATAAATCTCTTTAAATCTTTACCATTTTGAATTTGTTAAGATGTGGATAGCATCTGGATTCCTTCAAATCAATTTTATTTACAATGCTCCCTTTTATTCCAATAAATCATACATTCATTTGCTGTCTATCACAATATCCCTCCTTTAAAAGAATATATTTATTTTGTCTTTTAATTACCAGAGACATGTAGAGAGTCATCTGAAATTCAGCCCAGAAAGCAACTCTGCATTTCCAGATGCAAGAGGTATCTTCACATAGATTTTCATTGTTCAGCACCATAGTACTTCAGGCAAAAATAGAATTAGGTACAATCCTTGCCTGCATTCATCTATGAAATTTAATTTTCCATTGAAAATCTACTCGTTAGCAGCAAGTTCTGCCCTCAAACATGGATGTGTGCTTCTTATTAGATCCAGTTTGGCAAAGATTATCCTTAGTTTCTAAATACAGTTGAAGCTTCCATTTCACTTCAGGTATACAATCTATTGCTAAGAACTACTAGCAATACAGAACAATAATAAGGTTGTTTAATGGTTATAGTTGCACTTAACGTTTCAAAACTTTGGTAAAACTCAACTAATTCTTTAATTTAGTCATCGTGCAAGAAGCTGAATTTACTTACTTCCCATTTTAAACAAGGCTTCCCATTGACAATTCTCTGAACTGTTTAGACTGGAGGGAGCTGCCACTGCGCTGTTTGCCTTTGCAGTGCCCACAGCTGTGCCCCATACCCGGCTGCTTCAACCAACCTGCAGCCACTGTCAGCACAATTTAGAATTTAAAAAAAATAAATTAAAAAAAAAATCAGGAATGTATCTGAAGACGGTAAAAAAAAAGTAGCTGCTTACTAGATCGGTCATGCCTACAAGAATGACATTGCCTTGCTCCACGTGCCCGGTTAAGCACAGGGGGGTTCGAACACGGGCTGCAGGACCGGGTTGTTTTTCAGGGACAGCAGGGGTGGCTCGGCAGCGCAGGGAGGCTAAGCCGGGAGGGAGAGCTCTGAGACTCAGCCCAGGGCAAGGGAGTCTCTGGCTTGACCTGCCACACATCGAGAGCTCCTGTTCAGGCCAGGGGACAGTGTTGGGGGCCCCTTCTGTGCCCAGACCCTCACCCAGCCCAGAACAGTGGGAGCTGCTAAGGAGAACTGTACTCAGGAACCGAGGATACTCATACCCTCCTGCCGAGTTTGATACTGCCATTCCCTATGGGAGTGATGGCACAGAGCCGCTGGCTCACTCACCGGGCAATGTTCACCCAGCAAACTAAGCCCAGGTGCAGGCATGTGGCATCCAGGTGAAAACAATGCACAAACCCTTCTCACTGTTACCATGCTGGGACTCCAAATACCAATGGGAGAGAGCAAGAGAGGTTCTCCTACCTGAACTAGGAAGAGTAATATAAAATGGAGCTAATTGAATGTGACACTGACTGTCAATCTGTTTTGCCCACTCGGTTCAATACAAGAAAGCACTCTTCTGTTCTTACAACCTCTCCTATCCAAATGCAGCAGCTTGTTTTAAATCAAGAATTATCTCAGTTCTCCCTGCTTGAATCATTGTTATTGATCATAGCAACTTCAATAAACCCTGTAGCTTACGCAATGGCCCAGGGGCCTGTACCCATCTCCCCAGCCCTTTGTTCCACATACTGATTCACCTTTTCATCAAGGATTTTGACGTAGCTGCTGCCCTTTCACATTATTACTGAGCCCCACCCAAATAATGATTTTATCACTTAATTCTCTTCTAAACCACATTTCGTAAAAGGGAGGAAAAAAAAAAGGAAAGAAAAGAAAAAAAATCCCTATGCCCTGCTGGGTGGGTAAACATGGATGAGGTGGGGTTGTCTCACCACATGACAGGCACACCCCACACAAAAACCAGAAACATGCCTTTCATTGGGCAGGTTAACATTTTTCTAAAAGTTACTTTCTAGTCCTATCTGATCACTCTGTCAGGATGAGTAATGCAAAACATTCAATTTCTTATGGGTTTGGTTGCAGTAGTTACTAAAAGCAGCCAAGTACATGTTTGTTTCTAAACTAGTTGAAAACCTTCAAAAAGTTACTTTAGCTTCGTTCCTGAGCCCTTCACCAGCGCAGGGATTTTACCCGTCTCAGTTTTGCACTGTAAACATGAAGCTTCAAAACCATTTCTCTTCAAGTCCTAACTTTATTTTCTCATTTTCCTTGTTGGAGGATTCTTGTAATTTTCCAGGATGTAGTTATATTTAAAGAAGTAGCCCACTACCTCCCCAGGCAGAGACTTGTGGAAACAGGTGCTTCTAAAAAAAATGAGAGACTTTGGCAGCTCTCTGACCTGCCAGCGCTCTGTGCATTAGTAAGACACAGTGCCTGCTGAGTTCCCCTCAGCTAATTAGAGAACCCGTATGGCAATGAATGGCCTTGACTATAAATACTTCCTGAAAGATCTCTAACAGAGTCAGAGGAAATGGGAAAAAAATGAGATGCAGCTACAGGGAAACTATTTCAGATGTTTCTTGTTTAAAGGACTGCTTTTTCTTTCTTGAAGTGGCCTAGGGATGAGATGTAGCATCCAAGACCTCCACAAACTTAATAGTAAGATGTGTGATACAACTGTATGCATTAAATTTAATTCTGTAGATACATCATTAAGATGCTATCAAAAGGTGGTTGGAAGTGGGACACAATGCCAAAGCGCACAAAAACTTCCATGTGTCACCCTGTAGTGACCACTGAAAAGTCACATTTAAACCAAGATCCCACTCAGTGTGCTTGAACCTTGTCGTGCTGCTGCTTGTGCTCCTGCTAAAGGCAGCAGCAGCAATACTTCTACCAGCATTAGAGAGGCAGGTTTTACCTCCAAAGTATGTTATCCTTCTGGCCAAGAACTGAATGTTTAGAGAAGTCTTTTGGAAATCACAAAGGCCAGCTCAGCATTCCCACTGCTTTGCATCTATCTGGCATCCAGCTCCGTGGATAACAGGAGTCAGTGCTTTGTAATAGGAGAAATAATGTTTTGCCACTAGGGATTGTGTCTGATATTTACTACACTGGTATTAAATCAATTATATGTAAATTCAATACTTTCATACCAATTTCTTACTTTAAAATTAGCACTGTCAATCACCCACACAGGAGAATGCAAAACACAGAGAGGGGAAATAACTTCTTCTGATTTCCTGTCTCCCCCAAATTTAAAGCCATCTAACCAGCTTTAGACAGAACACTATATGAAATATCAGAAGTGCAAATATCACAGACAAAAAGAAAATAACTCTTCTTAAAGTAAATGGAAACTTTCTTGAAATGCCGTGATTTCCCATAGTGTGTAAACAGTATGATCATTATGGTGAAAATAATCTCAGTTTAACAGAAGAGCGGATTTTATCCTTCGCCCCATATAAAAAGCTCATAGCAAAGGTTAACATAACCTCAGTTAGATATTTAATGTTACAGCCTGCAGTATACCTTGATAAAAATCAACACTACCTTTGCAATAATCTGACAATCTCTCTCCCTTTGATAGTAACAAATCCCTCCATTACATGAATTATGGTTAATACACAGGAGTCTCCTTGCTGTCTGCAGGTTCATGTGGCATCACAGGACACACTGATCTGTGTTATTCTGCATGTGCATTGGCTAAAGTATGATGTGCGTACCAACACCTTTAGGTGGGCTAACTAGATCTGTGTATAGGTCTGAAGGCTCAGGCTACAATTCCTCATTTTTGCAGAAAACTTTTTTCTGCAGAGTCCACACATACAAAAAAAAAGGACACTTCATTTAAAATCAGTTTAGCAAAAAGTTTCCGCAGTCCAAGATCTGCACTGTCAAAGCATTAAACAATCTGCCTGGCCTGGAGTCTGCTGGCTGCCAATGTGCTACCCAAAAAAAGGAACATTTTTGCATCTCAATAGACCTTCCAGTATCAACAAATCTTTTAACTATAAAATCAGCTACTCTAAGGAAGAGCAGAAATAATGTCTACATTGTACCATGCTGAGATACATTTTTGGTAATTCCCATTTGCAAAACATACCGATTCGATGTAAGTACAGCTGCTGGAAATATTTTAATAAGAAAAATAAATTAAAGCTACTCACAGAAGTGTACCAAGCCCATGAGAAAGATTCTGTTACATACACACAGCTTAGAAGCACTCCCGGGAAAAAAGGTGCATCCACTGCACGTCTCTTTGCACACACACAGAGTTTGAGCTCTCACCACTGCACCATCCCCAGCTCCCGAAAGGTCACGAAAGATTCAGGCTTTTAGAAATCTTACCCTAATGACTCCCACAAATAATCTACTGTAACATAGAGTCTGGGGAGGGGACCATGACCATCATGCATGGAAGGAATGCAAGAAACAGCATAAAAATGGCTGAAAGCCACTCCAAGTAATTTCCAAAAATTTAAAATTATCCTGTGAGCTTTAGGGATTTCTGTGGGCCAAGTTATGTTTTCATCCCTTCCCCAGCTGACCTGTATTGTCTCTGATATTTTATCAAAATGCTAGTCACTTCTAGACTTGCAGTATCAACCTCTATCTGTATGAAAAAATGTGAAAAAACCTGATCTCTGCTTTGCCTTCTCCCAGTCATCGGAAAACTAAAAAATGAAAAGCACACAGTATTGCTGCTACTGTCAAATCATTTTAAATAATTTGTAATAAGTAGAACCACTTTACAAATACTGAATAGCCAGGACAACCAAAGGGATGTGTTAGGGACTTTTTTTTCAGTCCATTTCTCACAGTGTTTATTCACTGAGTAATCCCAAATTTTTGGCTTCCTCTGTGTCAGTCTTTGGGAGGGAAAAATTAAGGTGTCCACAGTGATTTTATTATAGGTTGTGTTTCCTAGTCACCAGTCATCCTGGGATACAGTGTTTTGCATGAACATTCATTATATGATACCAGAAGGATGTATTGATTTAACACTTTGCTTTCAGATAGGACCAACTCCTACTAGCTATTTCACATTAGAAAAATAAATGTATCCAAAAGTGGATAATAATGAGAGACTTCCTTAACAGTATAGTGTATTTTTTTATTTCAGAGGAATATAAAAATTTGGGGTTTTTTCAATAATGGAAGGTAAGTTCTTTTCTGAATAATTTCTAATTCTGTCTGAGCCAAGTGAGCTCCCAGACATGCATATCTGTATGTCAGGTAATATTTGACACTAAGCTCCCAATGGTCGAGCTGACCATCACTTTGTCTTCTTATTTCTTGGCTCCAGTACTGCGTCTCATAACTCTGCCTACAGAAAACTAAATCCAGAGCAAAATAAAGGAGTTGGGTTTCTATGATCCTTTCCACAAACTGAGAGGAAGAGGGAATTAATATCACTCACGGAATAACACTCCCACACCTCCTATCCTTGAGATCACCCCTTACCTTAAAGAAGTTTCAGTTCTCATTATTTTTTCCTCTATCCATCAATCATGATGAAATATGTAAGATTAGAGACTCTGTTCAGCAGACGAAAAAAGTTAACCTCCTTCCCTTTTTTTATTTAATATTTCAAACTGACAAAAGCAACTTGCCCAATTTTCAAAGAAGAAAAGTGAAAATTAAAATAGTATAACTAAGGAAAAGACCCAGAAAAATCTTTGGCACAGTAGAGTTCAAAGAGCAAGGCAGCTAATGGTATATCCAAAAGTAATTCCTACTTGAAGGGTGTTGATATGGTTTTATCAGTAAGTATAGACATAATCTGCTAATAAATCATTAAAAGACATAAAAAACAGGTTGGGTTGCACAAATTTTAAAATGCAAGGAACTAATTTATATGGATTGTTAATACAGAAAAATAAGATTTTTTTTTTTTCAGAAAAACATGGAAATTATAGGTTCTTCATATTTCTGAGAACCCATCAAAATATTTCCAATTAGATAAAAATACTAATTTGAAAACAAAATTTAAATATATGTGTATGTGAATATATATATATGTGTAGGTATATAATAGTGCTTTTATATAAAGAATTTAAAAAAATGTCTGAAATTATTTTTTTAAAAGGGCATAAGAAGCAGCCAGTATACAGTTTCCCATTATATATTCAGCAGTGGTTAAAACAGATAATATAATGGCCTTATTTTACTGCTTACTGAGAATTTAGGCTCCAGCTACCAACCAACTTTAGACTTTCATAGAGCTGATTCTGCAAATTTGCAGATTTTTGTTTAGTTGGGTTTTTTTTCATTCTTTACTAGTCAAAAAAATAAAGGAAAATTATTTGTATTCTGATAAGCCACAATTTAAGTGGCTCCTCTGGTCAATATGGTCTGTGCACAGCTAAAAACCACTAGAAGAACTGAAGTGGGATGCATCATATGTACAGCATGAACTCCACTTCTAGACAGGTTTATGTCTATATTTTAATACATATTTCCTAACGGAGGAGAGAAAAATAATCCTGCCATCCACAGTGAGCACACACCCAGGTTAGCAACAGGGAATCTGTCATACTGCAACTGCTTCTCATACACGTAAAATCTGACAATAACTATTCATGGTCTGTAAGGTACAAAAGTCTGTGGTCTCCCTAAATTGAATGCAGGGTTTAAGTGACAGACATGCTGTTGTATAATTAGAATAACTGCAATACTTTTAAGACCACTGACTTAATTTAAAAGAGCTTTTAAGACTTATATGTATATGGAGACAGATATACATATGTATAAACTTAGCAGACCATGGAATAAAACATATATCTTGCCTTTTATCTTCTTACATGTTACAGTAATGGATTCTATGATTATAAATGTTCTTATAAAAGACAATAAAAGAAACCAGAAGATCATCACTTCCATTCTAGTGAGGTTTGTCTGCACACTGACCACTCCTGTGGCAAGTTTTATAAGTTCTGATAGGGAAGAGCTCCTGAAAACATGTAGTGATGTCTCCAGCAGGAAGGCACTTATTTGTCTCTCTGTTCAGCTCCTCAAAATTTGAGAGCTTTTCTAAACTGAGTTTTCTCTACAGTGGGAAAAACATACCTCACTGAAAGGGGAAGTTGCTTATATATAGGTCCTTTTATTAAAAAAAATAAAAAAAGAATAGGAATTATTTGATGTAGCAAATATTTGCCTTCAGTTTTCATCCCAGCTCCTTCTTTTTCTCTTTTTTCTTTTTCTTTTGCTTCCAAGGCAACCAGAGAAGCGTCAAAATTGATATATAATTATGTTGCTTCATTTAAAAAAAGGTTACTTTTTATTAATATTTAACTCAGGTTTCATATTCTTAGATATGTAATAATATGAAATCTTGTTTAAGTGTGAACTGTCACACCTCCACAAAATTTAAGAGGTGATTATTTGTTTTAGTGTAACAGATGTGCAGCCTTCTGGGGTTCTAAACCTTCCTTTTTCAAATGCATGACCAACCTGCACAATTAGCAGGAGTGATTAAACAAAATTCAATCAGAGTCAAATAGCAAAAGCAGAAGCACTTGCTTACTAATACTACATCAATATATAGATGTGAACATATATATGTGAACACTTTGGAACATTTACCTGCCAGTTTAGGTCTACAGATTTGAGTCTTCCTTTGATTTTTTTTGTTTGTTTCCACACACTGAAAAACCCCAACCACATTACTCCAGATCTGAAGAAATCATTTGCATGGCTAATTAAACATAACATACATGTAATCATAAAAAGCAAGAGGAAAAAAGAAAGAGAGAGTTTCCTACCCGTAATAAGGACTGGGATTCGTCCTTTGTCTTGCTGTCCCCAGAACCAGAGTAGGGCTGGGTGAGCTGCCCAGGTTTCTCCGCTGCTCCTGCTGGCACGCCCTGCAGGAAACCCTTGCTCTCCACCGCCAAGCCGTACATGGGCCTTGCGAGATGGGCAGCTTCGACATTTGGACTATCCCGTAAAGGCTTTGGCTGCTCTTGGCCAACGGACACTGGGGTCAATAAGCCCAGACTGGTCTGTGTGTATGATGGGCTCCCCCTCAGAATGTCTGTTCCTCTCCAGGTCACGTTGCGAAGATCATCACTGGAGCTGTCAGTCCAGCCTTTCTCCTTGAGCACTTCCTTATCTTCTATCTTTTCCCTCTTCACTATGCTGTCAGATATGGGCTCCCCCATTTTGGGGTCCGGATTAATCAGACTGTAGACCTTGAGGTCAATTTTTGGCTCCTCCTTGATAGATGAAACACCATGACTGTCCTCCCCATTGGCTGTAGTGATGTCCATCTCCTGACAGTGCACAGTGTTGAAGTGCTCTAGTAGTGACTGAGTGTCAACAGCTGTGAAGCTGCACTGACGGCATTTGTAGCAGTTGTGTACTCTCCTGGAAGAAAACCGCAAGCGTATTAACATAAGAGTCTCCCCTTGGCCTTCCCTCTCACAACAGTTCTACCCACCAAGATTAAGAAAATAAATCAAACTCACAGTGTGATCCCCTCTAAATAAAGCAAGCAGGTTTACTTTGGTGTCTCATACAATAAGGGGAAAATCCTCCTGTTTTTTTCCCCCATGCCTTGCAATGGCCTCCTATCGCTCATTCCCATCCCACTGCATTATTCTAAACTTTATAAAATTTTCACTGGGATTTTGTGTTTTTTTCTCTTCAGTTTGCTGCAATACACTTTTCACTTTCTACTGCAATAGAAACACTAAAGAAACACATATTTGTCAACCAAAATCAAATGGTTAGAAGAGGATAGTTCTTTGTTATTAAAAAGAACCCCACTTTGTATAATATAGATCTATGCTAGAATGTTAAAATGTTTTAAAAATTCCTTTACTTTCCACCAATTTCATATACTTTTGCCTGACAAAGATGATTTTAAATGGAGCTCTGCTTAACTTTTGAGTAAGTATACAGGAAAGGACAGAAGATTGTATAAAACAGACAGTACCTTTTGGTTCTCTAACACATTTTAACGTAACTTTAAAAGATGTCACTCTAAAGAAAAAGCAAAACAATCGGCTGTGGCACTACAAACTGAGTTTTCCTGTCAAATACAGATATTCTTGAGTAGGAGCTGTGGAGCAGTGTGGAATAATATGCCTTCCTGTTTTTACTCTAAAAGCCTATATAAAGTACTGTGTTACTAAATTATGTAAAGCATATGTTGCTATATGAGAACAACATGTTACCCATTTACTGTACCTATCGTAGGAACAGAACACTGTTTATGAGCTCTCTAACGCCATTAGGAATAATTGTTTATAGTACAGGAGCGGTCAGAGCCCTCCGCCAGGCTCCGGGCCCCACTGCGCCCGGCATCCTACCAATGCAGAGCAAAAATACCACCTCTGCCCTGCAAAATGTACAGAACTCTACGAAGGCTTCTCCCTACAGACACGCTCACACATCCACACCCCAGGCATTCAGAGTCACAGCAGCTTCTTTAGCCAAGCTAAAAAATGAGTCTTTTGCTATCCACACAGGACAAAACTTGTATGAGAAATCTGTTACTGCCCTGACAATTCCAGTTGTTTGAATTAATTCTTTTAAGGCCAAATCTTTGTCTCAGTGAAGTCGATGGCAAAACTCCCATTGACTTTAGTAAGAGCAGGATTTGGCTCTTGATGCATTTGTAGAATTGGAATGATACGCAAAATGTCCCTTTTAGACTATGATAGTTTAGAAAGGACAACTTGCCAAACTTATTAAATCCCCTTGTCTTCCTTCTTTCCTTTTGTTGGAAAAACAAACCATATGTTATTTACATTGTCTGATTTTCTTGCAGTTGTGTCAGCGTGAAGACATGAGTACATATTCAGACTCAAGCTTTTTAGCCCTTGTGCAATATCAGTTTTCTTTTTGTCATTTTCCCTATTTATATTCATTTTAAGGGACTAGATGGGCTTGTTCCATTATGCAAAAAATATATTCAGCAATTCTCCACACAGCCTTATGGCAAGCAAATCTACTTGTGGGAGAGCAAGCTGTGGGTTAAAATCCTGTTCTGGCTGTGTTCCTTTTTCTTCATTCTGCAATTGTGTTTTATTAAAATCAGCTTGTCTCTCAATGCGACACTAATATATTCTCTCTTGCAACTTAATTCTTTTCTAAACCAAGCTTAATTCTCTTCTGAACCAAAAAAAAAAAAAAAAAAAAAAAGTGCTATCTGATCAAAACCATTTTATAAATACAAAAAGCCAAGTTATAAAGAGGGTCAGCCCTATAAAGGTGGGATACCATCAGAGAAGTCCAAGTTAGACAGGGTCTAGTTATCTTAAAAGCCAAGTTAAACAAGACACCATTTGGGGCTAATGGCTCAACCACATACACTCCCCATGTGAAAGTTTATCAATCCTTTGGGACACTACTTAGCCCTAAGTGTCTCTTGTTTAACTTGGCTATTTCAATAGCTAACCCCCTTCCTAACTTGGCTCTCATCTACAGATATCACACCTCCAAACAGCTGATCTTTTTCTGCCTAACTTGTCTTTTTTTTTCTTTTTCCATTCCACACTGGCTAAATGTTTTTGATCAGGAGCCATATACACCACAAAAGTGGTACCGCACTTTTGAGGACACAAATAAATGATGATTATTAGATGCAGTTTTAACTACATGACTGAGGCCCAACTAAAATCACCTTTATTACATTAAAAGTTTGTTAATTTTAATGATTTGCAATTGGTTCAAAGAGCTTTCCTCTGTTCTTCTGTGAGGCTATGATAAGCACTGTGGTGTGGAAAAATCGAGGACTGACTTCAGTAGGTAGTAACTTAACAGACTTTTTTTTTTTAGGACATACACTTTTCCAGTATGCATTAAAAATCTGCTATTGACATTCTAAATCTTCATACTTTGCATGGGTTTGTCCTGTGTATTATTCTATCCCCAAGCTCCAAAACATAAACTGAAGTTTGGAACTGTCCAAAATAAGTCACAGTCCCAAATACTAAAATAATAACTATCATCAGCTATTAGAGAACTTTTGAAAGTTGGAAACTTAGTTCTTTTCCAGAACAAGGCAATGTTTTCTTGCCTGTTTTCACTCCTCCCTGACAGCAATCAAGGATGCAAGTTGGCAATGTTTGATTTCTCTTTTACTAGAATTTAAACGTACTCCAAGTTTCTAAAAGCCCAAGTTACACCTAGAGTTGTGCACAAAGCTCTTCAAAGCTAAGCAACAAAATTTTAAAAATTCCGATTTGCAAAGTACACAATAAGCATTCCTGTGCATTACCTCAAAGCTACACTTTACAGCTAAACTACAGCTGTACCATCTGAAACTCTGAATTCATCAGATGCAATACCACGTATTGGTACAGAGCTGCTCAAAGAAGAGATGTTTGAAGAAGATCTCAGTCAGTATGAGAGAAGGTGATGTAAATGAAGAAGGAAACAGCACGCTCCGTTTTGTGGTATTGTTTATACAGCATTCAAGCAACCTGACAGCAGGTTCAAGCCATAAACTGGCATTCTCTGCAATATGGCATTGGGTTGGCAGTGTCATCCCATCCACTGATGTCACTCAGCATTATTATTTTCACTACAAAATAAATCAAAGATATGATTATTTGTGGACATTAAAACATCTGTGGCCCAATGCCAAGATTAAATGTCAAAAAATTCAGGCCAAACCTTTACTGCACAGTTATATTCTAACAGTTCTAAAAAATCCTATCATTATTTGTACTGAAATGTACCTGATTTGGGCACTGTAAGATACAAGGGTTTTCCCTTTCAAAATCTTGAAGTTAGAAAGATTAGATGGGGGGGGGGGTTGATGGATTTAATGTTCTTTATTTGAGCTTCCTAATAGGCTGTGATACTCCCAACACTAGTCAGTTGTTAATTAAGTCCTGTTGACATACTTCTAAGTAGTCTGAAGTATTACAAAACACCATCCCCTACAAAACAAGTAATTTTTTTTTTTTAATTACCTGAAGACAGTCCTAGGCTCTAGGGCATAGAAAATATCCTGGATGAAGTTATGGCTGTCGTATCACTTCCATTTTTATGCATGTTTTGAATTTAATTATGAATATAGTAATTACTATCATTTCTCATGAAGAAACAGGTTTATAAGAAAGTTTACTTTGGGGATGGATGCTGCACTCAAGCTTGTGGGGAGGGAAAATATTCAGAAGGAAAGGCAGCAAGCAAAGCAAGCAAGAAACTTCAGTGGAGGGTCAGAAGGGAGAGCAGATGGGGAAGAGTGGAGAGCAAGGCTGAGATGAAAGGAGAGCAAAACCCATTGGCAAGAGCAAACAAGTTCAGAGCAGTGAATTAAGGTGTCAGGAGGATGGAAAAGGCCCTCATAGCTGCTGCTATTGTTCACTGAGTTAAGGCTCTTGCTCTGCTGCAAAACCGGGAGTTGATGTGCCTCAATTTACACATTTGCTCTCAGTTGGCTTCTCTGGGGAAGTGTCCCAAAGGCTCCACATGTCCATAATCTGCATATCTGAGACCCTGCTCTGGCTTCTGCTGCCTGAGATATTGCCAGGTCAACCCTAACACTGCTGCCCCCAACACTCCCACCCCTGAGGTGCAGCCCTGGCGCTGGGAAGGCGCGAGCTCCAAGCACCCCTTTGCCTTTTGCCCCTCTACCTCATTTATCTTTAAGAGGTATGGAATTATTTAATTTCAAATTAACTTGAAATCAGTTTCTAAAGAGAACCCTACACAACTGCTGTCATCCACATTTTCAAAAGAATTTATTAGAAAAATAATTCTAGCCAAACCTTTTATTTCATTTGAGTCTTTATATTTTCTTTTTATATTTTGCAGTTTAATGAATCACTACCCTATCTTGTTTTTAAAAAGATGTTTAGAGGATTTTTCAGCTTGGCATTTCTAATTACTACTAGCACTGGTCAAATGCTTTCTGTCAAGCAAGGATGTACATGAAAAATTCTGACTTTTGCAAAAATGAGAAAATGCTTTATTTTCCCACATCTTTTAGCAAAATTAGAAAAAAAAATACTTCTGCAAGAAGCTGCTTTGATTTAAAAAAAATATTTAAAATTAATTATTTTGGAGCAAGCAGGAAAATAATCTCTAGACTAAGTGATCCAACATGCAAAATTTCCCCAAATACTGTTTGATTTTTATCTAAATTAAGTGTTGGCATCTTCTGGCTCATCAGAATACCAGACAGTTTTGAGAAAAAACTAAGCTTCCCAATGAACATGAAGAGTATCCGATTCCTCAGAGGTATAATGGAAAATGAGTAGTAGCAGAATTAGTGGAAAATGGAGGCCAATAAATCTTATAGGGATTTATTTGAGTAAGCACATTTTAGTGAGGTTTAAATACAAGTAAACTCAAATGCAGCATGATTCATTGACTTCAGATTTAACTGAACAGCTCTCAAATAATCATGTCAAGAAATACTGAATGAGTGTTAAGTGTAAATATACATTTCTGTAGACAGAAAACTTGGAAAGAACTGCTTTTGCAAATTCTAATACTGTTGCAAATACATGGCTGCAAAGGAATAACATGGGACATAGAAAATTTTTTAGCTAGCAAGACATAGTGAAATTGTAGAACACAGGGCCAAAAGGAAGCAAAAAAACCCATAAAATAAATTAAGCATGTTGTTCAGGCATATGACTCAAAAATGAAAATAGTGCAGACAAAAAAATACATGAACCGAAATATGTCAGGAGCATCTAAAGCCAGCTCTGATACTCCAGATTGTCAAGTCTAAACCGAAGTATGTGAACAGCAGAACACTTTCTGCCACCTCATTAATGCTTAGGATTATGTTTAACAATAGAAACCATTCAGCTTCTTATTATAGAAATCAACAGGTTTTAGATAGATGTGCATGTCCAGCATTTTAAATACATCAGATATATATAATGTGTGCAATAAAAGCGATATTGAGAAAAATTCTGATGAAAAAACACAGTCGCTCAGCTAGGACTTGAGCAGACTCCACATCAGCATTTCTGTGTGTCACATAACTCTCTAACACTACTATGTTATAGATGTTCTACTTTTTAAAATCTGAACCATTCTGTGTCTTTAGTTCCTAAAATACAAAAAAGGGAACAAAACACATATCTGATACATGCAAAACTTCTAATAAAAAAAGACCTGATAATAATAATAAAAATAGAAGCTATAATGCCTCAAAAGTTTTAGTTCAATAGAGTGAAAACTAGGTTATACATAGAAAAGCAATAAAACCTGATGGTGTTTGCCATTACAGACCAGCTATCACAAACTGCACTAACTTCTGTGACTTCAAGAAAGATGCATAGTGGGGGGAAACAGCAGCAGTACAAGTAGAAAAGAAACAAAATTCAAATTATCAAGGGAAGAGTGCAGAAGAAAGGGAAAGAAGTTGGCAGTTATGGGGATGTTGTACTTCACTTTAATTACATAATATCCTCAGAGTACTCAATAATGTCACAGACTGGGGGGTTAACAGAATATATTGTTCAAGTGTCTTAAACAGAATAGCCTAATTTTAGACAAACAACTTGAGACCCAAATGCTCTAGTGTATCTCTTGATTTTCCAAAGTGCAGTTCCCTGTGACAACTGCCAGAACTGCAGGGTGCTGAGCCCTCCAAAGAAGAAGCTACAACTACCCCATCTCAGACTTAGCACTTAATTTTGAAAGTCACAACTTCTCCTTTCCTTGGGAAAAAGGATCCTAGCTCGGCATGCTTGTTAAAACTTAAATTACCAGCTGCAGCAAAATAAAAGGTTGGGTTTTTTTCAGTGAAGGAGCCATTTCAATCTTCCAGTTATTTAACCACTAAAAAAAGATCGTTGCCATGCCCCAGCGGCGGACAAAGTGCTGCCTATGGAGTTCTTCAGCATGGCTCAAAGCTGCTATAATAATGCTTGGAACTTAGATACCACTTTTCATCTTCAAAGCAGTTTACAAACATTAACTAATTAATCCACACAACATCCCTCAGGCCCACTTGGATCAAAAATGGGGCATTGCATGCTGGGACCTGAATCCTCCGTGGGCCCTAGCTCCAAATTAAAGATGAGCAATCTGCTCTTTTTTTTTTTTTTTTAATAGACTCCTGATACATTGCCAATGCAGCCCTCTGTTGGGCAACATTTGGATGCCCCCAGCTTTAATTGCTCTTAAAGTATCATGCCCCAGTCTGCCTTTGTTAATTTTGGATGTCTTGGAATCTATTAAACGTGGCAAAGTTTCTTGAGCTTTTAACAAAGCTTTAGCTTTGAAAATGCATCTTCTTTTGTCTTCATTCTAGCTGGCTTCCACGCAAAGATCTTTTAGATGAGATAGATACTGAGTTTTCCGTTGTTGTTGACGCATCAGCCTTAACTATTAACATATTCAGCATGATTTTCTAATATTTAACATCGCTTTTGCAGCAGCACATAACTGTTGCTCTTTACAAAGCCTATGAGCCACCTCCTCCTCTGATGTAAACTGGACTGCCAGTTTACAACAGCTCAGGAACTGACCCAAGAAGTTTAGCGGGGAGTTGGCTGCCACTATGACATTGTGTCAGACTGAGTCAGGAGACTGGCTGCATCCATCTCCAAATAGGAACATTAGCATTTAAAATAAATAGAATGACACTGTAAACCAGCAACACAAAAATAAGCATCTGCAAAAGGATCTTGGGGAATGACATCAACAGACAAAAGAGTGTCTGCTCCCAGTGGGAAGCCAACACCAAAACAGCAGTGGAATGCTCTTAAACTAATTATTACATTGCTGGACTTGGGAATGGAAAATACTACAAAAAGGTAGTACATTGAAGCACTGTTATGGAGCATGAAAGGGTTCACAGTCTATCTTGGAAAGTAAAGCCATTTGTGTTCCCTGACTGAATGAAGATGCCAGCTTTCTTGTAAAAAGCCTAAACTAAAACAGTACCTAAAAGATTCTGGGTGGAAAACAGTTGACCAAACCTCAAATATGCTGAAACTTCAGCATCTGCACACAAATCCAAATTTCCCTCTCCTTTGCACAGGTTTAAATGTATAATTAAATCCACCAACGTAGCTGGTGGTTTTCCAAAACAAAGTGGATGTTGGATTGGACTCTGGCTGTAAAGATTTATATCTATACACATTCATATTTTGATTTCCAGTTTCTTCAAATGTTTGAGGAATGGTGACATTTAATTAAGAAACTATGGGAGGACTATTTGCTTGGGTTCAAATCATTAGTCATTTGAAACTCAACTGTACCTGTAGTGTCGGGAAATCTCTTCTTCCACCTGGGTGGTAAAGTCACATTTGGTACATGAGTGTTCTTTGTTCTCCTTGAGCGTCAGCGGCCCCTCTGCCCCTGGCAGGGCGTTTGTTTCTGGTTTGACATCAGACGCTTGGCCTTCGTGTGCATTCTCATAGTGGAGCAGGAGAACGTCCACGTCGGGAGTGGAGAATGAGCACTGATGGCACTGGTGTTTGACTCTAGAGCTTCCTGTCACCCCTGGAGACAGGTGCAAAAGCAAGAGAGCACAGTGGGAACAATTACTTTTTCTGCAAGCAAATGGATAAGTAATTTCTCCAAGGTGCTTTTCTGGGCTGCAGAGGCCTCGGGGACAGAACTGACAGTGCTTAATGGTACATTTATGAATGTTGTGTAGCTGCTGATAGTGGCGGAGAAGTGGGCCCACCACTATTACATCTGGGCCATGGCTCTTTGAGTACCTAAAGTCACAGAACTGACAGTTGTAGCTTGTCACCATGCTGTCCTCTGCTCCTTTGCTAGTCAAGTCTTTCTTTTTTGCCACACTCGCACCCTTTTCTGTCTTTGTCACTATCTCCCCATCTGCATTTTTGGCTAGATCATTCTGGTTAATGACAGATCCCCTAGAAAGCTTATCATTCAGATCTGGGTGAAGGCTTCCTGCCTGGCTTCCCCCATGCTGTTTGCTGTAATGTTCTAATAGTTTCAATGAGCTGGACGATTCACAGCTGAAACTGCAAAATTTACACCAGTAGTAACTGGTTGTATCGGTACCATTTTGTCTAGAGGAATCTATTGGCTTGATGGGCACCGAATATCCAACTGGTGTATCATCTCCTGCTTTTACAGTGATTCTGTCTTGCCACTTCCCCAAGTCTCCAGAATCACATGGTCGAAGAGTAGGACTGGATTTATTGGAGTTTTTCTCTGAAGTTTTACCAGAATCAGAGGAGGGAAGGGCTGCTTTCATTTTGTTTGGGTGAGTCTGTAAGAAGTGTTGCTCTAGTTCAGTGGAGGAGTTGCCCATGTAGGTGAAATTGCAGAATTTGCAGCGGAAGTACTTGGTGTTGCCTTGGCAATCTGGAGTTTTCCGCCCAATTCCAATAAAGGTTCCACCTAAAGTAACCTGTGAATAAAGAACAAGGCCATTTTAGCTCCACTGCAGATTTATTCAAATAGCAAGGAGTGGGGAGGGAGGGAAGAGAAATAGAGAGCAACTAATTCATAAGCCTCTTTGATTAATCATCACCACCATTTTCATAGTACTAATGTAGTAAGATTTCATACATATACTCTCACATATTTAACATTTGTTGATGAAGATTTTTAAATGTTTCTCATAGCAGAATATATATTTCATATGAATAATAAATATATTGATTTGGGGAGACTGAGGCACACATACACAACATGATCTTAGCATTCTCTGATAAGACTATTCCTTCCTTCTCTAAATCACTGAATAATGTCATTGATAAAAGACTCAATAATCAGTTCCCATACCTCAGAACCCTTTGACAGCAAACTTTGCTGGGAGTCTATGCCAGGTGTGGAACAAAAAAATGGGTTCTCAGTCTTTTTCTTTCAATACACTTACACGCTTTAATCATATTCATGCTTAACAGTCCAAGATAATTTGTTTCTAAATAAGAGCAAAGAAAAATTAAATTTTAAATAACAAATTCATTCTGCTATGTCGGAGTATGACCAATTCTTACAAAGACCATTCCTACAGGAGTATCCAGTATCCGCCAGGATGCCTTTTCACAGAGCCGTAGTGGCTGATGTCTCAAACGAAAGGCAGTTTGCTCAAGGATTACTCACTGCAGACATTCTCCAAGGAAATCTTCTGTTCCTCTCATGCACAGAGCTCAAATTAGTAAAACAAGGATGGAAAAACTACAGTAGAAAAATGGCATGTGGCAAAAAAACCTACCACACCCAAGTCCATGACATCACTAATTACACACGCACAAAAAAAGGTAGGTCTACTTAACTGTTCTCATGATGTCTGAGCAAAATGCACTGCAGGAACGGAAGAAGGCTTCCAGGGCTGATGTTATTAAAGCCCATGTTCTCACAGCAGGCAGGCCTGCCCTTCCCAGGAGAGCACCACACCTGCCCCTGACATCAGGGGGAGATTTGCTGCTCCTGTACAACTGGTTTGAAGGACAAAAAAAAAATCTCTTGACAAAAATGTCACTATTGCATGGCTTCTTTTCCTGAAGAGCAAATAGTCTACACCATACAGAAGATAATTCCTCTTTACACCCAAAATACACAGACATCCTTTGTTATCACACAGCCTACACCACATGGTGCAGACATGGGTAGAAGCCTCCTTGTGACACAGTCTCAATTTTTACACCCAGAAGATGCCCTACAGGGAATATAAAATTCAGCCTTGCAGAGTTTGATTTCCATTCTCCCAAACACTAAGTGTATTACTACATTTCTGCAGGATTCAATTCTAATGAATTAGGCAAATGCTGTAATTATTTTTCTTCTCCTCCTCAACAGCTGTGCCATAAAGAAAGCATGTGATCACTGTTCATTCAGTATCACACCATACGGAAAGATTCAGACATACAGAGAGCATGAAATGTAAACATTTATAAATGCATATAATATAAACGCCTTTTAGCCATTTAGCTCAGAAAATGAGATGCTATCCTTTGTATCCCATCAGAATGAATATGTATAGTGAGGCAATGAGTTGCTAAACCATGATATGAGCTGCTGCTATTCTTTCCCCCCACCACCACCTCCTCAAGAAAACACAATTCCCATGAACTGGTTAAAACTTTTTCTTAAATAAACTGAAAAATGGCTTTCTGTTTGTTTAGGAAACACATCTCATTAGGCAATGGTGAGTCTGGCAGCCAAATCGCTAGACTTGGCTGTAATAACATTTTCACTTTAAACTGGGGCTCCATGTTCTGCTATCAAATTATGAATTTGGTTTTGAAGAGGTTCTTTGGAAGAGGGATGTTTTAACAGTTCTTCTGCAGTGCAGGCGTTATCTCCCTTTATTCATTTTATGGCAAGCAAGAACTGGAGACAAAGCCATGCTGAGACTTAGCCAGCTGACAGCAGTAGGATCTGGGCCTGCTCCCCAGTATCTGGAACTTCAGGTCTCAATCCACTGCATTATTTCAATGTTCAAAGTCCCAGTGGTGTTGAAAGACAACATAAAGAAAGCACTGATGGAATTATTGTGAACAGAAAAAAACAGCAGCTCACTGCACAATTACATAAGTTGCTAGGTGATCTGGTTTTGCTCATTTAATTAGATATGTGTGTTTGTTCTATATATGCACAGAAAACTAGCCAAAATGCTTTACCTTAAGTGGCTCTAATGAGTAAATACATCCATTACTCTCAGCTGTCCAGTCATAGTTACAGATACCAAACCTATTTTGCAGACACTCTGTAGATACTAGTTAGAAACTGTGAGTGGCAACAATCCCATCTGCTGTTCATTGCTAATTACTTTCATTTCAGAACATTGGTCAAACGTATTATTAATACTACCATTTTCTACAATGGACTGTAAATCACATAATTTCTGTAACTTGAGCTAATCCTGCTTAGTGGCCTACATAGCAAGTTTGTGTCCCATGCTAATACATCCTTCTCTGCATTGCAAGAGGATAAAATAGAACTAAATATTCCCACACAATTTAAACTCTTGCAATGTGGGGAACACATACAGTCTTTACATCATTGGAATGCAATTGATTACCAGTTATTGGTTTGGCATTTCCCTGAATACCCTGCCACAATTCAAAATAATGCATTGCATTAGACCATGTATGTGAAAGGTAACACAGGGTGATCTTAATGTTATTTTACTCAAAAGCCATTTTTCACACGTAACAATACCTACTGAAAGCCTCCATGAGGGTCATCAGTTAAAGAGAACTGAAGAAAGTGGTTTCCATGCAAAGAGATTGGGAGAAACACTTGAAGTGATGGTATAAAGTGAAGCTGTTTCAGCTTTCAGCAAGCCAAATTTGGACAAAGCCCACACATTTGCAGAACTGTTTCAATTCACACTCTTTGCTTAAGTCTTGGCTTGATTTTCAGATTTTTCAGTAACATGTTGTATCTCTATGTACAGGCACTAAACTCCTTCACCAGGTATATAATTGTCCTTAATCTCCTGCTGTCTCTGACCTAACCCAGAAAGAGGAAAAGGAGAAAGAGAAGGACAAAGTGAAATATATATATATATATATATATATATACACCCCAGAAATCAATATCCACATTTCTGTGTGGTATCAGAAGTGATAGCTTCTTGTATTTACTCCCCTATTCCATTATGATCCCAACAAAACCTAATCCCCTGCTTTTCCTTAAGTAGACACTCCTCTCCAACAAAAAGAAGAAGAAACTAAACAAAAGCGAAGCTAAAATTCTGCAATTCTGTTATATGAGTGCAGTCCAAAGTGCAGCTGACATTTGGTTTGTGGAAACTTCAATTCTTTCCTTCACTGTCACTTGCTTATGAAACATTGGGCTTATCACTTATTTCAGCAGCACCTCAATTATTCCAATATAGTTGGTATTAATTATTGCACAGTATAGAGACAGACAGCCTCCATTCTTGTGCTTGAGATCGTTGATATTGAGATATTCTTTAAAAATTGCTCTTCAGAGCCATGTCTCATTCTGGGATTAAACTGAAATATATTTCACAGTACTATTCTCTAAAACTCAAAACTCTTAATCATTAAATTTCTTCATTAATGGGGAAAATTCTCAAAATCTAGAAGACTGGGAAAGAATTTACCAAAAGGATTGAAGCCCACGTGTTAATAACTAAGCTATCTCTTCATACAGCACACACATTTCCAAAAATAGCCAGAAAGAGGAGAAAAGATAACATGATAATTGACAATGTTTCAAGATATACTTTCTAAAGTATGTTGGCAAGTACTTCAACAAAGCTGTGTAATTGCACTATATGTTTCCAACAGATATGTCTATATTACTTTAATTAGTCAGACTGAAGACAATGATATAGAAGACATGGTATAGATGGACTTGGACATGGAGAAGTACATTCTTTTTTTTTTAAAAATATGTCTTTGATATTTAATCTGCCCTTGATCCAAATGCTACCCTACTCTATTTTTCCTTCTCCTTTTCAAAATTCAATCCTAAATTCCATCACACCAAAACAGTTTACAAATACTTCTTACAGAAGATGAAAAAAATCACCAAGGAAGACAAAGTCTGCCAGCTCCTATAATCATATGTTTTATGAAGAAAATTCGACCATCAGAAACTATATCCACATAAGAGATTGAGCCACAAGGCTTATATGCACAGAGTAAAGCTGTCTTTGACCTCTGGCTTCTTCTGCAACTACTGATTAGAATCCATCTGCATTGGAACATCAAACGTTAATAACTTTCTTTTTTTTTTTTTTTGCGCTTACCTTGGTTACATCTTTGGCTAATCAGGAGGCGAAAGGCTCCAGATCCCTTACCAATCTCCTGAGCCATCCAGTCTGCCTTTGCAATTACTCTTAATCTTCTAATCCTAAAATATTTTCTAATGCTCTTGTTTATTCATTTGCTTTGTGCAATATAGCATCCAGAACATTTTAACCATCCCACATTTATGAAGTTCTTCATGTCATGCAGGCCAGAACAGATTCCTGGCTTTCATGCAAGTTTTTGTAACACCACCCAGTTCTCTAACCTCCCCTGTGGAGGTTCACTCCCTCTCACTGCCTCTCCTTCTGCATGTAAAACCAGAAGAATCTTCATAGTATATTCTTAAAACTATTTACCACACTGTGTTTCATTTATAGGTGGACAGAACTATGTTGCACAAGTGATGTGAAGACTCAGGGCAAACTTCTAGCTTTCTGGGCTGTTTGTACTTACCAAAACAAAAAAGCAAACTGTTGGGTCACATTCATTCAAGATAAGTGCATTCTTGACATTTATTCTGTTGCCATTGAAGCCAGAACAGTTTTTTGACATTAGAATTTTAGAAGTATTTTTAAAACAAGACTGTGACAGAACAATAACAGGACTTAAATTAAGGTCAGGAGACCAGATGTGCAAAACCAATAGAAGTAAGAAGCAGAAAATCAAGACTTTCATTTGCTAACTAATGCTACTAGACTAATATCTAGGACCTAAAAGAAGCACCATTCCTTCTATTCTGTGTAGATAAAATTACCAGACATTTCCTTGACTACTGTAAACTCACACAGCCTCACAGGCTTAGAGGCAAACTCTCACTGATTTATACCAGAAGAGAGCCTAGCTACTTTACTTTTTCCCCAGCAGCTCTGTTTTTTGAACTCTCATCCTTTCTGTGGGCTAGCTTAGCAGTTTATATGTTTAAATATAAGCATTACTATTACTAGTCTCACCAACTTTCTTTATTAACCTCTCTTCAAATACTACCAAATATCCCTGCAATAAAGTAAGGAACATCAAAACATTAACAACTTTGCCTTGAAGGCTGTGAATATACATCACATCAGTTGTTCCACAGAAACTGTCCATCTGAATACTATAATATTAGGGTAGACTACTTCTCACTGAAGGAAGGCTCGAATAGCTTATTTCTGTCGCTGAGCAAGTCAATGTTCCCAGGCACTTACTATGTAGCAGCTGACATGCTGTAAATCACTGCATATCATTTTGAAGAGTAAACTTGCCAATATCTCCATAGAAGTGATATAAAGACCTTCTACTACATATATAAATCATTCCTTCTCAGCTGTAGTCAATATAGAAGTTAAATGTCTATTTCATGTGCTTTTTCATGCAATGTTGATAAATATGCATGTGTGCAGATGTACATACATGAGAAAAAGAAGCACATATATTTATACACACACACAAGCACATGCGTAATGATTTATTTATAATTGTGATTTGCCACCACCGCTTTCTCTACTTGACACCATTTCTTTTTCATGTCAGTTCTTTAAAAGAGATGACTGAATGCTGTTCTCCTGAAGTGTGACTGTCTCAGTGTGCAAAGCAGTCTCCAAGACTGATCACAACACAGAAATAAGACTTAAAATTAACAGGTATGTCCACACGCCGATACAACACCCAAGACAGCTTGATAGCCTTCAGTTCAAGCAGGAAAGTCCCTAGGGAGAGTCTGCAACATGGCTGACATGAAATGGGCTTTCTGGGACATCCCACCCTCATGCAAATTCTGTTCTAGCACACCCTTCAAGATCTAGCATGGCACAGTCTAGTCCAAGAGATCAGGATACATCATATCCAGCAATAGTTGTTCAGTTTATTTAGATCTAATTCCTGTTCCATGGGCAATTGAGCCTAAGTCAGTGAGACAAACAATATAAAATTTGGATCAATTTGTCTAACCATGTAAGGAAAATGAAATTCATTCACATACATGTTTCCATTTGCTCATGTCATTTATGTATCCATGTCACCTTCTAGGAAGACCACTTGATGACAAAGTTGAACTTTAAGAAAGTTTGATTTGTTAATAATACAAAAGAAAATGCTGTACTTATTTAGGCCCCCAGTCTGTAATTCCTACCGTATCTGTAAGAGTCCTTTCACCAAAACCACCAGAAATGTAAATCAAAACCTCTACATGAGAAGCACTTCTGATTGTACCTGTACTTCTAAAGACCCCTACAGTTTTAGTCTTACCTTCACAGCTTCATATTTCATCAAATCACTAATATAAGAATGGAGAATAAAAACCAGAAACTAGTAAAACCACTGGTTCTCATTCAGCTGAATCCTAGTTAGACTGAACTTCATACTAGTCACACATGTCTAGCATGGGAACAGAAAAGATGCCAGATTTGATATATTGAAATCCAGATCACTAAAAAACACTCATGGCATAACACCAGGTAGGCACATGGAACTCACTAGTGACTTTTAAAGGACACAAAAGGAAGAGCTTTATACACTCTGCATGTGTGGGCACTTCTGCCACTTTCTAGGACACCGAGCAGCCTGCTGGCTGGACATCCAGCAGTGCTCTCAGTTGCTGTGGAAATCCTGGAAAAGTTGTTACTTAATATGTTGGTACTTATATACGTGACTAGTAGGTCAAGGGAGATGGTTCTCCCTCTCTACTCCATTCTCATGAGACTCCACCTGGAGTACTGCATCCAGCTCTGGGGCTCCCCGTATGGGAAGACATGGACCTGTTGGAGTGAGTCCAGAGGAGGCCACAGAGCTGATCAGAGGGCAGGAGCACCTCTCCCATGAAGACAACCTGAGAGAGCTGGGGCTGTTCAACAGGGGAAGGCTCCCAGGAGACTTTATAGCAGCATTCCTATGCCTACAGCAGCATCTCTGTGCCCAAATGGGCATGAGAATGCTGGAGAGGAACTTTTTACAAGGGCATCTAGTGACAGGACAAGGGATGAGAGCTTCAAACTTCAGACTGAGTGAGGGTAGGTTTAAATAAGATATTAGGAAGAAATTCTTCACTAGGAGAATGTTGAGGCATGGGAACAGGTTGCCCAGAGAAGCTGTGGTTGCTCCATCCCTGGAAGTGTTCAAGGCCAGGTTGGATAGGGTTCTGAGCAACCTGGTCTAGTGAAAAATATTCCTGTCCACAGCAGGGGGGGGGTGGAACTAGATGATCTTTAAGGCCTCTTCCAATGCAAATCATTCTATGATTCATATATGAAAAAGGATTGGGCTGAGTGGTATAGGAAAACTCTTATAACATTGGATGTCTAGAAACACAGAAAAAAAAAAAAAAAACTGCCAATAACCTCTCATTAGTCTGTGGGGTAGTAGATAATGCAGTAACTTTTTTTTCTTTTTTTTTTTTTTCTCCATACTTGCACTGAAATACAATCAAGAAACTTTAGTATGGCTTTTATCAATCCATATTTTTTGAGAAATTTGTCTTCTTATTTGTCTGTCTAGATTTAAAACCATGAAAAAATCAAAATAAGAAAACTGGATTAAAAAAAAAATCATGTCTTTGTACATTCTGAATCCTTTTAATGGCTGAATATGAGGAGGTAGATCTGTGCCTATAAGCTCCAGAACCAGGGCCATGCTGAGCAGGAAGCTTCTCAAAGGTAGCAAACACAATATGAAGCGACCATAAGAACTGCTGAGCACTGCAGTATGTCTTTATTCATGGCTTCTCCCTTGGGACATGCCATCTGAAACCCTCACCTGAACGCAGACATTTCTGTCCTTTCTTTGAGGGACACTGTTCTCTTTTAAAACGTATCAGGAAATGGGGTCACGCTCCCTTTTATACAATAGCGTAATGACTTGAACACTTGTTCAGGAAACAGGAAAAGTAGGCTCCTTTCCTTGCTCTGTCAGAGGGGATCCAAGCTTTCTTCTTCACCCTCGCTGGGCATGTCCTATCCATTAGCTATAATGGAAGACAACACTCTCCAACCTTTCTGCTGAAGCTGTCCCATTCAGTAGTCAAAAAAACCTGGGGGTTAAAGACTGCCTACTGTCTACTTGCCAGCAGCTTGCCTGTCTCCAGACTTTTCCATATGCATTAAAGAGTCATTAGATCAAACACAGAAGGAGACTTAACCATATAGCAGCAAAGGCAATAGATTTCAGGATCATAGCTGTTACCTTAGTCGCATAGATTTTACTTTAAGTGAAGTCTTTAGATCCAGTAAAGTCCACTGCTTTAGGCACATCCACAAAGCCTTACATAGACTCGAATATCCAGCAAGACAAGGCGCCTATAGAGATTGATCAATTAACTAAATGTGAAGAAAAAGTAATGAGGGGCACCAGCAAAAATTGATCCATTGAACTCACTTCAAATATTATTCTAATAAAAGCTGCAAAGGTGATTAACACATTCCCTGGGAATTCAGAGATGTGATAGTGAATGTTTTCTGAAATCTATACTGGCAAGAAAGTTAATCTCCCAGAAACTGCTCAGTGATTTTACTCAATCCTATGAAATTTATTATAACTCAATGAACCAAAAACCTTTGAAGAAAGAAATGGGAACAAAGAGTATAGGAGATTTTCAAAATAATGTTTTCAAAAAAGACAAATAAATCTGTTTCGGTTAAACTTTCAAACCAAGTAAAAATCTACACAGAAGTAAGGCCAGAAAAATTGGACTATTTACACAGTTCCCAGCCAAACCTTCTTTAGGTACTACAAAACACAGCCCCAACATTTGCATACGTGGATGTGAAGCCAAATGTATATCCCTAGTTTTGCTGACTACGATACTTGCTAAAAGCTGGGTTTAGGGTGTTTTCTGGCTAGGAGTGGGGTTTAAGTTTTCTAGAGCAGCCTTCACTTCTCTGATATAAGTCCAAAAATGCATTTGATTTCTTTCTTCCAAGCCCTCAGCAAATGGACCACGTCCCTACATATCTGCAGATAGGATAGGAGGTACGTTTTACATTTTTTTCCTGCACTCAGACATATTCCTATTGCTTTTCGTTTGCCTTTGTTATGAATGCACACTATGGGCTCAAAAGCATCACTCACTACTACAAATCTTCGTATACCGTGGTCTCCAACTGACCACTGTGAGCCAGATCATCAAACTCAATCATCTTCATCCCCTGGCTTCTGCACCCAGCTCCCTGGACTGAGACCATAAATCTATTGATAACTTCCAGCCCAGCTACAACAGAACAGTTTGTTAAGTAAAAGGGAATCAATAAATCAGACCCTAAGCCCAGTCCATTACTATTTCAAGTTAATTACAAAGGGATTATTTTTGTTTAGCTCAGTACCTATACAAAATAATACTGTTTACATGAACCAATTATTCAGGTTCAGTTCCCTCTCCACGTTACACAGGAGTTTGACTGGACCAATTTTAGCTGGAGCACCAATCGATACAATCCCTTGTTGCAGCAGGAGACACCAGCCGTCCAGATGCCTGAGAAAAATCCCCTCCAAAATGGATGCAGAAGCAGTATAAACATGTGTGGGTACAAAGGGAATTTTCAAATGTTCTTTTACTGTGTTTATGAATCTCACAAAGCTGCTCTGAATTGGGAGCGCAGGAGGAGAAAGCACAAAAATATTAATCAGTTACTTATCTTCTGACATGTTCTGGATCAACATCTGGTGCATGTGCAAGTGATGTAGTAGGGTATTTACCACAAAAGATTGTTTAATCTTCTATTCCCAAATTGGGCAAGGAAAATTAGCACTCTTAAAAATTAAGTTTCCAGATCCATTTTTTTTTTTTTTTCAAATAAATAGCCAACATTGTATAGGCTGTCTGTTCTATTTTGGAAAATGTTTTTCATCTGAGAAAAGACTGATCTGAAGTAGATTATCTATGGGCTGTTTCCTACCGCTTTTTGTCTCCCCTGCAGTATCTTACTGCCAGAGTTTAGCAGACAAGTATAGTCTAGGTTCAGCTGTTTTATTTCTCCTTCTATCAGTTCAAACTGAGATAGCTCACACATCTGTTTTATTTCTGAAAGCACTGCATAGGAAAAGTGTCCAGCTCATTCTAATCTAGCATAACTTTCCTATAAATAACTAAGGACCTAACGAAACAATTGTTTGGAGGAAATGAAAGTGTGTTTAGAAACTCAAATTCCTCTATACTGTATGCCTGAGCTGTTCCAGTTTGAATGTCTTCCTGACAGCATGGATCAGTTGCTCTAAGATGCTGTCCCTGGAGTCAGCAAACTGAAACTATAGCAGGAAATCCAGGTATTAACATCATACTATGTGCTAATTATAAACCATCATTTCACAATCCGACATTATTCACTTCTAACCTCTTTTAACTACATCACGTATTTGCTTTCTAATCACAGTTTGACAGGAGAGAGTGTCTGACACAAGACAGTGAAGCGATCTTTTAATAAGACAGCAGTTCAAAGGTTACATCTTCTATACAAGTAACAACCTTAGTTTGATTTGCTGCTCCACAAAGAAGTTGTAGAGTTTCTGAAAAAAGAGGAAAGTTTAAATCATTTAAAAAGATTCAAGTGCCTGACTTGTTTTCTGGTTTTGGCTTGTTACTTGAAGTTAGGTGTTAGCCATCTTAGCCTTGCAAAATTTCTTTCCTATAGCTACAGTTTCTGCAAACATTACTAAATATTTTCAACCTTCTACCTCTTTATTTTTACATACCCTGGAGTTTTGTCTGATGATTACTACAAGGTTGGCATGCCTGCAGTCATTTGAATATAGATGGGCATTTAAGCTTGTATTATATGCAAACTTTGTTACTTTTTTTTTTTTGTTCTTAAAACCTGAATTTTTGTATCATAGAATACTGAGGTATCCTACTGCATCTCTTAGTTAATTCCAAGGATTTTTTTTTAAAGCAGCATCGATTCTTTTTTTAACGAATTAAGTATTAGCTGATAAGAAACTAACAGAGACTCCATGGAAAAGTTTTTGAGTCCAGTCTTTCATGGTAAAAAAGATTTTTTTTCTTCTTTTTTTTTTTTTTTTTACAGCAGTATCTGTATTTTTTTCCCTGCTTCAACTAGATGAGAAAATTACTGAGGCAATAATCCTTTTCTTACAGGCTTACTAATGTGAAGGACAGCATGGATTAGTGTTACTTTTGAAATGTTTTCAATACCCATTGTTTATCCTGTTTTTCTGGCACTAGACAACTTCAGAGCTGCCAAGACTTGCCATTTATTTTATCTTAATAAAGAATCAATAAGCCAAATCTTGACTCCCAGCAGCTGATAATTTAGGATTACATTTTTAATTTCCAGCTGCTGTCTTTTGTCTATCTGGTTGTTATATTTCATTATTATTTGCTCTTTTCTTTCTGTGACAGCAAATCCTTCAGATATGATTACCAATTCAGCAGTTTGCCTGTTTGCTGAATAAGATCTTTTGCTATTGATTACAACTACTAAATTGTACATAGAAATGTCACTGGTCAAAAAGCCAAATACTCCTCTACTGTACAAGATGCTCAACAGACCTGCAGAAAGCCTGGCTAAAATTGACCAAAACCCTTCTTATGGCTTAAGCAGGCTATATTAGATGCATTAATCATGTAGGCAAGAGAGGCTTTGCAAACAACTGGCTTTGCAGCTGAGAAGGCAGTTAGCAGAAGCAAGGGAGGCTGGGAAAATACAAACCTGCACATCGTAAGTCCCATTTAATAAGGCAGGCCTCTGGGAATTGATGTCCTGCAGCACCCCTGAAAGCACAGTGCGGTTGACTTTCTGGAAGTCTTTGGAGTGGCTGAATTGCACCATGTTGTGGAGAGCCAAAATTTTAGTGTCAAGCTCAGCATCCTGCCTGGTGCGGTTATGCAGTCCTAGGTGGTACTTGCGGAAGTGTTTGATGAGATCTGTGGGGTCGTTCCCATAGTAACCGTACCCACAGATGTTGCATTTGAAGTCCTGAAGCTCTGGAGACAGAGGTGCTGTATCTGGGTTATCATTCACCAACAAATCTGCTTTTGATTTGTTCAGCCTTAAACCCCCATCTGAAGGCACTTGTGGGTTTTTTGAGGCCATGGGGACCGGGCTTGAGCCTTGGCCATCAGTTTGACCACTTTGCACTTGCACTGTTTCATCTGAAGCTTTTGGCGACATCTGATGCTCCTCATTTGTCTCCGCTGCATCTCCTGACGGGGTACAGACCACATCTTGGGTGTCATCTGCATCTGATTTTTGAGGAGACTTCAAGGGCTCACAGATTCCCCCAACAGCTGGAGATGAGAAAGCCAGCATATTTCTGTCTGTCACCTCATCATGAGGGAAGGATGGAACATTTCCTCCCTTATTGTGGCTTTCATAATTGAAGCCAGCCTTTTCACTCAGCACTGAGCTTTTCAAGTCCTTTTTAACGCTGGAAGATGGCTCTTGGACATGCATGCAAAGTTCCTCCTTGTTATTTAACTCTGCCGCATCACCCTGGTCAGTGTTTTCTTGCATCTGCTCTGCAGAAAATTCTTTTTTCCTTCCAGACTCTTCACTTTCAGTACCTGTAGACTCAAGGGTCTGTACCTCACCTTCACTAGCAACGTTTCTTAGAGGGGGGTTCTTTTTCCGGACCATATCTACCACAGAAAAAGAAACATGAAAGAAAAAAAGAAAAAAAAAAAAAAAGAGGGAAAAAAAAAGAAAAAAGAAAAAAAAACCTATAGAATTATTCGAGATATATAGCAGATTACAAACCTGACACTTTTTAAAGCATTCTGAACTATACGACTACATTGAATACACAAACTTTCCAGAAAATTTTTGTCGAAGAGCTTTTTAGACTATGCAGAAAACTGGAATTTTTCATTTAAAAAATGATCACACTGAGACTGAACTTAACTAAAAAGAGAACTTTAAACCTACAAAAACACTACCATGACAGTCAGTGAGTGAGTTACAGGTTTCATCATCTTTTGAGAAGATAAAGGTCTGAGAGAAATAATTTTAAATGAAGGCTTCTTTTTAAATAATTTTTAAAAACTAAGGGGAAAAATCTTTAGCAGTCTAATATTCATACACTGTCCAACTACATATAAAGTAGTTTTGCAAAAATAAATCTAAAAGACATAATCAGAAGAATTTAAACAAGTTATTAGGAAGGAAACAGATTTAGAAGAGTAAGTAACTTGAGGTTTCAGAGAAAGTATTTTTCCTAAGCAGGTATCAGTTTGTCTATAGCAAAAGTTTCCCCTCCTACTTCCCATAAACTTCAAACAGGATTATATGGATATTCTAGAGTCAGGCCCCACAGTACATTATTCATGTAATTAGTTCTATTTGCCAAACAAAGAAAAACTAACTTTATTGGGAAACCCGTTGTCAATAAAATTTTACAGGCCTGGACCCAGACATTTGACATCACTGTGTGGCTGAGTCGGGATCTGCCCTGAAAACACCTGGAATCCACATGGATCTAATCAGCCAAACCTTCCTCTGCTCAGTCCTCTTGGTAGACATAGCCACTATTGCTAAATCTGCAAGTACGATACCAGGATCCATTCAAGACAGCTGAGACAGGACAGCAATAAGGATCAGAGAGAAAGGAGGAGTCTGCCACTGGTGAGTTAGCTGCTCACTCAACAGGGGAGATTATGGAAGGACAAGTAATCAGACTGTGCATGTATTAAGTCAAATTCCTCATCCGCTATATCTTCACCTTCCCCAGCCTACTTAGAGAAAATACATATATGAAACTCCCCTGCTGTCTCTACTGTGTGGTTCTGGATTTGATATTCATCACCAGATGGTTTGATCCATTTATGTTCACATGCTAGCTATGGGCAGAAGACAGATGTGCTACAACTTTTTCTATGCTCTTAATCTTTGCCAATGCTGTATACAGCGATGGATGTTTCTCTTTGCCAAATTGTGTGTGGTCTGGTGGCAGCAGCTTGCAGTACCACACATGAGACGTGAGCTGCAGACTCAAGTCTGAGCCCCCATTCCCAGGCCAGCCACAGCCGGGCCCTGCGGAGGCACTGGAGATATATATTGCTCTGCAAAGGGAGGAACACCTGGTGACTCTGAAAGCAGCACTGATGTGCTCCAAATGGTGATGTATCTAGACCTTGGAAAGCCGTGGATGACCTTCTCAAAACAGTACTTTGAGAAGTATGTCTGGGGACAGAGGTTAAAAATAAAAGAACAGGCATCTGTACATCCTCTTATTTACATCTGCTCCATATGAAAGGGCACTGTATGCTCTGTTGATAAAAACAGACGACTTCTTAGGGGAAGTGTTCAACTTGTGTCTTGGGCTGGCTCTGTTGTCTTTGTGGTTGAGCTCATCCACAGGCAGCATGGGCTACAGCAAGAGGGCTTTCACACAGAATGCCAGCTCGTGTTACAGAAATTTTGACACTCCGTGTGGTCTTAATAGGTTTCTTAAATGCCTACTGTGATTCCTTATTGTAGAAGACACTCATGCTTGGGAACCAAGTGTCTTCTCTTAATGACAAACACACCTACCAGGATATGTATGCACTAAATTGTACCTTTTTTTTTTTCCCCAATAACTTCTGAACCATGAAGTCACTCAGAACTAAGAAAAAAAAAAAGATTTTCTATTGTGGTAAGAGAACTATTACAGTACAGACTCACCCTACTAAAACAACATGCACACGTATATAATTCAAGGTATAAATATAGTCCTCAGCCTTTTAGCATTACTGCTTCTCTGTGGGACTCCATGAATGCTCTTGGTTAACACACACTAAAAATATCTGTGAGCATCTCTGGTAGGTGTTCTGCTAAGTCTGTATTTTTCTTCTGGTTACACCTCCCAAACCATTTTTAAAATAACTTCTGTTTAAATACAATCCATGGCAGAGGACAGAGAAAGAAGTCCTGACTGCAAAGTGAAGAAAAATCAGAAATCAAGAAAGTAAACATCGTGACTGTTACCTCAGTCAAAATTAAACAAGACTAAATGCAATGTTTTAAAATGTTTTTGTTACAGATATTTTTGGCAGATAAGGAAAGCTTAGAGATTTGCTATCTTCATAGCAACTGACAGAAGAGAGTCAGAAAAAAAGCCTCTATAAAGAAAAGAAAAGAAAAATCTGGACTCTATACAGGCTAACTGGACAGTAGATCTAGATACTTTGGTTCAGATTTACCCAATATATTTGTAAGACTGTGGAGGGTATAAAAGAAAAACATATCTGCCTAACAGAGCTTTTTCATGCAGTATTCTACACTTGGAGAAAGAAAGGAAAGAAGATAACATTGATTTAAATATAAAAACTTAAGTTGAATTTCAAAGTATTTTCTTCTCTTTTTTCTTTTAGTTTTTGAAAAATCATCTGTCATTTATTTGCTTGATATCCACTCAAGGGAACAGTAAGAAAAGACACAGGAGTTTTTTGTCACTGAAATTCCACCACTATCATTTTTCAGAGACATATTATGTAAATAAAACTACATTTGCAATACTCCTAAATCGAAGAAACCATCCCCTAGCAAGTCATAAGTTAGATACAGAAAGAATATAGCCACTCTGAAATTATTATCTCTAAGACAAATAACAGATTGCACAATGTTTTATTGTGTGCCAAGAACATTTTCGGTTAACAATTTCACTTGAAAAAATAGATCACATACTTGTAAAATCATACCCAGCATTGACTTCATAAGGCATGTGGCTTTAGAGTGCTTTTTACAATTATTAATTCTATTAGTCAACTAGCAGGCGGGCTAATGCAACTGTCTTAGGAGATGCACGGAAGACACAGAAGACATTTTGAGAGCTGATCTGTATATCTGCAAAACAAAACAAAAAAGAGGTTTTCCTTCCTAAATTATGCATTCAAAATATGTTTTTTACTTAAAAGCATTATTATACCTATTGTACAATCACATGCATCTGTTACTGGGCACTACACAAATAGTGGCTGCTGTTCTCTATTTCCCTCAAGGATGAGAAATCCCTTAGCTGCCTTCTGCGCAGACACACATGCTCTTGCACACATTTACACACACATAAAGACAGACAAAAAATCTCAGAGGCAATGTTCACCAAATACAAAGTTTAAAACAAGTTTAAAGTAACTGTTGAAAATGAGCTGTAGAAAAGAAGTGTCTTAAAAATTCACAATATATTAACAGGTATTGGGCATCATAATGGGACTGGCCTAGTGGGATAGATAATGGCATACAAATAACTGATTCATATCCAGGCACTGCCATTAGCAAATGGAAATTATCATCTGCTGGCTGCCTTATGTCCCACTTGAAACAAAATTAGTGGTGTTACTTTCGTTGTTAGCAGGCAATTTCCCACATCTCAAAAATGCCATCGCAGTAGTAAGCACATTGGTTGGCTGTTAGTAAAGAAACCAAGTGATGAACAGTCATTGGGACTGAACTACCTTTTCACCACTGAAAATAGTGATCTTCCCAAAATAAAAGAATTACTTAGCCTGATATGAATGAAAGGACTTCTCAAGTTGAGAGAATCCTGGATAAGGCCCAGATTGCAGAATTTGTCTTTGGGCTCCGTAATCCAGGGGTTTGTATCTTATTTTCATTACACTGAAATTACCTTTAAACCACATAGGGGGTTTTTTAACTGATATAATCACTTGCAGCTATTTTAAAGTAGAAATATTAATAATAGCTATACATACTTTCCCTCAAAAACAGTCAAGGCTACTCTACATAACTCATGCATCTGCAATATACAGACATTTCTGTTCAACAATCACTCACATCAGTTTATCCCTGGAAACAAATAAGTGGAAACTTCTACTAAAATCAGTTTGTGATTCAGGATAATGAATTACCATAATGACTAATGTACTTCTTTAAAAAAAAAAAACACACACACACAAAAAAAACCAAACCACCAAACAAACAAAAACAAAAAGCAAATTCTGGTAATCAATAGTTTCTTATGGGTGGTGAAGATAATGGCTAATTACCTGCTGATCATCAGCTCCCACAACAGGTCATTGTTATTCTCATTACTTTTACTGAATGGGATGGCTTGTCATCAAAGCCTATTGCAACAGAATGGTTGTTGCCCGATGCTTGTGCTGCAGGTTTAGGTCAGATCTTAGTCATATGCTCTTTTTAACAAAATAGCCCATCTAGAAGTATGTCTGAATTTTATGAGATGCCACTGATTAATCTTTGTACAAATAGATGCACAAGCAGATGAAGAGCAAATTGAGTCAAGGGTCTATGAAGACTGTGATATTATCAGTCAATATACTGCAGCAACAAAAAATTAAATGAAAATACGCATTTATATTCAACAGGTTCAAGTAGGACCTCTTTGTTAAGGGATAGTAAAATTAATACTTTTACACTCATATATATTACACACCCACACAAAGATATATAATGCACATACAGCGCTTGAACATCAATCATTTTTCCAGAATAATGCAGCAAAAAATCATTAACTCTCAGTGTCTCAGCTTAATATATGTCTAATACTTACCTATCTCACAGGAGTGTTGTGAGGCTTAATTAATTAGTGACTGTAAAGCACTTTGTGATCCTCTAATGAAAGGTGCTACATAGCACAAAGTATTATTAAAATCATTAGGACCACAAAAAAGCCCTGTGGAATTCCAGCCTACACTGTCTGTTGGGGTTGGGAGTGATCTTATTATTAAAAGGAGACTGTCAGACTAATTTTCATAATTTTTTCAAGATTTTTTTCCCCCTTTGCTGTTGTGATAGCATGTTAGTAGCTAGAAATTTAATCTTATCATCTTAATAACATACACTCATGTAGTTTGTTACTGCAGGGCTAGAGAAGAGAGCAGGGCTTTTGGCATTCATCTGGCTTTCCCTTTTAAGAAAAAAAAAATAAAATTGAGAGACATATTTTGACACCTTCCCACACTCCACCCCAGCAGGACAGCTGATCATGTGAGATCGTAGGATACTCGCTATAGCTTCATGGGAAAATACTGCTGTGGTTTTAATTTCTCTCCTTTTTTTGCTTCTTCTTCTTTCACACACACACACACACACACACACCCACACCCCCCAAAAAAAAAAAGGCAAGGCACAAAACAAAACCCAGTTTATTACACATAAATAGGCTACAAAGACTGTCTGCTGTGTTTTATATAAAAAACCCTTTAAGTGTTCAAAGTGTCAGCTTCTATCGAGTATATAAAGTCCTAACCAATCTGGAGCCTTCTCCCCACTCTCCATATAACAATCAAGCAGCTTTAAGGCACACGATCTCCAAAGCCAGAAAGCTCCTGTTTTGAGAGACTGAATTTCTGGGAAAGCGTCTCGGCAGCAGGCTCCGTCCCTGCGGAGCCACCCGGCACCCAGCCCTCCACCGCAGCCCGTCCCGCCGGGCTGGCCCAGGCCTGTGCCGAGCACAACCAGAAAGTTAACAAGCTCATTAGTACAGCCCACAGTTCAAAGACCTGCATGTTTTTTAATTTAAGTATTTTCAAAAAAAATAATAAAAAAATCTGTAAATACACTGGAAACTCCAGGTGAAATTGCTGCCCTCACTGAAAACTAGATTACATTAGATGCAAACTACTCCAGACTCAGACACGGGGTACAGGACGGGCTAAAGCTTCTATCTTTCCACCTTCCCATATGGACACTTGCACAGTGAAATGACAGAAGAGTTTTACATCCCCACCATTTCTGGCTGGATCACAGAGCGCAAGGCGATCACACACAATGCTTCTCTCCCAATTTTTCTTGTGGTTCTTTGAGCAAGCCTGCCAGTAAACAACCAACACATGGCCCAAACCTTTCTCTGCTTAGAAGGGAAGAACAACCCCTTTCATGTTAGGAATTGAAGAGTCAGGCCCTAAAATGTGGGAGGGCAGAATAAGCTTAATGACAAGCAACTGCTTCTTCAACAAGACCACGTCCTCACCACTTTGGCACCAGTGTCTTCAAATACACCATACAAGACAGGGGATGTCACAGCTCTAAACAATTGACAAATTACAAAGGAGTTTTTAATCTATACATGTTTTTCTACAAAGCCCTAGAACTGCATGTCAACTCTTTCCTGCCTGAAATTGCTAGGGTAGAACATGCCTCCTGGTATCAGTAAAATTTGGAAAGATCAGACATTGTATTTTGGACAAAATGCATCTGCTTGATATTCTCCAGTCTGCATGCTCCACTGAAATTATGATAGCTTCATTGATCTAGAAAATGTATGGAGAAAACCATGTCTTATACATCATACTAGTAGAGCAGCATTATAGCAAAATGTTTTTCACCTCCTCTCTTACTCTGCTGAATTTTCAAACTCTTCAGTTTAGTCCTTGATCACTAATTTGCCAAGACCTGTTCGCAATTTTTTTCCCCCTAAAGTTTACAACAAGGAGACAAGTAAAAAGAGCTGCAGTCTGTTCAAGCTTGCTCCTTCCCATTTACATTTACTTTCCCAACATCGATCATTCTCAAATCTCTAAAGGTGCACTTTTGGACATCTTAAATCCTGTTCAGCTACAAAGTGCCATCACCTTCAAACAACTCTCATCAGATAAATCTCTTATTAATTCACATTGAATTAATTCAAAATGATCTTTTCTATTACCTTATGCTTCAGAGCATTGCACACATCAGTAGCCATCTAGCCACTGGAATAAATCTAACCTTTTCTATGGGTATAAAACAGACACTTGGTCATTTCAGAGAGTTTAGGAGTGGCATTTCAAAATAGATTGATTTAGCCCACTTCCAGGTACTTATTTCATTTTAAGCTCACTCCTGGGATAATCACACAGACACTTTCAGGAGAAACTGAAGTCAAAAGGTAATGAGTCTAAAGAGGTGACATAGGGTGGAATTTTATGCTACCTTGGAGCAGAAATGAAGAATTCTAAAACTGCTTTTATTTAAAGGTTCCTGAGCATGTTAATTTGCTGTTCTGCATTTCTTGCTGGCCTGCTGCAGAGAGCTTGCTCCTACCTGCCCGCCGCTGCCATCCATCCAGGATGGGAGAGCCCAACAAGACAAGATTCACTTTGCCCTGGCTTCTAATCAAGTACCTAAAAGCACTCTGTAAACATGACAACCTTATAAACCTCAACAAAGTTTGTGAAACAGGAAAATTAATAACACTGCCATTTTATGGATAAATAAAATTATCTACAATAATGAGAGATGCAAAATTCACATTGTTTAAGGCGACGTGCAGGCAGAGCTCTTGGGTAGTGACTGAACCTGGTTTCTCTAGGTGTCCAGGTCCATATCGTTCTCCTGTATGTATTCCAGTAGAGAGAGCGTCACCCTAGCACTTGGCAAAAGGCCAAGATCCAGTAATTTAATAAGGTGCAGAAGGAGCACCTTGTGCAAAAGTCTAAATGCTCCAATTTATCATGACAATTATGGGATAAGCTGACATTTTATTTGTATGTAAATTAGTCTCCAGAACAGCATTAAAAGGCCGCGCTTTCAGAGAACATTGTGCCTTTGCTTCTCTGTTCTGCATTTATCTAAACTCAGCTTTGTATATTAAAAGTACTTTAATTTTTATGTATTGATGCTGCTTTGCATGCTCCCCAATCTGCTGTTACTGCACCACTGAGAGAATTCAGCCTGATTTGCCTACTGCAATAAAATAACTGACTTCTGCCAGGACTGACACCTCCTATGAGAGCCCTGCTATCCTCACTGAATCTTCTGGTTATTCTATTAATTTGCTGCCATTACCCTTTATGGAATGTAGAACATTCCCTATTAGATGAGACGAGAGGTCCATTTAGTCTGGTATTCTGTCCTGGAGAGTGGCCAATACCAGATCCTTCAAAGAAGGTTCAACTGCCTTTGGACTGATACAGAATCACATACAGAATCTCTGTGAAAAATAAATCGCTCCTAATCCTCAATGCTTAAGATAGTGTCTTGCTTTCTGAAGTAAGAGAGTTTGTAGCCCTTAATTATCTCTCACGGTCTATAATTTGTTGTTAAAGAAGTCTTGTATATCTCCACTTCCAATAGAAGTGCCCAATATTTATCTGAACATTACAACAATCCTAGTATAAATGATATCTTTTAGCTCTCACTTTACAATCTAAATCTGAAATAAAAAAGAGCAAATATTATAAGTGTTTTGAATTTGCTTCCTGTCAATATAGTAGTTTTTCCTCAATCTTACACTAGCCAGACCCAAAGACCCCTAGGCTGTGGGCACATCTATCCCATCCCCACTGTTCATGCTGTCTTTAGGGCAAACAACCACTGTCTTGCCAAACTCTTCTGATAGGTGTGGCAACCTCATATGTTTCAATTTCTTCTCAGCCTGAGTAAACTCAGTGTTCTTTGTAATCCAAATGTCCTTTGAAGACAATGGGAGTTTAGGGTTTGCAAATGACTCAGAACTGAATCTGAGTTGAGTGTACTGGCAGAGGCAAGCACAGTGATACCTTGAGATGAAGAGTGAGGAAAGAAGGTGACCTGCTGGCTCCTAGGCAAGAGCAATCAGGTATGGATACAAGAAGTGACTCATTTGTTCTTTTGCATTAAGAATACAATGGACTGATCGTATTTCCCTTGAACTTAATGGCAAAAGCTCCACTGACTTTGAAAGAATCAAGACTGAGATGTGCTGTTTCTTTCTGCCAGGTGAGGTCTGTGATACGAGAGAAAGTTATCACAATTTTCTTGCCCAAAACCTCAGTCAAATGGAACCATAAATTACTTGGGAGAAGAGGAAAAGATGCAAGGGAGATAAACAATGGTTTTGGCTACCATTCCAGAAAAGTTCAAATAATTTTGTTTCCAACTAGAGGCAAAAACCTTCCATTCAAAATTATGTTGAAATTTCAGAAAGTGGGAAGGAGTCAGAAGCCTACAACCTAGACCTGAAACAGCAATATTAAATCATCACCGGAGAGGGCATTATTGTAACACTTTTCCAGACAGATCAGAACCAAGATGAACATGAGTTTGCAAAAATGTCCTCTTCTCTTTTCTTTTTAGAAAAAAATTGGCAAGAGTTTCCAGACACAAGTTAGAGAGGTAAGAGAGGGCAACCAAGGGCAACCGGAGTTGAGCCCACATACATCAAAGCAGACTCTGGCTTTGGGTACCTATCCAAGCTGAGCCTTCAAAGATACTGATGTTGCCCTATTGTTTAGCTTGAATCTTGTCTAAGCTTGCTTAGGAGAACCCACATTCAGAAGTATGGGAGAAGGGAAAAAGAACACACATTTTCCAAACTGTGATTTCAAAACAAAACAAAAAAATGTAAATCTACATGCTGGAGGGTAATACTGGTAAGCGTGGCTAGCTATTGTTGCTCCGTGCTTTTCAATTTCCATATATTAGCATTCATTGCCGACATTATTAAATCCAAAGTTATTTGGATGCTTTGATCAGTAAATTGAATCTTGACTCTATATACGATGTACCTATATTCACGTAAAGTTTACAAAACTATCGTATTTCCCTATTCTAACTCTTTCCCCCACATGCTGTGAGTTTCCATATATCCCACAGCCATACATTCCAAACACAGACTATTTTATTTAGTAATTTATTCAAGAATTTAGATAAAAAGAAAAGCAATGGAAAATGTTTGGAAACCTCTATATAAACAGTTTCTATACATTTGGGTTGAATCATCCAGTAAGCTCTCATCTTGACATGTTTGTGATAGATAAAACTTTCATCACCAATATGCCCTCTTGTCTTGGAGATCAGGATACAAGGGGAGCCATATTACAAAATCTCTTTTACTCTTTATGGCTATCACAAAAATTAACATCACATTAAACACAAGCAAGTCAGAATTTTGGCACTGATTTTCTGCTCGGCACAAATAACCCCACTCTCCATTGTGAATGGAGGAGAAACAACAGCAGTGGCAACCACAACAAAAGAGTGGATTGTGTGTTCCCTACACAAAACAGAAAGCTGTGCCTATTCAAGAAATCTTGGCCATTTGTCAGAAATTACAGAACTGATGTTGAAGCCCAATATTAGCTCCAGCCAAAGCAGTGGTAAATTACCTTGCCTTTGGAATCATCCCTATTTACTAAGCAAGACTCTCTGTTGCAGCACATATCATATGGTCCTCATGAAGACTCAGAAACACTGAGCCACTTTCTTAAGACAAAACAAAGTAAAATGAAAAAAAAAAAAAGACAAAAGTGAATGCAAATAGATTCACTGAGTGGTTTCTCTATTATTTGCCCTTTTTATCTCTTATTTATGTTTCTTTTGAAGCTGAGAAATGAAGTGAAATGCCGATGAGAAAGCTACTCTCACAGTGCTTCCACCGTAATAATTTGTTATGAAATGGCTTTAAAACAGAAGCATTTTTCAGATAACCGTAAGAATTGAATGCACGCATTGACTGAGGAGTATGTCTGTTTTACCCATTTCAGTTCTGGTCAGAAAAAAGGGAAGCAGGGTGCAGAATAAGGAGACTCCTTGAGACACTGCTGATGTGGCTTAGCAGCAGCTTCATGTAGTGAGTGCTGGCAATCCTTTAAAACTGGCAAGAGGTGCCAGCATCAGCCTGCTGACTGCTGGATGAATATATATAGTGCAAATAATTCTCTTCTTGAATCAGTTTTTGCTGAACTCCCACATAAACTTTCCATGGGAAAATCTCGTAATGCCTGCATAAGTGATTTTATGAATCTAGCTTTCAGCTTTTGATAGAAGATTTCTTACGCTACTGGCTTTGATTCTTTATTGCACAAAGGGGTGGTGCCAAAAGCCTTCACATTAGCCTCGACCATACAGACATTGGAAATTTAATTTAAGCATCGGCAATCTGCCAGGATCATAAAACACACTAAAAAAATATATTTAAAAACTGATTTTTTTTTTTTTTTTTTGCCTGAGAGGTAAATATGTAACTTCCAGAAACATGGGTGGCAGAATCTGCACACAGCAATGTATACAAAGGAACTAAAAACTATTGATGGAGTCAAGCTGAAATCTTCAATCTACAGAGACAAACAGAAGTGGACAGTTGTTTTTTTTCCCAATGAAGATATATTTTGAAATAAGTTGGACATTGTATCTCTTTTCCATCAATAATACATCTAAAATGTTCCTTAAAAAATATAGAACTACTTCTCTAAAAAACTTAAAAGAGGCCCAACCACAGATTACACTAATACTTCCATTCTCAAAAAACCCCCGTACACAAGCAAGCCTTACCACATTGCTCCTGTCTTCCTCCTCAGAGCTGTCTTCTTGCCACCTCAATTCCCAATCCAGTTCCTCACCAGTTTTAAGAAATATCCAGCAATGATGTAGGGCTCATTTGTTGCACTGTGTATCCCACAAAAATGGAAAGCTATTGCCGTCTTTTCACTAACAAAGAAAGCAACTGTTAAAGCAACTTCTGGGTTCACTGGCATCTTGGAGTCTATAAAAAGTCCCAAAATTATTTGCAGAGGCTACAATAGCACCTTCTTTGAAGTAATGTTGAAACTTGTGCAGAGGAATTTGGGATGTACCTGAGATCTGAAGGTGCGGGCTACAAATTAACACAGCCAATTAGGTGGAGAAGCTGAGAGTCCAACATGGATGGGGTAAGATAACCACAAGTGAATAAAAGGACTGTCAAAATGTGAGCCAGTTGGCTGAGTATAGATCATGTCATACTGCTCAACTAGCTGCTGCCCAATCAATAATCTGTTGCTGTTTGCTCTCCCCATGCCAATCAATCCAAGCTATGGCTGCTTCTAATTTTCCAGTCTAGGAATAGCTTCAGAACATCCACAATTGTTATTTCAAACAACTCAAGAGATAAATGTTTCATCCACACATCAGCGTGCAAATTCTTCCCAAAATGGGACTAGTCAAGAGTAAATAATTACTCCTGCAACAGTTTGATCTGATAAACCACAAGACATAAGGCTGCAAATGTGATCTTTGTACCATTAGCAGTCGGGAGAGAATCCAGCTTCTAAAAATACTTGATTAACTGATACAGGACGCAAAAACTGTGGTAATTCTGTAGAGAATGTTTCACAACAGATATAGCAATTTTTTAGGGATTAGTATTAGCCATAAATTTCTTACCCACTGAAATCTTGTACAACAGGATTTATACTGCAAAGATGTCTTCCTTTGAAGAAGACAGAGATGAAATCAGAGCCAATTAAATTTAAGCATCTCTTAAACAATTCTTTTGTTAAGCAGTATGTATTGAAAGAAAAAGAATTCATGAGAGGAATTAGAAATTATCTTCATAATTTGGCCGTAGCTTCTCTTCTTCTTAGTAATGAGAACAGCACAAGATCACTGATAAAAATCTTAATGTCATAAGACATTCGTATAACCATTTCTATGTAGATAAGATGAGCATATATATGCATACATGACATAAAGAACAGAGACTGCAGTAAACAGATGTATTTGTGAAATAGATGGTACTTGGGTCTTCTTCACCACGAAAATCTACTGTTCAAACCAAACATAGAATTGAGTCTCCCTTTCTTAAAAGATAACCTTTCATATCATTGAATCCCGTAGCATCTTGATAGGCCTTGGCCTATTAATGGAAAAATAATTACTCTTTATGAGTCCCAGATCTAAAGCAGCAATGTGATTTCCCATCCCATTACACCCCAAGTTGGTTTAGCTCTTGATTTTCTTTGGGTCTAAAACAAAAATACCCAACAACTATGCACATAACCCTCACTCTTCATTCACACACAACAGAACCTACACGTTGTTCCCATTTTGCCTGCTCACAAGATGGCACGCTTGTCTCACTCTCACATCAACTGCAAATAAGTCTGTATTACACTCACAGCATCAAGGATAATTAAAGGTTGGGCACGGAGGTGGTAGCAACATGCTCCCACATCACCGATGGCGCCGGCGGTGCTGCAGGTCCGTACGTCTGTGCTTCAGTGCCTGAAACACCACAGAGGCACTGACCTGCTGGTTCTCATTTCCCAAGTGTGGATGTGGGAAGCAGTGCAAATTCAGAAACTGCAAATCCCAAAAGAAAAAAAATGTGGCTTTTTTAGCCCAAACTGAACTTTACCGACCTAGAACTCTACCAGCCTCTGAGCTAAAGGGCTCTTGTGTAAGTCAGCAGTACACTGTAATCTGAGCAACATACACACACTTGATGAGACTCTAAAATTACTGAAAATTACCATCTCCCTTGCATCTTTCTAACAGCTTGACATATCAATGCCTAGGTCTCATTATGTTTCAATTTGAATCATAACTGTAAATCACTGGAAATACAGAAGAAGGAGACAAGGTTTGGGTGGAAAAAAAAAGAGGATGCAAAAGAGACTGGACTTTCTGAAAATATTAAAATCTGCAACTGAAACATCATATAAAACTGAGAAATGTCAAATCTACAGGAGGTAGTGGAATATAGACCCCATGGTTCACTCATCACAGGTAGAGAGTTAAGACTTGTTTGGATTTAAAGAAACATCCTTTTTTTCTTTTTTCTTTTCTTCAAAGACAGGTATGGGGGAATAGAAACAATAGGAACATTGCTGCAACTGTTGATTTCACTTGCATTCACTACAAAAGCTCTACCAAAACAGAAAATATACCAACTTTTATTTTTACTGCAGCAAGAGAGTGTAAAGTCAGGGACTTTTGTTTAAGTGGCAGGCAAATACGCATATTTAATTGTACACACAGGCCCTTCGAGTTAATCTGGGTCCTTTATACAGGTAACCAGCTGCTAATCGCTTTCTCTAAATCCCTACATTTTGCCCTGAATTCACAACATCACAAGACATTTTGATCCTTGACCCCGGCAAAAATGAAACACGTCTTAGGCTGTACTGGAACTGGCATGTGAACACTGTAACTGGGATTCAAGAAGTAAGGAAATGTCAGTTGTTTAGGCATCAAGATGAGCAAAAGGAAAACCACTGTGCAAACTCACACTGCCATTGCAATGCTGTGCAAGCTGGAAATAGTGAAGCCACAAGAAAGCACTAGGCACTTTTCACTGTCCGTTGAACTGCTTCCTGTAATTATAAATATACAGGGTTAAAATGAGAAAATTATTAAAATGGACTGACAGAAAATGAAATCCCAAAGAATGCTCAAAAGATTAATCAACAACAGTCTATCAGCATAAGATACTGTGGCAACACAGGATTTCTGAAGCAGACAGCCTGGCATTTACTTGCTTTGCTACATGAGAAAAATCCAACATCAGATCACAGGTACGTCTAAAATGTGGGATACTCTTCTGCAGCTCCCAGCTTCAAATGCACACCCTGGCAACATCCTGACTACACATCAGAAAATCAGGTTTGGCACCATTCTCCTACGCATTTTGAACTCCAGCAGCAGAAACTCAAGCAAACAGACGAAGTGCAACGTGTGCCATCCAGCAGATCAGGATTGTGGTGCCTGGTCTGCAGGAGAGAATCAGCAATTGCTCAGTGCTGGCTTATGCTTCCTAGAATCACTCCACATTTCAGCAATATTAACAAGACACTTTCTGCTCTGGTTTATAAAGCCACTTTTTCATTATTATATCTTTCTTTTTTTCCCTTAAATAAAATTTATTAAAAGAGGAGGGGCAAACCCTATGGTTAGGCAAGTAACCAAGAACTAAGAGATGTCTCTTAATTTCCTTTGTGTTCTCAGAAAAGCAGCATCATACACTAACCACTCCCACTCCAAAACAGCCATATCATGGCTATGTTTACACTGGTTTTGTAACACTCATCAAGAAGTGAGCCTGGTCTTGAGTCCAAATGACAAGGTAGAGACTGAAACTACTACTTTATTCTCAAGTCACTTCTTTCCATTCAAACTAGTCCATCAGGGTCTAAAAGTCTCATTTCAAGCCACTGCCTCACAGATGAGAAAACAAATATTCGAGTGTATTTATACAGAAAATACTAAAGAAACTGGATGATAACTAAAGTTTTGGAGTATCTTCAATCTAGAGAAGTACACAGATATCATACAGAAAACTACTGAAAATTCTATTATAAGTAGGAATGAAAATTAGCAGGGAAGACTGCATGCTCTGTGAAAAAACAATCCCAGACAATGTATTAACTGTAATTGATTTAAGAAGGTAAAAAAAGAAAACATAGCAGTTGACTACAAATATAAACCCGTCCAAATCACAACTTTAAAAGGCCTTATGTTCCAGGCAAGAATTTGAGCAGAAATAGGTAAGCAATGATGTCACAGATGACATCACATTAAGAAAACTATTTAAAAATGTTCAAGAAAGAATAATTTTAATGAAAATTAATGAAGATACAGAAGATGTGACTCTTCTCTGTATGAACATGTGAAGTGCAGCTCATTTGGACTAACAACACAATTGTTAGCAGCAGGTAAACATTAGGGAGGAAAAGCTTAGGATCCAGTTGGCATAAGAACAAATAGACTAGCCATGATTAACTTTGGGCTGAAAATGAGAAGGAAGGGTTTTAACTGACAAAGCAGCGAGGCTATGAAACATCCTTCCACCAGACGCTGTCAAGGCAAAAAAAACCCTACCTAATTTTAGGATAAAGGTAGGTCACTTCATAAAAGGGATTACATACTGTGGTTGATGTTCAAAGAGCTACCCACTGCTCATAATTCCCACAGAACTTCAGGACAACATATACAAATCCACTTTTTCAAGATGTGCACACTATTCCTTAAAAATGTACATGCTGGCACTGTTTCCTCAACATCTGATGGGGTAAAGGCTATTTTTTGTCTCTATCATTTTTTAAAAAATATTTTTATTTTCATAGTGACCTTCTGCACTTTCTTTAAGTCCAACAGTTTTCAAAAGACACTATCTTCTGCCTTCAAACTGAGTACAAGATATGTAATGTTCATTATTTGGGCAGAAGAAATTAATTGTAGCATCACAAACATTTTGGCAAAAAACCCATCCTTTCCATCTAACTGTCTCACCAGTCATTTAGATGTGTGATTGTGCCATACTCCAAACAGGCATTGCACTGTTCTTTTTGTATTTTGAAGGTAGTTTAGTTATTAAAAATGCAATGGGAAGGCAGTTCTTGAGCCCTCTACATAAGTTTCATAAAAGACACACCCAGGATTGCCAACACTGCTTTGCCAGAACAATCTAACCAGAGCTACATTTAAAAGTGGGAAAAAAAAAATCAGTCAGATTATTTTCAGTAAATTGTGCATGAAGTTTGAGTGGGACAATGGTCTACAGACAGGATACATGTAGAGCAAGTTCAGGTGTTTTGAGACTACAGCATGTTGGTCATCAAAAAAAGACTTTTTTTATTTTTTTTTGTAAGACAAAACATGTTAGAATTCTGCTTGTTACAGTTTTCAACTGAACTTAATCTATTTGGATTAAATCAAATAGGTAACAGCTCTCTCCACTGAAGAAAATAAAAACTTTTGCTCTGATTCAAAGGGGACCTGTCTCCGTGCTCACTCTTGGGGCTACCACATCTCTCTAGCTTGTTGCAACACCCCTGTTCTCACATAATCCACAATGCAAAAACAGAGATGGCAACAGATGGCTATGCAGAGAAGCCTGATGTGGTCAAACTGACCAATGAAACTCTTACAATTCCTAAAAAGCTTTTTATGGGGTTCATTTGGGCCTGACCAACCTTCACACATTATTTTGGTTTAGTTGTGTAAACACCAGGCCATTTGTTCCAAGTTTCTTGTTCTTCCACACTAGCACAATACATCACTATTCCTTTTTTTCTTTCTGCTGCACTGAAATGCATTTAAACATGTATTTATTTATGGTACAGACTGTTTGCTAGAACCAGAACCCTCAGATAATCCTTGATTTGGCAGTCCTTTCCAGCATCTCATTTCTGCCTGACATAACACATAAAGGGTTTTTTCCCACTGGAAATATATTGGTGTTTCACTTCTGTTTGTGAAAAGTGGGAGGACTGAAGATTTCCCCCACTAAGCATGCAGAGAGGGTAACCCTGACACAGTTAAAAGTAAAACTTGGTGACATTTCTCATCAGTGGGTGCCACAGGCAGATCCAGAGGGCAGAGTCAGAATCTTAGGGTGCAATTTCATGATGGGCTTAAGCCCTGTTGGCCCTGAAGGAGCCCTACCTGTCACTTCACTATTCTCTGTGTACCCAGGCCCTGCCCTCTGCCTGCACCCACACTCTGGCCAAACATGCCCTGCTCACACCCTGGGGCTGTCAGGAAGCCAGTCAAACCATCCCTCTTGGTGGCAGCTCAGGCTTGGATTAAAAGAGCTCACTTCTCTAGAGAGCTCCCATCTCCTTCTCTGTCTTTGCAGACTCAACCAGCACTGGAACTGGCCAGGAAAGTGTCACAGACACCTGAAAAACCTCCAGTAGAGTCCAAACCAAACCAGTACCCACTCCTCACCCAGATGCACTACAAGGCAGGTCACCACACTGCAGGTCATGGGCCAGGGGCCATACTCCTAGTCTGCCTGAGGGCAAGAAGGCTGCAAGCAGCCCAAGCACTGCCACCCAGGTCCTGCACACTTGCAGCCCTCCTTGGCACCGCACGGGGAACGCAAAGCCATCCCCGATAGTGAGGGTGATTGAAAATAAGCCAGGTCTCAAAGGAGGGAATGGTTAAAACGTCTTTTTTTAAAGGGGGGGGGGGGGGGGGGTTTGCCGGAGAAAAT
>JAWWLV010000088.1:137467811-137493651 GCA_035041135.1 Platyrinchus mystaceus
GTTAAAATGTCTTTTTTAATGAAGAGAGTCGGGGCAGGGGGAAGATTGCAGGAGAAAGTAATCTTTATCTGTCAGGAAATACAAGTGCTGTCTTCAGAAAAGCAAAATCATTATTGCAAGCAAACAGATTCATTAAATAACATGCAGAGGAGGATTACAATGCCTTCCTTGTCATTAAAATGCTTTGAAACTATACTTCTGTAAGTTATGCTAATGATATTCAGCTTTTGTATTACACAGCAGAAGCTATGCTCTGGGTAGAATCTGGCGCGCTGTGTTACACAGGAGTTCAGGTTACAAAAGCAGTTATTAGTTCACATTGACTATAAACATGTTTAAAATGCACACAAAACTGGCCATACCATACAGAAACCAGATGTAAGGGTGATGAACTGGTCCACATCAAGCAATACATTCCCTTTCCACCCAGGGACCCCCTTTTTATGAATGAGAATCCTATCTTTGGCATACTTTTCTCCAAAATAAAAAGTTTGCTTGAATACTGAAACTCCAATAATTTTTTTTCCTTATGTCCTCATCTGAATACCAAAGAACAGCACTATTAGAAATAAACTATCAATTTATATTTACCTTTTTACCAAGTAGTTTAAGGAGTTTTATTTCAGTGAAATTAAGTTCTGGCATATTTTGACCAATTTACCCAAGTTCTTATTAAAAATAGCAAAATTCAGGCTCCAAAGCCCATTGGAATTGGTAAAATCAAATCTCTATGTGATTTATCAGTTTCACTGTCTCATTAACTAACTCAGTTTGATTTCTCTGCTTGGTTCTCTCCATAAGCTGTCAGAAGAAGTCACTCTATCAAACAGAAATGTAACACCATTTTTATTGCTTATCTCTTTTGCCTTGGGTTACATCAGTAAATCATATTCCTCTGTCAACTTGACAGGTCTTTTTGGTGTTGACCTTAAAAGGACACAACTGTGACAACTTTGGGGTTTTTTTTCTGTTAATAGTTCTCAGCTGAATACTTGTTCTTGGTAGTCCAGGTCTGACACTGTGTTACCCTGTGAGTAGACTGTGCACAAAGCTTTGGACATTCAGTCCAATAGTATCTTCCAGACTTTATTGCAAGAGGCACTGGAGAAGTCAGAAGTACACATTATTCCAACAAAGTTATGATTAATTATAAGAGGTCTTCTAGATTTGGTCTTATTGTCTTAATGCTCTGTAATTAATTAATATAAATATACATCCTTATTTCCACAGCCTTTGCTCAGGATATTAACTCCAATCCCTGGACTCAATCCCCCCTGGCATTTTCTCTTGTGTTACATAAATTACTGTGGCTGACTCTCTCCCAGTCCCAGAATCTGAAGATCAGGATCAAAAATCTGCTCAAGTTTTTAGACTAAGGAATGAAGAATATACTATGAACTACATACTATCAACTTGTCTTAATACAATACCCCAGCTAGGGCATATTTGAAAAATACAACAAATATTTAGGTAATCTGAAAACAGCACTTAGTATTTCTGCCATGCACCACCAAATAAATGCAACACATTACTGATTTAACGAAACAACGTGATTTTGTGCCAAATACCTCAAAAAGTAAAGACAAACAAGTACATGGCATATTTCAAATGCATTGCTCTCCTGGCACTGGTGGTCACTTACATGTCATTTATACATCAGTAGTTTTAATTGTGATTTAAATTGACAGGCCAAAAACAACAACATACACATACAATGAGGTTAAAAGAAATTATTTATGTTTTCACTGTATTTCTGAAAAGTGAAAACTCAGGAAATAATTATTAAAATATGTCAGCTGTCACTATATGTAGTTGTTTTATCAAAGGAAGGAGTCTTCCTTTGGATAATGACTTGTATACGTCGTATCTATATTCACTTAATTAAGCAGTTACAGGGCTCAACATCATCTTTTGTGTTTACATGTGGTTTTACGTTGATATATATTACAGATTTCATTCCATGTGTCCTATTTACCAGATAAGAAAGCTTTTTTATGGTTTATGAAAGCTGGAATTATATTAAGAATCATTAAAAATCTCTTTAAAGTATTGCACGTCAATTCAATAATGCCTAAGGTATGCAGGAAAGAAAAAAAGAAGAGGTTTACAAATCTGTTTTGTATTTAAAACTAATTTAAACAAAGAATTACATGTGAGTTGTTCACCGTACAGATGTTCATCCAATTGTTTTGGTTTATCACATTGTAGAGGTAAAAATTTCATCATCTCACACTCTGTTTTCATACATGGAATGGAAAAGTAAATTTTCTGTTGCCTTTTTTTCTTTTTTTCAGTTTCTGGTCATTTTAGTTTTGAAAATAAGAGTCGCTAAGCAGAATGTAAAATGGAGAAAACATTGTCACTGCACCAGCATAGGAAGTCTCTGGCAAAAGTCGATTTAATCACTTCCACAAACTGGTTCCAGGTGCTTAGCTAGCCATTTCCACCAGGATTGTTGTGTGGCATTACTTAAAACTTTGGCAGCAAATATAAATGTAAGTAAATATAGGTAAATATACACAATCAAACAGTACGTAAAGCTGTGCAGACTTAGACCTTAACACAGATCAAAATCTGAAAGTCCTATTTTTTTAAGGTAAATATCTAAGTATTTTTTTAAATACGGGTTTCTCTATTTTAAAGAAAACCTTTTTTTTCTTAAGCATTAATTACCTTAGTTATTCATATTAGATTAGTTAGGAGTCCAGCAACTGTTTAATATATACTGCAGTAGTTTCATAGGATAGAAATATGCCTTAATATGCTATACATTAAAAATAAAACCACATACATGATGCTACCAGTTTCACTATGCTCCTGCAAGTATCTGCAACATCAGACTATTATCCATGAGATGATCACAGAAGAGAAAAACCTAACTGGCAGAAGTCTCAATGGGCTTAAACCAGAAAAAAAAAAAGTGTACTTAATTTGGGAGCTGAAAGTCTGTCTGCAGTTTGGCACATATAGCACATCACACCATGCAATTTTATAAAAATCAAATAACTTTGCAAATCACTTCAAATGTTTTCTTTCTCATTGGTTTTAATTATGTTTGAAAGGAGAGAAAAAAATTACAGGATGAAATAAAAGCAAAATGTAATGATCTAGGACCGTAATTCTCCTGAATGAACATTCCTAAATTTTTGGATCATGGACCACTGTCAAACTTCACACATAACAGGGAACTACTATGCAGCCTTCACATCAAACTTTTAATTAAAATCTCTAAATGGATGATATGATACTAAAGATCAGTATCATACCATGATTATATGTGTCTGCAGACCACAATCTGAAAACAAATATATTAAAGGATTAATTTTCCAAAAGGGAATGCTAGTCTCTGGGCTTCTTGGAATAATAATTTTATATGTTGAGATACTACACAGTATCTTAGCATGCAAATATCTGAAGACCTCCATTTCATGAGTTTTTAATAGTACAAGTGAAAAATACCAGTTTAAGACAGGATTTTTAATGAACTATCCTGGTATCTACTTCTCAATCTAGAATGTTGGGGTTTGGGGTTCTTTCCATGCAAACTGACCAGGCTCACATCCTCCTTACAATAAAGTCCCCAGAAGGTATAGACAACAAAGTGATTTTCAAAGATGTCCCTGAAAGGGCCAGCCTATGAACAGCAAAAGCTGTACTTGCTTTAGGTCAGGCTTACCACTACAGAATGTGGAATAGAATTTTGAAGTTTATGTACATACACCTACTATTTGTAATATATAGTTACAGTATTAAAAAAATGTTTCATGTATATGTGCATATATGTACATATAAAGGCGTTCAGAAGGAAGGGCAAAGAAAAAAAAAGACTATATCCATTCTAATGGCTTTATCTAAGTTTATTTAAGAAGGAAAAAAAAAGAGAGAGAGAGAGAAGAGAGAGAGAGAGAGGATTATCCTGAAGCTGGAGCGGGACAGCCGTGACTGCTGTTTTCTGCCCAGCACTTGAGTGACAGCGCGGGGGGGAAGAGTGGTTAATCACCGCGTTCTGGGAACCGGGCAGGGAGAGAGGGAGCAACTGCTTTCCGCAACACTTCCTGCGATAAGGCAGCCAGCGCTGGCACACGGACACACACACGCGAGAGGCGGCTGCGCGGCGCTTCATGCGACTGCAAACGTGACCTGCAGCCCTGCACCCCCGACACACTCACAGGAGGCTCACTCAGAACTTTCAGCTCTCGCCGAAGGCGCTGCTGGGGGTGCCGGGACCCGGGCGGGAAGGAGAAGCCCCGGTTCCTTCCCTGCCCGCGCAGCCCGGCGGCAGCAGAGCCGCGGCAGCCCGCCCCGAGCCCGCCGGCGCTCGTCGGTGATGCTCATTCACGACACGGGCCCAGAACTTCAGCGCTGAACAAAAGCTGCCGGACTGACACCGCTGCACAGCCGGGATTCTATTTCTTTTCTTTTTTCTCTTTTTTTTTTTTTTTTTTTTTAGTGCGATCCCAGCAAAACTTTCGTCGCTCAAAGTCAGCGCGGTACCCACTCCCCGCCCCCTCACAAGGCGCTGTTACTAAGTCTTTAAAGACTTCCAGAGAAAGTAAACGAGGCAGGGGAGGCAGGACAGGCATTAAGGCCAACACGTCCCATATCATCCGATAACTTCCCCTTACATGCCCAGTACAATGCAGGTTTGCTGATCACAGCTTTTCCACTGTACCAGAGCCAAGTGCAGGCAATTACTTACACTTACGTAGACTTCAATAAGAGATAACAGTTATCTCTATTGAAAAAGCACAAGCTGGATTTTTTCCTCTTTTTTTTTTTTTTTTTTAATTTGTCTTTCGTTAATAAACTGGTTAAAAAACACACAAAAGGGTTTCTGTGCGAGGCACTGGCTCCCCCGGCCCTCCGTAGAGCTTCACACCGAGCAGAGCAGCAGGCCCGGATGGAAAAGCACCGGCAGGGACCAGCCGGGTCCCGTAACCCCCCGACACCGGCAGGTCGGGAGTGCCAGCGCGGGGCAGGGCAGGACGAGGCCGGGGGCGGCTGCCCCTCGAGCAGCGGCACGTCCCGTCCCGCGGCGCTCCCGCCGGACCCAAACCACGGAGGTCCAGGTAAAAACAAGTCGTACTGAGCCCTATCGCCCCCACCAGCCAGGTCCCCCGGCCAAGATAAGGCAGGAGCAATCTCCGTATTTTCAATGCAAATGAGATGCAGCCCGCAGGCGCTCAGCAAATTGCCAATGCATTGGGGATGCCCCTGCTCTTTAGCTTTGTTTCCATATTTGCTGAAAGTTGATGAGTGCTGGTCGTGTTTTTCTTCCCATCACCAAAGGACATAGCACAGATATAGGAAGTAGGAAAACCGATGTTCCAGTAGTGCTTATAGACCAGACAGCTGCTGCCAGCATCTTGCCAGTTGTATCAGTACCTCTACCAGAATTTATTCTAAAATTCATATTGGATAATTGTAACTCAGAGCCAGAGTATCTCTGAGCAAAAGGAGAATATATTGCAGTTATGGAGTCACCATCTCTGCATTCACGTTTTAAGCAAAACTATCTGACTGTCATCTGAGGGGAAGGATTTCTGCACAGACTGTCTACCTGTGTTAATAAACCAGGGGCATCTTATATGCTGCAGAATCATTACATGTTAGCAAATGAAAGAAGGTTCCATCGCCTTAGTATGAACTCACCACACACGTTTAAAACAGATATTAAAAACATGATTCACTGTAATAAAGACATCCCAAACAACTATTTAAAGTGATTCAAACTACAAAATTTGGGGGTGGGGAGGTGATGATACAGTGTACCTACCTCTCCCCACTCTCCCCCACAAAGAAAATACAAAGTCCAATAATAATAATAAATAATAATGATAATGGCACATATTTATACTTATTTATACTTTATGCAGAAGTACAGCAGGGTTCTTAAGATTAGGTCTCGCTTTCAGTTTCACTCACCACTGAACTAGTCAGCTTTGCTTTAAAGAGGTGTGGAGTGTTACTTAGGAGTTACAGAAAGTACATCGGCATGTTAAAGAAAGACAGAAAAAAACCCAGTATTGTAACCTATGCAGGGAAATGATGGATAAAACAGAAGTTACGAGTCTAACACTGCTCAACAAATCTTTTCCTCCCAAATGCACGACAGACATAGGAACAGGAGCTCCAAATACTTACTAAACTTACACAGAGAAATAAATGGTTATCTGTTGCGTGACTTACAAAGCCAGAGGAAAAGGAAAGAGCAAATTTTTCATGGAAGCCTTGGACCTATAGGCTGCGCATTTACCTCATTCACATCCTCCTTCTTTCACTGCACTTCAATGTGAAGAAGACAGCCTTAGCAATATTCATCTTATAAATCCAAAATATTGCAGAGACCACACTGTAGCAACAAATCTATTTCACATGCATGGACGTACCTCTTCAACATCCGAAAGAAATTCCAGCTTCAGTCAACCCATAAGAGACATGTTGCCTGACTGTACCTTGATGGTATTGTTTATGAAGAAGATGATTTACACACTTGTAATGATTTAAGCAGCTACTTTGCATACATTACAGAGAGAACCTGAAACATGTGACCTGCTTCACAGGGCAGGATTATACCTCTGTTCTTGTTGTGTCATGTGCAACCACATTATTTACTAGTTAAAGGCAAGCGAGCACCCTGGTATTCCATTGCCCTTGCTATGCATGCAGCGCGAGAGTTTCAGCATGCCTGTGAAACCAAAGGTTAGCCTCCCAACTTCTAAAGATAGACAGTTAAATAAATGATATAATTGTCAAAGGGACTCAGTCAAACCTACCACATGGCTCTGCCCACTCAGGATTATGACGTTTACTGGCAGACTTTTTAGGACAGGAAATCTTTCATGGTGTTAATAAATCTGTAACAATGATCATATTCTTAGGGACCACTCCAATACAAACTTTCATTAGCACTCACACTGCCTCTCGCAAAGCACTGAGAATCTATGCGTGATCATCATCAGCTTGGAACAAACAATAAGAACTTTAAATTCTTTTTTTCTGGTGGTGTTTAAAAAAGTAAGACAAAAACTTTTCATAAAAATGGAAACTAATATCCAAAGAACGTCTGGGCTCAGCCTGTCAGCTCCTTCATAATTTTGAGTTGTCTTTATTGATCCATACACTTCTTATGCACAACTTCATTACTGCTTTGATAATTACAAGATAATTAAATACAAGACAGAGCAAGTATCATGCTGGGGAATCATTTAGTGAGTGAACTGTTGTGCTGAAACGTGGAATTCTTTATGTCAGTCACAGCACAGTGATACATCAGTAATAGACGCCACAGGAGCTATTTTGGGGATGATCCAGTGGCTTACCGGAGCCACAGAGGGCAATAGCAAAGCATAAGGTTCAGAATTCAAGGGAAGTTCCACCACACAGGCCTTCATGCTTTGCAAACATGAAAACAAAAGCATGTTCACACGCAGGTTTACATGGACTTCAGAGCAAGTAGAGCATTTGCCATATAATATGTAACACAAAAAAGTCAATGTCTGAAATTTTTGATTTATAAAACGAGAGGAAAACTGGTGGGTTGAGGGGGAGGTAGCAGCACCAGGAGTGAAGGCACCAAAGCTCTGGTCACAGATTTGCCACTGGCTCCCTAACACTGCAGTTATTTAGATTCCCTGTGCCCTGGCTCACCCATCAGTACAATGGGTATAATACTTCATCCTGTCCTTAAGAGGCAATTACTGCTTGTAAAATACTCTGGGAACCTTGATTAAAATGCACAGCAGCTTTGAGATAAGTATTCCCTCTGAAAGAGCAAGCAAGCTGGGTTTTGACGGTGGGAAGTACTACCTGATGGCTGCAAAAGAAAAATAATCATTTTGAATGAGAAGTATGTGCCTGATCTATGCACATCTGTAGGTGGATTCCTCCTGGATTTTATTTTTTCCTTTTTTTTCAGTTACTATGTGTATATTGCAGAGAGGATCAGTGAGAACAGATAATTATAAAGCTTTTGAAAAGCCCTGGTATTTTCACCAGAGGATCACAGTGGGCCGTCTTCAAGAACTCTGATGCAGAACTATATGTAATTAAAAAATGTAATTATTTGTAATACTCCTCAAACCCTGTTTTCATTAAGGAGGGGAGGGGAAAAGAAAAAAAGACAGATCACTTTAAATATGAATGCTTTATAAATAAAGAAATTTTTTTAAAAATTGATGAGCATTCATTTTCCCATACAGTCACATAAAATAGTTCATGTAAAACATAATTATCAACGTTTTAAACCACATTTTCCCCTTGAAAATAAATAAATAAGCAGGCCAAAATATTTTTTGTTCATTAAGAGCCAGATCCAGCAGAAAACATCTGCAGACTTCTAGACCAAGCAAGCCCTGGAAGGCCATGGGTACTGGCTGCACCTCGTGCCAACCTCAGAAATTTGGCTGGTTCAGAAAGATTTAAACAAAACAAAAAAAGCCCTGCAGCTTTACATGTCTGGGAATTGTGGAACTGCATTAGGTTTATGAATAAAGAACAGGGGTGAGAAAAAAAACAACTCTTTAAAAAGGAGATCCCTCTCTACCTCCTGTCCTCTACCATTCTGGGTGCTAGACAGGGGCTCCTCTTCCTCCCCAGGGACGGCAAGGACATCAGCAGCTGCAGCCCAAAACATGGGGTCCACCTGTATGCCCGGCTGCAGAGGGGTGGGGGCCCCAAATCTGGCACTCGCCCCCACTTGCACATCCAACAGGCCCCCGAGCATCCAGCTCCCAGCCATGCTCCCAGGCGCGTGGTAGCTGCCACTGGCAAACCCAAAGGAGCGTCCCTGGGATGGCAGCCAGCCTGAGTCATTCAAAGGACACTGTAGGGCCACCACAGAGGGGCAGGTGCTGGTCAGGGTGAAGAGACACCCCTGCAAAGGTGGTGAGGGGACACAGTGGTCTCCCATGAGCCAGCAGCATCTCTACCCCCATGGAAGGATCAGGCCCTGTGAGCAGCCCAGGATTTCTACCACGGGCTTGAACAGGCTCCAAGGTGCAGTGGAGGGAAAGAGCCTCAACTACTGCAGGCACCCAGCAACACATATTTAGATTTTGGGCTACCCTGAATATGTGTATGCAAACACCACAGGGGAACTGACAGCACTGGCGAGGCTGCTTGCTGAAATAAAGGAAGAGTTTAGGACGAGGGCCCTGCTGCTGCAGCAGATGACAACTAAAGAACCTGCCGCTAGTGTAGCTGACACATTTTTAGACTTTTGATAGAAGCAATGGCTTTTTCTGACTAGCTCTTCACTACATCCATCTTTGGGAAGCCAAGCAACCTCCCACTGATTGAAGTCACACCTTGTCTTCTGCCCCACTCAGAGGACCAGCCTACATTTCAGATCAACACCCGGCTAATCTTGTGCAGCTAGCCCTGTGCAGGGAAAAGGACTAGGCAGGTATGAAAAGACCAAGGAACAGTATGCCCATGTGTTCTGCTTAAAGCCATCCCAAAATTTTGGTTTCACAGTGTTCATTTTATAGACACCTCCTCGAGAGGAACAGCAGATGCAGTATGCTGCCTTGGTTAGCAAGATGTGATACACACAGAGATATATACTGGATATATATTAGGAGAGCACAGAGGGACTCTGTGCAATGACCATATAACTGCAGACACTCTGCAGGTGTGTATTTACAATACTATTTATATAGTGCTGAAAGTGGACTACATTAATATACAGTGTGCATGATTCACTGTCATTAGTCCTGCCTTCAAATAATGTGGACCCTAAGATAAATAATATCGCTAGAGCCTCTCCCATACAATACACAGACTTGTTAGTTTAGTTATATATACAAAATTTCCAACTGCAATTAGAGGTTCTTTTTAAATTATAAAACGTTCTTGAAGTGAAACCTTTGTTTGAGTTGAAATGAGCCAGCTGACATAAAAAAAGCAAACTGAGAAGCCAGGAGACTTGTATTTAAAATGCAGAATAAATTGGATATCTTAAATAAATAGCATTAATCTGAACATGCAGTAAAATAAACCATGTATTTTAACAACACTAGATACAAAAAATCATCATATTTATCATTACAGCTTTATATACCTGTTGGATTACTGCTTTCAAAGCCTTAAGAAATGTTCCAGTGTCTTTGAATTCAAATGCACTTTCTTTATGCTAAATCTCTTAAGGTGCTCTTGTGGGAAACACTGACTTTTACATTAATGTTTTTATTAAAAAGAAAAAAGCTTACACAGCCTCAGAAAAAAAATCCAACTTTGTCCATTCATCCTTTGATTCTGTCTTTCCCTTAGTAAAATTATTGCCAGAAATTAAGCTAATCTTTGCAACATCTTTTTCGTCTTTTGTAAAACCAAGGAGTTTAACTAGCCTGCAGTTCTATCAGCTGTGATGAACAGCTCACTATAAAGATGAGATTCTTCTCATTTTTGTCCATGTCTAACATTTAAGGAAGAAAAAAATTAAAAGGAAAAAAACACTGAAACCCTAAATTCTGGCTATGAAGCATCTCAGTAAGACACCAAGATAATGTCTCACAAATCAAAACAGTAGCAGTAATACCATCTGTAAACTCAGAATTAAGGAGCCAGAGTTTTCCATACAATTGTAAAAAGTGTTTTAAAAAACTTTTTAAAACACTTTGCTCATTCTATAGCATGGGCACTGAAGGCTATGAATAACTAGATCAGTAACTAAATTCACCATCTACGAGAAGAATGACTCCTGAGGTAACTCAAGAAAGTAAAAGCTGAAGAGCTTGCTGCTAATAGTTAATGGGATAGCCTGACTCCGAAGTCAGAAAGAGCAAAATATCTCTCTTTTATTAAAAGGGTAGGGAGAGAAGCTTTAAAAGGTACACAATTAGTTAGCTTTGCAGTGATTAATTCAACAACTGCAAAGCCAAAAACAACTTTAGGCACTTAACCATGAAACTGTCAGTTCTCTATGCTTGACGATAAAGCATCCAAAAAGTAAACATTACCTTCTGTGTTTTTAATATGTGCGTATTCCATCATGAGAAGACAATAACCAAAAAATTACCAGGCAAGCTCAGCAGAGGCTTTTTATACCTTATTCCCCCTAACATAGAGGTAACATGTGCCCAGATTCCATTCCTTTTCCTTACTGCCAGCTCTAATAAGACAGTTCATACTGTTCCCTAAAATCTGACAGAAGGGATTGAAAATCAGATTGAAAATCTTGTCCCCAAGGAACTACAAGTTCATGACAGTAAGGGAGCTTTAAGGATGAGGGAACCCCTATACTAACCAAATCCTATCCATATCAAGGCAAAAGCAGGCAGCAGCTTTTGCACAGACCAACTCTTCCAAAGAAGCAAATGGAAACTCTGCCCAAGTAAGGAATGCAAAAGTGCATATGTTATCATCTCTTTTAAAGAAACTCCAAAATTGAATAACTATCGAACAAATTGAAAAAGGGCATGAAGCTGACAAGCAAATTAAAAGAACAAATCAACATATTTCTCTGAACTGCAAACATTTAATTCAAGCACATTCTTCTTCCAAACAAGATGCATATGAATGTTTTGATGGCTGCTCATAATCAAATGTGTCACTCACAAAATTACAGCATTCGAGGAGGGTACTGGGCAACCGAAAATGGCTTTTGCTAAGAGTATGTCACAAGCACGTCTTTTAGTTACCTCAGAATTGCACACAACTTCGCTTCGTTCCTTCGCACTGGCTGTGTGCAGGTTGCTTCACAGAAATATAACTGCAGTAATCTGCTTGACAGTAAACAGTAATCAGTAAACACTATTTACTGAGCAGATACGTGCCCCTGCTACGCACTCAGTTTACCTATCCTCTGTCTCTTCCTTCCACTCTCAATCTCCTCGCTCTCAGAAATTTTAGAAGGGGGGAATAAATAAATACAGGTAGTGAAACAGTGAAATCCCATAGCTGACAAGGTTTTTCCTCTCTGAATGGACAAATTCTTAACTCCACATAGCTACAGACACTGAAGGATTAGATCCTAACCAGGGAAAACACAGGAAAATGGTAATAAATATCACATGGTAATCCACAGGAACTTTGGTCCCAATGTGATTTTTCTACAGTCCTACAAAAAAATGGCATTACAACATCCATAATCTCAGCTCATATATCAGAGCACTCTCTCCATTTTCCTTGCCCTTCCTTCTCTCGTGTAGTGCATTTTGAAGAAATGTCCAAGAAAATGTACTTTTTCTGCAAAAGTAAAGTCAATGCAGTCCCATTCCGGACCGAAAGAAGCACAGTAACCCAGTGAAAACTATCACGGACCATCACACTGCACAGAAACACAGGTGAGGACTGCAGTGTTTATGGCAGCATTACGCTGGAAGGGTCGCATCTGAAATTCCTTCTGACAAGACAGAGGAAGTCACAGTTTGCTGGAGAGAAAAAATAAATAAATGGTATTCATATGCAGTGAGAGCACTTCATGTCATAGCAGATTTTACCATATCCTAGTTCTTGTTTTATTCAGGCATGTGTCTTTTGGGCAATAAACTCTGAAGACCCAAGAAGGTAAAACTTGCTTAACCATGAGTCTCCTTTCACCCAATAAAATAAATTCCACAGCTGCTGCTTCTTTCTCCTGTGACTGTTTTTTAAGCTCCTTCCAATTGACAACTAGCCACTGTCACACACCATGATTGATACAAAAACCTTTTAAAATTCCAGCTTTTCAGATTCTTAATTTTGTGCTATTCAGGTAAAATGTTTTGCTTTAGAAAGTTCAGCAGAGCTGCCAGGTCATCTTTGTTAGTAAAGATTTTCACATGTACAAATAAAAATTGAGTAACGACTGAAGAAAAAAACCTAGACAAACCCATTTTAAATGTTGCTTAGATAATACAGTACCACAACAAATCTCCAAGGAAAGTTAAGCTGAGACTGCCATGAACACCAAATAAATTTGCACCGCTGGGATATTTAAGGTCCAATAAATCTTACTTTCCAATGGTTTTAAAACACCAGAAAATAGTTTTGCAGCTCTAGACTCTGTCTGCCTACAAGCTATCAACTCAGACCTGTCATTTGTGAGAAATATTTTCAGAATATACTCATGCTTGTTGAACTACCAAATTATGAAAACCTTTATTAAAAAAAACAAACCACAAAAACACATATATACATACATAAAAACCAACCAAACAAGTTACTTTCTTTTTCTCTTTGCATGAAAATGTTCAAGAGAGTTGGTCAAAAATGCCCATATTTTCAATTCAAATTCTTATTAATTTTTTTTAACTATTTCATGTTGCAGTCAAAAAATATGAAGCCAACAACTAATTGTGAAAAGTTAAAATGCAAAGCCAAAAAATTCATCACAGAAGAGCCAAGGGTTAACATCAACCTAAGAAATCACACCACTGTGCAACTTATCTGATAATATTAAAAATATTAACAACTGCTGAAAAAAATCAGATGGTATAGAAAAACATTTTATTTACTATGCTGCAACTTTCTGCAGTTTGGTTATATCAAAAGCACATTCTGTGGATGACGAAAGTCACTGCTTCCCTTTGCCTGACAAACATACCCTGATACCCATGGCATGGCATGCAACTTGGTGAGGGCATCGGAGCCTGCTTCCATGGATATACCTGTGATACTGGGGCTTCAGTCACTCCACTGCTATTTACACAAGCCTTTCAAAGAGAAGTTGGTGAGGACAAGATGAAAGCATGGCCATGAAGCCAGTGAGTAGCAGTGGGGCTCAGAAGCAAGTGCATTTCCTAAACCTACTTTTTATTTTCATTCTGCTTTGGGAAGTGAACTGTTTTCAAACCACAATAATCATTGTTAGAGGTGACAGAACAAACTGAAGTCCAGCCGAAGGGCAGCTTCACGCAATGAAATACTCTTTGACCATCTTGAGTGGGGTAGCAGAAGAGCAAGGTGGATCCTTACAAATTGTTATTACTGTGTCCTTTGTCCAGGGAAACTGATGCAAAGTACTAAACTGTAGTAAGTGTAACATGAAGCCCCAGAAGTTGCATTTCCGTCTCAGGAAGCTGAAACAGAATTGCGAAGTCTCCCAATGAGGATGGGATCTTACTCGAGATGAAGACTGCAGAAGTTTTGTCCCTTCCAAGTACAGGGGGAGATCAGGGCCACAATCAGAGGGGTTTAATCAATCTTCAGTCATAACTAAGTTTCTGCCAGGTTGACAGACAAAGGTTAGATTCATTTTTCCAAAAAGCATTTGCCAAAAGATCAAACCATCCTAAACATAAAAAAAAAAAAAAAAAATCAAGTTATGCTAAGCTTTGTTTTCCTGCTAACTAACTTCATGTCACAAACAACTGAAAGGCAGTGATGCTAAATGCATTCTTGCCTAGATTTGTAAATTTTTCCAGGAGTTGTAACATCCTGTATTTGATGACATCATGAAACAAGCAAGTAAAAGTTGGTTTTCAATTTGTTCTACTTTTCTCTCATTAGTGTCTGTGTCAGAAACAGAATAAGAACCCTCATTAAGTCACATTAAATTCTTTAAACTCATTAAGGGCTCAGAGAAAGAACAATACAAACACTGGTGTTTTTGTAAAAAAATTATGCAACACAGATGGACTTCCATTTCCATGTATTTTTAGAATGAATGTATGTGCACGTAGCAGCCAAAGGGAGAGCGATATGCATGAGTGAGAAACAGACAGAGTAACAGAGACAACAAGGCAGAGCATACTTTACATATGAGAGAATGATACCTAGATAAAAGTGGATTATGCAAGATCACTTCTGACCTGATATTGATGAAGCACTTAATGCTTTGTATCCTGAATTGCGGCAGAGCTGGAGTCAGTGCCATACCCCACATTTCTTTTCAACTAATGATTCCTGGGGACATTTTTTTCAGGGAGAAGACAACCTTGAAGGCCACACGGCCAGCTGCAATCAAGTGGCAATCAAACTCTTTGTCCATGGACTCCTTTGATTGTGGCTGCTATAGCCTAGCACACTGTCTGGTTTTAGTTGAAGATACATCTACTAGTCATGCACATGGACTTACACATAAGATACAGGTGTGTGCAGTTTCAACAGTCTTGGAGAGTATCTCTGGGTGTGCAAAGGGTGGGTATTTGTTAGAAGATTTATTGTAGCTGAATGACTCAGATATATGTTGTTGATAACTTCTGATCTTACCCCCCAAAAGACTGGAAACATGAACTCAATGCCACAAAATTATTTACATTCCTACAGTATTCTCAAACAACTATTACAGGATTAATTTAATCCATTACACTATTATTTTTTTCACGATAGACGCAACATGCAAAGAGGAGTTCAGAATAAAGAAAACTCCAGAACTGAAGAACATAGAAGGAGTCTAATTAGATGGCATAAATTTCAGATGTCTGTGGCAGGCCAAAGAAATAAAACAGTATATACAGTAGATGGGAAACCTGATTTACTGTTTTTCTTCCTTCCTACCATTGTCACAGCTAAAAAGAGAGGTGGGATTTTAACTGACAGCCCCCAGACCTGAGCACTTAGAGCTGGGTGCCAGGGCAGCGCGGGCAGGCAGCCTCTGCCCAAGAGCTCCCCTTTTCCATTTCTCTAGCAGAGGCAGATACAGTTTACCTGCAAGGCACACAGTAAGGCTAATCTATTTTCACAAGCTTTTGCCTCAGGTGTTTGGGGTAAGGTTTATTACTCGTGTGTGCGTGTGCGTGTCCATATCTATTTGCGCAGGAGGAGAAGGCTCAGCAACAATCAACATGTATTGCATTTTTGGTTTTTACTCTGCAACTGCAGCTGGCCTACGTCTGGTGAGTGTATTTGACATGCCTAACAATGAGAATACTAAATAGAAAAGCAAACTACATTCAGGTTAGGAAACTGAAATTGGAGTTATCTTTCTTTCATTAACTGAATTCATGAAGCAACATTTCATCCGCATAGTCTGTTCTGGATGATGTTCCACATAACTCACAGCATTTGCCTGAAGAGTGGCATGTGAGAAAGTCAAGAAGACTCATATGTTGGAAACACCGAAAACCTTCCACCCCCAAAGAAAATTGCTTTATCCTAATTCATTTAACTTCCATTAAACCACATCTGAACATAGGAATTTTAGGCGATACTTAACTTCAGTATCTACTTCAAACTTCTTTTAGATAAACTAAGATTTTGTTTTTAAAATAATCCCTGTAAAGTTACTGAATATCCAAAAGCAGTCTGCAAGGTATTTGCTAGGCAGACTATGCCTTTTTTTTTTTTAATTAACTACTAGCAAAAATTCCCCTGCTTTTTTTTTTTTTTTTTTTTTGTGAAACACCAAGCTGTATGTTTAATTTTTTAAGTTTCAGTATGTACTTTAGACTTGCAGACTTTGCAAAGTAGGTCAGGAATACCCAACGGATACACATTTGAAGGCTACAGATAGCAGAACACACCATTTACGGCTTTGTATATACACATACATACACATTCTATATAATATAGGTAGATAGATTCAATGATTTAAACACATTACATCTATACCGTGTGTTTCAAGAACATTCAGATATTTACACTGTTAGATCACCACTCATTTTAGACCTCCACTAGTGCCAGCTGCCAAAAAAAGGTACACAAATCAAAATATGTTACCTTTGTTCAAACAATACTGCTGTTCATTATATAATAGAAACTGTCATGCTTAATCTTCCAGGAACCAAGAACTGGTACATTCTTGGATCAGAGGTGGCTTGAAATGGTTTGAGGCAAAACTGAAGAACACTGTTAAAGTAAATCTTGCTGAGAAACATACGTGCATTGATGATTTTTAACATCATCTTTTACAGACTCTTTTTCACAGAGATATTAGTAAACTAAAAATGCTGGAATATTTTCAAAATACAGAGATGAACACATCTGCAATTTTTCTGTCATGTTTTTGCAATATCAAATTATACATTCCCTCCTGCATTGTCAGTCTTGCTAAATGTAGCAGGGGATCCAAAAAAGATGCTTGAGAAGAGACACCACAATGAAGTAAAATGTACCTATAAAAATTACCTGTTGACTTTGACAAAACCCCAAAACCAAATTTTTCCTTGGGCGTTGTCAGTATTATCTAAGTACCCCAACGCTTACTGTGGGCACTAAGCTACAGGCTGTGATTTTCATTTTCCATTAGAGATGAAAAAATTGCCAAAAGCAGCATTTAAAAATATGTCTACAGCATGATATAGAGAAATACAGGGAAAAAATGGCAGAAATAATTTAAATTCTTGATAGTTGGACCTTTTTTAACTCATGTTTTAACCTGAGAAAATTTTAAATTAAAAATAAGTATACTTTACTTATTGAGGAAAATATGTTTCACAGCATTACGACTCTGGGACTTCTTTAGATTTTTAAGACTACAAAGGAAGTATTTTACAATTTCATCTTTAACAACACAGATTATACAGTGTTCATCAGGCAGACACAATCTTACTTACAGACAGACACAGACACACAAAACTCTGCAGAGGCCAATCCTGCAGCTCTTACGAAATCCAAAAGACCCCCTGACATCAGTGAGTATTTTTGAAGAATGAGAATTGCAGGATCAGGCCCCAAAAGTGCTTATGAAGATGAAATGTTACTTCAACAGATTGAATGTTAGATTAAATATAAAGACTGAGGCAAGACAAGTCTGGGGTTTAAACCCTAGGGAGGATTGACATTTAAAGTGTTGCCACTGAATTATAGCTCTCCACATTGGGTGGGGTAACCTCCTACTGGGTGGAGTGTCTCCCCTAAAGGAAGGGAAAACTGGCACAAGCCAACTCAGTCTTTGAACAATTTCCCTACTTGCCAACTTATGAAGTCGTCCTGACGTCAACTTCGTCAAGAAAGTCTATTGCCCAACTCTGTCTTTTACGGTAGAAAGTTTGCTTGTGTTTAAAACCCCAGCAGACGTAGAAGAGAAATTAAGGAAATGATCCAGAAAACCCTAAACAAAATACAGAAATCAGGAAAGAAAAGTGTGTAGACTGGATTGTCTTAAGTAAAGCTAATTAAAAAAAAATCCTTTTGTTGGGTTTTCTTGTTTCTAAGATCAACTTAATACAAATAGATATAGATCACTCGAAACTATTACTAAACATGTTTTAAAACCTGGTTTAGCTTTAAGACGTGGGGTGGAGACCACACAGAAAGTGGACACTTTGAAAGATAGGATCTCTCATGTCTTCTGCAATGGGTAGTGAATATCTTCCCAATCAGCGTCACTAACAGGTGTAGAATACTCTCATACTAGGAAAATAATATTCATACCACCAAAAGTATGCTTAAGATACTATTTCTCTCTGAATGAAAATAAATTGTTTCTCCAAAAGAAGGAGTCAGGTGCTGGGCGAGAGAAAAGGAATGCTGGGAGGAATCAAATAAAAACAAACAAACAAACAAACAAAACAAAAAAAAAAAAAAAAAAAAAAAAAAAAAAAAAAAAAAAAAAAGAGAGAGAAAGCATCCAGAAATTCAGAGCACATAGTTCAAAATGAACCAGTGTGGTTAATGGCCAAAGAACGCAAGACAAAAGCGCTAATTTGGAGCAGGCCCATGGTTTGTGCACCACAGAAGACTTTTGTCTCACAGGTTTTGGCAGATGGTTCTTGGGAGTCACTTAACATGAACATAACAAATCTGCAATGAGATTCAGGTGCACGTGTGCCTCCAGCTGAAAGCGTTCCAGTAGAGTAAACAGATACATATTGTGTTCTTGCACTGTGCAGCAGAAAGGGTTGTAAATTCCTTGGCTTTTCACAAGGCCTGTCATTATGGAGTATTAGGGTCAAAGGTATGTTTGCTGCTTGGTGCTGGTTATCATTTGGAGATTCACACTGATACTGTGGTACAACCTTGCTGGATGTGGGAGTGCCGCTGATGCTGAGCCACAACCAGCCTGGTTTTCTGCAGATGACTACTAGACTTGAGCAGCTTGGGAGAAACAAGCCATTCCTTCAGGCAGTCACTTGTCCTAGCCTTGGCCAGACCCTGTTCTCTGCCAGAGCTCAATACCAACCCAAAGGAATTACAGTACTGAAAATTTCCTACATGACTGCCATTTGGTGAGCTGAAATTAGATCAGAGAAGCAAAATATCTCACATTGAGCTGAATTATGTATTGAGGACTTCTCAGCTGTGTGGGTGATGGCAGCTGACTGTCCCCAGCACCACTACCCATTGTTTATTCCCAGGGTGTTTGCACAAAGGCAAGAAGTGGAGCACTGAAAGCCTGTCTATATCATAATAACAAGCTATTTGATTAATGAGTCATTTGATACATATAATTGTTCAGTATCTAGTAACAGAAATGTCTGGAGCTATTCATGAGTCTTGTTTCCTGAGAAAGACAGAATATTCTGTTTCAGTGAGTAACCTGAAGGAAGAATCTGGGATAACATTACTACTATATCAGTATGCTTAGGAAATACAGCCTCTGAGGGGATACATTATACGGTTATAAAATACTCTTTGGTATGTTTTCACCACAAACGGGTGATATGTTCCATGGGCTACCTGATAGCTACAGCATAAGAAGAGCTTGTTGCCTTCCACCTCTCAGTTTGGAATAGAGCTGGTGAGAGAGCAGTATACTGGCCATTCACCTGTCCCGTTACCCCAGGTCTTGGGCGTGGCTAGGACCTTTGGGTTTGGGGAGGTTTGAGACTAGAGGAGGAAGAAATGAGCCAGGTGCTGACTGAAGTGACCTGCAGTGTTTCAACCAGAAGCAAGGTATAGCAGCATTATGGAGTGGAAACAGGCATGGAGCAGCAATACGATGTCTGCCATGTCTCAATCACCATTCCCCAGCTTTCCTCTGGGGCCCCCTTGCCCAGTGTGTCTGGGTGATTGTGCCTGCCTCTCTGGTTCTCCCCTCTGATGTGAACATTTCAGTGGGACCTTACAGTTGCCTTCAACAAGGAGTGAAAGGTACTTGAGATGCTGGGACCAGTTTTTCTGCCACAGTTGTATACAGGCATCTTGTACCCATCTCATCTCTAGTGGGAGTTGAGAAATTTTTCTGGGATACAGAAAAAGAAATGATAGGAAGTTTGCCCTTCTGTTTGAGTTACCCCACAAACACCACCAGCCAAATGCAAACACATGAGGCAGATCATACGCACTACTACATACATTACATTAATAGGTGCTCTTCTCTGCAGATGTGTTTAGACAAAATTTGTCATCTAAACAAATGCTTAGAAAGTAAGAAAACCAAATGGAGCCCAGGGACAAATGCATCATGCTATACCTCAGCATACATCCCACGTCAAGCTGTACTTTGAAAAGAGGCGTGCCCACCTTGGGTGTTGGTTTTGTGGGCATGCAGCAGCATCAGCTACATGCAAGATGAGAGTGATTTACACAGTACCACTCAGATTTGGTGAGACCACAAGTAGGTGTAACCCTGCCAGCTTTAACACAGCTTTTAAGGCCGCAGCATCTGATAAGAGGCAGTCCTCCTGAGCACCTCCAGGTGCCTGACAGTTCTCCCTCGCTGCTGCAGGGTGAGAGGTTTTCACGGGCATCCTCAGACCCGTGAGCGGGTGGGCGGGCGGAAGATTTGTCGCAGCACGACGGCCCTGCCCCGGAGAGCAGCGGGGGCAGGGGCTGTGCTGCGGGGTCGAGGGGAGTGGAGGGGCGGCGTGATCCCGCGGCACGGCTGCGGGGCCATGGAGATGGCAGGGGACAGCAGCCGGTTCTCCTACATCTTGGACCTGCTGAAGCGGGACAGGGTAAGGACGGAGCGCGGTTCGGCATCCCTGGGACAGCGCGCGGGGCGGGGAGCACAGCCCGAGAGGAGAGCTGGTTCCCTTCTGAAATGGTTTATTTGGGGCTTTTTAGCGGGGGGAGGGGGTGGGGGTTGAGGGGATGAATGACTCTTATTTAGAGCTAATGTACTTTGGAGGCTCGACTAATATTTGCCACATGCTTCCGAAGCTCTAGGGTGAAAAAGTTAAAAGATTAAATTTCAATGCGAAGTGTCCCTCAGCCCAGCACAGTGGGGCATCGAGCGTCTTTGCAGCCCTGCTCCTGCTCCCTGTGAGGCGGTCTGTCAGCTCAGGGATGTGGGGTGCTACGGGCGGTACACCCCTCTCCCTGCGGGATTCTGCTGTGAGCAACTGGCTGCGAGCAACGCTGAAGTGTCTCCCTCAGGAACTGATTCAGACAGAGTTAGCAAGTGTTTTGAGGGGAACTTGCAAGTGTGTTATGTTGAAAAAAGGAGGGAATCCAACTTTCTGTACTTGTGAACTGCTGGTATATGTGAAATCCTGGGAGCCCCTAAGACTCGGTCATGGTAGGTTTAAAAAAACTGAAGCAGTCACAGTATTTCTAAACTTAAAAAAAGCCTAGCAAATGATGGTGATATTGGAAAGATTGTTTCTAATGCATTATGGTGGCTTTCTAGCATATCTCCAAAGGCTGCCTTCACAGCCTGTTCTTTGTGCACGTCTTTCTCCTCCTCCCTCTCCTCCCTTCCTCTTCTAAAAGTTCTGGATGAAACTTTAGAGCAGGTGAATGAAGGGATTCCTGTGTAATTTTCTTCCTCTTGCCCAGGAGTAACCATGCCTGGGGCATTAAAGGAAAATTCAGATGGACAAGTCTTGTTACTGTTCATTTTCCATAATAAACAAAATCATAAAGGGTTTCAGGCCAGAAACTTCTTTAGCCTGTAATGGGGTGCTATGTGTGTCCTTTCTCCCAAAATTAAACAGTTTGTACTTTAATCAGACACCCTCTGGAAGAGCATATGGCTCAGTAGACAGCAGAGTTAACACAGTAGTGTGAAATATGCAAGTTTATTACAAACAGTGCTGCTGTTTATACGTGGACAAAGATATTGCCAAGTCCGATCATCACAGACACTTGATGTACTCGAAGAACAGAGGAGCAGTATCAGCTGTGTGACCTTCACAGACTTTCCATAGTGGCGGTCACTGCTTGACCCTCTCCGATGCCCGGCTCTGGGACCTCTTGCTCTCCACATTTGCCTTTTGCATTTTTTTCCCGTCAGACCAGGGTTTTAGATTACATCCACTTTGTAATTTATTGATGTTAACCAGCAGCTTGGAGGTGTTCTGTTGGGATAATTAAACTGCTTTCTCAGATTACATAAATCATGTCTACAAAAGGACTCTTCTGCATGGTAAAATGTATTTTCTTGAGGCCAGGGTATTGTTGCTTAAAGGTTCCAGAACTCCAGTTTTCCCTTTCCCATTCCCCTATATCAATAAAGTTTTTACCACAAAGCCTGAAACATTAACATGCTCTGAGTTAATTGCTAAGCATCTTGTCTTTCACTGAAGAAACAACTATTAGAAAATCAGGATCAATAAAGAATACTTTACACTTGCACACTCACCTCTCCATACGTAGGGTCCCAATGGGTCCCAATAAGTACGATGCATCAGCTCTTAGACCCTGGGCATGTGGCATCTTTTGGCAAGCATGCTGTTTTTCCACTTAGCTTGAAGCCTCTGTCAGGCCTTTCAAACAGAGCAAATCATTATATATCACTTTTCCCTGGGGGAATGTCACTTCAAAAACCTGTTATCTCTATTAATGATCTGTACTAATTTTTCCTCTATGACTCTCTTTCACACACACAACTTGCACATTGTACCTAGAACCCAAAGATCCATGTAGCACTTTTAGTCCCAATAAGATAGTCCTTGTGTAATCCATATACCCACAGCATCTGTTTAGGCTCACTACAATATTCTCTGAGATATTCTGGGCCTCCAAGGCACCTGTCACAAATGTCACAGAAGCATCTGAGAACTCCAAAATACCCCTGTGAAATAGATTAACAACTAACTGCATTTTGTATCAGAGGCACTGGGGCAGAAGGAGATTATATGACCTTCTTTCAGGACTCTGAAATATCAGCTCAAGCAACAGCAAGGACGAACACTCAACCATCTCAAAATGATGTAACATTCCAGAAACAGCCTTAGCCTTCTTCCAACACCCCATCTTTCCTGACCCTCCCCAACTTCCTCCCTGTAAGTTGACTTTTGCTGTAGTCAAAACACACACATACCCACCCCCAATTATTCACCCAAGCTCCATTTCAAACTGTTTTACTTACATAGATGTATGTGCTTTTTTTTGATGCATCTGATTATCTTGTAATATTAACTTCTAATAATTTTTAGATGCTGTAAAGAAATATTCATGTCTGATGGAGTAAATGATACCAATACTTGACATCTGTTCTGTAGAACCATTTTCAGGCATTCTTCTGTAAGTGAATAAAATCAATTAGCTGATATGTGTGAGTTTCAAAGGCAGACTAACAACACTGACACTGTCCTTGTGCACTAGCTGTTGATTTCATGCTCTATTTTTAATTTTTTTCCCTTCACTTGTTTGCTTTGTTTTACCATCTATTCCTACCCTCCACATTGTTTGCAGAAACTGACAATTTGTGGTTAATAAGGAACAGCTTTAAAATAATTCTAAAGAAAAAGCATGTGGAGAGATATATACTACTAAAAACAAGCCCTAAACCCCATAGGATATAATTTTAAGAGCATTTGAAGTTCTGCATGCTCTCCACCTGGAACCAGCAGGTGACACTGATTTCTGTCCCTTCCTTCTGCCTAGTTCATATAAAGGCTGATGTAAAATTCTCTTGTGGTAGCGTTTCAGCTTTTGGCTGGGTGAAATTAAGAGATAGAGCTATACAGGGGTACAAATCTGAACCACATCAGAAGCCGGAGAAGGGAAATACAGTATGATTTAGTAGTGGGGGCTGGCAGATTGCTCTGGGCGGACTGACTCAGCTGAACTGGAGCTCTATTCCTCATGTTGAAGAAGATAAGGCTTTACGTATTTCTTGCTTATGAGTAGGAAAGTACTTCCTTGGGGTTTGGTTCCCTACGAGGCGAATAGTCTTTTAACGGTGATTTGTTCAATTTACAGAGTATTGATTTACAGCGTGCCAGACTGTGTGTATATTGTGAGAGGTATTTGCACAAAAAGGCAACTTTGGTGAGAGAGTGCATAAAGATAATTTGGAGTTCAATTTCAGGTAACATTAAGTTAGATACTGCAGAGGATCTGAGCTTGAAATCCAGCAGTCAAGAGCAATTGAATCCAATTTGCCTGTCTTCACAGCTTTTAATTACAGTTACTTAGCTGAGTCAGTTGACCTGTGTGACAAAGGTGTATTTCCACATCTTAGACATGTCCTCATCTCATTTTGCTAGTGGGTTCCCTGAAGCACGTACAAGTGCATGGGATATAACATGGCAAGGGAGAGCTGATAACCTTGCCTTCTGTGACAGGGGTATCTCCAACCTGAAGTGAAGGAGGGAAGACTCCCCATGTGCTCCGTGTATACCATCCTTATTTTTCATGTAATACCTTTTTGGTGTCAGAAATGGAGTCTGTGACTGATCTTCCTGTAAATTTGATTTTATTCTATTTTTTTTATAATGTAAATGTTTTGTATTCCAAATCCTTTTAAGAGTAACCTTTACACTTCCTTCCTACTTAATAATAGTAATTTCTTTGCAGGTATGACTCTCTCCTAATTCAGAGCTGGAAGTTATTTTGATTTGAATATCATGTCTTTTTGTGAAGTATTTTCATTATAATTTTTTCATTTGCTTGGCAAGTGATTACAGTGTGTGAAGGGAAAGAGCAGAGTCCTCTATGTTGACTGCTGCCTGTAGCTGCTCCTTGGATCTCCCCCAAATACTGCTTTCCAGGTGTCCTGGGCATGAAGTAGAGTACTGTACATGTGGCACTATGAAAAAAAGTAAAGATATTCTGAGCCAACTTAGCACACTTTTAGATGTTCTAGCTACAAATCCTATCTAAAGCTGATTGCAGTCCCAATATTCTGACAGTTTGATGAGCACAGTCTTTACTGACTCAGTGCTCTGTGCATAGCACTATCATGTGGGACCTTCAAAACTTGTTCATTTCAGCTGATCAGGCTACGGGATCTGTTAGGAATCCCATCGAACCTTGAGGGTTATGGGCCTGTAGGACAGCTTTGCAGAGAAGATAAACAATCCTGAATCAAAGGAGTAGGGACCAATACTTTCGTTTTACAACAAGAGATTCTCAAGAGATTTTACAACAAGATCCTTGCTGGCTGTTACACAGTTGAATGGTCACTGTTGCACAAACAAAGTTAAGCCTGTATTGCTGAGCTAAAACAAGCGTGTTTCTCTCAGGCAACATAAATTCCTGCCTTATTGCTGAGCTACAAATAGATCTTTCAGCCTGCATGATTGGGAAAATCCTGTGGATAGGAGTAATATTCATGAGGTTCAACTTTTCAGGACTAAGTAGAGAAGCAAATTGTGTCACTGACAATTTACAAGGAGTGGGATGCAGGCTAAAACCCCTCTGCATCCATCCTGGAAGAAAATACATTGCACAGAAAGAAAAGTGTCTGTGATTGATAGCCCAGTCCCCAAGTCAGTCACGTTAGCTCAGAAAAAATTCCGTCTTCATCCTGCATATCTCTGGAGTTCCATCAGGGAACTGACTGAGTCTTGAGCCATGGTTGCAAAAGCAGCATGAAAATAAATGTCTTGGAAAGCTTTGGTCTGAGGACCTGACTACTGACTGGCAGAACCTCCCTAGTGCCTGGGGACAGGCTTGTGTTGCTTCAGTGGGATTGTAACTGCACTGTTTAACAAGTATGGGATTTTTACAGCTTGTTGCAAACCAGTGCTGCATCCTTCTTGAAATTATACTGATAATTAATGGGAATGAGCACTTGGGAGATTGTTGCATAAGTGGCCAGTCTTCGCGAACGAAGATCTGGAAAAGGTGTTTTTACCTTTCAAGCCTGCACAATGGATTTTTTAGGTGAGACACAGCCTGCGCTGAACTGAGCCCACCC
>JAWWLV010000088.1:137500381-137598334 GCA_035041135.1 Platyrinchus mystaceus
GTCCACGAGCAGCGCGGGCCGGGCCCGCCGGGCCGGGCCGGCGGGCGGAGGGGCCGCGGGGACCTGCGCGGGGCTGCAGCGGGGATGGCCGCAGGCCACAGGCGCGCCCCCGGCTCTGCCCGCGGCTGTCACCGGGACCCGCGCCTGTCCGGCGGGATCGGAAGAGGGGAGAGTGGAGAGAACAGGCGCGACTCGGCAGCTGCCACCCTCGAGAGACCCCAGCTCTGCGCAGGGTCTCCCGCAGGTTTAGTGTCCCTGCCCTGTCCGCCCCCCGTCTGTGCGCGGGTGCTGAGGCGGGTGGGCAGGCGGTTCCCAGGTTGTGGGATGAGCAGTCCCGTTACTGCCTGCTCTTTGATACGGGTCGCAGGTCAGTTCCCGAAACTGCTCCGAGAAAACCCGCACAACTTTTCCTCGTTTTGCAGAACTTTTTCAATTTGAAATACTCCGGTTTCCCCTATGCTACGAACTGCTAGAAGTCTGCATATTAATGTAAAAACTCTCTCCAAGGAGTAGTAGTACATGAAAGGTTCCTGTGAAAGAGATTTAATATCCCAAATATAGTAGGCGTTAAAAACTATGTAAACATTTGTTGGGCATTTGGACACAATTTTTGTGCAGTTAGGTGACTTTATATGGCATGGTTTTCCTCCCATGCAAGTCATTTTAAGCTGATTTCACATTAAAATGAGTTCTGCCTGCTTGCAACTACTAACATCATTCGAGGAAGAAGCTGGAAAAAAGTTAAATCATTACAGTTCAAGAGATGAAGCTGCTTTCCCCCTAATGTTTGAAATGACATAACTTTTTCCTTTCAATTTTACTCTCAAATACATGGTGAAATGTAAAGAACAAAATCTTCAGAGATACATGCTGACGCAAATGAAACCCTTCTGTAAAACGTATGGCGTTCACAGCCCTCGCTCAAAACTTAAACATTCTTCATACATGTTTAGTGTAATCCTCTGGCAGATTTGTAAAGTAACTGCTCATGTAAATCACCCAGTAACACATTTCCCCCTTAAGTTCTTTTGTAGGATTGTCTGATAAAGCCCTTTATGAATAGAAAAGCAATCATTCACATACAAGAGGTGAACTTGTCATGTTGAAAATGGAAGGTAAAGTATAGTTGCACGATGAGGCACACGCAGTAGGATCCCTGACACAGGGAAAGGACAACTGACTGATTATGTGTGGGATTCTCTCTATACCCTCCTGCAGAAAATGAGTTTGGAGCAGCAGAGATGTTTATATATGGAATGCGATGGAGAGTAATATCAAAATTTAAAGTTTGTTACAAAGTCTGCCTCCATACTTGAGTACTGAGGCCATGCTTAGTAGCACCTCACTTATATGCTCACAGAGAACCTTTCCCGAGTTCATAAATTTACTTTTTCTGAAGCTGCAAATGCCATGTCTGAATCGCAGTCGAGACAAATCACTTGCACAACTTTTAGTGAATGCAGAATTCTGAAAAGCAAGTGGTTTTGCCCCATTCACATCAATTCAAATGTGTTCTTCTCAGCAATTTTGATTTTATTATTTTTACTGAGTATGTCAGCCCCAAGTGACTGTTCACTTGGCATATGTCTTGCACAGGAAGGGTTAAAATCGGCAGGTATTTTGTCTGATGACTTGGCTAAGCATCTTACAAGCAGGTCTTGAGTGGAAAATATTTAAACAAGGATAATTTCCCTTTACTTCTCTGTTCTAGTGAGGCTTATTAATGTCTTTTTATTTTAAACCAGGAAATGATGCCCCCCACACCTTAAATCCCAGCCAGTTCTTATGTGTAGCTGCAGCTTTCCCAGATTTTATTCACATTATGACAGGCAAACTGTGAAGATCGATAACAGTGAAAGCACAGGTTTCAACACGTGCAAACCTTGATAATAAACACACCTTTTTGCACCTGTAGAACAGTATTATAGAGGTGTGTTTTTAAAAGACATAAGCCTCTCTGTCCCTGCACTTTTAAAAAGAAACCACAAAGCCATTCATAAGCAAAGATGAGAAGGACGAAACATGTCTTCATAGTTTCAAGCAGACAACTCTAATGAAATACTCTATCTCTCAGAAAAAGTTTGTTACTGTATCTTTACTAAAAATGCTTTTGTGATGCATTCTGAATTTCAAGTTAAAGCAGATCAAGGTGATGTCAATATCAATCTGTTTATATTCACCACAAAGAACTGTAGAGAACTTAATAAAGTCAAAAATATTTTCATAAACTTTTTTCAGGAAAATTATTTATTTATGAAATAATTTACAAAGAAAATTTTTACCTCATGGCTTAGATACATTGCATATGCTTATGATTGACACAATATGTTCAGGCTCAAAGGCCCATATAGACTTTTTTTTTTTTTTTTTTTTTTTAATCCTAGCAGGAATATTTCAAAACAACCAACTAATTCATGAAGTCATACAGTAATTGTTTGACAGTTGTTTCCAATATAGGAAAATAAGTTATGTATATTGTTTTCATTCAAATATTTGTTGATTTGTTGTTAGAATCCTTTGACATTGACATGCCACAAATTGCATTAGGAGAAATATTGGAGATTTATTTTCATTTATTATCTTATGCTGTCAAACTTTTCCAAAACCCCTTTAAGAAAGTTTTATTTCACTTTATTCAGAACTCATAGTCTGCATGAAAGTAAGTTGTTGTTGAAATAAATTCAGCTTTCTGTAATAGATAAGAGCTGAGGAAATGAAGGAAAAGCAGCAAAGCGAGAAGATGCAGAGAAAGTGCTGCTTTCACTGAGAGGCATGAAAAAAGTAACTTCTAAATAATCTTTCATGTTTTTTTACACTCAGGCACATTCTCCATTGAGGGAGAATACAGAGGCCAGTCACAGTTGCTTCTTGAAGGAAAACAGTATAACAGTCATTGTTTATCAAGATGACATAACATGCCATTTTTGCCTTTATTGTTTAATGCAGTTTCTCTTGTAGTTTACTCAGCGTAGATACAAAGAGGGATTAACAGTTAAGCATAAGCATACTTGTTTTACAATTTCAGCCTTTTAGTGCATAACTTACTTACTTAAAGTACTAGAGCCTATAATCACAATGATTTTACCTGATGGAACATGCATTTCAGAAATATAATCCAACTGTTTACCCTAACACATCATAAATTGCAATTCTTTACAAAAACCTCAGAGATTGACATCCATTGCTCTTAAATGCCTGCTGCTTTAGCACACATCATCAAGAAAGTATTTCTGTATTATTCTCCCTCCGGTTGGTAGTATATCACATGAATTCTAAAGACCGTTTTCTTATACTGTCTTCAATAATGAGCATTTTGAGAAGCATTTGGTTATGTGTCTGCGGCACTCCAGTGCAAGTTTCTTGGGATCATAAACACGGCAACTTGCAGGATTTCTGCAGACCCACTTCTTTTCCTTGCACAACTTTTGTCACATGAAATCATCGGGTAACTTTTGTTCCCTGTCTTACACCCTGCAAAAAATCAAGTTTCTAAATTTCAAGTTGTGTGCCAAAGGCTAAAAACTACCACTTATTATCAAAGAAACAGGACTGGGGACCCTAACGATGTGGTTGAAACTTCTCTGAAAGGAGGTTATGCATTGTGATAGACAGGGCAGCGCTGAGAACAGCCAATGAAACAGCATGCAACAGAAGAGCTAATACCATGGCATCATCCCAGATTCAACAGATGTTTTCTAGAGGGATTGGATATCTGGTAATGGGAAATGGAACCTTTCTTTTCTATGTCACTGGTTTTAACACAGGCCAGTAGCGATGGAAAGTCAATAATATCTGATGCTTATTTGGTAGCTTTCCCCAGTGCATGGTAGAAAAATGTCCTCCTGACTGCAGCACACCATGGCTGGCCAGGACTTCCCAGCACCCCAGTGGCACTGCTGGCAAAAGAGTCTTGCACAAAAATGCCCAGAAACCCTTTTCCTGTGAGCAGTCTCCCAGGGAGGGATGAGGAACACCAACCAGGCATAGACTGCTCCTGCTAATGGTGTGTCTGCAGATAGTTAAATAACTTCTGGCAGCCACAAAAGATAATTTATCACTTTACACTATCATAAAATCTACTAGAAAATTAAAAATGCTAAAACACCAGACTCCCTAAAATCATTTACATGCAGGAATCCACATAATTGTATAGATTTTGATCTTAAAAATGCTATGTAAAAGGCATTCATCCAAAGTCTGAAAAGTCTCACATGCACATACACATACATATGGAGTAACACATAATGAGTGTCTCCTGACAAATATCAATAGAAGAGGTGACAGCATTTCTTTCCACATTTCAACTGCAAGTTCAGCAAATCAAAACAACCTGAGCCCCCTGTCCTGTCATCACCCCTGCCAGGCAGAGCCACTACCTTTCCCTGCCTCAGTTCCATACTCATCTTCCCTCCAGCATTTCCAGCATTTCTATGAAGGTTAATCCAGATCAGTTCAAAGTGCACTGAAGTCAATGAAAAAAAAAAAAAAAAAGCTATAAGTAAGTTGTTTTTACATTAGGTCCTATATGCAAATATTTTTCAGTCTTAACCCTAAGGTTCACTGCTATGAAATTACAGTATTCTGGACATAATATTATTAAAACTCACTACAGTGTCTCCCAATATAAAATAATGATTCTCTACAACTGAAGCCTTTGGCTCAAGAGGAGTTTTCTTTTATTTGATTTCTTGTAAATACTTTTTTTTTCCATTTGTGACTTCTCACTGTGTTCAAATCTTTATTTTTATGTGACAGACTACAAGCAACATGCTTTTATTGCAGAGAAGATTTATTCGCAATGATACTGATTCAAAATCTCAGATTAAGTCTAGGGAAAGAAAATGTCTTAGAAATATATACATACATATATATATATATGTATTTCACTTCACAAAAAAGTGCACTTTCCACTCCATTATGAACCTCAAATGCGTAGCCACAATATATGGCCCAGTAGGTGCAGTCATAGGACTTGGGAATCTCAGACACAGTGCATTGGTAAAATTACCAAGATGCTGTCACTATTTCCAATTACAAATGGAGGGAAAGTCACACAAGGTAAACAAGGCATTGTAGCACCTGGTCTTTAGCAGTCTCTCTCAGTCTCCTATGAAGCTTTTAAGCACACATGAGGACACACAAATAACTACATTCAACCAGACTAATGTATCTAACTTTCAGAGTGTTCAGCGCTTTGTGTTAGGAAGGGCTTGAACTTAATCTGGCCTTACCCTCTGTATCATGAGGCAGTCCATCTTGCAAAGATGTGATGAAACACTGCATTCTAGGGGATTTTTATGGGAAAAGGAAGAAAGATCAGCATGTTCACAGAATCACAGAATGTCTGAGGCTGGAAGGGATCTCTGGAGGATATCTGGTCGGATGCCCCTGATCAAGCAGGGCCACCTACAGCTAGTTGCCCAGGACCTAGTTCCTCCATTTGGAGACTCATGATTCTCCCATAGTCTACATGACTGCTATGACTTGTTCCTGATCAGAGACAACTCAAAGGAGCTTTCTAACCTGAGTGAGAAGCGCACCCTGACCCACTTTCTGTCTGACCTCTGCATAAGAATAAATACACATCCACAGCTCTTTTAATGGTTAGTCTTTGGAAACAGGTAACCTAACAAGAATGCCACCTTGATTAACACTAAGGCTTGTTGACACCAAGATTAATATATACCACGTCCTTTAGTTGTGAAATGGTAGTGCCAGTGACTTTGTTGAAAAACATGAAACAACTGTAGGCATCCTTTAAAATTATTCAGGAGTTTGTTTCATTTTCCTCTGCGGTTATCAGCCTTGAAAGAGGTTTTCTTTGGAAACAGTCGTTCCTTTAGGGAAGAGCACAAGTAGCAGAAGCCTTAGCTCACTTGGTTTGGCTCTCTCACTTAGAAACCTCATTGCTGTTCATACCTCTCACTCTTTGGGAGCTGGATCACATGTCCGTACACAAGGTTTAAGCCCAGCGTGAATCAGGCAAAAGTAATGCTGATGGATCAGCGTTCGTTTACATTTGGGATCTTGATGTGGTGAAGTGCAGATCATGACCCAGAAAACTTGTGTGTCCTTGTCTACTTCAATGCCTGGACAAACTGATCCCGCAGAAGGCGAAAAAATAGTCTTTACAACTTCAATTTTTTTTCTCCTTCCTGACTCCACTGCTTTTAGCTCCTTTCATTGCTCACATAAAACAGACAGTTACCTTCTGACATACTAAAATATTTATGTATTAGACTTCTTATTTAGCAATGGCCAGAAATACCCTTAATAGGCTGGTGAAAAACCTGGATAGTTTGTGAAATTTTCTTGTATATGTTTTTTCCACTCACTGTATGCATCAATAGAACAAAAAAAGATAAAAGGAAGACAAAACAAAACAAAAACCAAAACAAACAAACAAAACCCCAAACTCATCCCTGACCAATCCTTGTCTCTTGGTGCTTTAGCATTGCAAAATATACTGATATTATTGACATTAACATATGCATTGAACTAAGGATCATTAGCTATTTTTAAATAAAGGAAATAAAGCTATGTACTACATTATGACTAATATATGAACGAATCACTCCCACAGTTACCTGTAAATATTTGTGATTAGTAGCTCTATATTTGTGGAAAGAGGCATCTCTTTGAAAGACTGATGCATAGAATATGGGCAGAAATTAATCTGGACTATGTAGAAATTAGAGCAGCTGAAAAAAAACACAGAGAATTTAAAAGTTATATCTATGAAAGAGCTATGTGACCTTCATGAGCCCTTAGCCACAGAAGCCAGAATGGCACATAGGAAGCATCCCTGGAAGTAATCGTGCTGGTGCCCTGTTTCTCCTTGTCAGGAGCTAGAGACAGCCCAACTAGCAATCCAGAGATGCAGCAAGGAAGCTGCACACTGTGATGTAAATTCAGATGAGTAAATTCAGTGCACCAAAAAATGAACTATGTTTTGATGAATACAGGTGATGTAACACACAGAGTGACTCCAGACCAGCAATGGAGTGTGCGTTCTCAAGAAGACACAAAGAAGAGAGGGTGACACTTCGTGAAGTATAATAAAAACACAGTTTTTGGAATTTTGCACATCACTGTTTTATTTGACTTCAGCAGGCTTTGCTGAGAGTGTTAATCAAAAGGAGGGACTCAAGTATGAAAACAGAAGTGCCTGCTTGAAACGCGCTAGAAGTATAGCTTTTACAGAGATGTGTGTACCTAGGCTGCTAATTATGACAAGCAGCCCAATAAGGCTGTCAGGCAGAGAGAAGTAAACAAAAGGATGCATCAGACAAAGTAGCACATCTCCTATAGCAAACTTCGGGTATCATTGAGATCCTTGAAGAGATGTATTTTAACACAAGCTGTATAAGGACAAAGTCCTTTTTTCCTTTCCCCATTAATGCCATTCTTGTAGATACGCAAGTGTTAGAAGAAAAAAAGTCTACTTGGGAAGGGCTCATGCATAGCAAATTTGTTTTCCCCCTTCCCCATCAACTGTAATTACAACCATTCAGACAAAGCTGGTTTTCCCAGTAGGACTGGCTGAAAACGCACTTCATTTACATGGCCTAATTGGGCTTTTTTGGCCAAGGTTGTTCTATACACTGACACTAGGACGAGGTACTTAACATTGAAAAGTTCATTATTGTGGTATTGAAGTTAAGGATTTCATTACTTTGAAGTTAGAAAATTCAGAAGGAAGGTGTTTCCTTTACCACTGGTGCATCAGTAGTGTGTACATGCATAAGAATAATATTGGTAATTATATTGGCCCCAAACAGTAAAGAGTCTGCAAATTAAACAGACAGTAATTTTATTTTCTTCTTTCTCTATGAAAAAAAAAATAATTGTGATGTATATGCTATGGCAAGAAATGTTGGCTATATAGTCCTGTGGCCTTTAGAAATCAGTGAGCAGATCAGCTGATTTGTGAAGATCTACTGCAGAAGCAGTTTAAGGAAAAATCATATTCTATATTCCGATGTTTGTATTATGCAAGACTTGGTTATTTTTATCTTTTATTATTTTGTTTGTATCTATCTTGTCTCTCTCAGCAAGACACACAGTTCATGAATATGCATCTTATAACCTTTTCTAAGCCAAGTGCACTGGTTTAGTTTCAGGGCCTTCAGTATTGTACATGTCCTCTACAATCAAGAAAGGTTTTGCACAGTCATCAGTGCAAACTCAAGCCATGTCTAGGAAGAAAATTTACATAAATATTTCACCAGGCCTTAGTGTAGACAAGATTCCTGCAGCTGAACCTGTTTTTCTGCATATTTAATTGCCACAGTAATTAGAACATAAGGGCTCAAATCCACAAAGATATTTGGGTGCCTAATTCTCATTAATTTGAATTGAGAGGTGGCACTTATGTCTCTTTATGGACGTAGAAGACACAGAAACCTCAAGAATCTTATCTGTTCTAAAACTCCCAGACAAATATTGCTATCAGCTTCCTCAGAGCAGCAGGCATTTTATTTTAATTCTTGATGAAGGTACATCTTAAGCACAGGAAATTAGATGATAACAATGCAGGCTGTATTCGTCTCTCACCTCCTTTCCACCCATCCAGCCATTTTGAATTGCAGAAAGTTCCCAGATCATGGGATGCTTTAGGAAACTCAAAAAAGCAAAATATTCTCTGGTGACTGCTGGAAAATGAAGCTGGCAGTTTATGCTCTTTTATGGTCTGATAAAACCACATAAAGCCAGTGGGATGAGCATGGCTCTATACCCCTACCTAATCCTCAGATGTAAAGAGAAACGGTGATCACACCTCCAGACATGAACCCCTAAGACTGAAGTTTCTGGACTCACATGTCCCAGTCTGGCCTGATGCCCAAAGGCCAGACCTGCTGCACTGTCCTTCTCCTCCCAGGTCAGACATCCTTATCCCTTTGATCATGCTGTGGCAAAATTCCTGCAACTGCATTGTAAGCCATAAAAGGGAACTGATCCAGGAGAAAATTACCTTTTTTCTCTCTATTATTAATTGCCAGTTCAAAAATAGAGTATCTGGGACAAGGGAAAGGGTGTCATTTCCTTATTTTTAGGGACTTTGTCAGGAAACAATAGCTTACCTTTGGAGGCATGTCTCCAAAGCCACCTGTGTGGGCAAAAGACAGGGATGACTACCATCAGCTGCTCTTGAAGGAGTTTCTCTCTCTTCACCCCTAACTACTGAAGAAGCCCAGCCTCTTCAACTCAAGTTGTTATTTGTGTGATATGAATACATACCCAGAATTACATGATTAATCACAATCTCCCCACCTTTCTTCCTTCAACCTCAGTCTGAGCTTTGCTTTCATATGCTGTGCAACCATAATGATACTTGCTAAATAAATGTTAGAAATACAGAAAGTATATTTCCCAAAGACAGAGCTTAAAGCCAGAAGAAACCATTACAAGCTTTGTTTTGTCTTTCTGCATAATTCTGGCCACAGAACATTCAATACTGGCTGTGCCAGGCTATAACTGCTGTGTGAAGATAGTATATCTTTCTAAAGATGCCTGTCTTGATTTAAAGACTTCCAATGTGTAAGGACTCACAGCACTCCTAGGTAAGTTGTTCCAGTGTTTAACTACCATCACTCTTTAAAATGTCCCTGACCTGATTTAGAATAACTTTAACTTTCAGTTCTACTTTGTTTTATTTTATATTACTTTAGTTTAGTTTATTGATCTGTATTATCCAAATGAGATCCTCTCTACCGTGTATGGACTTGTAGACCGTAGTTTCATTGCCAGTTACCCTTCTTTCCCACAAAGCAAGCAGATGAAGTTTCCTTCATGTCTTACTCTGGGTAATTTCAGTATCTTTTCTATGTCATTTATCATTCATTTAAATACTTTTTGAAGTAGAGATATTACAACTGGCCAAAGGTTAGACTTATTCTGTTCACTTGGAAACTTTAGTGCTTTTCTTACTTCATTTGCACTCTTAGTGCAAATACTTACTTCATAAGTATTTGAGATTCACATATAACCAATATAAACATAAAATATCTGTCCAAGCAAGAGCCAAGGGATGTACTTTGTTTTAAACTTAGAAACTTAGACATAGTTGCCGATACATTTCTTTGATTTATGTGTCGAAATCAGAAGAAAATCTTTCAAGACTTTGAAAATTACTGAAATAAGCACAGCATACTTCATCCTCAGACTTCTCATGGCAAAAGTCACACTAGTATAATTTACTAGAGGCCCTAAAATAAAGGAGTTCCTTTCTAATGGAAAGAAACAATCAGTCATTACTTGCAGTTTCTGTCGTAAGCCTGGGCAGCAATATCACTAAATAGTAGAGTCACTTTTTTATACTCACTATTATTACTTGGGCTTTAATGAAAAGATCTAGGAAGGATTCTGCCTGCTGAGATACCAAGTTATAGTCCTTCCAATGAAACCAAGCTAATAACTATTCCCAGGGCAAGACAAATCTGCAGGCACTAACTAGGTTAGTGGCTATTACACTTCACACTTAATCTTGAATATGATAGATAGGGAATGGAACAGAGGGAAATATCGAGCAGCAGAAGAAACCATTCCTCTAAGATGAGAACAAACTTGTGACAGCACCTTGAACATCTTTCTTTAACATTGAAGCCAAATGACTTGAAGTAACTTACCCCTCTGAAGGGGCCAAAGGTAAGGTTTGCACAGCTTTTCTCACCAGGAGTGCTTTTAAGTCCAGACACCTGCATCGAGCAGACTCACAGTGGGAAATCCAAGTGAAGAATAAAGTCAATCCATGCATCCATATGCTGCAGAGAAAGAGGGTCTGCAGGGCAGTGCCTGTTTGATGCAGACAGCACTTAACTCCTGTCACATGTGGATATGAGGTGCTTCACAGACCAAGCACCCATTTGTGCACCAGTGTCAGCAGATTGCCATCTCAGCTTGTGCCGGTGGTCAGTGTTTGTGGATCACCACTCTGCTGGAGGTCCAACACAGCTGCCCCAGGTGCCAGGAGGACAGCTTCCCAGCCATCCCCACTGCTTAGAGCAGCTCCTTCCAACATCTGACTGCCAATGGAAATGTGCCACACCATGAAGCTTCAGCTGTGGGTGGCACAAAACCCACAAGCACATCTCTGTACCACCAGGTTTCATCCCAAGCCTCTGCCAGCTGTTAGCCAGTCAGTCTCAGACCTATGCCCAACAACAGGGGCTTGGGTGGTACTGACTGAATGCATGTTTCTAGTTCTTTGTGGTTTTCCAGAAAGAATAGAAGTTAGTTTTGCTCCAATTTGAAGGCAGTATGGATCAAAGGTATTTGACACCTCATTCTCTATTGAGGAAAGGGTTTCAGGAATGGCTGAGCATTCAGGAGCCCTGGGTGTCTGCTGTGGAGCACACCAGCCCAAAAGGTGTTTGTGTAGGCAGACACAAATGGAGGGGAGATCACAAACACAAAGGACAAAATGGACAACACTTCCAGTGAGCAGATACAGACGTCTGGTCATTGAAGAGCGTGCCACTGTTGTCACAGAGGCACCCCTGGTGACACATTTATTTCCATGCTTTTCTGCTTTTATTTGTTTGTCTGGGCAAATATATTAAGAAACTTAAAAAAAATTAATTGTTTAAATGTCAAATATAAATTGTGACTTATTTTAAACAATGTGTGTGTTTAAACCAGCTCTTTGATATTAAAAGGCATATTTTGTCTCACAACCTGCTTAAAGCAAAACAAAAAGCTGTTACAGCTCCTCACAAACAATGAAGGCAATAAATACAGTAAATTACTGTTTTATGTGAGACAATATACTAATGTTAACTGAAGCAATGGAATTAGAAAACAAACTCCCTCTGGGAACAATTCTCACACCCCTGTTTTGGAAGGAAGCAGAGTTTACTTGTAAATAATTTAAGGCATTTACTCCTGCTAGACTGGACTGACAGGTCTTCCATACACTGAAGCTTTGCTTCTCTGATAATTGTAAACTTTTTAAACTGAGAAAGTTGTCAATTGCAAAGGTCTGCACAGTCACTGTAGGACTGTCAAGGAACATACAGATGTGCTGTATAACACTAAATTTAGCTATGCCAATCACCATTTAATAATAATAATATTCCTTCAGACCTACTTCTGTTTATGAGCATGTAAATAATCTCTCATTCAAAGTCACATAACAGTTGCCTACATGGACAAGCAATAGAAAGGAAAAGATACCTTATTATCTGGGTTTATTTAATGCAGTTTAGCAACTAGAATAAAAAAGAAGACAAGGCAGTCGAGCCTGTAAGCACAGCATGATAACCTCTGCTGTGCAGCAATACAAAAGAACCAGCACAGAAACAAGAACTGCATAAATTGTATCCCGTTAGCTGCCTCAGAAAGTTGCCTTACAAAATATTGGACTTTGTTGTTGTATGTTAACACTTTCTCTTCATGTCTAATTTTCATGCCATTTTTTTTTACCTGCTTCATTCACAGTGTTGATACATCTTCTCTCAACTCACAGAAATATAGATAATAATAGATTAGATTCAGAGTTTGTCGAACCTTCTTTTTTTCAGCACTGAGAGTACAGAGCTACTGTAATCAATAGCTTCTTCTAACTCCCTTCCTTTTGACTTAATCTTTCTCTATCAAACACTCAAATGTATCTTCATATGCATCCTGTGTACCATCTATCCCTAACTTCAAGCTTCATGAGGCCTTCCTTTTCACAGATGACCCTCAGGCACCAGGGCTACCCAGAGATTTTTTAAGACTTGAGTGGAACAGAACTTGAAACTGGTTGCTTGACTCAGAGATAAACAATAAGAATTTTGGCACTGATTTTTCCCAGAGATTATTATTCACAGTTGCTTATTCTCTGAACTGTCAGGGCCAATCTTTGAGACCATAGGCACAAATATGTCACCTTTTTAGAGCCTGCTCTAATCTGATTTGTAGCTGTGCAAGATTGCTATTTAGACTGGTCACTAAGTAGCTGCAAGCTTCACTCCAGTCTCGGGAGATGAGACCATTCCAAATGTTGTGAAATAGCTGAGTAACCATAGCATGTGGGGAGGCCACCATTCCCGACACAGCTCTAACACTTATCCTTCCTGTGGAGCTCCCCAAACCACTCCCACCGGTGCAGGAGTTACCATTCTTCCTTTGCTACTCACTGCAACCAAGAGACCTGGAGAAAGATCTGATGCTACTGCCCTTGCTGGTCTAACCCTCCCACAAATTCCAGCAGGGAAAGACAGTGAAAATTATCTGGGAATGAACTGAATCAGCTTCTTTTGTGTTGGTGCCATGGCCACACCCACTGTGTGGCCAGTTCCACCCAGCACTGATCAGCTTCTGAGTAGGATTTGGGGAAGGCTTGTATGTGTGTGGACTTCCCCCCACGCTGGGAGGGCAATAACCCAAACCTGGGAGAGAAAGGACTAAATTTAGGTCTCTGCCTTGGGTTTCTCATAGGCAAAGATTGGATCTCACCACCTTCATGGGATCCTGGAATGAGTTTGTAAAGGCCTTCACAAGTGATAGAATTGTGATGTGCGAATTCTGCCCCGTTCAGGATTTACAGGAAACTGGTCAGTGGCTGTTGGTGCAGGAGGGCCCGGACTTGCAAATTCCTTGGTCAGTGGTCATGTGCCACATTCTTCTGAAGACTGAAAGAAAAGCACAAACCTCAACACAGTAATCTTAGGATCTGCCTCTGCAAAGAAAAGCAGCAGCCCAGCAGCTGGTGGCCCCCACCTTTTACATGTATAAATGAGAGATGTTTGAATGTGCTCCTGAACCATATTACAACCATAACCGTTAAAGATCTGGAGCACACACAATTGAGTATGATCACAGTGTCTTAGAACATTTTTAATTTTGAAGAGAAAAAGGGTGATAAAGTGCTTCTGAATGCTCATCTCAAGTGTGTGATGCCAGCTCAGCAGTTGTCACTGTCTTCAAGTTGCAGTATCTTCATCTCTGGTGCCACACCCCAACAGGATTTGCACATAGACTTTCAGAGGAGAGGAACAGATAACTGCATCAGGAGTACTTAAGGTAGTAAGGGCTATGTAGCACCCAGTGTCAAAGAAAATAGCACCAGCATGTTGAATAACTGGTTTGATGTGTATGCTTCACATAGGTTAATTTAGGTGGATCATCACCCTCATATTGTACTCTTGTTTCCTAGAAATGCCCTGAAACAGCCACATTTATGACATCCTGCTGATATGAACATTCCTACATACACCAAATACATATCTCTACTGCCACTAGTGTTTTACCTTGTGTCTGATTTAACTGAACTTGAACTGGATAGAGAATTAGTTAGACTTACTCTAATTTTTGTTATTTTAATTCTTTTTATAGGATCTATAATATACAAGGACTTGCTACAGAGACAAGACTGAGACACTGAGAGATTTTTCACCTCACTAAAAAGAAACAGCTGATCAGGGTTTCACAGAGGGGCATTGTGATGTGCCTATCTGATATACGTGACCTTACGTTAAAGAGGTTTTGAAAGTGTTCCTGCTACTATTTGCTGGGTATCAAATTATGTATACGTGCTTATTAAAAGAATAACATGAGTTTGCCTATAATCATTGCAGCTAATATTGTTGTACCTCGAAGAGTAAAGGTAAACACTTCCCAATACATTTTCAATGTTTACTTTGTTTATGTGAATGTGCTTCCTGTATAATTGTGGACGCTTTCATCCCAGGCATACATATGGGCCTAAATTTACAGAGAATCTTAGTCTCATCAGTTTTACTGAACTACTGGATGTTCAACCGGTATACTTTTTCATATAGAGGAAAAAAACATTTTGAATGTGAAAAAGCAGTCATGCAACTACAAGAGGTAGCAATCAGGGCTTGAAACTCAGAAACTCTAGAGGCACACACTCAAAATTAAACAACCACTTGACTTATTTCAAACTTTTAGCTCTACCCAGCCTCCTGAGGTCTGGGACAGTCCATCTGATATAAGCCTGAATCATACCTATATTACAGTGTTTTAATTATTACATCTCAGAGTTATCACAAGAATACAAATATTCTCTATTATCAGGTTTTTTGCGGTCAGAGACAAAAAAGCAAAAATCACCTATAAATATTAAACCTGGATATATTCAGATTTGTGCATCGAAGGTAAAATATTCCTGGAATTTAAGAACAGCATTAAATAAGCAATTATCTAATATACAATGGCAATAGGAGTTTAAGTATTTTTTCTGATTTAATTCTTGCTTCATCTCCAACAGCTGTGGTTTAGTAAGACATCCAACCTCGATAAAAGTAATTCCTGTGATAGAAGCTATACCACAACACTTGGCACTTTGTTCTAATGTTAAAAACCTGTTCCATATTTCTCATGGAATTTGTTTAGCTTCTCTTTCCAGCCATTAGATCGTGTTATGTCTGCTAGACTGAGAAACCCTTTATTATCAAATTTTGCTCTCATCTGTATATATATATATATTTATATCAAATCAAATCCTTTATGTTCTCCCATATATCTTAATACTCTAGGAACTCTGAACTCTTCTTCTCTCCACTAAATCATGAGCAGCAGAACTGGGCACAGTAATTCCAGTGCAGTGGTAATTTAACCTTGGCAAATGAAAATTTCCAAAATGGCTTTTTGACTACAGCATTGCTGTCACAACTCTTATTAGGCTGACTATCCAACTCAACCATCTAAGACTGTTTCAGACCATGACCTCAATTCTTTATGGATTATTTTCCTTGTTCTTGTGTTCACAACATTGCGTTTTCCCGTCCCAAAACATTTTGGTTCACCACAACTAGCTTACTAGGTCATTCTGTACCAATGGCCTGTCTTCTGTGTTATTTATCTTTCTTTCAATCTTTGCACCACTGAAAATGTATAACTTTTATATTCTACAAAAAAAATTGCTAAAAGCATTATAAGCAGTAGGCCAAGTTAACTGATGATTGCAAAGGCTCAGTAAAATCAGAGTTGCCTGATTTGTTAGTACAGTATCAGCTCTATTTTTGTCTGCTCTTTTTTTCGCCCACTGTTTCCTAGCTAACTCTTTAAAAGTTATTATATACATGTTATTTGGACTTGCTGATTTTAAAATGCATAATTCCGGTAGCTCTGTTTATCATGACTGTTCCTCACTCTTAAAGTGGAAAGTTTCAATTAATATATAGCACTGTCACATATTTTTCCTTCAAACATAAACCATACACACTTATTTAGCACTTTTGCTATTTCTCCATTGCTCAAATTTTTTTAGTAATCTGTCAACAGTGTCATTTTGATTCCATTTGCCCTCAGTATTGCTAACACATTCTTTTTGTTACCTTTTAACTTCCCTGACTTGTTTTCTTCCTGACTTCTTTTGCTCTCCAGCCCAAATTTTTATACTTCTTAACTTACTTATTGTCACTGCCATCATCTTTCTATTTCTTTGTGTTAGCAGATAGACAGTTTTAGATACATACATGCTAGAAAAAAAAAATGAGGAGTATTGTATGTTATTATAATTTTTACAGAAGATTGAATTTTCCTTTGCCCAAAGGTTTTTTTAATCCTCTAGACTTCCTTTTTGACTTGGAGAGTGGTGGAACCACTGGTAGAGTTAACCAGTAGAACAGCTTCTGGAATAGTAGATAAACTTCTACTGCTTCTTCCGAGTTATTTTTTGTTTTCTTCTGTTTACTTCCACCTCCATCCCAACTTCACATGCAGAGGTTGTTTTCCATGTAGAAACACATATGGCAGCAGGGAGAAACCAGCAGGGAAGTACTAATGAAACAGAACTATGGTGCAGAACATGTAATTAGATGTGAATTTGTAGTGTAGTATGGCAGTAAAAGAGTGTAACTGACGGAAGCATCAACTATGCAAGAAGACATATAGTGTAACATTATTTCCCTATAGCTCTACTCTGACCATGGACAAATCATCATATTCAGTCTTGGGCACCTCCTTAGTAATTTAGAAGGAATTCAAAGAAGAGTGACAAAATGATTACATACTGATCAAATAAGACTGAGGCTATGGACACGTGAAAAGAGCTCGAGGCTTGAGCCTGGAGCAAGTTGTACCATTGCATCTCCATATGAAGAAGCTAAACATGATTATATGTACACAACACAATCTAAATACATAACTCTGGACTATATATCTACAGAGAGTTACACTTAAAAATTTATATTAAAAGCATGTTTAGATTGCAAAATCAAACATTCAAGTGGTAGGAAATGCCAACACAATTTTACCTTTGTCCCTTTGTGAATATTCATGATGATACAGCCTGTAGCTGTATGATCCATCAACAATGTATTTTTCCATATTCATATCCTGGTTTATGTTTACCTCCACTTGTCTGATCCCTGTTTTGGTCTTCTGCTTGCCACAGCTCCTGCTTTTCCTATCTCTTGCTCTTTAAGCCTCTCTTTTCGCATGTACCTCTTCCTTCTTTTAGTTTTCTCTTAACACTTCCCACCTTCCTCATCTCTCCGCATTAGTCAGGTCATTCTTCTTTGCCTCCTACAAACATCATAGCAAAGGGAATGCTGACAACACACAAAAGCCCAATTTACTGCTCTCATGCCTAATATTCAGGCTGACAGAGGCATGAACAGCTGGAACAAAAATATAAAGGCTTTTTCTACCTTTCAGCTGTCTTAGAGTAAGACCAGCACTAAAGGGGAAGCATAGTTGCATCAGAGTTCTGTTGTTGTTGAGCTTGCTGAATTAACGTAGAAATTTTGAAGAATAAAATCAGTATAACAAGGGTCTGTTAAACCTGTGTAAGTAGTGGATTTGTTTCCCTGGGAATTGCATAGTTTGACAGGGATGTCAGGGGATGACAAAAAGCACAGGCCTAGTACTAGGGGTCATCTTCCCCAGAAACTAAAAGTCAAATGTGTGCTGCAAAGCACATGTCTGTGACAGCTTCTCAAGGGAAAATAATTTATTTTTTTTGCTCTTGTGGTAGATTTTCTCCCCTTGATCCCAGTCTTAGGGAAGGCTGACTTGTGCTATTTTATACTCTCTAAAAAAATAAGTTCAAGACATTCTTGTAGAGACTAAAAATTCTGTCCAAATGGTCAAAGGGTGACATATCAGCATGGAGCAAGACTAACAAGAAGTAATGGCAACCATAACTGTAGATGGGTCTAACAGCCCTACCCTACACCATGGAGAGAAAAACTGGCGACACAGTGGCTTAGGGGAAAACATAACACCCTACAAATATCTGGCAAATACAGCAGAAAGGATGAACAGAAATTATTTAGGATTCCCTGAGTGGAAATTAAAGCATGAAACAGTGGTATGAAATAAGCTCATATGGGAACTAATGCAAACCCTTTAAACTTTTCTCTGAGCAAAAATATGAAGTGTAGCATGGGGAATATGAAGTGTAGCATCGAGGAGGAGTTGGGCTGGATGATTTAGTAGAACTTTTCCATCTCTTTTTTTTTTCTGTAACTAGTGGTAGAAGGTTTACCAGTGACCAAAAAGAAAAAAAAGGACAGAAATTCCTTCACACTGTTCATCCAGTCTCATTAGATGTCTCATTAGGTGAAGACTCTGCTCTCTTTATGTATCAGAAGAGAGAATGTATCAAGATGAAGAAACATCTTCAGTCTGTAAAAGAATTGCAGACCTTATTGGTTTAGCTGTGGGCCAAAGGCAGCCAAGCCTGTAACTGAAGAAGGAACATTTAATGGAAATTCACTTACAAGAAGATTAAACAAAAGCCAAGACAATACCTTTACTGCTGTGTAATTTATGCAGTCATTCGAGAGGAAAGAAAAGTCCAACTGTATTTAAATGGCTGCATTAGAAATAGACAGGATTATAGTTTACAGCTTTTATATTGTTTCTACACTTTGTAGAGAAATTTATTATATAAATTTTCAGTGATAATTTAAGGATTTAACTTCTAATCTAATCTTCTAGGTGAAAGAGCCTTTAGTTCTCCACACCTACATTCTTTTGGATGGGTGAGGACAGCATGAAAAGTATCTCCTAAAAATTAATAACTTGCAGTCTGCTCAAATTTTCCATCTCACTCTTTCCTCCCTTTCCAGTTCTCTGAGAGACCCTTATTTTATGAGACTAAATAGCCTTAGAGTGAAACAGTTTACACATTCTTAAAGGAAATTATTTCTTGACAGCAGGTTCTTTGATACCAGCTGCTTCAGGTGGAGGCAAATTCCTTTTGAGGATTAAATGCATTTCTAAATATTACCTGACGCAACTCTTACAAAAGACTATACTCAATTATCTGATAAGATACATGATAAAACTTCTTATGACCTAGAGCCACAAGACTAATATCTTGGTCAGAAAATGGGTGGATGTGGGACTCAGAGAGTAGTTTATGGGTGAGAGACAGCAACTCTTTTCCAATGGCCCAGGACTGAAGTAACTGGGCCCAGTGTGGGGTCCAAAGGTGATTTCTTGGTGTCAATCACAGCTCAATTCCTACCACAGAGGGGACTAAGGTTACTTAGAAGGCTCCACAGTAGCAAAGCCACTACACCAGAAAGTCCCTACACAGAGTCATACTCAAATGTGCGAACACTGGAGGTGCTGATGTCCTGTCTCTAGTGATCAGGTGGGACATGAGGAAATAGACTGAAGTTAAGTCAGGGCAAGTTCAGATTAAACATTAGGAAAAGGTTCACCAAGAGGGTGATTGGTTGCTGGAACAGGCTTCCCAGGAAGGTGGGCATGGTACTAAGCCTATCAGAGTTCAAGGGGCATCTGAACAATGCTCTTAGTTATATAGTTTAGTTTTAGCTTGTCCTGTGAGGAGCAGGGAGCTGAAACCGACCCTTATAAGTCCCTTTCAACTTGAGCTATTCTGTGATTCTGTGTGTGTATGTACATTGAGCATTATAGGTTGGGCAGCCAATAGTAGACAATAGTAGTAATCTGCTGTTACAGACAAACAGGAGTTTTATTTACAAATCTTATTGTCCGAGGTGTTTAAAACTACCACAGTCAGAAAAATAGCAATTATGAAATAATAAATAATCTTATTCTGACTTAGAGGTGGTTAAAATAGCTCCAGGCCTTCACAGACGTTTTTTCCCACTTCCCAGTAACTTTCAGCCTCAATAGTGGCCATTGTGGTGGGATCTAGTGCTATTTCTCAGTTTTTCATCATGCAACTGCTGAGGGCAGACTGGAAGCTTGAGACAAAATTTATTAAAGGAGACCTTCTGTTGAGTCACGAGGTGCAGAAAAGACCCCCTTGCTTTCTAAACTCCTCAGAGAGAAGACTAAGTGCAGCTGGGTCCAATCTTATCCCCAGACTTTGTCGATGGTATATGTGTAAAGGACTATATAAGTGTAATTGAACCTTTATACAACTTTGTCCCACAGGATTCAGGATGGCAAACCATATATATATATATCAATATGTAAATGTGTATGATTTATGATGATACTGATTAGACAAAAAGATCTTAATCAGAATTATTTACTACAGAGTATAGGAGCTTCAACTATTATAATATAGTGCAATATGAAACAATATTGAAGCAATTATATTAAAGCAATTGTATTAAAACCATTGCATTAAAGCTAGCAAAACCAATTATTAAGCAGAGATTGATGTTACTCACCCATACAAACGACCCTGGGCAAATGTCTTTCTCTCAGCCTCAAGGAGAAACTTTGAGGGTCACCCCAACTCAAGGGAGGAATCTCTACGTGTACACACCAAGAAGGGAGTTAGAAGACCATGATGTTAAAATTTGGGACTGGGCTTTTATAGATTAAGTGTCAGTCACATATCTCCATGCCATCTGTGCCACTCTGGATAAGTTATCTGTAGTATCATTTGTTTGGTCCTTTATCCGGGTATTTTACCAGGTCTACCATATCTTATCTCACTATCAGGATGTTTAACTTTGGGATTGATGAGTCAGACTGGTTCCAGCATTATGCAATACCAAAAGCATCATGACACCCCCTTCTTCATTTTCCACTGATAGCTTTGCAAATAGGGCATTGTTCAAGTTGCTTCCCCCATTCCAGCCTGAGCATCCTGCTACAGCAACATACCTCTTTGAGCTGGCCTGTGTGTCACCAATGGCAAATATGGCATAGGATTGTTCCTTTCTGAGTTCAGATCATGTCCAGATTTATTGCTGAACAAATGAACCTTTGAGAATTTTGGCTTAAAGGTTTTTACTCTCTCAAATTCCATGTTATTCTGTTTTCTCTAACTTATGAGCTTTTCTTTCTGTATTATTTACATATGCAGCCATACACGATAAAACATTCAAATACATATTTTGCTTGTAACTGCTACACTGTTTGCCAAAAGTATTTCTTAAATCCACCTTCTTCCACTAAGTCTCTCATTTCTGATCTACATAAAAAGTGCACATCATGTTAATTCAGATTTATTAAAAAAACAAACCTGCCCAGCTATGAGATTAACACATGTTCAGATCACCATATGCATAGTTTCATCTAAGGTCTATCACAGAAGTTGCATATTCAGAAACTTTTAACTTTGTGTTATCTTTTACATTGAGCTAAATAAATGTGATCCTAAAATGACTGTAGTTGCAAAAGCCTGAATCCTGAAACTCACACAGTATCCTCATCAAGGCAAAAGCAAGCAATGTATAAGGAGTTTTGACAGAATAAAGTAGAACATTGACTAGAAAATGACACCTTTGTGTTTGCTCCTCTGGGAGTCAAGGAGATACAAGTGAAAATCCAGGCAGCAGTTTCAGGGAAAGGATTGTTTCTCATCATTGAAGGAACAGGTTTGTCTCATGTATGAGGAGAAGAAAGCTTGTAGCTCCCTACTCCACTGACCCTTTATACCATGGATGTTTGATATTTCCCATCCCACACAGCAACTGGAGTGACTGATGTTGGTCAACAACCGTGAGATGCCCTTACTGTCTGTAAGCATTGATAAAACACCATCGGTGTGCAGAGACAGGACTAAGGTGCTTTTGCAGGGCAAATTCCCTGAAAATCCTTGTAGATGATGGGGTGGGAATGGATGGACTGTTGATGTGTTTCTGGTTCCAGTCACGGCTAATGTAGTAGTAAACACTGGAACTCTGAGCAATTCCTCCACTTCTTACACGTCATCCCAGCTAAAACTGAGTCTTTGTGAGATGGTGTGATAGGCACCAGCATCCGAAGAAGTGGACGGGAAACTGGTCAGGGTTCTCCTCTCAGATATTTGGGGCAGGATTTCTCAACATGAGGACAGATAATAATAGCTGTATTAGTACATGAGGGAGAAAAGTAGACCTGCTACATAGTGCAATCTTTTTACATCAACAAATAAATCATAATACAAAGACAGCAAGCCCCAAAGGTCTTTTATTCAGGTGTTGTATGTTAAAAAAAAAAAAGTAATTTATCTCAGGTAGACTCTGTTTAAATAAAAAGTTCTTGGAAGACAACTCAGCAAGCATATTTAACATTAATGGGATTGGGAAGAATAATTTATGTACATTAGAAAAAAGGAAGACCAAAAAAATCATAAGAACTGAACACAAGCCAATTCAAAATTATTTAGGATGTTGTACAAGTTACAACAGTACATTCCGTGACTTGTAGCCTAATATCAAATATCTTGAGGAGTCTTTACAAAATCAAAGACCAGACACTGCTCAGCATGTTAGATCTATGATGAATATGAATCAGTTCCACTCTCTTTTCAGCCCTGACCACCATTCCCATGCCAGTTGACTGAAGTTAAACTATACAAATTAAACGTAAAATGAGAATGCAGTAAATAGTATGCATTCAAAAACATGTACTTTAAAAAATTAATATGAAATTGCTTCTCTTTCCCATCTCAGTCTCTCATCTACTTCTACTCTGCCAGGTATCATGTCATATTGTATCTTTCCTCAGACCACAAGACAGTAGACTTATATTTTATATAGAGATATACTTTATACCGAGATAGGCACATCTATAGTCTAAAACTCACAATAAGGCTAAATTTGGATCCTAGTCCTACTGCAGTATGCCACCTATCTCAGTGAATAGTGTACTTGAAAGGCAGCTTCTTTGTATCTTTTTTCCTTGGAGAAAATTGCTGTTTTAAGGTACATTAGAGTATTAGGCTCTGAGATTAGAATAATAAATAAGAAAAATGCTGTAACAGGCAAAGTTCAATCGGACACATTTATAACAGAGTAACCACCCCGTGAATCAGATTTTCAAGAGATGTGTTAGATTTTCTATAATTAGTAATCTTTAAGTCAAGACTAGATATCTTATTGAGAGGAATATCCCAATTCTAGTATATATCCCTAAGCCTAATGCAGGAATAAGCTGGCTAGAGCTAAATGGTCTAATTTATGCAGGAAAGCAGATATCATGGTGTTTTTGTGTGAACTTATCGTCTATGAAAAAGAATAGTAATGGTGAAAATAATAGCATTACAGCTATTTAATAGTTACAGTTACACACCAGAGTCCAGAGTTGGATTATTTAAGCACTTGGTTTATAAGGATACTAAGAGCCAAATGGGTTTTTATGGACTCTGCACAACCTCCTATAGCAAACAGAAATCAATAAAGGGATTTATTCTACATCAATCTCTGGGAAAAAACCAAACCAAACCAACCAACCAACCAAAAAACCCCAGCAAATCAACAAAGAGAAAATAAATTAAATAAGACTGATGAATGCAAGGTATTTACAAGTTCCACATGCTGAGGAAGCATCTTTTCGCAAAGGAAAGAAAAATCGTCTTCAATTTCAGGAATGTAGTGGGGACCTTTTTTTTTTATTATTGCAATTTAGTTTTTCTTCAGAGATTGTGATTCACTAGAAAATCCACTTGGCACATTTTTCATCACTGCCACTTATAAAACCTTGTTTTCTTAATGAAAATTATCTACTATGAGATGAAGGCAGGAAAAGTTTTAGAACAAACTGTTTTATTGAAGATAAAGAAGGAAGTAACACTCTATGGAGAGTCCCATAGATGGAGACCTTTGGGGTAGAAAATTCAAAGTTTTTTCATTGTTGTCCCAATGTTCTCCTCTCTAAAACCAGTGGAAAAATAGAGTGCTTTTTTTGGAATAATGTACTTTAATGGAAGAAAAGCTAATCCAGGGAGAAGTGTTTATGGTAATTAAACTTTTGCAGCAACTACCCAAAAAATTTTCAAGTTTAATGGTGCAGTAGGAGACGACTATCATCATTCCCAGAGCTTTTCTTTGTGATAATTATTTGCCCTGGTTTCAGCTGCCTGCCAGGTTAAACCACAACATTATTATAAATCCCTACCCTTCCCTTCAACGAGAAGGAATTTTCTTCATCCTTAGCTTGTATGTTCACTTTGAATCAGGATGCATAAGCCTTGCCAGAAAGTTGGAAGCACCATGAGACATCAGATAGCCCGTTCATTTTGCTGCACAGAAAATTTTCTAAATTAAAAACACTGAACTTTGCACTTTGACATGCAATTTGGCATCTCCCATTACTCTTTTCACAATCCTTTTAAATTTCAGAAAGAAACAGTATTACTTGAACCCCCTCAGAAATTAATATCCATTGTGATACATGCTGTTTAATCACTTAACTGATGTCAATCTGCTTTAACGCTGTGCCTCAGCAGCTACAGGCAAGTGAGACATCCCCCAGACATGGTCACCTGGGCTGGGCAAATCACCAGCTCTCACACACCATGTGCTGCTCCAGGTATCCGAGCTCGCCAGAGGATTCCGGCACAGCACCACTTCATGACTATTTAGTCTTCGTACAGTACCAGCACATCAGGAATCATGCTCTGGAAGGGAAGTACTGCTCTTATTCCCTTTTTACGAGCAGAGAAAGATGATAATAATTTGCAGAAGTGCTCATAACTATTAGTATTTATTATTTTCACTGTGATAGCATCTATGAACAGTCTGTGGCAGAGCTGAAAACAGAATCTAGCTTTTGTGAGCTTACCAGTCAAGTGCCAAAACCACAAGTCCTTCCTTCCTCCCACACTGTATGTATTTGTTAAGAATTATGCTTTTTTTAAAAAAAAATTGTAACTGCTACAGCACTGTTAACCACCCCACCCCCCACAATATTCTGATGTGTATTTGGTCTAGGAAATTAGTTTTTAAGGGCATTTTCATGATATATTTTTTTTTCCTCTAGATCAATTTAATGCTTTCTGCTTTGAAAAGGCCATGAATGGAGGAAAACAAATTACCACAAGACACTTGCACATTCTCAGCAATTACTCATATGTTCATATTCGCACATTCATATGCACATCATAATCACAAAACTCAACTTGTAGAAAACATTGATTTCCAAGGTACTCTCAGTTGGTGACTGATAAAACACAGAAAGCATTTAAGGTCTCTCACACACCACAAACACAAGTAAGAGGAAGTGAGAAAAAAAAAAAGGAACTAATGAAGTTTCAAACAATGGAGTCAAATAAAAATGTCTGTGTACAGTTTTTTTACCATGACCACAACAAAATGTGTGTCTTTTAATTTTTACTCCTGTAGAAGCACAGATTGCTGTGGATCCCGCTTCCAAAGGTCACACTGGGGAAAAAGGGCAGGAAAAGGATTAAGCGAGCCAGGATAGGAGGAGCCCTTCAGAGTCTGTTAAAATATGTAAATAACTTTTCTGCTGAATGTGACTGTGATTAAACAAAGCCATTATTATTAGCTTTTAAAAACTGTAAGTCTGAAATATACGCAGCAACTCGCCAAGTAATGATGTTGAGACACTTGTTTCCTATTTTTCTCACTTTCATCTTAGTTTTCCCTCCTTCACTGACTATGTTATTCTCATTCTTAAGTTTGTCACCATACTGATTAACCCAATGAAGCCCAGGTCCATGACTTGTCTTCTAGAGACTACTGCAACATGAAGTGCATGTAAATAGCAATAATAGTAGTCTCCAGACACTTAGCACTGGGCACGGTGCTTATTACCATGAGTAGTCTCATTGAAGTCAGTGACACTGCCTTCTTCCAGAAGTAGTTACAGTGCAGTTAATGGCACTCTTCATAGTATAAACACCACACCCCATGAAAGTGTTTAAAACATCAGGACTTTATAAGCTCTTTTGGCCAGGTAATCTGTCTTTATTTGTCATGCTGAGCATCACATGTGATTATGACATGATGTATTACAAATTAGAAATGCAGTAACTTCAGCTGTTAGGTGTATGTTTTTTCACTTTTATAGTTGTTTCGCTCTTCATAAACATGGCAGTTGTGTTAGAGCTAGGACTCTAAATGCCTTTTTCTCTAACTTATTTTTGTGTGCCTAAATCTTAAACACATTTTTCAATCAGACTATAGTTCAGATGACCATAATAGGACTACTACATACAGTTAGTGCTTCAAGTGTGGTGCTACCTGAGTTAGCATTTTCTAAAGATTTATCTGTCTTTGTAATCAAGGGGGGGAAAAGATGTTGACATTCATTAAAAAAAGAGAAGCTCTCAGCAGGGCTTTTTCATGCATGTAGATGTGAAGATCACACTGGAGCTGCAATTATGCCCTAAGTGACCTCAGTCACTCAGTGTTTTTCTCAATCACTATGCAGTTCTCCTTTTTTATTTTTTTCTTTTTGTGGGGTGGTGGAAGAAAGAGTTGAGTTTCAGTAGGATTGAGTGTTTGGCAAAGCAACGTGTTTGTTTGGGAAGAACCACCTTGCACAAACATGAGTGATTTACAATCAGGTGTGGTGGCCAAAAAGATTAATGGAGAAGCCAGCAATTCCTTCAGCAATTTCAGTTAAAATTGAACTCCCCTGTATGCTGGGAGAGAATTGCTTAGAGGTAGTAAAGCAGGACATGGCATAGCATTAGCCAGATAGGAGAGCCACCTACATGGGTCTTCCTATTAAAGTAGTTGAAATTCTACAGGAATGGAGAACATTGTGGTCTTCTGTGTGTGTGTGTGTGCGTGTTTGAAGCTGAGAGTACTTCAACCTAAATGTATACAACAGAGTGTGATAGACATTTATATTTTTTTGGGTGTTTGTATTTTCCAGAATGCTGCAATGAGAGGAAAAGCAAAATGGATAGAGTGGCAGGTAAAATGGTGAGGGGAGATAAAAATGCCTGGAGTGGGTCAGTGAACAAGACAAATACACTAAATTGTTCAAGTGATTAAAACTACCCCCCCCATAATAAAGCTCAAAAAGAAAAATTGCACAAAATGATCATACATTCCTGTTAGAAAATTTTTTCTTTCATTAAAAGCTAAAGAAATATATCTCAACCCAAGCAGATCCAGTGAGAAAAACAAAGCAAAACAGATAAACTTTTGTTTCAATTGATTTACGTTTGTTTTGAGGTGTTTTGTGCCTTTTCTGAGGATCAAGTGTAGCAAATCCTAAGTTTCTGAAAAGCAGGGAATGCACAGGCAGATCTCTTAGTTTAAATTTTTGAAATGTGGGAAATTCAAGTTTTAATTTGCCTCCATCTGTCCTACTGTCAAACACTTACTCAGCTGCATAGGAAGATCATCATATCAACGATTTTTGAAAAAAAAAATTATTTACAGTGCCTTCATTCTTCTGCAGATGACTCAGTCTAACACTTTTCTCACTTACCAGTCTGTAAACCCACAGACCACACATATCTCCTATCTGGCTGCTGACGATCTCCGTACCCTACCACTAGCGTCATGTGCACATGACAGTGCAGAAATGAGTTAAACAGGCTCTTCCCAGGTCCACCAGTATCTTTTCCCTTTGGTTGTGAAAGCAGGAGTCACTGACAGGGATTCACGTACATACCCAGAAAGACACAACAGCTCCTCAGGCATCTCTTACCACAGACACTGTGCCCACCGTTCCACTCTATCCTTCTGTCTCTGCACATATACCTCATACACTGAAGAAAGCAGAAAAACCCAGGGGGAATCCCCAGCAGCTATGTACAAATTCCTGAGGGCACAATTAGGCTTCAGAGACTTGTCATTTAACTCTTTGCTTTCCAGTTTTCCAAAGTCTGAATTTTCATGTGTCCTTGTTGTGAAGTGACACAGAAGGCATTTTCTTAATTAATAAAGCACTGTTTATCTCTCAATAAGTGTATTAAATATTCCAGGGAATGAATTTATAGCAGGTATATTCGTCAGCACATTTCAAGTCATCACTGCAGAGTATGTGCAGAAAGCAAAACATCACATTCAAAACTCTGAGTATTTACCCCGTGAGACTGATTTTAAGTGCTGTGATAATTTGATTACTGTGTACTTTCAATGAAAATAGTTAAAGTAACTTGGTGGTGCTTGTAAAAGTGCTTCTAGTGTGTATACAAATGAAGCAGCTATTCAGAGTTTGAGTGGTAAATACATGTAAGAGAAAGCAACTATCTGTTTTCAGGCATAATCTGCAAATAGAACACATAAAATAGCTGAAGTAAACAGGAATTAAATATTCATTGAGGAGAGCTGGGGCTCATATTGTATGACAGAAAAATACATAGATTTATCATGTAGCACAGCCAGTATTTTTAATGATCCTTCATGGAGCCGTAATGGCATATCTTACACAAGGTACTTGAAGATCAATTAATAGTTAGGATGAAAGGGCCAAGAATCTGTGCCGTCTTACTGCCCCGAGGCTTTGAGTTCAGCAAAGAAACACAGACCTTGCCAGTAAACTTATCATCCAGGGCTTTGCAGCTGGCAATCTGTGGAAAGCTTGATTTAAAAGCTAAGTCTCAAGGTGCGCTCTCAAGCTTCCAGTATGTTCAAAATAGGACCAGGTTCAGGTTTAGACATGCTGTCAGCAGGCAAAGGACTGGGCCTGCTCCTGAGGATGCCCAGGAGCTTCTCTTGGCACATTTAAATGTTAAGGAGCATAAAAGTTAGGAGGCATGTCTAGCCTTTGAGCCAGCTGGAATACACACTTGTCTCAGCAGCACATTACCTCCAAAACCCACATATACACCATTTCCAAATCAGTAAAACAATAAATTCTTTTCAATCTCTTGTGGCAACACTTCCAGAGAGGTTTTACTGAGCATAGTAGATGGTGCATTTAATACTGGATTAGTGACAAACCATTGTCACTTTTTAAAGTAAGTGTATGTACAAGGTAACTGAAATGTCAGGAAGTAGGTCCTGAATTAAAATGACCCTGTGGATGTTTACTTTTGGGAGCAGTGGGCAGTGGAAAGCTGCTGTGCAGCAAGGCTGAATCTTTCTGGCAGCCTTACAGCCATTCCTACCAAAGGTAATACTTAGATCAGCTACGCAGCACAAGCAGAAAGCTGTGAGCGCTCAAAACAAACAAATTCCAAAACTAAAATGCCTATGTTTCTGTAAGGGACAGGCAATTTCAAAACAAAAGTTTCTCTCTACTGTTAATACTGGGTACTTACATACTACCATGAAATGATAGTGGTTTGAACTCACCAATGCATGTTTATGTGCAGTGAAGAGGGAGCAAATATATACAAACAACCTGAACTGCTCTTAATGTAGTATATGCTTAAATTTCAAGGGAAGATTTAATAACAAATCCCATGGCATTTATTTCTCTAAGCTCATGACTCTCCTTATAATTGTTATGTCCATGTAAAACATTTGAACTAGACCTCTAAACATGGAAAATGCACCATAATCTGACAGAAAAGGACAGCTGACAGTGGGCAGATTGCATTTGCATACTAGAGAATGATCCTCTTTTCCAGGCTCTTTTGTCCTTCTGGACAGGGTGCCAGAAATGATAGGTATAAATGTTGGTTTAAACAAAGCTCAGATTAAATTTAGATGCTAATTGTGCAACTAGACTGTGTATCAGCACACATGGGGGGGGGGCACAGGCAGAGGGCTCTTTCCAATCCCTGCATTTGAACTTGGTGGAAAACTCCATCCTTACTTAAAGATTACCTTAGGGAGACACCAATCTCTGTGACTAAGTAATTATGACATTTTGTATATCTCTAATAAAATCATGTGTCTTTATTTTCAGCTTTAAAAGGAAAGTATTAAAGAGCCCTGGCCACAGAAAGCTTTTTATGAATATGACCCTTGTCCCAGGTAAGTATTGCATCAGGAAATACAGTGGCATACCTGTTGCTTAATTTTAGAAGGAAAAAAGGTTTTAAATTTCACAGCAAGAGAAAATATTAATATCTTTATAGAGAATAGTTTCTGAAAATAACTGCTAGTGGAAAAAAACAGAAGCACCCATGGATAGTGCCTAACATCCTAGGTGGATTATTAGTTGACTATTTTAATTTTTCATCCCAACATACTTATTTCCATAAAAAAAAGACCTCCCTTTTCTTTTAAAAAATTATGTCATTACTGTTTTTACAGTTTTTTCTATCTTAAAAACGATAAGGAATCTACTTACCTGACATTTCATTAATTTATGCAAGATGTGTGTACAGTAGAAAGCAATAATTGGAATACATCCATTTTCTAAGGTCAAATGAATGCTTTAAAACATAGATTTCATAATAAATAACACCGAGCAAGTATAACATATGCATGGTGGAAGACAATAGAATGTTAGTATTAATAGGAATCAGTTCCCAGTTGCAACCTTTTTCCAAGGGAGTGCACTTAGAAATTAAGCATTTTATATTCTATGCTTATGTCAAATTTGCCTCACAACAGATATTTTCCAACATAAAAACTCTAACAATCCCACCTTGGGATCTCTGGGGATCATATTCCCTTCTTGAAAACATTTTGGGGTTTGCAAAAAAAAAAGGAGGTGAAGAAAGAAAAAAATTGACTGTCTCACTGGATTGAACCTCAAAGGCTTTTTTGACACAAGTGTTACTTTGACCATGTGAACGTGGTTTCCATTTAAAAACAAAAACTAGATTAAAACATGAACAAACTGTCCATTGAACTTTCATGTTTCTTTGTTGCTTTGATGGTTAGCAGATTTCTGCTTCATAGATTGCCTCCTCCCCATACATTCTAAAAGTGAAATGATACATTGTAATTTGAATGATAATTTTGTTTTGATGATTTAATTGATAACAGACAGAGGAATAAAATCCCTGTTTTTCTCTGCCATGCAGATGATATAGCTACATTTTTTAGTAAACATCTGTGTACAATTAAGGGATGTTGCACTAAAACTTTTTCTTCCTTACCTTTACCCTGGGGTTTTCTTGAGGCTTTGCAGGATAATCCTGGTTCAGCAAAGGAGAAGTTGCCTCTTGTCATTCATGGACTTTTTATCATTACTTTTATCAATTTAGGTGCCAACTAAAAGTTATCTGCCCACATTGTTTTTAATGACGTCAAGATCAATCACAGCACAACCCTTTTTGTTATCTTTCCAAGAATCTTTGCAATCTCATCAGTTTATCTTAAAAAAGAAACCCTATTATCTGTATTGGGGTTTGACCTAAGGTGTGTATGTATTTTTGCAACTGCAGTATCATGTGAAAGATGGCAAAAATATTCAGTAAGATCACTTCTAATCCAATTGTTTTATTGTGTAGAAATGCCATATTTTTTAAGAGTTGCACATCTTTGTATAGACATGTAAATCAAAAGCAGACCAAGGACTGTTCAAACCTGCTCTGCCTATATTGCACACAGGGAGTTATTCATTCAGTTTATCAGCCATAAAAATAATTGCACTACACTGCAAACTGACTGACATCTTTTATAATTTTTAACACTAAAATGCCCTGGTTAAAGAGAACATTGCAATACAACACCTGATTAGTAGAGAATCACTACTGTAAATTATAGTGTTTGCAGAATAAAAGAGATCTGAAAGAGTTATAACTTTATATTAAAAGACATAATTAGACTTTTGCCTCCCTTTCTCACCTATAATGACTCAGTAATATCTTAAGGAGCAAGTCTATTCCCCATTCTGCAAAAACATCAAAGTGAGTGCTCGTCCAAATTTCCAAATATTCTTCTTTTTTTTTAATTTCAAAATTTAAAATAAAATGAGAAGTTATCATTGATGGATTGATTTCTCTTTCACATGCAGATATAATGACTGCTAATTTTTGGGGAATAAACAAATGTTTACAGGAAAGTACAAAGAAGATTTGCGTGTGTGTGTATGCAGAATTCCTTCTAATCTGGATCGCCTTTCTCTACCAGCAAGAGGGCAGTTACAAGCAAAATGCAATCTACTGTCAAAAGACTTTCAAAAATAGCTTTAAAAGAAGTTGGATGTCTCAGAAAAATAAATAGAGTATTTGACTTTATTTTGTGAGAATGTCATTTGAAAATATTGACCTTTGACATCAGTGATGCTGCTTCAGAAGTTTTTAAAGCATTTTCCCAGTATCTAAAAGCCAGGATAAATCTTGTTAAACTTCCTGTGTATGTTGTTTTTCTTTGCCATATTATACATAATAGATCTTGAAACTTGCATTGGCTCGCATGAAAGTCCCAAGGTTCTTGATCATCTGCTAGTTTTTCAGCAGGAATCCTTCCAAGGTTCTTCAGTAGCAATGGACTCCAAGAAACTTTCTGTGTTGCTGTTTGATGGCCGTTCCAGGAGTCAAAACCATCATCAAGACTAGACAGTGATCTTGGCAGTATGGGCTCAGACATGCTGGAGGGTACCCTTAAGAGCACATGGGACCCTACGTGTCCAAGCAGGCCAGGTAGATTAATTCCCTACCAAGTATGCCCAGATAAATAGCCTACAGGTTGATTGAGAAGCCGTCTGTCTTGAGAGGCAGCCAAAGGGAGAGGATCTAAATAGCAGCATAGCGTGCCTCTGCTCGGGGTGCTCAAGAGACTACTCTGCCTGAGCCCTTTTACCATACCATAAGTTTCTTATGAATTACTATGTCACAGATATCAGTTTTCACCTTATTTTTATTTTTTGATTTCACATGGAAAATCCATTAGAAGAGAGGAGTTCATAAGGTTTATGAAAGGAGAGCCTAGTCATCAATCCTTATCTTTGATTCCCCTGTCTGGACTCCACATACTTGACCATGGGTCAATAGCATTGACCATCTCAGCTCAGGAAAGGGTCCCAAATGTGAAACAGCAAGGAGTTACATTAATAACCACCACTTAACTTAGTCTTGTTCCCTCAGGCCAACTGCATGATTACTGACAGACGTTTTTGCATGGTGCTTGTTGGCATTCATATCTGACCTATGAATAAACAGAGAACTTCAGTTTCTAGCACTGACAGTCCCTCATTCCTTGAGAAGCTTGTTTATTTATCACCTCATTAAACTAAAGAAAATGAGCAAAATATGAACAAATCAAGGTTTTAGGGTATCACAAGGGTGGTCTTCTATTGCTACGTAAAGAAAATGCTGCAGAAAGAGGTAAGCTTTGAACGGTGTAATAGGCAGAAGTCTTCTTTAGCCCAATTTACCTCATTCCTGTTGCTAGTATTATCAATCTAAATTTAGGGAAATATGACAAGATGGATAAGGAAATTATATAAACAAGGACTTCGACTTAAAAAGGCACACTCTCCTTCAGTAAGTGCACATGTAGTTCAGTATTTCTCTTGGCAAAGTTTAGGCATGTCTCTAGTTAACAAATGTATTCTGCTGTCAGCCCTTTTCAAGAATTATATTTGATGCTGGATGCCAAGTAACTTCTTTAACTATTAATAAATAACTCACAGGTATCTTAGTATGTGCTTGAGGAATTATGCTAATACCTTCTATGCTGGAGACAAGGGAAATTCCCCCCCACGAAATTTCCACTTTCGCTGGCATGTTCTCTATGCTCTGCTTTAAGAATGGTTCATTCTCACTAAGACAGCCATCTAATCTCATAGAAAATCTGATCACCACCTATCTGCTTCTTGCTGATGCTGCTGAAAACATTCCTGTTGACTCTGGAATGGGAAAGAATATGGATCCATCAATTTTGGAGTCTGATCTAGCTACTTATATTTCACTAGCTCCACGGTAATGAGTCTTTGCAATTTGAAAAGAACAGAATAGTCACTACCATGTGAACCAAATTACACTATATATTACAAGCTATCTAGCTAACAATAAAATATTTTATAGGTAAAAAAGAGCATTAAGTGGCACAGTGATTTTTCATGTGGCTTGCAAAGAAGAAAGGATCTCTAAGGGATAGTTAGATAAATTATACCCAAAGTCTCAAGGTGTGCCTCTTACTGAGAACATTATTTTTAGTGGAATAAATTTTTTATCATGTTTATTTGAATCTATTTCAAGCTAATCTCTTGTAAAAGCTGCTTTTTTAATGCTGCAGAGACTTAAATGCCTGTTATCACAATCACTTCTCCTAACACTGAAATAATTATTCGCTATCAAGTAGTAGCAGTAAGCCCCTTTTCACATACCAGTTACTTCCTACATTTAGTTAATCCAATAGAAAATTTGTTGGGTAAATTTCATCCAAAGTTAAAGTTTGGAAAGCGAATCCTTTAAAAGCAAAAATCCCCAGAAAGCAGAAGTTTTTAATGTGTTTTGATTTCAGAAAAAAATGATCGTTTCTTGATCACCAACTTTACTGTTATTATTCATTGTTAATATCTCACAGGGGAAGAGAGAGGAATATGCAAAGCAAATTGGTGTAAGAAGGAAAACACTGAAAATTCAGACAACACTTTTGTCTCTACTTTTGTTTGGAAGATCTGATGACAAGAAACCTTCTCATTTCAAGCATCATTGTTAAAATTTTTATTTTTCCTTGTGGATTTTCTCCTAAGAGATGTTAGACAGCAGTGTCTCAGCTTGCAGTTTTAGCTCTCTGGGCCCATGAGTATTTCAGCCCTCAACTCCAGAGAGTGCTTTAACCAGGAAGAGGAAAGTTCTGGATGAACTTGCCTTTCTCTTTCCCATGTAACAGCTTGACAACCTTGCCCCTGAGATTCATCTACTGGAGTCTATTTCATCCGTCTTCTGGAAAGGATGATCAAATGAGCAGAGTATTATGCACACCACCTCCTTCTCTTCTTTATAGACTGTCATATAATGTTAGACAATTCCACCTTACTACCTTTATATTTATTTAAAGCTTTTCCCTCTGCAGTTTTTGTTCCATCGATGATGGTTATTCTACCATGTTCCTATTACTTACAATAGCATATAATTTCACATCCTTACATAAGAGATCAACAATTTTCTTATTGCAAATATTTGTGTTTGTTTTACAATGTTTGCAGTTTGTTTTGACTGCCATGGCCAGTTCCATGGTCCATTAGCCACAGCTCTCATCTGGTGCTTCTCTCATCACTTCTGCTTTTCTTTCTTCTTCCCCTTCACTATTATTACTTTCCTTATACTTGCCTCTTCTGAAAGTCAGGTCTTCTGAGTTTTAGCATTCCTAATTCTGAAGAAATGCTCTTCAGCTTTGCCAGCCTGAGTCACAGAAATGTATGTGATATTTATCCATGAAAATAAAAAAAAAAAATCATAAACTTTCCTGCATAGACATCTCAGTAATATAACACTAAAGGAGTTTTGTATTAGCTTCAGCTTTTGAATTCTGTCATGATTTGTCTTCATCAGGATATATTCAATGGTAATAAAGTCTGAAAATGGTTATCTTTTTGAATCATAACCACCACATCTTTCTGTCACATCTGGCAACAATCTTTTAACCAGTCACAAACATGGAAGGTCATTTCTTCTGTCAGATTGTCTGATTGTTAAATGTCTGGAGTAAGGCTGAGTTGGAGTTGTGGAGTGAGGTCTGCATGGAGTCCTAGGTTAGGGACATGTTACAGAAGAATGACTGATGTACTTTCATTTTCTCCTGGAACAACTACAGAGGCACCTTTATGTCTCAGCCTGATTGGATGTTCCCACTTACAGTTATTCAACAAAAAAATCAACAAAATTAAATGAAAAGTTTTCTGATTGTTTTATCTATGCTGGTCACTAATGAGAAAAAAAAGCCAAAGAGATATTTGCTTACTTCCTCAGTGCTGTGTATAGTAAAGATCAACTTCGCGAGGGACATTCGCAACTACAGAGTTCTTCCTCCCTTCCCTTTTCCTTTAGACAAGGTCTGCATCACCCACATTTGAATTATACCTAAGCATTAGATGTGCTTCTCCAGTTCGCTGTTGGGAATACAGGGGAAACTGATTTTTGTATTTCATAATGAGGGGATGTAAAATTGCTTTTGATTCTAACTACCCCTGAGATCCATATTGATTCATTAAGTCTCAAGGCACAAATGAGAATCAAAAAATGAGGGATTTGTAAATGGAAGGGTAGAGGTACCAGCTCAGTTTTATCCATAAGAAATGACCCAATCTCTTTCAAAGAAAATGAGCTAGAGGTCTCATAGACAACATAGACATGTCTGCCAAAAAATAGATTTTTACAAAACAAATTTTGGTGTCTCACATACAGGACAATCTCAGGACACTTGAGAGTTACTTTGTCCATTCTTCAATGATTAGTAAAGCTTTGTTCTTGTATTGCTTACATTTTAGTGTATGTTGAGTCTTAAATATGTTGTAACTAAGGAAGAACTGTCCACCTGTTCTAGCAAACCCTATTTGTTTTGGTTTGGGTGGTTTTATCCTTACTATAGTAGAAGAATAATTAAGAGGACTGAAATACTAAAGACAGTTTCTCATCGGCACTTCTGTATCCAGTGCTTTTCCTAAGGAACTCAGAAACTTAAGGCAATGTGAAGAAAAGGAATGGCAAATGTATAAATAGCAGCAAAATCTACAATTTTGTTTTTAAAAGGGCAGTATTATAAAAAGACTCATTGGAAGTCAAGATGGCAGACATATGACCAATGGACAGATGCCATGGGCAGAGAAACCCTGCATCCTGCCCAGCACTTTTTTCTGCAGCAACACCTTATTCCTTTTGCAAGATAGGACAGTCAGTGTTGATCGGATTAGCGTTACATCCTACAGGTTTCTGCTCCTAGCCTTCTCTACCTGTCACATTAGGGGATAAATTGTATGAACAGAGCTAATCATAACTACTAAGGGAGTTATGATGTCACATTTCAGAGACTTACAGGGAGTTGCACAAGACTCTCAGTGAATGCAGATACTCTGAGGAAAAGGCACACTAAAGAAAGAAATATCAACAGCAAATAAGGAAGGGGAAATTACCAGAAATTTAAAATTTCTGAAATACTGGACTTTTTTCTAAAGCTGCATTCAGCCAGCTCTTGATGACATAGACTCTACTGAATGCTTCACTGCTGATAAGGTTATATATTACTTGCGGTTTTATAGTTGTCAGATCTGGCATAGGTCTGCATCAAACTCAGTTTGTGATGTTTTTGCTGACTGCTTTTGGCATTTATATCGGTTATGATCTTGCATGGATAGAGGTGCTCGACATCTGGAGTCTGGTTACTTAAGGCAGCCTTATTTTCTTGAGTTAGTTTTTCCAACCTGAAAGAAATGAAATAATGAAGTGGATTGTTCCATAGTGGAAGAGAAGTTATATCCCTCTAGCTGCCATGGCAAAGGCAGATGTGCTGAACACCCTTGATTTTGTGGAGCTCATGGAATGTGAAAAGCTGAGGAAGGATGCTCTGGGAAGTATAAAAAGGCAGAATATTACTGCAAAAATATTAGTGTTAATAACAATAATTATATCTCATGAAAAGAAGCCTAATGATAGGGTTAAATACTTCTTTGATGAGATCGTTTTCAGTTAGCGGAAGATGCATGCACCCCATTTTCACTGGTATTAGAAGAAAGAGCATGAACACTTGCTCATAGAACTCTCTATTTCCAGGTAATGCCTATGATCTTTGCCTATGATGTATTCCCAGAAACATGCTTTAGCCATCACCTATTTTCAAGTGACATCTTCTTTGTACAGTGTTATTAAGTCTCTTTCTGCTTCTTCTTCACTGAAGATGTACAAGTACCTTTTACATCATATAATCCATGAACAGGTCTGCATCTGCTCAAGGTCCTTGGGTGGTATTTTTCATAACTGATCCTGTAATATGTCATTCATCTGGCATGAATGAAATGTAACTACTGAAGACAGGAGCCTGAACAAGCCTATGTGATTGCTCAGCCTCCAGCCTACTGCTCTGATTTTGTGTGCTACATGATACAATATGAATAACATAATAAGATGAGTAACAATTCACCTTATTCATGTATGACTTCATCACCTATTCCTGAGCACTCACTGGCCTTCAAAATGTTATCATGAGAATAAAAAAATACTTAATACTCTCACTCCAAGCCATCTGTTTCTGAATAGGTTTGGTTTTAGCCAGTTTCTGGAAGATATGGTCCTTTGATGAAGATCAATTAGCTTCACCGGAATCCACATAACTCGCCCCCTTGGTGAAATAATTCTTCCCTGCTTACACAGTCCATGATAGAGTGAGTTCTAGGATAACTATCTACCTAACACTAAGTGTTATAATAATTACTGCTTGTAGGGAGGTATTTGCCTTGTTGGAATATATCATAGTAGAAGGGGGGAAATACTGAATATACCAATGAGTTTGTTCCAGTAATTCACTCGTCAGTATTGCCTCATTTTCTAGATCTCAGCAGTCCAGTAAAGGAGGATGCCACCCTTGAATTTAAAGATTAGTTCATGGGATAATGGACATTACCTTCAAGAAATGAGATAAATGTCTTTTTATCTGAACTCACTTTTTCTTATGTTGTATGACTAAGTAAGCTACTGGCAGTATAAAATATATTTCTACTTGGGTTAAAACACTTTTAAACTGTTATGATTCAATGTCTATGGTGGACATTTTGCAATATTTTCAATTAGTAGAAATAGAATTAATAGTCTTCCCATATTTTCAAATATTGAACTTTTCATAAGCCAACAAAGAAAGACACTTAAATATTCTCTGCCTAAACTTCTCCAACTGTCTTCTGGTTTCCATAAGTTATTTCATTTTCCTCCAGACTCCAGCATGGATCCACAATTAACATTATCTAGCAGTCTGCCCAAAAAAGAATATGCTCTAGCATTAAATCTTCTCCCTTCTTCTAGAATCTCCTGGTCAAGTCTAATCTCCCAACAGAAATTTTAATCACTACAGCCTGAATTGCAAGTATATTCGAGGGATGCAGGTTATAGACTAATTCATCAAAAAGGCGGTCCTAAGTAATAAATAATGGAAGATTATTAGAAGGCATGATCTCAGCCACTTATCTTTTAGATTTACATTGAGTGATGAAAAAAGAAGAAAATATGTCAAACTATGTAGGCAATACAAATACTGTGGCAATTCAAGTAAAATACTCTTTACTTCAATATGATTTTAATATTAAAATAGCTTTTTAAAGGTAAATATCTTCATTTTTATTTTAAGAAAACTAAATTAATTGAAAGGTAGCAAAAAGAAAAAACCCTCATTTCATTGTTCAGTTTCATTAAAATGTTGATAATAGAAATGTCATACCATATAATCTTGTAGTTATGAATCTATCATATGATGGAGAAAGTTTCTGGACTTCAAGAAATTAATGAAGTTGGGAGTAAGCTGCTATAGAATTAATTAAGTTCTGGTCAGACATCTAAACAGTTGTGAGGAAGAGCATGGATGAAAGAAGTGGACCAGAAAAATTGACTCAGTAGTTTGAGTTGCATCTGGTAAAAAATACCTGATTTGGATCAGAATGTCATGGGGGAAGTTCTTCTTGTTGAAAGATCATTGCAGAGCATATGTGAGAAATAAGTAAAAGTTGAATTATTACAATATTAGAGATAGATGGAAAAACTCCTGATGAAAATCTTTTCCATCAGAAAATGTTAGTTTGTCAAAATGTGTTGCCTTTAACAAATTTCTAATCCTGCATAGCAGGATTATCAGTTTGCCTGGAAGACTGGTCAGAAGTATTATTTCTGAATTCTGTTAGCTTACAGGTTAATTGTCCTCTTGAATTTTTATTCATGAGAACTGAATCATAGGTTAGTACCAGGTAGTCTCAACCCTGACTCCTGGCTCTGGGGTGTTGTGAAGGGCTGAGGGGGGTCTGAATGCAATGGCTGTGGCTCCATCTGGTTTTCTTGTTGCCTCGCTCAGAAGGGCAGAGTGTGTTGCATTCTGGTTCTGATACTGAGGATATGTTGGAGAACTGATCCACTTTTTTTATTGTACCACGTTGGTTATTCTTCTAAACGGGAATACCTACACTAATATGTTTGGTTGGAATTCCTATTTGGTTGAATGGTTGTAAAAATTAACTAGGTTTCCAGTGCTTTCAATCAGATGTTAGCCCCAGCAAATCTCTCAAGCCCAGCAAAAGTCATGATGAAGTCACAGATTAAAGTTGGACGGAACTTGTCCTTAGCCTGACTTCTGTAGTTGAGTCAGTGTGTAATATTCATATTATGATGCACCTACACTTTCTTTGAAGAAAGGGAAAGAGCAGATAAAATAGAAACCAGGTATAAGCAAGTTAACCCACCAAGTGTTTGCAACTATGACTACAAATATATATATTTGCTGTCCATTAACCATTTCACTTTTCCACTAAAGAAAGAGAACTCTGGGGTTTTTTTGTGTTGTCCCCTTTTCCAGTCCTTTAATCAGTCCTGTAGATCTTTTCAGAACACTTTCCAATATATAAATACATTTTTAAAGTTATGAGTACCAGGATTGGACATGTTTCAAGCTGCAATAATGCCTGATAACTTAGCAGTATAGTAATAAGGGAAAGGAAGTACTTTGCTTTCTTATAATTAATAATTTCATTATAACAGAGGTCTCTGTCAAAGCAAGAAATAGATTCATCTGCTCCAGGCTCTATATTGTCCCCAAAAGGAGGATGCTCCTGCAGTCTATGTTCTTTATTCCAAAATGAATGTTTTTATATTTTTGAATGTATGAAAACCCGTATTTTTAATTCGTACCCAGTCAAGTGAGCCAATGATATTATATAGTATTGTCTCATGCCCATTTCTGTGTTACAGTTTTATGCCATTTCTGTTCAACACAGGGAAGTGTTACTTGTGTGTTATAAAGCACCTCTGACTGCATTTCAACTTTTCTGGGTACTCACTTCATATTAGTCCTTCTGCTTTCATCATCAGTTGCCTACACAATTGCTTTCACCCATTTTAATCTATATATATTGATCAGTTTATGTGCATATACACACACAGAAACATACAAATATTGTTTACATGGATATTTTTTAAGAATGGTTTTCATTTCCTTTGTAAGCCAAGTTGGCTTATTACCAGAGCAGTTGTCCTTCTTTATTGATTGTGGCTTTTGGACATCCAGTAAAATATTCTTAAACAGTTCCTAATTATTCATATTTTTCTATTTAAATTCTTTCTCCCCATAGGTTTGGCTTTATTTGTTCTCAACTTTGGAAAACTGACTCCTTTAAAGCTCCAAGTAATTCAGTAGCTGCCATAAAAATTCTGAAACAAAGCCCAAGGAAAGTTCCTGAGCTCCCCTTGGTTCAATTCCAGAAAGAATATGAAAAGGGGTATGATGCATAATTTTGATTAAAATTAATAAGTTTCTGAAAGAGAAACAATAATTTTTAGAGCTCACAGTAGATTTTCATGGTTGGGAAGCTTGAAAAGCATGGAAAAATCCTTGTAGTTGATAATGCTGGGTATCTCAGGAGCAGTACTATTGAAATGGAAAGTGCTGATACCTTGGAGAAGTGGATTCTGGAGTGGTTGTCTGTGACAGTTGTGTGAACTCCCGGTTTCTAATCTATTCACTTGTACAGCTCATTATGACTGAGAAATGCTGGTATTACAGTTACCAGAACAAAGATATCACTTTGACTGTTACTCTTCTGCAGTGTGGTTTAATCCCAGACAGCAACCAAGCACCATGCAGCTGCTTGCTCTCTCCCCCACCAGCAGGATCAAGGGTGGAATTGGAAGGGTAAAAGCTGGAAAACTGATACAAAGACAGTTTAATAAGGAAAGCAAAAGCCATGCACACAAGCAAAGCAAAACAAGGAATTCATTCACTGCATCCCATGGGCAGGAGGGTGTTCAGCCATCTCCAGGAGAGCAGGGCCCCATCATATGTAATGGTGACTTTGGAAGACAAATACCATCACTCCAAACATCATCCCTTTTTCCTTCTTTACCCCATGCTTTATATCCTGAGCATGATGTTGTATGGTCTGGAATATCCCTTTGGTCACTTTGGGTCACCTGTCCCAGTGGTATCTCCTTCCAACCTCCCATGCACCCTGAACTTCCCTGCCAATGTGGCAGCACGAAAAGCAGAAGAGGCCTTGTCTCTGTGTAAGACCTACTCAGCAATAACAAAAACATCACTTTATTATCAACCCTGTGTTCAGCACAAATCCAAAACACAGACCCATACTAGTCACTGTGAAGAAAGTTAACTCTACCCCAGCCAAAATCAGCACAGGTTCTAAGGGAGGATACTGTTGTTTAGTTTTAAAACCAGAAAGTGGAGGAATTTTGTGTAGAGCAATAGGTCCTGTAGTTTTGCTTTTCACATATACAACCTTAAAATCTCTGAGCACCAGATGTGTTGGGTCATGAAATAAAAGTGTTCTTTAAGATTTGGACTGCAGACTTGTTAGAGAAGAAACATACTTCACTTTCTCAACCTGTCATGTCAATGTTGTATTGGATACAAGCATTCTGAAAAAAAGGTCATCAAATATGCACTTCGAAAAAAAATAGCAAATGATGAAAAAACAAAATTAGGAAGTACAATGTAATATATCTGTACAGAAGCAAAGCCACTTCTTACTCTTCCATCACCTCTTAAGTAATTATTCAAAGAACTGAAGTTTTTTTCTGAAAACGATACCTTTTATAATTTAGATTACTGTTACCTGGGAGTTTTAATTGAAAGTACAAGTACAACAAAATACACTGCTTCTATTGGCATTTTTATTAACATAATGTGATGTTTGGTTGGGCTGTTTCTATTTTAAAGAATTCTGCAGATAAATTCAAGACTTTGCTACGAACCATGGTAAGAATGAGAAAGGTTATGCTACCATAGCCAGGTCTTCAGAATTCAAAACACTTCTTTTTAGCACTTCAGCTGTTATAAACGTTGTGTGGAGGGTCAGTTGATGGCCTGCTTGTCTTTCTTTGAATGCCTAGCTTCATCGATGTTTACTACAAGTGACCAGAGTAAATCTTGCATGCCAGATCACATGAAAGCTTTTGCTCAGTGTAACACAAATTGTTCAGGTTTTTTAGTTTTTTGCTTGTGGGTTGATTGTGGGTTTTTTTCACTTTAGATAGAAAATAGAATAAAGATATTGATTTTTGTTTGGACCAACTCTTTTATGTACTTGAACAGTCAGACAAACACAGAAGTTATTCAGGGTGTCCTAAACAGTTCTTTCCTCAGTTCTTTCTTGAACTATTGGCAATTACCTTCATTCTTTATTTTATAGATTCTTTCTAATCTTCACCACTTTAGAATTTTAACGGTCAGCTTGAGAATTAGAATTCTCTTCCTCATGTTGTAAAATTTCATCTGGAAAAGCCGAATGAAACTGCAACAATACACTTTGGTTGATGACGAAGGGAAAATTAAAATTTGCTTTCCTTACAACTGCTTCTAATAATTTTTCTAAAAGTTATATTAGTGGATCAATGTTGAGTTTTCATTTCTGTTCAGATAGTAGGATCTGCATGTATACTTTACTGTTTCACTGTCTCTCCATCCTGCCTACGTTTCTGCTGTAAAATCTTTTTTGCGGGAAATTTATTGCCAAATACTCCTGGGTAATCTGTGGCAAACTAATCTTTAGTAGGCTCTGAGCACAGACAAAGTTACATTGTGAAAGTCCTATTTATACCCAAATGTCACTATGATGTGAACTGCTTCAGGATGGAGACCAAACCTAATGCTCTTTCCAAGCTGCAGATCAAATGGACATGTTTTACAGAAACACAGTGAGTCAAGTTTTTTGGAGCTATTCTGAAGTCTCCGTTCCATCTCATTCAATTTTCAGCTGCCTCCACTTGTTTAGCCTCTTATCAGCTTACATATATCGCAAGGATAAGACACTCCTTTAGCCAAGTTAATTACACTGTCTTCATCCCATGCAATCATGAGCAGGCCTGGTTATTTTAATCATCTTCACGCCTACTTTCCTATACACACTTTGCTTCCACAGTAGCCATTCTGACATGTGTGAGCTGGACTCTTGCCTAGAAGTAAGCCGATCCCTGCATTACCCTGAAATGTTCTCATGCATTTACTTCTAATTGGGTAATGTGCTGCACTGTTTTCATATGTTTTTCATTCCTTGCTATCAAACGTTCCATGCTTTTTTCCTGACATGATTTATAAGACTTCCTTGTCACCTACATTCCTGCCAATTCTCTGGGACTCATCTCTAAATTGTTCTGTTTCTTCCAAAGTCTCATCCTCGTGCTTCTGCTAATTGAATATTTGCATACCCTGTTCCTTCTGTATGGAACTTCCAGCCCTTTTAACTCACTGGATGTCCCTTGCCAAACACTTTTAAAAGTCAGGCTGAAACTTTCTGCTTTGAATATTGCTTTCTGTGTTGATATGTAATCCCTTTCAAAATGTTTGGAACCCAGAAATGTTTCCACATTCAAGCGATCAGAAGTGAGAGATAACAGCAGGGTTTCAGGCCAAATCAGATATAGAATGATCTGTGAACATGTCATTTCCTTGTAGAATTATACAACAGTGACAGTCGCATGGTTAATTTAGGATGTCCTCCTAGTAGAAACAAATCCAGGAGGTCCTTCATATTTCTGAACAGGTTCAGTCCTGTTACATTTACATGCACAAAAAACTATCTGAAACAAAGATATGTTGTGTAGTTTAAATTGTTGGAAACTGAAAGTCTGCAATTTAGCAGCAGATAGGAATTGTTCAGTTCTCTAATTTCAAATCAGTAAGTTTAAGAAGTAAATATTTTTATTCATGTCAATGCTGCATGATCAGCAACAAGTTTAAGACAATCCTTATAATAAGTCCAAGGATGCAGCCTAATCTACTCCCATCCCTCTCTTTCATCAGGCTTCCAACTCCTTCTGTTCCCCTCTAAGTCTTGCTGTGTCTTGCCACAGAATTAAGGACTTGTCAATCTACCAGTGTTGTGCCAATATATAAATGACATTATCAACTCAACATCAGAAGCTGCTATTAACATATCAGTGTAATCTCCAAGATAGAATCAGTTTAAAAAAATGATCAGTATAATACCTGTCTGTCAAATTATGAAAATAAGCCATGGCTGTGTGTTTTTACACTACATTAATACTTCTACACCACCCTTTCTGCTAACTTGACTTTCTAGTTTCATCTTCACTATAGTTGCATTGGAGAAATAGTGAATTTCTGGGAGCTTAAAAGAACAAACAATGTTTACAAAGCAGAAGGATTTAGTAAATAAATGGTATCAATATATTGTTATGAATGGGAATTACTTATGCAGGGTGTTTTTCAGCATTGGAAGAAAGCCTTTGCTGAAATGCAATAGCATATTAAAGGTTAAGAAAGAGATTAGCTGTGCAATAAGGACAGGGATTGGCTTCTAATTATCTAGAGATTTCATTGTTGGTGAAAGTACTTTCATAGTCACCACTGAGGGAACAAAAAAATATTGAAGTTATGTCCAAGGGTCTGAATGACCCACCACACTGGCATATGACAGAGGTAACACTTGTAAGCAGCTGGAGTTACACTAACATTAACAGAAAGTTGCTCCCCAATGCAAAATTTAATAAATAGAAAGGGATCTTAGATGCACTTGCTGATTGCAAATAACTTACTGAAGAGATACAACAGTGAATGGCAATGTCTGCCACTCCTGCAACCATGGTTCACAGTTTTGTCTCTTTCAGAAGTTTATTTCGCTTCCTGAAGCATCTTCCTTTGATTTTTTTATAGTACTTGAGGAGAGGTTTGTGCCTTCTGACATTTCTTAAGAGGGAGACGTGCCCTGAACCTCTCAGAAGTACAACCACTTTCCAGTCCTGCAGTCAAGCACCAATGCAGCAGCAGCTGTCTGCATACTCTCTCAAGGAATTAGAGGAAAAAAAGTCAGCTCTGTGTCTAGGTGATGAAGTTAAAGTCAGGAAAAGAGGATGTTAATGGTGAAGACATGTAAATATTGAAGATATTTTTTTATATTAGAAAAGGCAGATAACACAGACTGTACATGCACATTAATTACCCTATTTGGTCTGTTGGTTGTGTCTCTTTTGTGATTTTGGAAGGGTGAAGTACGTCTCAGGTTGTGAGTTCACTTCTTAGCACCAGATTTTAGAAAATAAGTCTTTAAATAAATGAGTGCAAGTTCAAACTAGGACAGTTTATTTTAATGTATTTGGTTTAGCCTTTCCAGTACCTGACAGGGCATGGTGCATACTCCTGCTAGAATAGGCTGCAGAAGAGCTCAGGGCCACACTTATAGTTCAGAAGTAGAGCATCTGCCAGGAACTGCTGTGATCAGTCTGACTTTATATTGTGCATTTATTCTGGAGCTTTCACTTCAAGCACAGAAAACATTTTCTGGAATAACTTACAATATGCAATGGAATAAAAAAGAAAAGAAGTTTCATTTTGCAGCTCTAAAATATAAAAATCTTCACCTTAGTGAGTTCCTAGCTTGGTCACAGAAATTAAATGTCTGGAACAGAAATTGAGTGCCCAATATTGGATAATCTAATCCTAAGGTTCTGAATAAAGGCAAGAAGGAATTACAACTGGTCTCTCACAACGAGATACTGAGCACAGACAACACATATTTCTGTTGTAGTTGCTTGCATCAAATTTCATTCTGGCCCCATATTTAAGCTTTTACATTGCTTTAAATGGTTGCTGCAAAGTCAAATCTTTGAGAAAGACATATGACTGGCAGAGAATAAATATTTTACATGGAATAATTACTTATTGCCTGAAGTCTTTGGCATGCTATGCAGCAGGAAAAAAAAACATTTTAATACATGCCAACCACACCTACAAAAGATAAGTACCATCACAAATCATACTCACTTATTCCAAGATTATCATTTGATAACCAGTCCAAATTGCTGTTGAGATAATAGCACATCTTTTGATGTTACTGGCAAAGTGCAGGTAAAAATATTTCTGTGTTTGGCTTTCACCATTAGAGCTAAGATTTTACAAAACCTAACAACAAAACAAGAGCCAAAGTATAAGAGGAAGAATACTTTCTCATAGTAGTGTAAATCAGATACACTTCAGCATACTTGGGAAAAAATGCCACCTACCAGAAATAGGCTATTAAGTCAAAAGTGTATAAACACACAACTTATTTTACCTGGCAAACTTCAGAAACATTTGGTACAATCTATTTAGTTTAAGCCTAGTTTCCTTAGAGGAGTTTGGAAAAATAATTGCAGCAAATGAAATAGGTTCTCCCAATAATGAGAGAAGCTAAGTAACTTCTATTGTAAAAATACAAACTGTATCTTTGTGGCAGATTTCCTTGACACCTCAGGTCCACATCTATTCAGCCTTTCTAACATCCCAAAAAACCTTAATCAATGTCAGGTTTACACCAGCACAGAGCAGAATCTCTGGTTTATCGGTTTAAAACAATGGGATCCTTTATGCGAGGAGATTGTGACTCACTGCCTTGTTTGTCCTAGCTAATGAGAACTAACAGCACTGTCTGTAATGGATGTGCCATGGATATTACTGTGGGAATGTTCCTTCAGGAAGAGATCCAAATATCTTCAACTGTGTAGTCAAAGATGATTGTTATTAAAATAATTTTGGAAACTCATGTACAAGATGTACTGGAATTGCACTGTGAATAAGTTAACGATTGTTCTAACTTATCATAGCTGTTCTGCACATATGTTCAACATGAAGCTTGTTGGTATGTTGATGTTGTGTATGTGTGTGGGTAAACGGGTGTGAGCAGACCTAGTCTGCTGATTCAACTTGATAAATGGATTGAGTCTTATCATCATTGAATCAGAGAAACACAGAGTGGTTCTCCAAGATGAAATAGCTTGAGGGAAAAGACTGAACAACCTGCATCAGACCTTCCAGTAAATCAGACCAAGAAAGGGCTCAATTCAAGTGATTGGAAGCTTGCTTGGGAGTTCTGCCAATGTTTGTTACACCATAAATGAAAATCCAACAAAGTAGGAGATGGAAATCTATTAAAGACCCTTGATTGCATATTTGCTGAGTGGGAAACTGGCAGGAACAACTCATCTCCTGGTATTCAGTGACTACTTACAAGAAGTTAGCTTACAAGAAGTTTGGAACATGGCTCATCCCAGATGTGATAGAGAAGGTATCTTGTCTTTGCAAGGGACAGAGTTGTAGAGGAACTTTCGTTCTAATGAAGTCTGGAACATCTGTAAGCCGTTTAAGTTAGAGATAAAAATCCCTATGACTGTGGGGATATAAGTGCGTAGGAAAAGAATGAGCCATGTTTCAGGGTGAGAGAATTTGGGAAACTTCTGTTTTTCCTCCTCTATGGAGGATTCTGGCTATCTGATAAAGGTTTTGGGGAAGACTGAGGGTTGGTGTTGAGTAAGGTACACATGGTCAATCAGACAAAGAACGGGAGAAGAGTGAATGTGTGACTTTCTGTTCCCCTGCTAAGCAGGCTGAGATACAGGGCACAGATGTAGACTTGTCCATTTCCTGTAGGATCAGAGTATTGAGTAAACCATCTGGGAAGAGAACAACTTGGTAAGGTTCCTGAACACTGAAGAGTTGTAAATGAAACTGTTTATGCAAAACAATAAGTAACAGACATTTGGACACCACCATTTCCTTTTAAGAAGGGCTATGATCCTGATAGCATGGCTTACTGATTCATCCAGAGCAAATAACCACTGAGCAGGTACAGAAACAGCATGTACTTATGACCAAGTGAAGATATCCATTTCAGATTATTTTACATGATGAAATTTTGCTGAAAAGGTCAGGTCTGTGAAGTATTTAATAGGAAAAAATAAAGTAAGATAAAACAAAACATTATCAAATCTGCTTTTCAGTTATGCATAATGCTGCCTATTCCAGTCATTCATGTCTGTACATTCCCCTGTATGCACCATAAGTTTTGCACCTATGTAAAAACATAGACTAATATGTTGTGTTAGCCTCCAGGGCTGGTGGGGGCCTATCCCTCACTTTAGCTAATAAGAGAAGTTTTTAAACATATCAAAAGCTTCTTTTAAGTCCCAGATGAGAACTGCTACACTGAACTGCAACTGTCATGAGCCATATCAGGGGTTCTTATTGCAGAAATTAGCAGATATGAATGATCAGAGATTCAGTGAAGTACTGACATGCAAGTGTTCTGTATAGTGTTATGTATTGTCACCAAAAAATGCAGTAAATGTAAAGAAGAAGAGCCATTGAAACCATCAGTAGAAAATCTCAAATTTTTTACCAGAACCTAAAAGTTTGGATTCTGAAAAGCAGCTGGAGCACTGACTGAGATCTTCACATTTCCACTATTCTCTTCTGGCTTAACTCTTAAGCTAGAGCACACCTCCTCTGATACCACAATGAACTTGTTTTTCCAACAGAAACATCAACATTTTCCATTTTAAAATATCACAGAAAAACTGACACACTTTAATCATAAGCCATAAATTTCCATTATTGAGAACTAAAGGGGTGTTAGATGCTTATTGGATCTTTCAGCTGAGATGCAGAGTGCGAACATTATGGAGAAATGGGATGTATGGAGTATCTTTCCACTGTGCTCTTTCACTACAGGGCTGTATACAGTCTGGCAGTGACATCTGTATTGTTACTTAGACAAAACCCAGATACTAAGACCATTTGATTTCCCCACTCTACTGAGCCTAATAGAGACATAATCAGTCCACAGTCTGTGCCCAGCTTCATCAAATTTGAGTACTATGTATGTGTGAAACATTTCTGCAACCTACTTTTTCTTCTGTGTTATTATAACCTGGAAAGTTGATATTCAAGAATAGAAAATCACATGTAGCTATAATTAACAGGATTATAAGTATTAAGTAAGTAACTAAAGCTTTCAGCAAATTTTATAGGTAATGTTGTTCAGAAAACTGAAAATAAAAGATAACTTTTTGTCTGGTGTGAGAATGAATTAGAAAAGATTCCCCAAAAATAGTCCACAACCCAGATGATATTACCATCAATAAATATCCTTCTGATATCACTATTCACTATCTCAAATGCCCCTTACTTTTACTGGTAGAGAACCAGAAAGCCTATTCTTTGAACTGGAGTTGGCGTGCTGTGCTGAAAGAAACTTGCCTACCTAATGAAGGACAGCTAGAAAAGTCTCAGAAGTGGTGCTGAGGGAGGTCATCTTTCTAGGGCTTCCTTTGCATTATGGAGCAGTCAGTAAACCAGGTAACCCATGGAACAAGAGGAACATGTTGACACACATGTTTGGGGGCCTTGTACAGGACGAAGATGTAATCAGCTGTTAAACAGTTTTAACTAGTATTAATGAGCCATTAAAAGGAGAGGAAACCCTGCATTCCTGTTCTACTCCTCTGTGCTTATTATCCTGTGAAATCTCAATGGATTTGTGTTGGGAATATTTACTTGTTAACCTTACATTTATCACAGGCATGACACAGGTAATCTTAATACCAATGGCAGTCTGCCCCACAGAACTCCCACAGAACATGACTTGTCAGCTGGTTTTGCAGGCAGCTGGGAGCAGTTCTGCCTGTACTCCCAAGTCAAACAGGACTGATCAGCCGTATTAGTGGGTTGTCCAAAAAGGCAATGGACAGTGTCTATTAAGCACCACACTGTCCAGAGTCACACACGCACAAACAAAGCTCCTTGTCAGTCTGAAACACAGGCAGAATAAGCTCATGACTTTCTGGTAGAGACTATGTAGACACTCTCTTTTTACCACTCTCCTTTTCCCCTTGGCAAGCATGTATTATCCTGCTTGAAAATGTAAGGCATACTGAGATACACATCCTGGGCAGAGGAGAGACAAAGTTTTGATGGGCCCCTGGAAAGTGTGCTGTTGAATATTTGGAGAGTAAATAAGAACTCTAGTATCTTTCTCCCTTTTGAAAATAGTTCATTTTCTCTATATATTTCAAAACCCAGTGCTCTAAATCTGTGGAGGCATGTAGTGCTTGCACAGAGCAAGAGATGCTTGGCTCTTAGAATGAGACAGGTCAAATCAAAACTGTGCTTTGCATACTGGAATTCCAATGGAAGTTTAGCATTAAAGGAGTCTAGAAATTAAATGTGCCTATGTATTTTAACTAAGTCCTTGTGTTCCTCTGAGAATTTCATGTTTTAATACATTTTACCTCAGAAAACAATAGATATTTGTCCAAATATCACTGGGCAAGGATACCATTAAAATGTGTTTTGTATTTCTGTTCGTGGTATAGTCTGTCTTTTCCAATGGTGATAAGGTTTTTTGGTGATAAAAAATCTAATTGTTGCCACCTTCTGACACTGAATCACCACAATACTCCTCCTGCTCTGTTTGGTAGCAAGAAGGCACCCAGATGAACTGACAGCCTTAGAGTGTTTGTTGCTACCCTAGCAGCTTCTGGGCAGTCATTTGCAGTGCTTCTACATTAATTTCATAGTGCTAACACAGCTATGAATTTGATATGAAATTATTTTTAAATTAAAATAATTCTCTTTGAATTCATCTCTCATGTAAGAAGTACCTGAGCCCCTTGATTCAATTGCCTCAGTATGTCAGATTGCCTAGAGCTCATGATCAAACTGCTTTAATTTCCTTCTTTAAAGGTCATGTAAACATGTGTCCTTAGTGAATTAGATGCAAATTCAATTCCCTATTCACAAAGCTTCCTAGTTAAGTTCCCTACTTATCCCTCACGTGCAAGCCTGTATCTGACAGCAGAATATTGACTTTTGAACTGTGGTCAAAGACATGATTAAACAAAAAGAAAACAACTGCACCCTGCATTGTAGGCAACACTGATAGAGTGAAGTGAAGCTACGTTTTTTCCAAATGGTGCTCATTGTATAGGTTAACAAACTCACTTTTTAACATGGCTGTTCCATGATTTTTGGTTTTTTACACTGTGTTTTTGTAGGAGTGGTATGCACTGAAGTGTAATGCGTAGATATTTAGGTACCAATGCCTGGATTTTATTGGAGGTGTTACTGTAATTAAGGACTGCTTAAGCATCCTTCCTAACAACAAGGTGTGTTAAAACAAAAAAATGGAAATAATGAATATCAGTTTAAAGTCATCTCCTTCAAAGACAAAATGAAATACACTTAACAGTTCACCATTTCAATAATAACAACAGAGCAAATTGTTTGATTCTGGAATTCCAGTTCATCTATAATAATGCCTTCATTTTGATTTTCATAATTCTGCAAATAGTTATTACATTTATGATCTTGTTGCTAGATCTTTCCTTATAAGTAATGCCTAATTGTCTGCATACAATTATTCTAACCCTTATTACCCTAGTTTATCCCACAGGTCTGTGCAACACAGTACCTTACCTCTGACTGGGGCTGGTGACGGAAAGAAAAAAACCAGCACAGTCTCAGCTTTCCCCAGACATCTATTTGTATTTTTCTGGGAAGACTTGGTCTGAAATAATCCTGCATTCATTGTTTAGAACTTTTCAGCTGTACCAAACGTGAAATCTGAAGATGGTAAGTCCCAGAAAGTCACTAGGTTTGTATAATAATTAGATTTGACAGAGAATGAGATCTTAACTTCTGTGTTTGCCTCTAGGTTTTCAACCTCTAGGTTGCACATTTTCAAGAGTTTTGAAAGACCAGGAGGACAAAATCATCTTTCAAGAATGTAAAAATCTCAGATGAAACAAACAAACAAAGAAACAAACAAAAAACTAAAAAGCAATAAGTCACCCACACCTGTTGTCATGCTCAGTAAAACCATCAGATACAAGAAAAGCTGTGGGATTGCTTACCACAGGCAGTATTTTTTCCAGGTGTATCACCCAAACCGTGCTGTGGGAAGATCCACAGTTCCTGTTTAGGCCTCAAGACTTCTCAAATTGCATGAAGTTACAGCACTGTTAGAAAGGAAAAGAGAAATTTCTTGAATTTGTTGTTACAATGTGATTTGCTAAGTGTCATGACAGGTCGGAATCATGAGGAAAAGGTAGACAGCAAAATATTTCTAGTGAAAGTGGCTGGCATACATGCAAATTCATCATTCTTATCAATAAACCACTCCCTGCAGACTCTCCTGGTATGCTTACCAAAGATAAGGCATATAGCTACCTAATGAGTTCAGCATGAGATGAACCAGCACTCCCACCCTTAGGTCAGAACAAGACGAGTATCAGCCCTGAGGTCCCACTGGCATCCTGGTATCTGCATTTCTTCCTTTCAGAAATAAATGAACAGCAATATTGGCCAGAAGATTTAGTTAAGAAAAAAACCAAACAACCTAGTAACTGCAATAAAAGACTATAGGGAATTAAACCTAACAACCCATCTCAATAGTTACTATCTTCTGCTAAAACAAAATATTTGAAACATTGAAACCCTTATGTTTTCACACCTGAGAAGTTTAAAAAAATTAGGCAAGAAGCTCTCTGGACCACCAGAGTTAATTTTCTTTATCAAACCTTGGGAAAGAAAGGGTGTTTCAAAGAATTTCTGACTTGCCAAAGCAGTCATAGTATTTAAAGAAAATAGTCCAGGAAATGATATATCAGTTATTCTGATACTAATCTTAGGGGGAAAAAAAAAAAACTCTAGACAAATTCAACACTCTATCAACAGGGAACTACATACTAAAAATAAAGCTATATTATTCAATGTTGTTTCAGAGAAAGTAGTTCTTGTCAAATGATCTTCTTGAAGGTTTTCTTACAAGATTATAGGTCTGGTTGACAACAGTAGCTGTGTTGTTATGGTGTAATTAAATTTCAACAAGGCATTTGACATACTACACGTGACATTGTGTTTTAAAATCCTGCATTACATGTAATTAATAGAGCACAGATTACACAGCCACTTGACTGATAGCACTCAAAATGTACGTATTAATGGAAAGGTGTTAATTATTTGGGCCATTACTAACAAGACACTGAATTACTCTTGGTCCTAAAACATTTTAAACCCTTATTTGAAAATAATCTGAACAGTGGGTGCAGTTTACAGGGGAGACAAAGTTGATGTTGTGAAAAGCAATCAGGAGTCAGCTGTTACAGAGTGTGCTGAATCACCTGGATAGGTAACCTGAATTCAGTGCAGGAGTTTGAACACAATGAAATGCCGTGAACAGGAAGCAAAAGTGTGTTGCAGAGGGAAGGTGCCAGCCCATGGCCCCTGAAAAAATTTCCATCTTTGGAAGCATGAAAAACTCATCCAAAATGGATGCAGAGTAAAAACCTAATCTTTGACATTAGGCAAAGTGACGTAAGTTTGCATGGATGTGAAGGTGGTGCCAAGGGTAAGCCCTGGAGAAGTGAGTGAAGAAGAATAGGAAGGAGTGGATAATTTGTACCCTATAGAGAGATTAGAGGGGCCAGGGCAGCTGTGGAGAGAGGAGGTTAGAGGGGAGCAGTGAGGTGAGGAAGTGGGCACTGCTGAAATGCAGCTCCTGCTGTCAGCCCACCCCTTCCCCATCCTGCAGATGCTGGACCATGGCTACTCACAACCATCTCTCTTGCCACGGCCACCCTCAGCTCTTCACCCTGCAACAGCTGAAGCAGTCAAGAGGGCTGGCAGCCACCACTGGGGCATCAGCATTTCCTTCTGTAAGGACCTTCAAGGGGAAACAAATAATGTGGATCCTGTGGCTAGAGATTAAATGGTACTAATGGTCCCTTCTGGCTTCAGATACCATGAATCACTCCACATTGCCTGGCTGGACTATCCTTCTTGGTTGAAGGTCTACTGGGTAAAAAATAGAGCTGATCTCTAATCTCTTGGCAAAACTCAAATGTCCTTGTGGGTCTGATAATCTTTGATTTTGTTCCTTTGCCTGTTGAAATAGTATTTGGTGTTTCCCGAGGAAAAAGGACTGGAATCCCTAAAAGAACATAGGAACACGTTACAAATGGGTATGTAGCAAACCTATTTAGTAGTTATTTGCAATGGCCAGTATCTCCATGCTTAAGCTCTCCATGACAGTGAAAGTCATAATAATATTGTATATTTCACGTGGGCAGCACATATACCAAAATTGGAATGATACAAAGAGGATTAACATGGCCCCTGCTCAAGGATGACATAGATTCATGAAGAGTTACAAAATTTTTTTGAGCCAGCAGTGTACCCAGCAGTACTAGGAAAGTGGTTGTCCCTCTGTACTGGACAGCGGTGAGGCTGCACCTTGAGTTCTGCATCCAGTTTTGGGCCCCTCACTACAAGAAGGACATTGAGGTGCTGGAACAAGTCCACAGAAAGGAAACAGAGCTGGCAAAGGTTCTAGAGAGTAAGTCCTATGGGGAACAGCTGAAGGAGTTGGCATTGTTTAGCCTGGAGAAAAGGAGGCTCAAGGGACACCTTATCACTCTGTACAACTGCTGAAAGGCAGCTGTCGCAAGATGGGGGTTGGCCACTACTCTTAGCGACAGGACAAGAGGAAATGACCTCAGATTGTACAAGGGGAGGTTCAGGTTGGACATTAGGAATGTTTTCCTCACTGAAAGGGTTGTCAAGCATGGGAATGAGCTGCCCAAGGAAGTGGTAGAGTCTCCATCCCTGGAAGTGTGCAAGAAATGTCTGGACGTGGCACTTACTGCCATGGTTTATTTGGCATGGTGGTGTTTGATCAAAGGCTGGACTTGATGATCTTGGAGATCTTTTCCAACCCTAATGATTGTATGATTTTACTATTTAGTTTAGGACTTTATGTATCAGGAAGAATTTCATGTTAGTGCATTTTTTTAAAGTATTTGTCCAACAGCTAATATTGAAAAAACCCGCCCCAAAATCCAGACCTAAAAGTCTTTAGAGCAGTTTAATTTAGTGCATAGACCAATTAGTTCATTGCTCCATGCTAAACCAAATCCTCAGCCTGTTAGTTTTCAAAATCTGAACTTCAACATAATTTTATTAATAACTGGTACCTTTATAATTTGCCAAATTAAGCCAAAATCCTTTGTGCAGGGGGACATACTGTTTGGATTTTAAAAATCCACGTGAGACTTGAATTTGTTGGTTAGAATCCAATACTAATTAAAATTCGACAGAATCCAACAGACCTTTGATAATTACATCAAAAGTTCACATTCATTTGATGTGGATTGTCTATATTTCATTGTTACTCTCTTAAAAGGGTATTTATGTACAAAGAGTAAGAAAAGAATATTAATATTTAAAAAGTGGAACTATAAGGGCAAACACTGATTCAGCATATGTTTTAATTTATTAAATGTTTGCTTTATTCTGCTTAAAACCATCTCTTGAGACATTATTTTTTTGCATAAAAAGAGATCTACAAAGATTCTTAGTAAAATATATTTCTAGTGGAACAAGAAGTTTAGCTTGTTTACTGGAGACTTGATTCAACAGCATTTGTTTAACAAGCTGGGCATTAAGGAACCACATCAGTCATATTTTCATTCCAAATTTGCCATTGGTTTACTGAGCAAAGTTCCTCCAGAGGAATAAATCTGATTTCATAGAGGATCACACACACCAGCCCTAATAATCTGAGATGCTGTACTGGAAGTTGTCTGGAAATTCAGCATATTTTATGCAACTAAGTGTAAAGTGCTTTCCTCACAGCTGAGTACATGGAAAGCACAGAAGTATTATAAAAGGGAGAGATTAACAAAGATGTCTAGACGTGGAGAAAGTATGACCTCAGTTAGAACACTCTGGTATTTACTTTCCCTTTCTAGAAAGGGATATACAGTACTTCATAATTGCAATATGCAAGGCAGCGAGGTTTCTGAGCAGTTCGGCAAAAATCCTCAATAGACTGCAGCCTGAGAAAAATTAAAAAGAAAGGATCTGAATGAAAATCACTCCTGAGAGAAAAATAGGAGGCAGCTACTTTCCATTCCATCATGCAGACAGTGTTGATTGCATTTTAAAAGTGTCCGTATTAAAAAACAAACACAACAAAACCACCCGCAAAACCCCACCAAGATTGTGGAGTTGCAATTATTTAGGAAGCATCTGACTGTGTAGCTTTACTGCAGATTCAGTGTATACAGCAAACAGAAACTTTTTCTCAAACACTCTCAGTCCTCCACTCTGCTCTCATGAGACCCCACCCGGAGTACTACATCAGATCCAGGGCCCCCATAAAGGAAGGACATGTTGGAGCAAGTCCAGAGAAGGGCCACAAAGATTAATAGAGGGCTAGAGCACCTATCCTGTGCAGACAGTCTGAGACACTTGGGGTTGTTCAGCCTGGAGAAGAGAAGGCTCAGGAGAGACCTTAAAGCAGCTTTCCAGTACCTAAAGGGGCTACAAAAGAGCTGCAGAGGGACTTTTGACAAGGACATGTAGTGATAGGACAAAGTGCAATGGTTTTAAACTGAAAGAGGGTAGGTTTGGATTGGGCATGAGGAAGAAAATCTTCACTGCAAGAGTTGTGAGACACTGGAACAGGTTGCTCAGAGAACCTGTGGATGCCCCATCCCTGGAAGTGTTCAAGGACAGGACTTTGAGCAACCTGGCCTAGTGCAAGATTTCCCTGCCCATGGCAGGAGGGTTGAAACTACATGATCCTTAAGGTCCCTTCTAACTGAAACCATTCTACGATTCTATATTTCTATGATATAGAGTTAGCCATTGATTTTTCACTTAATCTTGGGTTCAGGGTCCCAGTCTTCCTTTCTTACATATTTTAATCTCTTACTATATTCAATTATTTTATATATTTTAATGGTACTCCTTAAAATATTAGCTTTTTGTACAGATGTGAAGCAGACTATGTTGCTCTGCTGCTTTGAAGTGTAAGGATGGCATTGAGAGACGGCTATTGACAGATACATTGACGCTTGTTTTTGCATAAGGAATTAGCTGTAAACATATTTATTGTAATTTATTTCCAAAAAATGTAATGCATTTAGTTTGCTTGCTGATCACTTAACATACGTTACAGTTCAGTTCAGTGTATGGCTCCCATCAGTTCTGTTTGTGGTTATGTGTGCTGAGCCCACGTGCAAAAGGAGCATCCTAAACTATGAGTTAGTTAGTGAGAAATGCAAAATTACTGGCTGACCATCCTTGCAATATATGATGACTGTAACCAAGCAATACAGAAGAGCTCTGTGTACTTTCTACATTGCAATCTCTTGTGTCCTCAAGCTAACCCAGCTTCATGAAGCAGTCTGGCTGTAGAAGCTTCAGGTAGCCCTGGGGGTAACTCAGAGGAGTGAATTCCCTTTTGCTGCTGCAGAATTATTCCTGATGCCTAATCTGCTCAGTTATCTCTACATTATACACTTACCCACAGTAAACACACCCACAGTGTCAAAGACTGTAGTAGAACTCGTCTTGGTTCTACTTGGGCAACCATTGTTTTGGTTTTAATCCCACAGTGTTTTTGTTTTGATCACACACCTTGAACTTCTGTCACGAATAGGGGAAGAGGTCTATAAAACTTTGTTTACAACACAGCTCCATTCAATATACCATCCTGACTGAGTCCCAAATTCAGACCGTGTTATGAGTGAGGTAAGGACACTGGTGGGAGAAGAAATTATTGAATGTATACAGGTAATTAAATCCTGCATAATTGCTTACACAAAGGGCTGGTGAAGGTAAGAATGCAAGCTAATGTTCCTTTAATGTGTTATCTTCAAATGTAGTGCCTTGGGGGGTTATGTGTGTTTATATAAACAAAGTAACATCCAGAAATCCCAAAGTATGGACAATACTGAACTCCTTAAGGTGGCAAAATGCAAGTAGTAAAGTCTGTTTTCACGATGTCTGATTACCAGGAGCCACAGCAGACTTCAGCAGGGGAAACCTACCAGAGAAGTCCTCTTGGCTGCAGATTATAAGATCTCTGAGGAGCTCTCTAGGAGTAGAGAACGGTTATTAGAAAGAGATCACTTCCAGGCTGTGACAAACTTCTTGGCACAAGCTAAAGGTGACTTTCAGAGGTTTACAACTAGTTTGATAAGATTTTCAGAAGGATATCATTAATCACTTCTTCAGCACTGAGGCTAAGCTTTTCTCAACTAGCAGGTTCTTGAGCCAGACCTTGAATGTGCCAAAACTTAACAGAGTAGCTGATAGTTTACACTTTAATAATCAGCAAAACAATATAACCTCTTAATCATAGTCCCAAAGACGGCTGAAGTTTTCCAGGAAATAAACTTCATGTGCATGCCAGACATCTGAAATGAAAAACTCCACCCTAAAAGCTACAAAGCTATCTGAAAGCAAGAAGCTCATAATTAGGATGCTTGTCATCCAACACAGCAAAATAACCTTATTGGAAAGCCAGTTCAGTGAAACTGTATTTTTTTTTAGTGTAAGGCAACAATTTTGATGACAATATAGTCAGGAAAATGTCTCATCTCAGGATACTAACCAGTATCTGTGAAAGAAAAAGAAAAAAATACCAAATCCCTCTTCTTAGATCGAGCCATAGTTATCCAAGCCTGACATTTTCTTTGGGTAAGGTTTTGTATAGAGGGGTTTGCAATTATATTTTTAAATCTAAATTTCACCTCAACATGTAAAGGAGTATTTAAAGGGCAGTTTTAAATAATCAGGAAGATCAATGCCTAGCCTCTTGAACTGGGAAATATTTAAAAACTAACTATTGACAATTCTGCACATGCAAGTTCATGTAACTCATTCATTTGTAGCTACACAAAAGAGAACTGATGAAAACAACATAGGTTTAAAATATGGTTCTCAATAAATAGCAATGAGGGAAGCTATTAATATCTCCCTCAAATATGTATATTTACCTTTAATATTAGTGTGCTTTATCTTCAGTATTAGTGTGATTTCCATTTGTGCATGATAAAAAGATCAACATTCAAATTCTAAGTTAAATCTCGACATTCTCTTCTTACGCTCACAAATAACTGTGGCAACAGTTTTGTAGAGCACATTATTTGATAACACACACACTTTTAACATTCAGATTAACAGGTACATTAATGTATGTAGATGTTGACATATCCACATTTGCACCCATAATTACTTGCAGATGTGAACTATGGGCACACAAATGGCCATATTTTAGATACTACTCCTCAAGTCTACAGCTTATTTTTATTTTAAAGTAATTTTGGTATGAGATTTTTTAAAACACTTAGATTCCAATTAGGTTTGTGGCCCTAAATCCACAAGGTGCTTTTTCAAATTTCACCTTGAAAGCACACTTGGAGTTGTCACACACAAGAATTCCATCTCCCTTTTCAAATTAACATGTCTCAGCCTTTGACTTTTTTAGATACAGGAAGGTTATTTTAAGACATTTCTTCCTGCACTTAGAGGTTTTTCTCTCTCACTTTGCCCCCCTCGGAGCTCTTCAGCTCCTCTGTCTAATCACAGAGTGTTCTTCATGGTGCTCCGGTGACATGCAAAGCAAGAACAAGCAAACTAAAGCTGTTTGGGTACATCATCATATTTTTTATAAATCAGGGAGGAAAAACAGAGAAGTAGCTCATTTAGTTCACTACATGAAGAAATCCAAGAATCAGGAGATAAGCAGGAAGGCAAAAATCCTCCAAAATCTGTCCTGAAAATTAGGATCAAAGTAAAGGTCCATGGCAGAGAAGACAACAGATTGATAATGGTGACAGTGCTTACGACTGCTGCAGTGTTTTCACAATGGTGCTGAACTATGTTAAACGCCAAGACAATGGTGATTTTATAGCCCCATGGAATGGCAAAGAGACATTCTACAATTATAAATAAATCTGCTTATTCATACAATGGTAGTCTATTCTACCTCTATCAGATCTCTGACTGTTAGAGAGTCAGTGTAATTATTGCTGTTTAAGAGATGAGATGCCTAAAAACCTTCATCATGCCTCTGAAAATACGCCAGCTCTCTGGTGCTTTACTAGAAGCATCACTGAAAATCTCAGGAGTTCCTCAGGAAAGCCAAGAGTGGCTGCCTGTGGCCACCAGGTAAGGTGACTTCTGTGTACAGCTGTAAAGCCTCAGATGCCAGGTGAATGAACCAAATATTCAGTGATAACTCCTAAATGTGTCTCAGACTATCTTCTGTAATTTCTATCCTGCATTCTTTTTCATCCATTCTACATGCCTTATGACAACAAACCCAAATGGATTTGGTCTGCACCTAATCAGCCACCAAATGATAGAACCTAACACAGCCACATGGGCCACAGGTTAACTCAGAAAGTTGTTTTCCTAAAGGTGACGCACGAATTGGATGCAATCCAACAGATGACATTAAAGGACGTTGGTGTCATTATTCATCGCTCTCCTTCCCATCATCACTGCACTGAAATATTGGAGAGCCTGGTTTCTTTTTTGTAGTATGGTATAAAGTTGGGAGCAATTTTGACAACAAATGAATATGGAATCATGATATGAGGCAGTTTGGCATAATGCCAATGCTTATTATGAAAGACATAGCTTCAGGTCATAAGATTTTCTTCTATTGTGCAGGCTGACAAGGTCTTAGAAGTGCCGCAGAAGAAACATATCAAGGAATTCATCTCTGGGTTTACCTGCCAGTCAGAGTTAGGGTAGCATTCTCAACAGCAGCTGAGTGTCTGTACTGCAACACTCGTGTTACAGTCAGAATCAAAGTAGAAAACGTTTTTGACCGACAGTGGTCTAAGAAGATATTAAAGCCAAATGGACCCTGGAACTGATCTAAAACAGTCACTGAAACCTTCTCTCCTTTGCATAGATGTCAGATGACATTCTTTATGGCCCATTCAGTACAACAAATAGAAAGAAGAGAGACATAAAAAAGCTAAAAATTAAAACCAAAATGCTTTAGCACTGAGAGAAAAGATAAAAGCAAGAGAAAGCAAAGTGCAAATGTTAGATGTTAGTCATATTTCTTACCACACTGTTGAATATGTTGAGATATTATGGTGATAAATGTAGTAAAAGAATCCATCTAGAGCAAGGGTAAACTTGTCCATGCAATTTTGGTGTTTCTACGTTCAACCTTCTCAATATGTAATGCAGTTGCACCTTCCACCATTGCAATTAGTTATATCACTGGTATGTTATGAAACTAACAAATGCTTCTACATTGTTCTGTGTTCTTCAGAGAGAGGGAGGATTTTGAGGTACACCCATTACAGATGAAATTAAATGTTCTAGAGATAAAATACTAAAGAACGACACCTTCAAATGGAGCATAGATATTGAAGGAGGCTCAGTTTAAAAAAAGAAAAAAGAAGGAGCTCCAAATGCAGCGTATGAAGCTAAAGAAATACAAAGAGTATAGCAATATAATAACTTGTTTGGGTCAGGATCATTTTATGGAAGGATAGCAAATTAATCTTCTAGAATCAGAAAATAATATAAAACTAGAACCCTACTTTCTATTAAACTCATTATATGAGTTATGATTTTGTATAAAAGCTGGTCATAGAAAATGAACATAAATCAAGCAAATAGAAAATGATACCATTTAAGATAAAATGATAAAAAAATAAGATGTTCAATTAAGTATTTACTATTCAAAAGGGTAAGCTTTGATGAACTAATGAAAATGTTTAATAAAGTCCATTAAGGTGAGAATCCCAAGGGATTTGGTAATGGAAGAAGCCTGGAATTTCAAAGCCAAAAATACTGAATCTTACAGAACATTTTACCTTAAACTAGAGGAAATTATGAAAAAACTCTCAAATGACCTTAAAGGCATAACCACCCCAAGAAGGCTGTTAGGAATAAGTAGGAGAGACCTAAGAAAAAGATTTGTCAAAAAAAAAAACTATGAATCTAGAAATGAGAGATGAAACTTTAAATTGTCAAAATAGAATCTAAGTTTGGCCTTGAAGAAGATGTTGAACCATATGGTATTTCCTTTTTGAGCCTTATACATTTAAATAAAAGGCACAAGGAAAGAAGTAGGGCAGCTTTGCAGTCAAGGTAAAACAGAGATTAAAGATAATCTAGGTGTGGCCAAAAATGAAACAAATTTTGCCTCGGGTTTCAAAAAGGACAATTATGTTGATTTGGGAGGAAAAGCAGAATGTTTCATGGCAGCTTTCTTTTACACACCCTTGTTATCTCAACTGCGGTGGAAACAGAAGTCATGAGGCTTAACGCACTCAAGTCAGGAGGATTAGGTGGTCTCCCTTTCAGGATTTATGAGAACACACCTTTCAAATCAGACACCAAATACTGTGCCTACGGTTAAAAGGGGAGAAACTAATCAGGCATCTGTAAGCCTGTAACTCTGTACATTGCTTTAGGACAGATTTTGAAGGAAAAGATATTTAAAGACAATTTAATAGGATGTAAAACAACAGGGATTTAATCAAATGTAGATCACCCTAGACAGAGTTTCTAGACAAAGGAAGTGCACTGGATTTCATATATCAAGACTTCAGGAAATGGTGCCAACTATGAAGCTTGTAATTTAAAATCAAAGAAAGGAATGAGGAATTTGTGGTGTTGAGTATGAAACTGTCAAGCAATATTGGTGGAGGAACTGGAGATGAGTTACTGGTAGAGTTCTTCAAGACTCAGTATTGAAACAGGTGAAGATTAGTATTTTAATATCTCGTTTTTACTCAGGAAACAAGAGAGTGAAATACCAATTTGTTTATAACTCTCAACTTGATACTTTTATAAGTAGAGGACAACTCGGATATCATATAAAAAGAGCAGTATATGCTTAAGGAGTGACAGGATAGTAGCTCATAACAGAAAGTTCTGCTCTAAGGTTAGAGCTCATCAGCTGAGAAGGATGTGAAAGAACCTGAGTGGACCAGCTAATTGCAGAATTATATGAGTTGCCAGTACAATGAAGACTCCCACAGTCTATAGTTGTATTAGATTTAATTCTAGAAAAGACTGGGCACTCTATGAGGTCTTGCAATACTTTCAAACTTCTTGCTATACATGTTCAAGAATTAGTAATTAAAACTTAACTGCAGAGAAGAGGTACTAAAAGATCATGCTGGTAGGACCCATGCTGACTGAAAGAGCACCATCAAGTTAGGAGAAATAAGACTGAAATGTGATGCACTTTCTATCTGTGAGTACAGATAGGTTAAACATCAGGAAGTACTAGATTCTTAAAGACAGTGGTTTTGATGAAAGTTGACACAACGGGAATAAACTGATGAAAAATAAACTGACAAAACTGACAAAATGCTGGAATTTAACAGCAGGTTTCTAGTGACAGAGAAAAAAACCCTACTGACTTTGTGTTTTAAGCAAGAATTTCACCATTCTTATGCAATAAATTCTTTGACCAACAATTATAATGACTGAACTCCATAATTCTTGCTGCTTTGGTTTCCCTAAATGATCATAAATATGTTAAGTATTATAATTCACAGGTCTGAAAGCCTAGTATCACCTAGTTCAAATCTAAGGATGACACATTTCTTGTTTACACACTTACCCATCTGGAGCCTTTTACAACAAAAATCTTTATCATGGGAACTATGTCTGGTGCAGTGAAAACACTGTGACTTTATTTCATTTATCTTCTTCCTGGCTGAGCATCACACTGAGGAACTACTTATATGACTTTTATTGGTGCATGTCTTCTAAATCTTCAAACCTAAAGTTGACAGATTGTCTAAAAATCATTGGATTTGTGCAGGAATTTCATAGGTTGAAATTCTATAAATGTAGACTTTCAGGAAGAAGGACCTGGGATTTGCTCAGAATTTCCAGAAAACTAAAGAAACTAACACCCATTTCCACTCACTTCCGTAAGCTCACTCACATGTAAGTCTTCTTTCTCACACCAGCTTCTTAGTCCAGCCTGCCTCTTCCCCAAACCACCTGACACTTTCCCTCATCTTACACCACACATCCCTCTAGGTTTATTTTCCCCCACAGCCAATTAATAACACCTGCTTTTCACTGCCCTGCAGAGTCCCTGCACTTTCTCTGCACCCTGAATTTTGTAGGTGGGTCAAGGACTTTCTAGATTTATTTCCTCTGTCAAAAAGCAAGATTATAACAGATATTTAGGTCAAATCTTATGTTGTATTAGTATAACCTGCTGACATAATACTGCATTATAGTCAGGCTTCTGCAATTTTAAAAGGAAATAGCCTGAAAACTATGATAAAATGGAAAAATCTTAGCTTTATCTTCCTTGAAATTCATGACAATAGACTTCACCATCTCTAGAATTAAATCCTATATATCATGGCCTAAATGGATCATTCTAAATTTCAATATTCTGTGTTCTCACTCACCTACTCAGTTTCATTTCTATACTGTACTTGGAATTTTATCTTGTGTCATTTTCTACAGTCTTAAAAATGCAAACAAACTGTAGAAATTAGCAGATTTAATTATCAGAAAAAAAAAATTTGGTATTTCCTTAAAAAATCGTCTTAATAATGATGAAAACTTTGTATATAAACCTAACCCTCCCCACAAACCAAAACTAAAACTAAAAAAAGCCCCTAAACCAAAATAGCAAAAAAACCCTAGACAGTTTTCACAAATTAAAAATTTTTATTCTTAATTTACTCTGTGTTGAAAAATTCCAATTTATTTATTTTCTCTGATATGATACTTAGAAGATCTTGGAAGTTATAGTGTTCTATATCTAGAAATAAAAACGTAGTTAATGATATTACATGTGCATTATCAGTTGCCTGTTTTGGAGGCGCACCTTCATATAAAAATTATTTTGGTCATTATTTTCCAATTTCTGTCCAGTGAAGGCCAGACATAGAGTGTCAGACTGGCAAAAATCACACTGGCCACTGAGAAAGAAAAAAATTCCAAAAGTCACAAAATTAAACTGGCTGAAGGAGTCAAAAGGGAGAAGTGGTGTGGCAGTGAGGTCCATCAGTGACAGAAACAGTGGGAGGCAGGCATGGAGACCTGACTTGACCACCTCTCTCAGCAGTCTGAGGAAATCATTATGCTCTGGCTAAAGACAGATACATATGGGGACATGAAGAAATCACAATACAAAAAATGAAGTAGAGAAAGTCAGCAAAGCTGAGGGTAAAAAATTCCCCAGGTCTGTAACGTCACCTGTCCGTTAACAGCTGAAGCACTCCTCGAGTGCAGCAGCAGTGATAACTGGCTGACCCTTCAGAAGTGAAGGCTGTCTTCCTCAGGAATAGGAAGGAACTGAGAAAGCATGGTTTTCTTTCTTATCAGCTCTGTTGTCCATTTCCTTTTTGTTTATGGGCTTTAAATTTTTCCTGTTCCATTTCAGTCCCTTCTCTTTTAAGTTCACCCTCTTCTAGCTATAAGGATGAGTGAAAAAGAATCACTGAAACAAGGCTACTGAGCAAATTGGATGATTTGACAGTCTGGACATTATTAAAAAAGTTCTTTCAGCTATAGCTAGAAATATAGCTATAAAATCTGGTGTTGTCAGATGTGATTTTTTAACTTTGAAAAAAAATTGTTTACAGTTGCCCTCAAATCTTCCTGCTTAGTAAAACTAACTCCAGTCAGTGAGTAAAAATAATGATTTATCAATGACCTAACCAGCAATATTTATCCACCTCTGCTAAGCAACCTGGGCTGCACAAAAGCTATATGAATGTGGAAATGAAAACACCAAAGTCTGTTCGTGGTCTAAATTCAGTTGCACTCATAGGAATTCTGTAGAGTTGCAACTGGTAAGCATGCATGTTTCATCAGCTGCAGAATGGGGACAGAGCACTCTAAAGGATTACTAGTTTTATGTGCTACTTTGAAAGAACAATTATTGTACGTGTGAATCAGTAATCCAGTGGTGTTTTATAGGCAATCAGTTTTGTGATATTTATTCATTTCCTCCATCCCCTGTCTAAGCAGCTTAGGGAATTTCAGGGGGAAAAAATGAGGAAACTATGAAAAATGCATAGTTAAACATTCAGTCACGAAACACTGAAGTAAAGGTTTAAACAACCTAAATAAAACTAATATGTATTCTTGGCATTTGGATCAAGTCCAAATCTGAGACAACATATTTCATTTCACCACACAACAGTACAAATCTCGTTTCAAGGAACAATATCTGTAAGAAATAGCTGCTGTCATAAATTCTTAGAGGTATCCTTTCTTAAAAAAATATTATATTTAATAAGTATAATGGATAATGTTGGTTCTATGAAGTTTCTCTCAAAGCATTTAAAATCAAATATCATGCTAGAAAAAATTGGCATGCATTAATGAAGCTTGCTGTGTAGTGATGAAATGCCCATTTCCACCCCATTTCCAAGAAGAGGGAGTCTGGTTTACCAAACTATCTAGGTCTACATCTTTGCCACCAAAAATATTACAGGAAGATGACTGGCATTTTTCTGTCCAGACCTGGGTGGGTTTGATGATCATAGAAGATTCATAAGAAAGTATTCTCTGATCTGTTGTTGCCCTCACATCAGGCTTCATAGTCACCCCATACATCAGAGGAAAGGCAGAGGAAATGGTTATTCTGCCCAGCGTGGGTTGTTGTTGAATAGCTCAGCGAGGTGTCCAAACCAGACCTATGAACTGAGATGGCCTAATGTGCCCCATGAGGCCATGGATCATTTCTGCTGCATAAGGCCTCCACTGCTACACTTCTTTCAGCTTTGCAATCTGAGTCTAGGAGCAAACTAAATCACCTGAAAATAATTCAGGCATTGATGTACGCAGCTTGCTCATGGGCTGAGAAGCAACAAGGACACTATCCTGTTGTCTCTTTAAATCTCCTTTAAATCACCTCAATTATTAAAAAAGAATCACAACAATGAGCTAATATAATTTGAATGGTTTGTTTTTTCTGTTGAATAGAATGACTATGCACACATAGAAATGTACAAATATATACAGCTATGCAAGTTCAGAGAGAAGCTGACACATCCTTTTACCATTTGTGAGAGAATCATTAAGTTTTATGTGCAGACACCTCTGTTTTAAATCATGAAGCTAGCAGCAGAACTACTTGCCTTTTACAAAATCTTGCTTCAATCCTCAGCCTTCAAATAAAATACTAATTGCTGATGCTTTCAGTACAGAATCACTTTATTAATCCCAGATACTACTCCCATATATGAATGCATTATACCTCAGTTCTGGAATTCATTAATTTACCTAGTTAATTTGATCCCTAAAAACTCATAATTAGGAATGTGTAAAATAAGTTGAAAAAATATGTTGCAAGCAGACGTTACCTGAACAGTGGATATATAAACCTTCAGTAAGACTTGTTCCTGAGATTTTTCTTTTTATCTTTAAAAGGCTTTAGAAAGTTTGTACTAAAAAGGAGTCAGAGAGAGGGAAATGTGTGAAAACCAAGGAGAGTAGATAATCTTTGATGCCAAGTTAATTTCATTTATCCATGGGACCTAATCTAATTCAAAAACTCCACTGATATCTGTCAGAAAAGCACGTGTAGCAAAACAGGCTTCAGTCAGGGAGAGAAAAAAAATTCCTAAAAATACACAAAAAAAAGGTCTGAAATTGGCTCTTCTTAAATCCCAAATTGCACTTTAAAATGTCACAGATTTGTCTTGTATGCCAGGTGGGGTACCTGTTAAGAGAGAAAGATCTTCCACCTCAGAGGAGAGCGGACATCCTTGGTGTATGCAGCACCCAGAGGAAAAAGATGTTTGAGAAGGTGAACTTCTGAATATGTATGTGTTTTAATAAAGCATTTCATTTGGAAAGTTTTTGCAGCATTCACACAGATTGAGTTTTAGGGAGGAAGTGACTATGCAATCAGTGCCTGGCCTGCTCTACTGTCAGAGGAAATAAGTGAACCTAAAATGAAGTGATAATATACTGTAGGAAATTTAAGAGAAAGAAAGGCAGAGGAAAAATGGCAATCTGGGACCATACATCTGATCCCCAAAATAGACACAATGACCAGTGCCAAACTAACTGCCAAAACCAGTAGATTGTAAAATTACCTAATACCTATGTCATGTTTACTTTATATTTACATCGGGGAATGGGCTCCCCAACAGACACAATACTCAACAGTATTTTTGTTCACTGTCACTATCATTATCCACCATCTGCTCTGCCAAATTTCCTTTCTGTTCTTTTTTGTGCATTCATCAGCACAGTAGTAAGTAACTACCTTAATGACTGCAGCATATTGCTTCTGGATTAGCAGCATATATTGTACTGCTCCTGACTTATGGACAGAGCTGTAAGTAGGAGACCTGGCAGGGGGTTCCATTTAAAATCCGTTCCCCTCTGCAAAAAGAAACACAGTAAGTAGGAAATTTTTGTCCCAACTCACTAGCAGGGATGTGATCTATGGTTTGGTTAAAAAAAAAAAAAAAAGGAGAAAGTAGCTCCATCTGTGAAATTCAGTGAAGTACCTGCCAGCTCCACAGAGATGGCTGAATTCTGACAAGACGTCTTAGTGTGATGGGTAGCCTGAAATACTGGCAGAGAGCTCTGCTTGCTTTGCTCAAAACCACAGATAGAGAAACCACAGCTTTGAGAGAAGGGCAGCTTTTGAAAAGGACACGTGTTTGCTGAGTGAACCTTGTGGGTTAATACGGTGACCTGCAAGCACAAGAAGGCCTTTTTGTCTGTGTAGTCTGTGGGTAGATGTAGCAGTGGGTAATCCAATCCTGGCACATCTTTACTTATTCTTTGCTTAAAGCAAGTTCTCCAAAACTTATCTCAGTGCTCTTTTTTTGTGTGCTAAGAAGACTTTTTGTTGCTGAGCTTGGTCAAGTAGTGAAAGAGTAAGCAGGGGTTTTTTTTTATTTTCTAAAAAACTAAAAAAAAAAAAAACAAAAACCACAAACAAAAAAAAAAAAGTTTTTAAACATCTTGCACCAAGATAGGGGGAGGCAGAGGATAGGAAGGGAAGAAGCTGAACAAATGACCAAAAAAGAAAAAAAATATTACAAAGAAGAAGAGCCAAAGGAAATTTGGACTGGAAAGCTTCCTCAGGAGTATGATGGTCTAAGGAAATATAGCAGGAAAAAAAAATTAAAATACATTATGGAAAGTTTCCTACTAAAAACACATTAAAAAAAAATACTTCTGATTCACAAAGAGAGGAAAAATGAAGTGATCTTAAGCTTCAGGGATCCTAGGATGGAGTGCTGCCAGACTGTTTGAATGCAAGCAGCTTCAATGCAGCCCAGACAGGCAATGGACTAAAAGGCTTAGAAACCTCATTCGGTTCCCACTAAATTCAATGGCAAATTTGGACTTTGAAACAGGCATGAAGTGAGCACTGTATGTAACAATCAGGAACAGAAGAAGTTACCAGTGGTGTGAGAGCTTTGTTAATATACCAGTGCCTGGATCTGTCAGTGAGATGTTCACTCATCTTGGTTAACTGACCCTGAGACTCATTCCACCAACCTATGGAAATAAAATCAACAATAAAAGAAAGACCAGAACCCAAAGCTTATGACTATCAGCATGAAGTAAACTGGTGCCATAGTGACACTTTCTTAGGCTTTCACAGCCCAGAGCTGTGACCTGACTACATCAGCACTAACAGGGAAAGATAAACTAAAAAGGACTTCCACTCTTCTGCAACTATGCTAACACATGCTGATTTGGAAAGTACAACATGTTTCTTGATTTTAGCTGCAGAATAATTCCAAGCTCATGTCAATCTACTCAGCAAGTCTATGGCTTGGCTGCAAGTGTTTCTCAAGTTTTAAAATGTCCATTTATTGTAAACACATAAGAAGCAAACTGTCACTGGCCTGTAAGAGCTGCAGTCTCCTTCCAGGCAGTCTCCTTCAGGTATGCCTTTTATGATTAAATCACATATTACAAAATGTAAAAACTAATATTGCTACAGGATTATTATCCAACAATTAGTCTTCTCTGTGCATTAGCTTTTGGGGAGCATTCAGGGTTGTGTGTTTTCTCCCATTACCACTGATAGGAAGATGTATGCTACTATTTTTTTTCTCTTGAAAGACACCCTTTGATATTTTTGGTGCTTACATATACATATATATACATACACATATATATATACTTTTTGTTTTCATGCAGTATGAAAGGAATTGTGTTGTTATAAAGTATAAAATATGGCCATTGGCTAAACTTCCAAAATTGAAGTGTCTCAGGGGTTGAGATACCCAGCCCTGAGGTTCCTTCTAGGCTATCTAGTTTCATAGTGAGGTGCATTAACTGGACAACTGCAAATGGAGAAAACTATTGATCACATGGGGTAAGACAGAGAGTCTGGAGAAGCGAAATGCATACTCTCTGAGTTATCGCAGCAGGAGGTAAAGCTCATACTGACGTTGTGAGCAAGTCTAAGTGGCACAGCTCAGAAGTATGTGGTGTCAGCTCATGGAAATGCGCTGGGAGGAGGCTAAAGGAGGAAGTCTTGCAAAAAGCAGGTCCCTTAGCATTAAGAGCTTTGAAAACCAGCAGGGACTGCTTAAAATAAATCCTCTGGTTTATAGGCAGCCAACATGAAGGTCTCAGGCGAGTGTAATATGAGCATGGCTGCTCAATCCTGCAAGCGAACATGATGCTGCATTCAGGACTAGATGTAGTTTTGATGTTTTTCTCAGAGCTAATATTGGAAGCAGCAATTCACTTTCTCCAGAGAGAGGAGTGGAAGGCATTTTAGCAGTCTGAATATATTTGTGCACAGGGCCAACAAAAATGGCAGGATGGATTTGGAAACTCCTTATGGAGTTGTTTTTAAGCACACAGAACAGCAGCATTTAGGTCCATATCATAAAGGAATAATGAATGGTTTTTTGAAGCAGCTGACTGCAGAGAAGAGAGATGGTAGTACTCTTGTGGGTCCCATGTCCTTGTAGATGTAACTTGAAAACTTGAATGATTAATGTCAGCTTCAGCTATCTTAAACCAAACCCACAAAGCCTAAGACAGTCCCTCTTTTTAATGACTTTCTGAACTTCAGCAAGGTCATATGCACTTTAACAGCAGGAAATTGTTATGCAGGTATATTTCTGAATTTTCCTAGTATCAACACTTATGTGCATAGTTGAGAAAGAGATTCCTTTTACACCTCTGGAAAAAGGAGAACATTATCACAATTTTTGTTTTAGCACAACTACTCAGAGACAGCTTTGCTAAGACATTCAGGAATTTAGAACTTATAACAAGGTCTGCAGAAACACTCCAGTTTGAAAGGACATTGTCCCTCATTAATAACTCACCCTTCAAATTGTCATAAATATTACTCTACATCATGAAATTGAGACACTGAAGAGGGGTGAGAGTGTACTCCCACAGTCATAGTTCATCACAGGTCCAATCCTCTTCTTAAAACTAGAGCATGATAGTTTTAAGAGAAAATAAAAGAAAACTGTGTGCTGTAAGATATCCAAATTCTTACTCAACAGATGAACTTAGTCTAGCTCATGATCCTAGGTGGATGCCAGAATCCCACCAAAGACACTCTATTACTCCCTTCCTCAGCTGGACAGGGGAGAAAAAATACAACAAAAGGCTCATTGGTCAAGATAAGGACAGGGAGAAATCACTTAGCTGTTACCATCATGGGCAAAACAGGCTCAACTTGAGGAAATTAGTTTAATTTACTTAAAATCAAACCAGAATAGAATAATAAGAAATTATCTCCAAACTTAAAACATCTTCCCCCCCCCCTTTCTTCCCAAGCTCAACTTTATGTCTTAGTTCTCTCCTTCCTTCCCTACAGTGGTACAGGGGATTGGAGATTGAGGGTTGCAGTCAGTTCACATGTTGTCTCTGTAGCTGCATCCTTCTCAGGGGGAGGACTTCTCACACCTCTCCCCTCCTCCAGTGTAGGGTCCCTCCCAAGAGAGACAGTTCTCCATGAACGTCTCCAATGTGAGCCCTTCCCACAGGGCCCAGTCTTTCAGGAACAGGCTGCTCCAGCATGTGTCACACAGAGTCACAAGTCCAGCCAGGAAACCTGCTCCAGCATGGGCTTCCCACAGGGCCACAGGTCCTTCAGGCACATCTGTATACTCATACTGGGCAATCACCAACCACACGAAGTTCAACAAGGAGAAGGGTGGGATTCTGCACCTGGGATGGGGCAATCCTGGATGTATGTACAGATTGGGGAACCAGATGCTGGAAAGCAGTGCCACAGAAGGGACCTGTGGGACCTGGTTGGCAGCAAGTTCAGTATGAGTCAGCAGTGCCCTGGCAGTCAGGAGGGCCAACCCTGTTCTGGGGAGCATCAGGCAAAGCATCACCAGCCAGCTGTGGGAGGGGATTGTCTCTCTCTGCTCTGCACTGGGGCGGCCTCACCTTGAATATTGTGGCAGTTTTGGGCAACACAATATAAGATATTAAGCTATTAGAGAGTGTCCAAAGGAGGACAATGAAGATGATGAAGGGCCTTGAGGGGAAGCCTTGAGGAGCAACTAAGGGCACTTGGTCTGTTCAGCCTGGAGAAGAGGAGACTAAGGGGGGACCTCACTGCATTACCACTTCCTTGTGAGGGGAAGAGGAGGGGAAGGCACTGATCTCTTCTCTACGGTGACCAGTGACAACGGAATGGTCTGAAGTTGGATCAGGGGAGGTTTATGGTGGATATTAGAAAAAGGTTCTTTCCCCAGAGGGTGGTTGGGAACTGGAACAGGCTCCCCAGGGAAGTGGTCACAGCACCAAGCCTGACAGAGTTCAAGAAGCATTTGGATGATATTCTTAGGCACATGGTGTGACTCTTGGGGATGGTCCTGTGCAGGGCTAAGGGTTGGACTCGATGATCCTTGTGGGTCTCTTCCAACTCAGCATATTTTGTGATTCTGTGGTTCTGAGTCCTCCATGGGCTGCAGGTGGATCTCTTCTCCACCATGGATTTCCATAGGCTGCAGGGGCACAGGCTGCATGAACATGGTCTGTACCATGGACTCCTGGGGAATCTCTGCTCCAGCACTTTCAGCAAGTCCTTGCTCCTTTTCCTCACTGACCTTGGTTTCTGCAGGGTTTCTGTTCTCATATATTCTCACTCCTGTCTCTTCAGCTCTGGTTGCCACATTTTCCTCTCCCTTCTTAAATACATTATTCCAGGGATGCTACAACCATCACCAATGGGTTTGGCCTTGGCCAGTAGCAGATCCTGTTTGGAACTGGCTGACATTGACTCTGTTGGACATGGGGAAAGTCTCTAGCAGCTTCTCACAGAAGCCACCACTGTAGAGCCCCAGATACCGAAACCTTGCCACGCAAAGCAAATATAATCCAAATTCTTGGTTTGGCAGCTTATAGGAATGGTGTGGTTACTCTGAGACCAGGATATACTGATGCTACAACCAAGACGGTAAATAGATAGTACAGGACCCTTGAGTATGCTTAATCCAACTGTCTAGTTGACTCCTCAACTCATAGTACAAACTGATATTTTCCTTCCTACTCAGGCTATGACAGCCCACTGTAAGTGGCTGCTTCTTTGGTATCTCAAAGAGGCTGTGTGATATTCAATACACCCCTTTGTAATGAGAAATTCTTTTTTATTTTGTCTTTTGTTTTTGTGAGACTAGGATTTTGACAGAATCGTTCTCTTTCTCTCCTCTCCATCTCCTGAAAGTATAACTAGAAGAGATGTATTTTTACATGAGTTCCTAAATGAGAAACAAGAATGGTGATCTGGAAAGGTTTCTTTAAGTATAGTGAGTTTTTTTTTATTTCTATTTATCCTGTGAGTGAGCACAGTAGGATGAAATGCTCTTTAGACCTTTAAGTGTGCTTGAATTGTACTTAACCAATTGTCATTCCTTGTTCACATAGGCTATTGAAGTGTAAACTGCCCTCATATCCACTAGGTTGAAAGGAATCATTCAAACATTGAATTACTTGAATCGTATGTACATGAGAAATTGTTTTCCTGTCATAAGGTTATCATAAAATAAACAGCAGAATCTGCACAAAGTACACATCTGACTCAGGGCTATCCATTCAGAGGGCATGCTCTCTGCACTTAGTTCCTCTCTCTTCTCCGTCATGTCCACACATGAAGAGAACAGAAAAAGAGAAAACATATCCTGACAATATAGCATCTTCCCAGAAGCAATATATACAAAGTATAGGATGAAAAGCCTTTGAGATACTCTATAAACAATATATCCAAATATCTCCCAGCAACAAATAGGGAGAACTGGCAAACAATAGTTATAATAGTAAAATACAATAGTTATAATAGTAAAATATAAAATACTTAAATATTAATATCTATAATTACCTTATGCCTTAATCATAACCTTAAAGAGAGGATGGGGGTGGAATTTATTTGATGAAAAATAGAGGCATACATTTGATCTAAATATGAAATCTTAATTTGCCAAGTCCTATTGACTCCAGTCAGCATAGAAAAGTAGGCACAGTTCTTCTGGCCTATTTTGAATATTACTTTCATAGTGAGTTAACTGGTGAACTCAGATATCCAGTTCTTGCCATTTAATATAAGGGAAATCTAGAAAGCTAACTCTAAAACCACACTCCAGGCATGTAAAGATCAGTAAGACAATTCCTTCCATGGAAATCTGTGAAGTCTCTGAAAGACATAGGATTGATATTTATTCTCAGCAATTATTTGTTTTGTAGAGGTCTTGAGGAACACTCAGAGACATTTGCAATTTATTTTGCCTGTAAAATGTAGAGAGGACCATATTATGAAAAAATATGGAGAATGACTATTATGATATTTTTGAAGCTACGGTTGGTCATTTACAGAACAAAAAAATAGAAAAGTGGAAAAAAGTAAACATTTCAACCAATCATTTGGCCACATATTCTTAAGAAAAACTGAATCACTTACTATATTAAGTAACTAGCTGGTTTCATTCTAGAGAGGGAAGATATACTTTATATCACAGAGCCATTACCTTAAAATATTCCATTCAGACTATATCCTGTTCCATTTTTCACTTTAATAAGAACAAACTAAAAGTCAGTGTCTCCTACATCATGCTTAACATCTCAACAGCACAGAGGATGCAGTTTGGAGAAAATTCTCTGCATCAAGCAGTAGAAGAGTGTGTCTGACCAAGAGTAACAACCATGGGAACTATGTTTATTAAAGAGCATCTTACTAACCTTATCAGTGCTCTAGTCTGTACACGAAAGCACCAAGATGGTAGGCAAAACACCTAAGGAAACAAAATTATCTTTAATTGTTTTCTGATCTCTTAATCAGAAAAACCTCATGTCTCAGCTCTGCCAAGAACCTGAAAAGCTAATCAATATTTTCACAAAAACTTCAGATACCAGCATAAACTTTGTGTAGATTTTCTACAAAAGGTGCAACATTTAAGCATTAAATCATTGCAAAGAACAATTCATGAGCCAGATCTCTGCATTACTTGCCAGCAACTAATCAAAACAAAAACAGAAACAAGGAAAAAAATTAAACTGGCTTTCGGCAGTAGAATGCATGTGGAATATGGAGTTACTGGTTCTTTCTCATCCATAATATCTTACAGTAATATATTAAATCTTTAGGGTTTATTAACCATTAATATTAGTAGAAATCAATCCTCAAGTACTTTGCTCATTCAATTAGTTTATCAAATCTATGTAGGTTATACTCCCAACAGGAGAATTCAGCAATGTCCTGAATGAATCCCCTCCACTCTTAGATTTTACTCAATGACAGCTCGAACCAATTTTGATCAGAAGCTTAAGAATTATTTTATTGCATTTGTACATATTTGAAACTCATGGCCCCTGGATTCAGAATGGAATTGAAAGTCACTAAGATTTGTGTTTGTTTCTATTCAGAACTGATCATTGCTTTGTTAAAAGTTTCTTTTCTTAAGAGCTGAGTAAATGTATTTTTGAATCAGAAACTTGTGCATATGTAATTTAGGATTTCTTTCCCTTTTTGCATATTAATGCTTTTCCTTTACTTGTTATACATACCATGAAAATTTCCAGAAAACTAAATTACGTTTTGAATTGCCTTTTGCTGTTATTATTGCTACTTTTCACACAACCCATTTGTTCTCCCTTGATGCTGTCATGAGTGGAATATACTCCACATGAGAATATTCTTGTTTAAATGTAGCAACTCTACAATGTGTTTTACCATTTGGCATTCTCTTTTCTAAAAGAGAGTACAGAAAAAGACAGCCAAACTGTTCTATCACTGCCTTTATTAATAAGTTGTGATATTGTAGTGTTTATTTTGTCGACCTTACCTGAGTCATCAACTTATGATTGATATTAAAAGTGCTGTAACTTTAAACACTGCATTGTTCTTAAGTCCTGTAGAAAGCTATACAGCATATAACTTTAGCTATTGTTTTAGGTATAGCTGTATTGCTTTAGCTTTCTTACAAATAATCTATAATGTATGTATTTTTTAGTTAAGTCCATTAATTTATGTCACATAAAAAATGTTTCATAGGGATGAAAAAGACATGATGTTCAAATATTGAAGGTCAGAAGGACATTTCAGTCACCAAGTTTCCTGTTCCATCCCTAAATTGTAACTGTATCAACAGCTTTGTGAGATAAGATTTATAGACACCAAAAATGCATTTTTCATCAAGTGATCAGTTTGATTTGTGTAGCAGGAGCAGGCCAAGTTAAAAAGTCTATAAAAAGTAGTGCTGAATCTCTGCTTTGTCCTTGCTGGCAACAAAGATGTCTTGCATGATTATAGCTTTCAGTATTAAAGAAGAACTCAGGGGCCAACGTTTGCCAGGTGACCTGGAAGCCTGGTGGGGCAGCATTTCTTTGAACTCAAGAATTGAAGTTTCACTTAATTTCACTTCAGAGTAAACTTAGACTTGGATACTTGCTACTAATTTTTTTCTTCACCAAACATGAATTTAGCAATGTTTTCAACTTACTAATGGGGACATATTAAAAGCCCAAATGAGTTTCTTGTCAAAACTGTTGATGAGGACACAACTAAAAGGCATGGAGATATAAAAGTTCTTCAGTGTCTTTTCACAGATCCAGCCCCACATACGAGGACTATGTGACATGCTTACATGAAACACCGTAACATACAGACAAATGCCACACTTGGACTGACACAACACCATGGCTACAGCTTTGCAGTCTGGTCATATGGATGCCAAGACCTGAAAACTTATCACCTGAGATGATACAGTGACAAAAATGTGGCCCCAGGATGTTCAGTGGCCAGCAGTTTGTGCAGACTACACAGGAGCCTAATTTTTCAGGCATACGCAGCATTGTATGCCTCAAAAATATGACACAGAAGGCTTTTTCATTAGAAATAAGATATCTGTAGCTGCCTCTCAGCTGCACATAATTTCAAAATGTGCTATACTTTGAAATATGACAGCTTTCAGGTGACCACAGGGAAAGCCTTCCCAATAAAATATATTGCTATGCATAGACAGTCTGACAGTAGAGCAGAGAAAATAAAACAGGAGTGCTGCAGAGGTGCTTTACGTGGTGTCATATATTGTGCATCTGGTATATAGGGTATAATATTACCTCCGAAATTTACTGGAGCCACTAGAAATAATACGTGGATTTTCCTACTTATCTATAAAGTGCATCTTGGTGTTTGGATCCAATGATCTTTCTGAGTGTTCATGACTATGATCAATCATTAACAAATGTGTCTTTTCAGCAATCTTGCTATGGCAGATAACAGTATCTAGTAATTTGTACAACTCTATAGACATTTATATAACTGTATAACTTCAATCTGTAATGTCTCTGGGAGGTAATGTAGGGAAGATGAAGTAGAACTAAGTGAACTGGTGTCGCCTTTTCTAATAATTGTAAAGTACATTATAATAAAGAATATAATAATGATAATCTGCCAGTGTTCACCAGTTCACCTTCAAGTTCTTTTTCAAAGGAGATAACAGTATGACCATAGGAACAAAGTCACCCAACAGGACAAGTCTACCTGCAAATCTCACCCTAAGTGCCTAAAGTACTCAGTCACTACAGGAGACAACTGGGAAGGTCATTTATTAAATTTCTGTTCTAGGAAATCCACACAGAAAAAAAAAATCTCACAAAGAAATATTCTTTTACTTTAGAAAGACATGGTGTACACTTGTGTGGTGGAGATAAACAACAAGCTAGAAAATTTTCACTATGTTATGTAGAGAGATACCAAAATAAAGCTTGTTGGTCTAATTCTGTATCTTTCAGTCCTCATCAGCTACAAGATCAGCCAGAGGAACAGCTATTCCACAATGGCAGTGATCACATATGTTTAGTTTGGAAGTGCCTATGAATAAAGAGATCATCCAGGATACTTATGACAATGCAGTAAATTTCATTAAATAAGAAAATTATACTTGCAGTGTCTAAGAAGAGTTAGTGTACTGTGATCTAAAATACATACAAGGTGGATAGAACTCAACAGTCCTGTGCAGTCTGATCTTTTTCAGTTGTTTAAACTTATCTCTCCATAGCAGCTATAATCTCCATTAAATTCCTGTTACTGACAGAAGGAACAGGCCACAATCCAGCAAAGCACTTAAACACAGTTTAGCTTTAAATATGTGAAGCTGTATTGAAATCAATGAGAATACTCTCATGCTAAAAGTAAGCACATGCTTAAGTCCTCCACTGGATCAGGGCCATAAAATAATGCAGTTTTGCCAATAAATAACTTGTCCATCACAATAATTTCCATTGAGACTTGTGGAATGAATTAAAAAAAAAAAAGCTACTTACTGTGAAAAGACAAGGAATTTCTAATTTCTTGTTCTTGTTTCTGATCTCTCAGTTGGGTTGGTATAACAGTGGGATGAGATCAGAATCAGGAGTGAGGCTTCTAACAGGACTATGTTTGGCATACACGAGCAATTTCTTGATCCAAGAGGCATTTACTTGTATGTGCATTCACACAAGCAGAACCTGGAACATTTTCTTAGCTGACTTAGGAAAGTTTCCAGAAAACAGACATACAAATTAAAGCTTCTGGAGGGATAGGCCTAATGTTCTGCACACACTAGCCTGGGATTGTAGCAAGATTTTTTTTTCCATGTACATATTATAAGCTTTATGTTTCTGTATGAGGAAGAAAGGATAGTTTAAGCATGCTTGTCATCTGGACATATCTCTTTTCTCAAGAGCTAGATGAAAGGGCTAAAATTGATTGGTTTCTTCTAGCTGTCTTAATTGATTGTCTAATATACTTATTCTTCTTTATTGCTTCACAAAAAAAAAAAAAAAAGAAGTTTCTTTGGTAAAACTTATGTAAAATACGTTTACTTCTTTCAAAAACTGAAAAGAAAGGGAGATTTTTCCAATGGCATGAAAAGGCAATTAGGACTGCCAGGAAAGTGTGTATGGAAAGCAGGAGTATGCCATTTGGCAGAGTGGTACAGAAACTGGTATTATCACTCATCTAGAGCCAAATCTGGTGTGTGATGAAGCTGATCTCTCTGCTAATATATTACATTTTTGAACGACGCCTGGAAAATTGTAGCATGAGCTGTAAACTGCCAGAGAGTGACACTGGAATTATAAACCCTTTAAAGGAACATTTAGACAAAATAAACAGAGACCGGACCATAACAGGGATAATGGGCTGGTTCCCCTTTAGTCAACTCAGTCAGACGTTGGAGAGAGTTAATACCGAAGGGGAAACTTCAGGTAAGTCATAGTCTGAATGACAAACACAGACTGGTGACAACGGAGCTGTTTGGGAAACAGGTCTGTTCCAACAGAACTCCATGTTTAAAACATACTATGGGAAAATATTTCAAAAGAAGTAAATTTTTCTTAAAGCGAACCTTTTTCTCTCTGCTTTGCAATTACTTTATTTCTAAATATGTTTGTATTTGAAAAGTTAAGAATATTTCTAATGATATTGAAGAATGAAATGGTTGATAATTACTGCAGCAACCATCCCAGTGACTGACGGTACTGTGAGAAGCTGTAGCAGCTGATGGGCAGTGCCTTCACCTGAAGAGACATTTTTTTCTGAATATGTATTGGAAAGGGGATGGATGGGAGTTTGATTGAAATGAATTTGGTTTGGGTGGCAAGGTTTTGGTGGTGTGGGCTCTAGAGGGTTGGCTTCTGTGAGAAGGTGCCAGAAGCTTCCCCCATGTCTGACAGAGGCCACGTCAGCCAGCTCTCAGGTGGACCCCACGCTGGCCAAGGCTGAGCCCATCAGTAACCATTGTAACACCTCTGGGATAACATACTTAAGAAGGGGGAAAAAACATGGTAACTGCAGCTGAAGAGAGAAGGGTGAGAACACGAGAGAAACAGCATTGCAGACACCAAGGTCAGTGAGGAAGGAGTGGGAGGAGGTGGTCCAGGCACCAGAGCTGAGATTCCCCTGCAGCTGGTGGTGTAGACCATGGTGAGGTGGCTATGCCCCTGCAGCCCATAGAAGTCCATTTTGGAGCAGAAATCCACCTGCAGCCTGTGGAGGATCCCCATGCCGGAGAATGATAGAACGACTTGGTGGGCAACTGGAGTCCAGCCAGAGCCAACCCACCACAACGAGAAATATTGTTTGTAGTTACTGAGGCCCAATGAAATAATAAACATGGGCTCATGCCTGAAGGAGGAGGAGTCAGACTCCATTTCCGTTCACAATGTAAGATTTCATTAGGGAACATCAAAGGACTGTATTCTGCCTGCAATTTGACATCTGGATGGCAAGTGATTGTAACATACTCAGGAAATATTCATCAACTTTCCTTTAACTAAGTCCATACTGAAATTCCAGCAGCGACAGCAAGGCATATACTCAAATGACAAGGGAGAGCGGAAAAGGGATCATCATAAGAACTTTGGAGAGAGTATGTTAAAGTGTGTGTAATGTTGAAGGTGAGTTTTGCCCATTAAGGGTATTTGCAAATATAGTCATAAAATAGCAGATTTGCAGTTTAGCTACCTGCAGATGTAAAACAGTAGGACAGCTAATTTGCAGTAGTTTCCAAAAGCTTAATTGAGTTGTTCTATTATACTGTGAATACAAAATCAATATCTGTGAAACAGGATCTAGCTGGTCTTACAGGTGCCACGTCCTCCTACTTTGTAGTAATTGATTAGGCTACAGTGAAATGGCTTAAAGTAAAGCCTGAGCAGATGCTGGTGGAAAAATGTTTCTACTGCAGAGGTAACATCTCCTACCAAGTTTTATCACAGGGCCAACATCAGAGCTTAGCTGGAGCGAGGGCTGCTGGGAAAAACAACTAAAGCAGCCCAGTCAGCAAGTCACACCTTCTCTTCCAGACTAATGAATTTTTAAATGGTTTTGCTTTGTATAGCATGTGAAACTCTCAACACCTATATAAAAAAGGTAGCAAAACCACTCACCTAACATCTAGAAATGCTGTGAAAGGCCTTTGTTAATGCATTTTATTCATGCTGTGAGTTCAGCACAGAAAATACTTGAATTTTCATCTTCTAGGCCTTACCAGTATCTTGACTACTACTGAGAGAATTTATTTTCATTATGATCAGAAATCTCTGAAGAAATGACTTTTTCCTGCTAATTTCTTGATAAAATGTGTACTTTTTTACTGAAGAACACTGTTTTTCAAGCATGAAAAACTGTCAGAACTTTCCTTGAAAAAACATCCCTAGAATTGCCTCTTCCTTAGGGGTACCACACATCTGTAGAGATTTTACAAAATGCATGCCAAGGACAGGACTGCAGTCTGGATGCCTCTGTCATTAAAGCCTTGAAGAATATTTTGCAGGAATTGTGTGTTGTACTGCACACAGGAAGACCTATCATGACAGAGATACAAATTCTCTATGAAGCTTGTGCAGATTTTGTATTTTCTGCAAATTTATTCCCTCACAACTGACTGGATGTTACATGAGTTCTGTTGAAGATGCTCAGGATGGAACAGAATCCAATTTCTTTCTCTATTTTTGGTTTTGCAAAACAAAACAAAACAAAACCAAACCAAACCAAAACAAACCAAACCAAAACAAACCACACAAAACCAAATGAAACAAACCATCAGTAAAAATTACTGAATTACTGTTTTGTAAAAAAATTAAAAAAAAAAAATTGTTATTTTTCAGTACCAATAGATTTTTAAATGAGGAGGACAAGTCCCATTTTAAGAAAGTTCCCGTTAAGAATCAAACTACAGTTTCAAAGGCTTATAGAAAAACTGACATTATTGACCCACTCCTATAGAATAGTAAGAATTTACTGGAAAGAGCTTCTTTGTTTTCTTACAGTGAGTTGGTGAGAAAGAAAGTAACATTTTTACTTAAACATCTAGAAGACTTTAAAGCCAACAGTGGATGTATTATACATGCTTAGATCAATCTTGAGATTTTCTGGTTCTCAGGAACACCCCTAAATGTGGGCAGAGGGTCCTAACTGTTCCCCTTTCCAAGAAACTGGCTTCTCTTGCTGCTTCACCATGCAGGAGGTGTTCATCTTGGGCTTCGTGTAGCTTTTATAGCCCAATGGTCCTCAGGGTCATTAGTCCTCCCATATGAACAACTTCTGTGCACACTGTGTATCTTTATTCCTGTCATCTGGACAGGAAGGAGTCTTCTCTGATCTTGCCCTTAAACATCATTGAAAGATCAATTAAATCAAAATAGTTAAAAAAAAAAATGAAAATAGACATACTCTTTAATTCTTTAAGTTGAAAGTTTTTTAAAAGTAAAAGAATATTAAATATTAATCCTTTCTTTTTATTCTTGGCTTCCACTTGGAAGCTGCTCCACACATTGAGTTCCCATTTTGAACGCTGTATGTAAAAAAATTGCAGAAGATAGAGAATAAGCTATGAGGAAGAAGGGAGGAGGATTGCAATCATGAATATAACAAGAACACCTCTTTTAAGTACATCATCACAATTTGAAAATGTCTGTGCTGATTTGTTAAAGTTCAGAAGCCATAACCTTTTTTCAAAGATGGATCAGGTTTTTCTCCCTTCCTTAACCCCTGAATAGCCTTCAGGAGCAAAGCCATTCCCAGTAAAAATCATAGAATCATTGAGTCATAGAATCAGCCAGGTTGGAAAACACCTCTGAGATCGTCAAGTCCAACTCTTGATCCACTACCAGCATGATATTAGACCATGGCACTAAGTGCCTTCCCTTCCCAAAACATATTTTGCATTTCTCAAGATGCATGTTTACAAAAGCAAGGTGAGAGAAGTGCATTAAACTTTTTGAGCCAAGAGGGTGGTTCTCATGGCTTGTGAGTGTCTGCTCTGCTGCCAGGGACTGCCTGGTGAGTATGTCCTGTTCATCCTGCCCAGAAGAACTTGACTCTCACTTGTGTTGCTCAACAGCAGCAGCTAATTGGTGAAAGGATGGACTATGGAATTATGAACTATCTATTTAATTTCTTCTCAGGACCTCCTACACCATATGTTTTGTTGCTGAAGTTTATAAATTATTTTCCCTGTATAATTGCTAGTCTACATGCACCAGTGCTAGGCTTTAGAAGCAAGTGTTGATTCCTTCTTTCTCACATCATCATCACTAATAAAAATGGCATTTTCATTATTGCTAGTTTGAAAAACTAGCAGAAAACTTATAGAAGGGATGTTGTACTAATGTCTAATCTTAGAATATGTGTATCTTGTGCAAATGCACTGTTTTGTCTGAAAAGCCTATACTAAGTTTAGAGTAACTTTCCCCCCCTTATATATTTTTGAAACAATTTTTTTCCATGAGGAAAGACTGTGTTAACAAATAATTTTAAAATCGGGTTTTTTTCTAAAAAAAAAAAAAAAAAAAAAGTCTGGATTTCTTTCTGCATTTGGGACAACACAGAAGTGCCTGTGTGATGTGGTACAAAGGGCATGATGACACATATTCAGGATGACCAGCATAACTTACTCATTTGCTTTGCCACCCAAAGAATACGGCCATCCCAAACTGATCTGGCTAACACGTTTTTACCAAAGCAGTCACACATGATTTCCTTGCCACACCCTATTCTTAATAGGAAAGGAATTTGGGAAGACAGTCCCTTGCTGAGTCACATGCTTCGTATACAGGGCACTCCATCAAATGACTTTGTTAGGACCCCTATATCATTTAAACACATCCTGATTTATATTGACATTCTGTAATCTGTCTATGCTACACCTACTGTAAAATGGCATTAGAAATGTTGTGGTGAGTGTACATGCACACATGCAGAGAGAAGCTCTTTGGAAACCCTTCCATCTTTTCACACCTGCTTTAGAACTAATATTCAGAAAATGAAACTGTGGAATTAATATCACCTCTGTGTAGAGCTTTAGATTAACAAATAAGACAGCACCAGCCTATATATTGCTGTGAAAAGACAGTTGTAGATGCAGGATTGAATTAATGTCCACTGTAGGTTGGAAAAAGTAAGTTGTTGCATATAATTATTTTGAAGCTTTGTGGGAAGGTAGATGTTTGAATGCAAAAAAGAAAAACCATTTTTCTAGCAAGCTGGTTTGCAGGAGATGAAGATGGGTCTGGGCTAATAAATCAAAGGAACGTGCAAAATGTAGGTTCAGTGGTGAGCATTGGTTACTATCACAACATTCATCCATGGCTCTGCTAACACAACCTCAGCATGGTGTGAGTCTGCAAGTCTTATAATTTCATATCAGTATTTTCATCTTACTTTTAAACACGATGCCTATCAGCATCCATACTTTCAATTCCTTTTCTGAATTTCCACTTGCTCCAAAGTGATATAAGTACATATGCAAACTTGAGCGACCATCAGGGATTGTTGAATACTATTTTTCAAGGCTACCAGATAAAGAAGAAATATTTCATTTCTAATAAATATCCACATAAGGGCAATTAATTTTTTAAAGGACAGAGAAAATATGAGAATACTAATAAGTGGGACACATTCCAGATTTATATAAAAGAGCAGAGGAAAATAGTCATTGTCTTATTTTCCAAATTTTTAGCATAGTTTAATAGAGAAATTTTATTATAAAGTGTCACACTGATGGTTCCTGCCACTTCATTGGCATACACCGACAGTGAGGGAACACAGAAAGATATTTTTGACGAGGGTAGCACTGAGGGATGTTACTGTTTAGAAGGAGGTATGATTTTATTTTCATTGTCACTGTCTTTCTCCTTTTGTTTAGCTAGAAAGAAAAGAACATATTACTTCTGTGACTCATTCTTGTCCATAAAAATCTCTGCCTTTGATACTTAATAGTGATGCTCCCCAGCTTGTGGCATAGTGGGTAATGCATTGGTAATCCCAGCATGGCACCTTTTGTGTGGGTAATTTGGTCCCTCAGCACAAGAATAGATGAATAGTTGGAACCAGTGATTTATAAGAAGTCAGGACTAGCTCAGGTAGAACTTCAAGGAAGGGATTGCACACTTTGGAGGCAACTGAATAAACCCAATAATCACTTTGAGCTAGCAGCTAGCTGTGCCTCCGTGCAGCAATGAGTAAGTTACTCTAATGACCAGACTAAACATCATGATGAAAACTGAACAATCTTCTTCTGTCAGTGAAGTTTTTCCCTTGGTGCTTGGTTTGCTGGGGGGGGTCAGTTGCACCTCCTTATGTAGTTTTCAATTGCTTTATTGAATTATTTCTAAATTTAAAGAACTCACAAAGCTCACAGGATACAACTCTTTGGATGCAACTAAAACCCGCCACGTGGCATCAGCTGCAGTGATGGTATGCTGGCCTAATCCATTTCTCAAGTGAACAGTTTTTAACTGTATTTGATGGAAGGACGTGGATTCAGGAGGGGGAGGATGGGCATAAAAGTGTCTCTGCACATGGAGGTTATGAAAATATTGACCCTTACAATGTTAATCCAATTCCACTTATTCATTAGATGTACCTATTGTTAATTTTATACTGCCACAACCAGTGATGCTCATCTAATACTGACCTCACAAGTTCCAGTTGCTGGCAGGAGAATGGCAGAGCTGGATTGAGTGGGAATGGACGTAAGTAATTGACATATTTTTGTGGATACACTTACAAACTCACACTTGCATACATGTGTGTGCACTTTCAATTTATTGAGAAAATTTTTCTGTGGCTTAGTTTACTGACAGAAAGCAGTCATTTTTTGGGATTGAAAATTAGTGAGACACAGTAGTTTTGTGAAATCTTCTGAGAGTAAGCAGGCTCTTTTTATGACTTGGTGCAGACTTTGGGAAACCAGTTTCTTTGCCTGCTCCTCTGGTTATCTGCCTGTTTTCTTCCTTGAATTATTCAATTTTTAATCCCCTTCAATTTTCTAAAACAGTAGTCTCTTTTACAGAAATTCCTGTATGTGGAAAATGTCAGTGAAATTTTGCATTTGTACTGATATAGAAAGAAAACAGGTTTTAAAACTCTGAAATCTTAAATAAACAGAGAAATCCACCTTTCAGCTGACTTGAAAAAAACTTGTGTATTTAAAAAACCCCCAGCAAAACAATGAAAACACCTAAAACCACACACACAAAAAAAGAAGAAGCACATATGGTAGACAATGTACACATATAGGAGAAGAATGAAGCTAAGGTAGCTTTTGGAAGTCATTAGGAGATGCTTTGGGATGGGATCAGTTTCCCACATCCTCCATAGGAAGTTGTGTCTGTTCTTTCTTTTCCTTTCCCAACCATCACTTCTCCTACCAGGTAAGTTATAGGTCCCCTCCCAGACTCTGCCATGGGCTACTGCGCTGTCCCAAAACCCTGTAGGGCTCAAGTGTGTGTCTTGAGCCCTACAGGGGCTTCTCTCTTCCCTGTCTCTGACATGTCCCACAGACTGGGTTTCAAAGAAGTGACTTTAAGAAGCTGTCATGTTACAGCTCTCTCTCTCTCTTTCTTTTTTTTTTTTTTTTTTTAATTGGTTTTGTTTTGTTTTTGATTCCCTTACTGGAGATGTAGAGCTCCTATCTGTCACCCTGGCATGCTCTATTGAGCCTTTTATCAACCCCAAAAGACAGACTCATCTTCAATTCTTAATTTCACCATTGTACAAATCAGGCATTTAGACCTCACTATTTTAGGAATGTCACATTGATTCGTATCAAACAAGGTGAAGTTCCCCACCATATCTCTCTGATGGGTATTTCTGCCTATAGGTCAGACTGTTTGGTTTGCTCATAAACCAGCTCTAGAAACACTACTCTTTCCAGTTGGACTGTAATGGAAAACTACAATCAGTGTCTAGCTGTGACTCCAGATTTAGACTTGTGCACATGACTGATGTGATTGCTTTACTTTTCAAAGACACCAAGATTTGCCTTTTTTTCAGAAGTGATAGGAACATCTTCAGAAGATCTGCAAAGAAATCGGTTGTTGTAATGCTTTCCAAATAAAGTGTGTTTAGAGTGAAGTCAGACCACAAGTAAATCTTATTTCTATTTAATTACATTTTTTTTCTGAATTAGAGAAAAATGAGTTATAACATGTGACCATAATCTCAGAAAAGTCTTTTACCGCATCACTTACAGGGCAGTAGGAAATACCTGATCAGAAATGCAGAACTAAGTGATTCTGATTGAGTAGGTGTAAAATGAGGATATAGTAAGGCATAATGATACTCGCCCTCTCTTTCGTAGGTACTTCAGTACGAGCACCCAACTGAAACACTACTCAGCTGATGGAGAACTGAGTTGCTATAAGAGTTAAACTAGCTATTAATGATGGATGATGGCCATATATGATTTCAGAGCCATCTGAAAAAACTCCATCAGAAAATGGGTCTGAACATGTTCTCGTCTTCTCAAAGCTCCACCTTAAACTTCTTGTTAGGTGAAACATAAAGCAAAACGGCTTCTTCAGATTAGTAAGCAGGGAAACAAGACTGCATCTATCTTAATTGTGCAATAGCTTCTCATCATTAGAGCTGAACAATGCTATGAAAATACAGCATCAATTGAAGGATCATTGACTCACGGCTGTGAGGACACTTTGAACAGAGGGCTTCTTGAAACCCTGTAATTCTGCTCTGCTCAGTTTAGGCCCAACCCTCAAGGGCAAGGAAGCATGATGTCATTGAATCCTCATGAGATAAACAATCAATATGCAAAAAAGACCCAGTGAGTTAGTGGGGACAGCACAGACATCTTCAAAACATTTGATAGTAGGGCAAAAAGTGGTAGCTTCATCCTGGTGAGTCACTTAGCAATTAACCACAGCATAGACAGGAATCAGGAGATAACTTTATAAACAAAGACCTGTGCAAGGTCTTTCTCAAAGTATTGTCAGTAATTATTTTCTCAATATAATTTCCTCACCTAGATTCAGTTCTACAAAGTAAAGTCAACAACGAAGATTTTAAAATTAGAAATATGACCAGACATTTTGTATTAGTGAACTCCCTGTAATTACTTTGAAGATCCCAATCTAATTTTAAGCTGGATAAGATATAATTTGGACCCATATAACTTCACTTGATAGAACTTAGGTAGTATTAGTTATTAGTAATTCTCTTCACTGAAAGAAGTCCATTTAGTACATAATTCAGAAAGTTAGAATAGCCCTTGCAAAGTGTTTTGGCCATAAACATTTGTGAATCCATAGGAATTACATGCAAAGCATCTAAGATTTCATTTTGCTTCTGATAAATTAGTAAAACAAACTGATGGAAACAGTATCTATGAAATCAATGGTCAAAGTAACTTCCCAAAAGAGCCTCCTTAAGTTACAATAGCCCTTGACCTAAGTCCCAAATATATGACACAAACACAACTACTATAACAATGGTTGAATTTGAACACGTATAGGAGTATCACATGTTCAGCAGTCATCAAGTAAAATACTATAATAGGAAGATCATGCATCAACTTATGCATCAACTGCATGAGTTAATGACATGGATCTATCATTTTATTAATGAATCCAAGCTTCAATCAGCGTCTCTCACTATAAAACTTGAAAAGATCCCTAGTTAGAAAAGAAGTTAATTTGCTTGGAAGTTAGTTTGCCAAAAGCATGCAAACTAGCCAATGGGCTGGAACATGCTTTGATGTATTTAGGTATCATTAGCAAGGTTTGCTATAAATTATATGTTGCTTTACTTTTCAACACATAATTTCCTTATATTAAACATAAAAATATATTTTACACTGTGATTATACCAGAGACAGACTGTTTTATAGTAATTTTTCCAACCTGAAAGATGATAAAGGAATCTGAGCTGGGGTAGGAACTGAAAGTAATCAAAGTGAACTTAGCAGGCTATAGTAAAATCTTTATAAATATGAAAACCAAACATGTCTGGAAAAAAAATTGGTATCATATATTCCAGTGGCTACAGTTTTGGATACATTTATTTTGATACAAACAGCAAACCCAGAGATTTTGGTGAGATTTTAGTGATATGCCATTGGAGATACAAGGACAATTCAAAACTGCATTCTTTTAACTTGAGATCAACCCAGATATCACCTCCAGACCTACAGACTAGTTCCTCATCTACATGAATGCAAGCAAATTTTCTGGTCCTTTTTTTTTGTTGATGATGTCATGGTTTAAACAAAAGTAATCTGTGAAAAACTGAAGAAAGTGTTGAGATTTTCAATGCTTCCAGAGCTGATGTCTAATCTGAACCATACTGTTTTAGGAGTGCACAGGCTAGATAATGTGGAAGAAGTTCATTGTTCTACTGGTGTTGCCCATGCGTTGTGCCAGGGGACAGCAGGAGGCCTGACTGTGTCCTACTACTCTCATTGGACAGGGGAATGAAAACCTCACCACTCTCTTGATCTGAAGCCACATTCTAATTTTCATTCTTAGTTTATTCATGGTTGGTTTATGCACATTTGTTTTGTACTTGTCCTTTAGCTTAAACAATCTTTTACCAGGTCTGGTATTATACTTTTGATCTATCTATAGCTGTTTTTTCAACCTTTGTTTTACTAGATATAACAAAACAAAATATTTTTAGTATCATCATTGTAAGTTATGGGGAAGATCAGAGGAGGATTGAAAAACTCCTCCTGCACCATGTTCAGTTTCAATTTATCTTTTATATAGAGCGATATTCAAAACTGTTAAAATATTTCAGGTGAGGTCCTATTAGTACACTTTAACATTACCATTGCATTACTTGTATGAAAAGCAGCTGTTCATTAATGAAGGCCATTCCCTAAATACATATATAGATTTAACATATAAAACACATACCTGAAATCCTTTAACCCTCTTCATTCTTCTATCTTTAAAAAAAAAATCCCCTTTATTTATTCCCTTTTCTCTTGCGAAGTTCTACAGGTTTTGTTTTGACAGAAGGCATGTCATTTGGGCATGGCTTTTGATCCCTAAATAAAAAACTGAAAACACTCATGGGTTGATAAGATATACTGAATAATGAAATTAACTAAGAAAGCAAACAGCAATGCTCATACAGTGTTAAACTCAGCAACAGAGCTCAGAAGAATGACTACTTCTTCCTCATTTCATTAGCTGCTCCATTTAAGAACCTGTTCATGTCTGTTTAACTTTTCTTTCTGTTTTATATAAAAATGCAATTTAAAAATCATACTTTTTCTATTTATCAGGACAGTAGAAATTAAACCAGTTCACATTCTAGGTTCTGAGTGACTAGCTTACTTAAAACTTTGGATGTCACCAGGACATCCATCTAATTATGAATGTGCTGACATCCATACACAAACTAGTATATACAGGCAGCCACAAATGAGAAAATTTGGCAATATGTGATCACTAATAACCTTTCACTTATTCTCGGAGTGTAATGAGATAATTCTCCTTAAAAGACCTTCCTTTCTGTCTGAGATCTGGTTTAAAATTCTCATCTACATCTGTGTCCTATGATCTCCCATTCACTTTGAACTAGAGAATGACAACCAGCTGGGTAACACACTGGCTCCTACAAATCAATGTGGAAGAATATACTGATCATATGCAAATTGATTGCTACCCAATTAAATAGGTAGACTTACACATCCTGGGAAGAACCCACTGTGTTATCACGTAGTCAAATGTATTTGTTGTTTTGCACTTTGACATCAGCTAGAAGGGGCTGTAGAAGAACAGTCATTATGAGTCAGAAGGCAGGAAGAGAATAAAAAATGTAAAAAGTGAAAGCTGTTACTCTTTGAGCTAAAAGAAACTATTTCTCAGCTACAAAGCTTCATGATTTCTGCATAGGAAAGCTAAGGAAAAAGCACACTGTTAGTCATGAGATCTATAGAAGCATTAACCCTGTGCAATGTTGCAGTGGTAGAGTCCTGCTCCAAAAGTTGTAGCTGGTGAAGGAGGAAAAATTTCTAAATGGGAAAACCCACCCCAGAAGTCACAAATATAAATATATATATGTATACATGTATATACACACACACGCACAGATGAGTATATGTATATGGGTAGATCCAATTTTTTACTTTTTTGTGTTGGCGTAATTAGTGTTGGCCACTGCTGGTTCTGGCAGCTTCCATTGTCTGTACACTGAGTCCTGGCTCCCCACACGGTGTGCTCTGGCTCATGCTCACACTATTAAGTGCTGGAACTATAAGGTACGGTATAATCCCCCCTCTGGTCTTGAAATAGTATTGTTAATTTTACTGGCTTTTTCATTCCTGTGTGCCTGAAATAATGACAAAATTTTGCTGCAGCCATTCACATGTCAGTTTTGATGCCAAGGATGGAAGTTGCAGGACACAATTACTGAAAGACATTAGTGTGCGCTACCCTGTTGGAGTCAGAGGACCCAAACTAAGTACCACGTGAATACTCCACCTGGAACAGACCCTGGAGTGCACTGACTGCTTCTCTGTAAAGGAGACATTTGGCTGCCCCAGAACAGACTGAGAGTGAATCAGCACACACACATGGACCTTCTGGCAGCAAAATGGGAAGTGAACCAAGCTAACACAGTATCCTGCACTAAAGCTGGCTATATGGTCTCACCTTCATCTCATCAAGAGAAGGGAAGATGGCTAATTTCTTTAGATCAAAGACTGTGTATTAGATCAAAGTAATTTTAGAGGCAAATGATGTATGGCACAGATAGTGAAGATGCTTATCATCATATGGCCTACTCTCAACATTACTTGGATTCTTTCCTCTCCTTGTTTTATGTGATAGAATTTGTAATGATGGTCCTATTCTTTTCCTTTTGCTAGAAGGAAGTGCTATCTAACATAGCCTTAAAGAATGATAATAGCAAAAAAAGGAATATGTGATCTTATCTACTACTTTTCTCACTTTGACTTTTAACACTTACAAACAGTAGAAGACAATAAAAATGTCTGAGAAAGTGTTTATAGCCAATTTAAATGTCTGTATTCTGTTTTGGGTGCAATGGTTTGGAACCTGTGGAATTAAACAATTCAGGACTTGTGGAATGTCTTTTTAATTAGCCAACATTAATATATTTCTTCTGATTTTACAGTGAAAAGGCACAGTTAAGCAAAAAAAACCCAAAACCCTAGAGGTAGAAAAACTTTCAGTGTTAACACTCTGCGCTTTCACTGAGATGCTATCTTAAAACTCTGAAAAATTAATCAAGAGGATAGTAGTAGCTTGTAGATAAAATATATTCTAGAACAATAAATTTGAATTAAAACCACAAGGCAAGATAAACTTACTCGTTCTTTATGGAATTTCTACAAAATGAAATTTGTGAATTATGAATTTTGTTTGCCACTGGGCAAAGGGTGAGTTACACCCGTCTGCATAATGCCAATGTCCTCCGTGCTCAGGGAACACATCAGGTACAGGACTCAAGTGACCTTAGTGGCCTACAGAAACATGAAGTTTGTAAGAGACATTCTACATTTATTTTGCATAAGCAGACAGACTCTACAACACAGATGCAGAGACTAGATACATCTGGTAAATATCACACCTCCAGTGCCTGTGCTGTTAAACTCAAAGTACATAGGATAAAAGCATCTCACTGCACATCCATGTTTGAGTCAATCTGCACATGTGCAGTAGCTACTTGTCCAGTCTGCCAAATATCAGGAAATTCTCAGTAGAAAAAAGGCCTGCATCTTCTGTTTGTGCTCAAAGTTTCCAGGGAAACCAGACGAAAAATAATCTCATGAAGAAGACACATCTCAGTAATGCTACTGTACAACAAACTGTAGATGCACATTTTTAACTGGACTTTCCCACACCACTGTAGGGACAGGTGGCTACAGTTCTGTCCACCTTCCTCATGGCTAAAACCATACGAACAATTGGCAAGATCCTTAAAAGTAAAAAACACCACTGTAAGAAGTAACTAATTAATTAAAAAAAATAACCCTTCTTAAGTCAACAGGCTAAGTTGCTTCATTTGCTTTTTAAAAGTGGAACTGAACTGTCAAGTTGCTTGCTCAATCCTCTCACTGTACTCACGGTTGAAAGGGGAAGACATCAGTGCAAGGGACATTCTGCATGAGATTGAAATCCACATACAGTGGGTCCCAAGCAATAAAAACCTGATCTGAATTACTAAGAAATTGCTTCAAAAGTTTTGGCCCTTGCATGTGTCATATATATATTTATATATATATATATATATATACCTTTGTATGTGCCATTAGACAACTATTGATATTTCTAATATCCCAAATAAATAAGTACTAAACACACTAAATAAAATATTAGCATATTAAAAAGGCTACAGAAGAGGTCTACAGAAGAGAGCCAACATCTGAGACAGCTGCATTACAGCGAGCAGCTGAAGAAATATTTCTGATAGTAGAGGGATCTTTTGTTTAGTAAAAAAAAGCATAACAGTATCCAATGCCTTGAAACTTTAGCTGGACAAATTCAAACTAGCAATTAGGTTGTGTAATTAACCACTGCAATAATTTATCTAGGGATCTGGTATATTTGTTATCATTGTCAGTCCTTAAATCAGGATTGTCTGTCTTTCTAAAAGATATGCTTAGCTCAAACAGCAACTCTTGGGCTTCATGCAGGGTTTTTATACAACAGGTTAAATTAGAAGTGCATCTTTATCTAGATTTAATTTCTAAGAATATGTCCAACACTGCTACTCAGGCAAAAACCTCTGGCAGAAAAGTAGTATCATCCTAAACCACCAGAAGTAGTTGCTCTAGAATTGGAGCAACCAGAATTGGAGACATTTAATGACTTTTTTCTTTTCCTCTAAAGTATTTTTTGCAATATTTTTGAAGCTTGGTTTTATTTCAAAAGACAGCATAGTTTCTGGTTTGTTCTCCCAACTCCCAAAAAACCTTGCATGTGCCCGAATGCATCTATAAAGCCAGACCTTTCTCCTATGTCATTTATATGAATTAAAGAAAGATGTGGACTAACTGGAAGGAGTCCAGGTGTGGTCAGTGAGAGTAATCACAAAACTAGAAAACATGGCCTTGTTCAGTCAAGAAAAGAGACAGCAACCTTTCAAGTACAAGGTTGTTGAAAAGAGCCTGTTTTTCGTGGTCAGGATAGATAAAATAATCATAAGAAGGGCTATTGACTTTTGCTGTGAGGGAAATCTTTCTCCAAGTATAGTAGCAGATGGCCTGGGGAAGTCTTGGAGTCTCCATTTTGGAGGTCCTAAAGAGCTTCATCTAACAGATTAGGTTAGTTTACTTTGGGATTAAGGTCTTTTCCAGTGTGAATTTCTAGGATTGTATGAAATCAGGCACAAGTGCATTTGCATCTGCAATGACCCTAGAGTTCTATAAATAAAAAACCTTCTATAGTAACCACAGAGTATTACTGCAGTGATGTATGTGAATGGAGTGTCATTGTACATAAATTGGTTCTACACCATTGGAAATCAGTAATATCCAGATTAAAAAAAAAATCTAATTACAAGTCAATTCTGCTGTCTTCCATTAGTATAGGGATATATGGTATACTCTGTCTATGGGGTGTGAAAGTCATACAGTTTATTTTCTTCATCAGTAAAGATACTGATAGATTGCTCAGAAAATCATCATGCTGGTTGTAAGGCTGATTATGATTTTGGCAGACTCAGAGAACAGCTGAGGTAGGAAGGCAGCTCTGGTGGTGTCCTAGTGTAGTCCCACAGTGAGAGCAGGGTCAGCAAGGGCAGAGTGCTCAGGGATGTGTCCAGTTGGGTTTTAAATAACTCCAACATTATTTAAAATATCCTTGAGACTTCACACGCTCTTTATTCCTTTCCCAGAATTTGACCACCCTCATAGTAAAAAGGTCTTCTATGTTTAAATGGGATTTCTTCTATTTGCATTTCTTCCCACTGACTTTCATCTGCTTAGTGGGCACAACTGCAAAAGGCCTACTGCCATCTTCTTTAATCTCCTCATCAGGTATTTATATATACTGGTAAGATTCATACCATACATAGGAGGAAAGTGATTATCTCATCACCATGAAGACACACAGATTGAGCACTGCAAGCTGGTAGTCATCATTTATGTAAAGCACTGTGAGGTGAGGTGAGATCAGACCTTAAATCCAACTTCTGCAATATCATTTCACTAATATCATAGGTATCAGATTCTCCAGTGTATGAGGAAGGGGAAATGTAATTTTTTTAATAAGTTGTGCAGACAGGAGGGGTCTTCTCTCTCATTTTCTCAATGACCAGATGCAGGAGCTTTGTGCCATAAGGGGAATGTGAAAAGGCTTCCCAAATTTGTGAAGTATCTTGTGACAAGTGCAAGGGCAAACAGGGGAGAGCTATGTTCACTTAGAACCTGAGACAGATCATCTTTCTTATTTCTCTAGATATATATCCAAAGTTTTTAACAGTACCTGCTGCTGGAAAAAACATCTGCACATGAGGTTATGCATATACATATTTTTGCTTATGATTAGAAGTGTCTCAGCCTTTGTAAAATAACTGAATTCTTTGTTTCACTCATTCCTGTGACAGGAAGTTTCACAAGCTCATTTCTCCATTTGTCAGTAGTATTTTGAAGGTTAATATAGTTGTGCAGAAATATGAGGTCTTGGGTTTGGAGAATTTTTTTCCCCTTGTTTCTGGTGTTTGAGGAAGGGCTACCTCTTTTTTGCTCACATAAAATTCTCGATGGATCAAAAAATGACCTGGTTTTGAAACTACATGAGTCTATCTGCCATAGAAAGGAGCCTTACATATTTGGGCTCCGTGATGCAGAAACAATAAGTCCGTACTTCTGCCTGTGTCAGGTCCTGGCATTTCATGCTGGGATGGATATTCCCTATCAGTGCTTACTAACAGTCCAATTACTTACTGATAAATGTGCTGTTCTGCTGATAAAAAATCACAGCACCATTCTCTTTCCCTTTCTTTCCAAATCAATGAATAAAGTATGGCCATTTTAACTTACTCTCAAAGGTTGTTTTTTTTTCACCTGTTTCATGAAACTATGGCTTTTTTCTTGATTCTATTGCTGAAATTCTTACAGTGCTGCTTGAAGCATATGGAACAACTGCCATTTTTATTTACTATAGATTAAACTTTCCATCCCATTATACCGAAGAGCTATATGTAATTTTTTATTTGCACTTGGAAACCCCTCTGTGAAGTTTACTAACTAATATCCTCACTTCATAGCTAGGAAAATATAACCTTATAAAGCCAGAGCAGCTTTCCTGAGATGGTGCCGAGAGGCAGTGGCCCTGCAGCCCTGTGAGAACGCCCCTTCATCTGCTCCATACAGGGGAACTGAGCCTGTCCTGTGGGACCCAGCACAGCCCAGCTCCCTGCTCTCTGTGTGTACGATATGCCACTCTTTACAATTGTGTCAATAAATTTTCCAGACTTTCAGGTTAGTTTGTTTTACTGGCTTTATTCACATTTGTCTCATAATCACAATAACAGGACAGGTGTGCTGCTTTCTCGGCAGCGATCCTGGTCCCCAGCGGAGCCAACTCCCCGGCCTTTGACCTCCAAGTTTATCCACTCAGGAAACCAGTTTACTGCCTTGCAAAACAGCACACCCCTATGATTAGCACTTAATTACAGTGAAGCCAGTAGCAGCTCTGCTGAAGTTAAGTTGACTTTCTGTATATGGATCATATTTTTGTATGAGTTAAAGTTTCTGGCAATCGGGTTGCCTCATGTTAAAAGCCTATAGACAAATACGCTTTATTGCCTCTTATATGCATCTGTATATGTAGCTACACAAAATCAGGGCAGCAATTCAGTCAGTTTTACTTACCCTGTTCTTTCTCCTTCCAGCATTTCAAAAAATATACAAGGCACCCCAGTTCATAATCCTATCTAGGCACCAATGGGATGAGGTTCAACAAGACCAAGTGCTGGGTCCTGCACTTTGGCCACAACAACCCCATGGAGAACTACAGGCTGGGGACAGAGTGGCTGGAGAGCAGCCAGGCAGAAAGGGACCTGGGAGTTTGGACTGACAGGAAGCTGAACATGAGCCAGCAGTGT
>JAWWLV010000088.1:137598434-137661695 GCA_035041135.1 Platyrinchus mystaceus
TGTACTCAGCGCTGGTGAGGCCACACCTGGAGTACTGTGTCCAGTTCTGGGCCCCTCAGTTCAGGAAGGATATTGAGATGCTGGAGCAGGTTCAGAGAAGAGCAACCAGGCTGGTGAAGGGACTTGAACACAAGCCCTATGAGGAGAGGCTGAGGGAGCTGGGGTTATTTAGCCTGGAGAAGAGAAGGCTCGGGGGAGACCTCATCACTCTCTACAACTACCTGAGAGGAGGTTGTAGCCAGATGGGGGTTGATCTCTTCTCCCAGGCAACTACCAGTAAGACAAGAGGGCACGGTCTTAAGCTCTGCTAGGGGAGGTTTAGCTTGGATATTAGGAAGAAATTCTTTACAGAGAGAGTAATCAGGCATTGGAATGGGCTGCCCAGGGAAGTGGTAGATTCTCCATCCCTGGAGGTTTTTAAGATGAGACTGGATGTGGCACTGAATGCCATAGTCTAGTAATCACGGTGGTAGTGGATCAAGAGTTGGACTTGATGATCTCTGAGGTCCTTTCCAACCCATCTGATTCTATGATTCTATGATTCTGTGATTCTGTGATTCTGTGATTCTGTGATTCTGTGATTCTATGATTCTATGACCACTCAGACAGGACCATGTGTGCATTAGTGAGTCAGAGAGTTACCATCACTTTACAGACCTAATGCAAACTCACAGGAATAGTACTATATGGGCCCTTAAAACAATAAAATCTGTCAGTCAGAACTTTGAATCAGTTACCCTTTGCTAAGTCTAGGATCTCAGTCAAGATGTAAGCATCCCCAAGTTAAAAGCAAACAAACAAAAACCTTCTAGAAATTCTGAAAGTAGTAATCTTAGAAATCTTTTAAAGTGTTTTTGGAAATGTCAAGACAACTCATATAGAAAAGTTAAAAAGCTGCTAATGAACATTTCAAATCAGTTTTCCCAGAACTCTAACTTCTGTTATTTTGAAAGAACTTTCCTACATTATGAATTAACATCTGACAAAAATATCTCAGGTGTAGCAGTAAAATAATGATATTGTAGCCTCCAGTTTATATTACATTACCAAAAATAATGAAAAAAAAATTGTTGCCCCAGAGAGACTTGGAAGACATTCAGATACAGTAGAGCTGGGTGTGACATGAGAAGATAGATAGATTACACAGATAGGACTGAACCAGTTAAGAAACTTTTGGGTATTCAGCTATCCAGTGTAATATCCACTCTGCTGAGTGAAGGCTCTACAACTCATAATGAGTTCATATCCTAAGTCTCATTCCATAGCATGATAACTTCTTAAAAGTTATTCCATTCTGTGGTAATTTTTAAGGATAGATGCTCAGTTGTTTAAGTGTTTCTGAAGTGAACAGATAATATATCTGCATGTTTAGCAGATGCATATCTTTCCCCAGAATGAAAGAATCTTGAATGCAGAGTTATATCCCTCATAATCATTGTTCTTCTGTTGAAGAGCAACAGTATTTTTAATCATTGCTCCAGATTTCAGATACAGCCCATTCTGCCATCACTACAAGGTGAGTCAAGCTGTCTAATGGTTCTGTTATTTTCATACTACCCAGGCATGTACTGAGAGTCTAGTAGTTGTGTATCAATTCATCTCTTGGCTGAGACATCAAACTAAGATTCTGACCACTTATTGTAATTAAAAATCCCCATAAGCTTTTCACAAAGCATAGGTGCTCACCACAGTGTCCTGACAAAATTCCAGCTTTGCATAATTATATTCTCCTTGTATATAATATAATTATATGAAATAATTATATTCTACCTGAAATCCCCATGAAGTTTCATGTGGATGTAGGAGCCTTCTTGTTTCCAATGTCATGCTGTTGCGCAATGCTTCTGTCTGCTCAGAAAAGTGAATCACAGACAGTTGATGGGGTTTCCTGTTTGTTTATATTTTATTACAATACACCAATTTTTTAAATTTTTAAAGCATTGCAAAAGGGCTTAGTCAGACATCTTCAGAAGTTCATATGTTTTTTGCTGAAGCAACATAACAAACCATGTTTTGAGAAAACTGCAAAACAGTTTTGAAATCTTTGTGTGCAGATTTTTTATTCCTTCCAACAGCTGTGTCGGGTTTGCGTGGTAAGGTGTTTGGTAGAAGGGGGGCTACAGGAGTGGCTTCTGAGAGAAGCTCTAGAAGCCCGTCCCATGTTCCACAGAACCAACTGGCTCCTAAACAGACCCGTCACTAGCCAAGGTCGAGCCCATCAGCAATAGTGGTAGCACCTCTAGGATAACATATCTAAGGAGGAAAAATACTGTGCAACAGTTGCCAAAGAGAGAAGAGTGAGAATATGTGAGAGAAACAGCCCTGCAGACACCAAGGTCAGTGAGGAAGGAGTGGGAGGAGGTGCTCAAGACACCAGAGCAGAGATTCCACTGCAGCCTGTGGTGAAGACCATAATGAGGCAGCTGTGTCCCTGCAGCCTATGGAGGACACCACACTGGAGCAGGTGGATACCCAAAGGAGGCTGTGACTCCTTGGGAAGCCTGTGCTAGACCAGGCTCCTGGCAGGACCTGTGACCCCATGGAGAGAGGATCCCACTCTGGAGCAGGTTTGCTGGCAGGACTTATGACTCTGTGGGAGACCCACACTGGAGCAGCTTGTTCTTGAAGGACTGACCCCTGTGGAAGGGACCCACACTGAAACAGTCTGTGAAGAGCTGCAGACCATGGGAAGGACTCATATTTGAGAAGATCGTGGAGGACTGTCTCCCATGGGAGGGACTCCATACTGAAGCAGAAGTCCTCTCCCTGAGGAGGAGTGAGAGGAGAAAACATGTGATGAAGTGACCACAGTCCACATTCCCCAACCCCCTGTGCCACTGATGTAAAGAAAACTGGGAGTGAAGTTGGGCCCAGGAAGAAGGGAAGTGTATATGTGGGGGAAAGTGTTTTTAAGATTTGTTTTTTATTTCTCATTATCCCTACTCTGATTTGATTGGTAATAAATTAAACTAATTTCCCCAAGTCAACTCTGTTTTACCCATAATGGCAACCGGTGAGTGATCTCTCCCTGCCCTTATCTTGACCTGTGAGCTTTTCATTATATTTTCTCTCCACTGTCCAATTGAGGAGAGGAGTGATAGAGCAGCTCTGGATCTGGTGTCCACCACACCAACTGTATTTTTCCTCTGAGACAAGCAAGGTAATTTTATATTGGTTGTTTGTTTATTAGCATGCACAGATTTTGATTTTGCATGATTTTTATTGATGATATAGTAATCCACAATTTTATTTTCTCTGCCAATTCAGTGCACAGCAGAGAATAAGCTACACTAATTTAATTTTACCTTTCTCCACACTGCAGTTCTATTAGGCATGGTTTCATATCATTAATGCAAATGCATGAAGGTCCACTTCAAATGGCAAGTGAACTCAAGTGAAATATCGCCATGTCATTTCTGGAAATGGCAATACAATTTCAGGAAGAAACAGAGCAATACATGAGAGCCAAATTGAATTGAAGCAAGAAGATCTCTGTGGGGCTTTACCATGCTGCTGCTATGATATCACTAGAAAAACAAAAGCAGAACAAGTCAAGAAGGGAGGGGGAAAAGAATATAAAGCTGAAAGCAAAACAGAATGGGTCAATGCAAAACCAAGTAGATGAGTTCACAAGAGAAAAATTCAAGCAAGTGTTACTGGAAGTTATGCTAGCATTCAAACTAAAACCTGGGTAAAATATCAACAAATACTACTTGAGAAAGTTACTTTTTTTGTTGCCTTTGTACATGTGTGCACATAGTTCAATGCAGTGCTTATCACCATTCTCTTTACTTTCATAGTCCCATCCATCATTTCTGCAGAACACCACCTCCAACATAAATTCTTTACAAAATCACTGAGAAGATGAAACTTAAAAGAGGAAAACAAATAGAAAAGATATATTAATACATTCCTGAGAGTGAGTTTTGTAGGTAATGGTTCTAACATGCACAAAGGGATGTAATCCCAAGGCACAGTGGCTGGTGCTCTGTGACTCAACAGTACAGACTTGTTCCACCCCAAGGTCTGCATCAGCCACCAGAACATTGGCATGACAGAGCAAATGAGAGAGATACAAAACCCAGCATTCACTGTACATCACAAAAGTGGCCTAGTAACTGTCCTCATTGGTGAGGACACCATACACAAAGTGAAGAAGTCTGAAGCCCATAGCCTCAGCTTTAGAGACATGGAAATTTGTAGAAAAAAAATTATTAGGCCCATGGCCTTTGATACAGCATAATTGCCATGTGTAAAATGGACCTAGATGGGAAGGAACTAAACTTCATCTATCTAGACATTTGTTTCAGAGCCTGTGGTCCTAAGTACCTAAACTTTCAGACTCTCTTAAACATTAGCAGAACCTATGAATAGGGAAGTGCCATTTATTTCATTTATCATGAGTCACTAGTGCATAGGGATTTAAAGAAGTGTTTACATATATTTAAATAAAAAGAATTTTTAAAAACTTTTAAAAATACATCATTGCATAGTTTCCCCTGCTTTCAGTGTGTAATTGCCACAGACTAATTGCTACCATATTAGTACATAAAAAAATCGGTCACTATTACAATTTTCAGCAATAGCTTCAAATTTTCTACAGTAACTTCAACAATGAACTTTCATTTCTCCCTTGCTGCCCACTGCTGATGAAGTAAAAGCTTCTTTCAATGGACAGGGTCAAGGACATGGGCCAGGTGATCTGAGCTGCAGCCCAGCAGCTCCAGTGAGCAAAGTGTGCTCAGGTGCAAGTGTGCCATTCAAGGTAATTGCAAGCCATCAGTTACTTCTTCAAAGTTTAAGTGGCCATCTCATAGCTGAAGTGTTATTTTGCAACTTGGAATAATCTGGTTTAATTCTTTAGTAGTTCTTCATATCACCATGATGTATTTGAGCAGGATGGCTACCCCTAAGTAGATTTAGATATTGTCAAGCAAAACACTTCAGTGACTATCAGTTTGATGCTTCAAATTTCCTGCCCAAACTCAAGGACCTAGGTGCTCTATCAAACAGGTGGTGAAAGTAGGAGATTGATAGCCAGAAAGTTGTGGTCTGTGTGCTAAAACTGCCAGGATAAATGAATTAGTTAACCCCTGGGAGTGGTGATGTCCAGCCCCTGGGCTGTGTGGCAGAGGTGGTCACATCCACTCCACTCTGAAGACATGCATTCACGTCGTTAGGCTCTGTGACTCCTCTAGGTCCCATGCAACATCCCTGTGGCTATAACCCATAATTAGGCTGATATAATGGATTTTGAGACCGAGTATTAGAAGAGAATTGAGGGTTATATATCAATGCAGTTCTTCAATGGCACATGACTAGGCGTATGTGGGACAGGAAAGCTCATGGGGATGGAAAGTTTACTGGTGCAGGCTAGACCAGAAGGCAGCAATACAGGTGTTGTCATGTCCATATCAATCAACAGGAGTGGCCCCTGGAGTGAACTGTTCCCTTCATTCCAACAGAGAGACAAGTGAGGATACACATTTCTGCAACACTGATAATCCTGCAAGATCGAAGAATATAAATGTGAGATAAATGATGTTACCATCGAAAACCTTCTCTATCATGTTCCAGGCGCTTGTACAAATTCAGCAAGGAAAGTATAAAAGGATATGAACTATCAACAAGATAACTTTTACTTCATTTTATGCTGAGTTCTAGTCATATTCAATCATATGGTTTCTTTTTGCATCTCACTAGCCCTTTTAATGTCTGTTTCTTTCTACCCATTTGGTCAAACTTTACAATAGGGGCTGGGACTATCCTCTTTCAAAAAATCTGTGGCTTCTAGTAATTAGGACATGCAATTACCACTTCATGATCCATGAAGCCCTGGGAGGAGAAAGAGGATTTGTGGGTTATTTTTAAAAGATCTTACACACATATTTAATAAAAACTAACAACACAGTACTGAAGGATTCAAATTACTTATGTAGAGATCTGTACCTTTCACGGAAATTTTTAGGGGTCTGAAGTTCAAGACATGTTAAAATCTAGTGGGAAATAAGCAATGAGAAGCCCCTTACAGACACAAGTGATCTGAATTCTTTTCTCTCAAATACCAATCGAATGTTCAAACAGAAGAAAATCTATTGTTCTTAGATTGAATCAGACCTGCACAAGCACAAGAAATAGGTTATTATACTCTGCACTACCTATATTTATTTCCTGGATTTGTGGGAGGTTTTTTCCATTTTATTTTATTACTTCAGGCCTGATACACTACCTCATAAAGTTTTGCTTTTTACCTTGCTGCTGATGCATTTTCTTTCCTTTATTTAATTCACATAACTCCACTTGTGACTTTCACCCAGTGATGTTAGATTTTTTCTAAAATCTCATCAGTTTTCTTCCTCATGTACTGATATATTTGTGCATTCTATGTCATCTTTAATAACCCTGCATAATGCTTAGACATCATCTGTCAGTTACGTGTCGAATATGCAGCAGCCTTACTAAAACATAGCATTTTGGTGCTACATAAATGACATTTCCAAAGGAACATAAAGGGAGATAAATATATCCTGCTTAATGCATTTTCATCAATCTTACACAAGTGTCATGATGAACAAAAATTCAAAATGAGATCATGGTTACTCTGCTTTAATCAACATTAAAAGTCATAAAACAATTGTGCTATTTCTGCTCAGTTTTCTGTATTGAATGTCTCAGAATGATTTAATGGATCTAATTGAAACAATTACAGATAAAGCCTCTGTAACTTTTACTAAAAGAAGCAGAAATTAGCCTAATCAGCTTTAAAATACAAATAAACAATTCTTTTATTGAATTATTCCATTTATCAGACTTTGAATTCTGAAGATCCCTATGAACATCCATTTTTTACATTTGCTGCCTAATGTTTTTGATATTGTAACTCATAACTAAACAACAAAAGTTGCATTGTTTATTTCATATAAAACTGTTCTAACTTTCCAATAGGAAGCCAGTGCTCAAGATGTTTTGTTGTCAAATATTTAATTTCTCATAGATACAATATTAAGGCTATATTTTAAAATAGAAAACTAGCAACGACGATAGAAGATAGAATTTTTTAAAAATTGTCACTGCATTAGCTTGTATTGTAACAGAAATAGTACTCTTGTTTGTTTTTTCTTCCAACTATGGAGTTAAAGATAAATACAGACTGACTACCTAAAAATGATCCCTTCATCTAGACTCACCTTTACAAAAATTAAATTCCTTTTAGAAGGAAATGGCCTATTTGCAGTATTGGAAGTATGGAAATGAAATATTTACTTTAGGGATGTACAGAGTTGCAGCACGTTATAACTGACTACTACTTGTTATAAAAAATAAATTTTGAACTTTTGCATGTAAGTATTCACATACAAGAGCTTCAATTTATTCACCCAGGCAAGTAGAAAAATGGTATGGCCTTGGTATATAAAAAACCTGAGCAACAGCACTAAACTCTTCGTGTTCACATCAAACTGCTCACACAGTCCACAAAGCTTTTCTCATTAAGTTATTCATAGAAGTTATCAAGCAAATACTTTTAAATAATGAATAAATTCAAGAATATAAAAACCAGCTCATGGACAGTAACAAACAGAAAAATCTAAATTTGTTCAAATAAATTATTCACTGTGAATTATCTGATCAGGTCTAATATTAAAATATAAGAAATATTTCTCAGAGCATATGTGACTGACAACAAAAAAAAACTAAAGCAGATGGAAATGTGTATCTATGCAGAATTTACAAAGCAGACTAGATGAGCATAAGAAGGAAGGTCTTTCATTTCCTTGGTACCAACTTCCATGTCTAATACTAGAAGAAACAGGTGCTATGGAAACACAGTAAGTCACAGAATCATAGAGTCATTTAGGTTTGAGAGGATTCTTAAGATCATTGAGTCCAACCATTAAGCCAAGGCTGCAAAGTCTACCACTAAACCGTGTTCTCAAGCACCACATCTACAAGTCTTTTAAAAAACTCCTGGGATGGTGAATCAACTACTTCTGAGGGCAGCCTGTTGCAATGCATGACCACCCTTTTGGTGAAAAAATTTTTCCTGATACCCATGTCAATAAACTTGAGATAAAATGTTTTAGGATGTTGTTGTTCATAGACAAATTCCTGTTCTCAAAAGGCCAATCTTTAGAGTAAACTTTAAGTCAGTGAACTTTATTTGATGAGACAAATGTAAATTTGAAACCAATTTGATCTAGTTCAGTATGACATGTCACAATATTCAATATAAATACTCTTTTAAACATGTAACTAGTAAGCAATGAACGGTTCAAGGAGGACCACCAGTGGCATAAAGTTTACAAGTTAATCTCCCTTCTCAGTCCTAGGTGTGTATTTTCTCTCACTTAATATGGATATTGGTAGAAGAGAGACTAAAGAACATGCACTGTAGCTGTGATGAATAGAACTTAAAGAAACCTAAGCACTTAGACACAAATCTGTGACTCTGAAACCTCCTGTTGTATATCCCAGGAAGCACCTAAGATTCCTAACTTCTTTATTTTTTGTGTTTCTTCAGCAGTGGTACACCATGCACACCCCAAATGCTTTGCGTTCAGAGAACAGAACAGCTCTGTAATTAATTCCTGCTTAAATCAAACCAAAATCCAAAATCAGGCATTCCTCAATTCCCCCCACCCTGCCACAGTTCCCTAGGGCTTTGATCTGGAAGATGTTATCAAAGCATACCTAAGACATACCAGCTGTAGTAGACTTTGCATAAAATGCAACTGTTGCTGCTATTCTTTATATGGTATTCTTTGCTCAGGAAGTGGGAGACCTGAGGGAGTACTACTCTTGCTCTTTACTGATATTTTTAATTAGGTGACCTGGATTCAGCTAAAGGAGGGTTCAACTCTATTTCTCCCTTCTTCCTGAAGGTGAGAGTCTAATTTATTCAGAATAATGGGAAGTAAGACACCTTTTCTAGAAGTAGCTACATGTGTGGACAAAAATTCAGGAGTCACTGAACGGAAAGGAAGAGGTATCAGTTATGTCACATGCTACAGCCCAGTGATTGAAGTCCTTCCCTACATGAAAGAAAGTTTGTTTTTCCTTTGAGCGCCCAGGGTTTTCCCTGGATTTTATCTCGTGACTCTTACTTTACTGTCTTTTTTTAATTTTGAAAAAGATATGCTCACACAATCTTAACATATCAGAAGTCTTGAATTTTTAATTAATTAATTTATTTTTAAACATTATAACTCAATTTAAACACATTTAAGGAGAACTCTTGTTGAATGGAATCCCCCTGACTCTGTGGGAATAGAGAATGGATGGGGGCCTCCTGCATTGGATACAGATCCCATTGTACCTGATAGATCCACATTGAGACAATGAGGCCCAATGGATCACTGGTTGGGTTATTTGGGGCATGCAATGTTTTCTACATTCCTCAGCTGTCTTTCTTTTCTCCTCCCAAACACTTCATAGGCTGAATGCTTATGCACTTTCTGAGGAGGTGGGGGATTTGAGCTTTCATGACTTCAGGCTGAGGAGGAACCTGTGGCATGAATGAAAACAGTACCAGCAACATTTCACTCAGGAAGAGAAGGGCATCTTTCCAATGGACCACAGCTTATGGACTCCTGGTGAAGAGCAGCATGCCTGTGGGCTTGATTCCTCATTTTCACTGTTCCATAAGTGGCTATCACCAAACAGCTCAGCCTGCTGACTTCAGATGTTTCCCTACTGATTGCTATAGTTACCACTCTGAAGAGCTTAACTTTACGTTAAAGTTTAATTACCAGCACAAGGAAGACGATTCTTCTTACCTGCAATAAGGAGCCAGGTTATAAAAAATAAAATCAAATACGTGGCAAGTCTTGCTTTTCCCTCTACAAAATCACAAGCTTTTTAACTTGAAAAAGAATAGTAAACATTACATCTCTAGGCATGCCTCACTTTAGAGATGCTCTTGGCTGGAAGTCAGGCTCAGGATTTACCTTTAGGTGGAATATTTACATGTTTTCAGCTCTACCCGGTAATATGCCAGTCAATTTAACCTCTTGTGCCTTGAAAAACTAGTCTATTGTGAAACACAAAGAATTAAAATATAAAACTGTGCTTTGCATGACCTCCTCTTGACTGAATATGTAGCATGCAAGCCACGTCTGCTTACAGCCTTGAAAATTTGAGTGAATAGGACTGGAGTCTTGTCATAATGTGGGCCTTAGGGTACAAAGGTCATTTTTCCTCTATAATCTTTGTATTTAAAGAAGAGTCATGTTACTTTTCTTGAATTTATTGAAATTTGTTTTGTTTTTGAAGAAGCAGCTCACCACTCTGTGACTTTTTCAGTTTAGTCTCATCTCTCCCTCCTTCCATTTCCTTTATTCTTTAAGAAACTAGGGAAAAAAAAGTGAGAATACTCCACGGTTTTGTTAATGAGTCCAGCTGTAGACCATACACATGCCACTACAGACACATCTGTGGGCTTGAGAAAGTAAATATATGTAATCAGATCCTTTTTTTTTACTGACATCTACAGATTATTTTTGCCTCAAATTATCATTTTAACTAGCAGTGATCAGGTAGGACAGGTGTGCTAGAAGTCCTGTACAAAAAAACCCCATCATCTCCAGTTTTCCCCTTTTCTTCAGTTTGGCAGAGCAGTAATAGCAGTGGCCTTGTCAGCTCTGAGCCTGTCTCATGGGAGGTCAGACAGCTGCACCAGCAGTTCCTCTTCCCAGGTATTGCTGTGACAAGCTCTTTGTCATTGCAAATGATGGTGGTCTTCTGGTGGGATGAGTTGATTCCTCATATAGCAGATCTCCATCTCCCTCAAGGGTTTATCTTAGAGGCTGCTTGGGAACACAGACTTATGCTTCCTTTAATCATATGAAGCCTACCCAGTCTACTGCAAGGATAGTATCCTGCTTTGTTTCCTTTTAAAAAACCCCAATTACTAGGCCTACTCCTGGAAGAGGCCAGTTGTACTCTAGGAAGATTTCCTAGCTACTTATTTATATTCCTTCTTCTCTTCTGCTTTTCTGGCCTCATAAATCTTGTGCTAATTTCTACACTGAGGAACAGATTCAATGAAAGCTGTAGAGTTTGTTCCTCCCAAGACCAGGGCACTGGATACTCTCTCAAATGTCTGAAGTGTTGGATTTGAACTTCCTCCAGGCAGAAGTAAGTATTGTATCAGACCTTCCCATGAAATCATGGGGGAGTGATCTAACTACCAGACCCTAAGCCATGAAAAAGAAATATTTATCTTCTTTAATTTGATGTGGTGGGAAGAAGTGGAAGGCTGTATTATATGAACTGCTTCCTTGATTTATTGCAGAAACAGAACACTCAGCTCCAGTATCATTAGTTAGTCTTCACTGGACTGTGAAATTGTAGCAATTACATTAATTAATGTTGGATAAAAGGCAACCAGACAAAAGAAGAGAACTGAGAAGGCACTTGGAAACTCACTTTGCTTTCATTCTACTGCCAGTGTGAAGAAAGCAAACAAACACAGAAAGTCCCCACTCACAGCCCCAGCCATTTGCTTGTTCTGTTCCTCAGCTAAGCTCAAACACAGGCCCAACAAGGAAGTCTAAGTTTAGCAGCTTGTTAATGTGAGCAATTCTACCAAAGCCATGACTTCATTAAAACAGAAGTGTTTCTGGACTTAGCCACTTACAGTGATTAAAATCTGGTGCAACCAGGAGAAGAATCAGCATTATATTCTGATAATCCTAATGGGTCCTTTCCAACATGAGACATTCTTATGATGCTATGAGAGAACGTCATAGCTACTCACAGGAAGACTTATAGGATCAGGCTTGGATTAGAACTGAGTCTTCTGCATATCTCCTCAGTTTTGTAGCCTGTACTAGTACTTCTCTCCGTAGCATATGTTGTTCCCCTGTAGTATACGCTTCTTTATGTGGTTCAGAACAGCTGGTGACCAGTTGATGGCTGCAAATAATTAGCTTTTAATTGTTGCCAGTTATGTTTTCACCTGTTCTACTTAGAAATCCTTCCATTGTGTCAAATCCAATTACTGCATTTGGATCCCTTTCTAAACTGACACAGAATGGTAAAACCCCTTTATCAAGAGGAAATCAACTCTTTGTGCAGCAGCTTTCTAGGAAAATTTTAACTTGTGTTAAACAACCACTGAAATCGCACATGTGTATATAAAAGAATTAAGATCAACCTGGAGAAAATTCACATACTGCTTTAAAAAAGTTTACATCACAACCAAAGCCTTGAACACCTATCTTTAAATACAAATGATGACTTTTTTCACCACTTTCATACAATTCTGAGCGTACATGTTAAAGAGGCAATTTCTTTTCTTATAGGATTTGCCAGCTAAGAATCCAATACTGTAGTGAGCTCCCAGTGACTAGAAATATTGTTGAGTTTCAGGGACTAGGAATACTGTGATGACTCTCCAGGTAAGTCTATCAGTGAGAAATGACGAGGGCTTGTCTGCATATCTAAATATACAATATATATTCAATGAGTACAATTATTCCTCAGTTATACAGTATAACTGAATCACATCAGTGATGTTAACCATCTAAAAAGATCACAGACAATTTGCATATTCCAAGCTGTAAATGAACAAACATTGTAGAAGGACTAAAATATAGTTATGGACAAAGTGAGATTTTAGATGAAAATTCTGTAATGCAGTCATAGCTTATTGGATACTGAATATGGAATTTAGTGGATGTCTTAATTTTGAACACAAGAAATATGAGTTTTCTAATACTTTAACTTAGCATTGGTAGTTGAAGCAGAATTTAAGAGCAAACATCAATAAAGTCAAGTTTTCATTGATTCTCATAAGCTTCTGATAAGCTTCTTAACAGTATATTCTATGGTTTGCTGGGATGCTAGAATTACATCCTTCTTATTCAACCATTTTTCCCCTTGTTATTGCCTTTTGTAATCAGGGAAGGACACAGTATTCAGGTTTTACCATAAACCAAACTCACAAAAATCAGAGCTGACCTGGACAGATTTATTATGTTTGTTTTGTAAAGGAAGAAAATATAATCTTTTTCAGTATGAAAACAAGCCCTTAGAGCATGGAGGTGCTCAAGAAAGGGGAAAAAAATGAGACTTTCAGTTCTTATTTTTGTCAACAGAGATCTGCAATATCAGACTCTCTAGAAATTCATTAGCTGTAATAATGATTAGAGACCAGTAAGTGTATTAAAATTTTGAGAACTCATCGATGTAGATAATTATTTCTCATTTCTGTGAATTTTGGGAGCTCTGGAAGAAAGCCTCTCATAGGTATTTTAATTCATCTTGCACTTTCAAGAATTCTTTTTCTCAATCACAATAAACATACAGTGAATGCATAAGTTACTCAGCAACATTCAAGAACCAGAATACCCAAACTTAAATCAGGTAAATCACATCTAATTTTTATCCAGTCATAGCATTAAGTGATTTTCCAATAAATGTGTGATTTACTGGGTAGAGAAGCATCAAAGCTTATAAAAAGTAGGGTACATCCTCACTGGACTTCATCAACAAGAGGCCTGCATGATAATTTTTTTACTGCTCAAGTAAAAGGACAAATCTGGTGTGTGCTACTGGGACACATCTGGAACAGTATGGAGAATCCAGGAGAAACAAAGAAGCTATTGGGAAGTTACTGCTGATTGCCTTGGTGACTGAGAGGCAGCAGCAGCTCTCTGGGGTTTTTAAGCCTGCTTCCTTTGTTGTCACATCAGTTCAGGCTTCTGTTTAGCCCCAGCTCTCTCACGCGTTGTTTTGCAACTTGATCAAATCTGAATGAATCTGAATAACTTCATGTAAGAGTCTGGAATTAGCTCAAGTACTAATCCTAGAATGAACTTCTCCAACACCTGTCTTAAGCCAGATGTCTCCTTTTTCCCTAAAGGGCAGGGATGTGTCCTCACACCTTATCCATTGCTGATTATCATCAATGTCAACCATAAAATGTGACTGCTGGAAGGCAGCTGTCTTGTTTCTAAGGCAGCTGCCCATAATGTGCAAAGGTAAATGCCAAGTCCTGCTCATAGGGACACAGCATTACAGGCTGTGGAGGGCAGTCAACCCTCAAAGCAGCCTGGCAGGAAAGGACATGTTGACCACCTTTCAAATCTTACATCTTAAATTTGGGCTCCTGGTACAAGGCTCACAAATTGGATGAGGTCCAGTGGAAGGTCAGAAACATAGTTAAGGGGACTGAGCATATAGTATACAAGGAACCACAGACTTGTAAGGGCATGGTATATGAAGAGCTGTGTGAGTTTATCCTGAAAATTAGAAAATTCAGGGGGCATCTGACTTCCTATGGGTGGTTACAGAGTGAGAGTCCCTTGGTAGTGCACAGTAAATTCTGAAAGGACAACAGGCACAAGTTGCAGCAAAGAAATAAAAAATGCTTCTCACTGACACAGGTGAAACATTGAAAGAGAGACCCATAAAGGTGGCTGAATATCCATTTTTGGAGGTACTATTAGGTCAACTGGATACAATCTTGGGCAAGGCTCAGTAAGTTTGTTGCTATATCTGCTTTTGAAAGGGGTAGCAACAGTGAATTTCCAGACATCCCCATTATTTGCTGAACCTCTTCTGCTTCTTGATCAAAGAAGGGCTAATAGGGCTCTTCAGGATACCACGCAGTCCATCTGCATCTGGTGTTTATCATCTGCATCTGGAGTTTATGAGATACATGTTCCTGAAGTTAACACCCATGAATGACCTGGAAGAGCCTTCCAGCTTTTGGTGATGGACCCCTATGGGGAAAGATAAAAAAACGTGGCCAGTCTTCGCGAACGAAGATCTGGGAAAGGTCTTTTTACCTTTCAAGCCTGCGCACTGGATTTTTTTAGGTGAGACACAGCCTGCGCTGAACTGAGCCCACCAAGGAAGGAAAAGATCAAACTATTCCTTGGTTCTCTCTGTCCTTTCACTTAGGGCACCTACACAGTCATCTTGGCTCAAAATAGGATAGGGTTGTGTGATATTAGGGAGTCGGTGCTGTTACACTGCTGGAGAGCTTTGGGACACTTATGACAGAAGGGTTGGCTGAGGTGTGTGTGCTAGTGAGGCATGTCACAACTGCATGTGGGTATGTCACATAGGAGAGCTGATCAGCTTGAGTTCAGTCTTGCAAGAGCACAGTGTAGGTGCAGTTTGCATGAATCAGAAACAAATCAAGGCCTATTGCATGAAAGCAATTGGATTAAGCCACTGTGCTCAGAAAACAGAAGTTTCAACTGAACCAGTGCAATCAAAGACAAGGCAAAACCAGCCAGACAGTCAGTGCTGTGCACAGCACCATTGTTTATCAGCTAATGTATGGAATCACATGCTTCCAGAGCTTTAGTCCTGTAGGTAATAATCTACCAACAGCTAAAATAGAGAAGGAGATGTTTGCAAACACTTATTGATGTAGGTAACAATCTTTGAACCACAGACGCTGCTGGTATAGCACTGGATTTAGGTACCTGTGTGTTGCAGGAGGAGCAGGTTGGTAGCACTGCCTAATCTTGGATAAGACGTAATCTCAGATAAACAACTGTTTGTAGATACTTATCACAGCAACAATCTCCAGGCACAGAGAACTACTGCGCACAGAGGATTTGTGACTCCTTAGGATTCCCAGTGGTGTCTTGTCTCCCTTTTAGTGAGACAGGAGGCTTAAGAGACATGGTATGCAGAGCTGCTGGGATGAGATGTGTAATTAAGGGGCAAGAGATGTACTTAGAGGCACAGGAACAAATAGTTGCATGGATAATGTCGTGAGTATGATTTTGGATGGGTGATTTGGAAACAACTGAGGAAAGTATTGGAGTGGGAAAACAATGGAGTAAAATATGAGCACTAAAGGGAAAGTAAGGAAATATAGTGTGTGATCTGATAAATGTTTTCAATGACTTTGAATTTTGCATCTCTACTTAAGGAATAGAGAAAGATGTTAACGAGAATGGAAGAGTTGTTGCATTGGTGGCTGAACGGACATATCCAGATTGTAGAAATGTGCTACAGGCCTCTATGTGCCCAAGACAGCTTTAAAATGAGAGCACAAGACAAATATAGTGATTACTCTGGCTAGCAAGCAACCTGCTTACACAAGAAAAATCACAAAATCTGCAGCTGAGAAGAAGGACAGTTTTGTGGACCAGCACTGGACTAGAAAGCCAAAGACTTGGCTTCCATAAGAGGCCTATATGATTTTGGGAAAATTATTCAGTTATTTTGCAGCTTAGTTTTCTATGTCCAAGTAGTAAAAATAGTATATAATAAAAGAAAATTATGTTGGGTTTTATTTCCCTTTTTTTTTTTTCTTCTCTTTGGAGCATAACTTTCTGCACAAAAGCAGTACTTCCATGAGTGCAGGATTCAAGTTTTGGATTAAAAATTCTTCAAAGTAGAAGCTGTTCAGCAGCAAACAAAATGAGGCTTTGATTTTATTTGGGGCCTCCAGACATTATCACAATAGCATTGTAAGCCTTGTCCTGGCTTGCTGGGGGAACCACAGTGATTCTTGTGACTCCACGAAGCAGTGGCACAGACTGTCGCCTCCCTTCTGAACTGTAGTGAGAAAAAAGACTTGAACAGTCTATTTTCAGCTCTTCACTGGTTTGCTGTATGTCTGTAATTGCAACAGAACACCCTACCACAGAGAACATGAATGAGCTCAAAAGGATTACTTAAGTGTAGCTCAGAAAAATATCCCAATAAAATTAAAACCCTTCCATAAAATCTTGTGTAAAGCCTCATGGGAAAAGATATAGAAAGAGAAAACTACAGTGGAGTGGGTCTCCTGACTCCTCACTTTATAAAAAAAAAATTCTTGAGAAAAAGTATTTTATTGTGAATGAGAGAGTCCCCTGGACTTGCCGCTTCAGCAGTGGTTGCAGAGGGTTGCAGTCCTAAATCATAAGAACAAGCTCCAAAGGAAAGCAATTAATAGCCTCAAACAGCACCATATGAGCACAACTACACAGACTACATTTGTACCAGGCCGATTTTGCAGACACACAAGTTAACTCTCAGTGCACTAACTCTAGACCCAATAGCTGCGTACTCCAGTCACTAACTACAGTGCTGTGCTGAGGCTGAATGGTGCTCAGAGCTGGGCACATCTTGTCTCTTTGCACTGTGTTATGCCTTGAAAATGATTCAACAGCTGCCTTCCATGGAACTGTGCAGTGGTGCTATCCCTGGTGGTGTCCAGGAAAATATTAGGAGATGTGAAGTGAAAAGTACATGAAGTGTATCCTATATTAATAAGACAGGGGAAGGTTAGGTTGATTTTTAAAAGGGTTATTTCTAGACCCAGATTTTCAGAAGATTTGAGTGCATCAGCATTTTGGCTTTGTAGCTTAAGGCTTCTTTAGAGCTTTTTCCTGAAGAGCAACCAGCTTGAGAATTGAAACTGGGCATGTTTAGTTGAGACACTTGAAATTGCTGATCAACTTGAAAGTCTTGGTCTAGCTAAGCTTTCATAGAGGTTTTTTTTTTTTTTAAAAAAAGCTGTGAATAATAACTTATGTATGTGCATGTATATGTATTTTAAATGAAGCATTCTTCAAGCATCCTTTCCATGACTTGAGTTTATGAACCACAAATCCCGTATTACAGAAAAAGTATTTCAAGATTTTGGAGCTCACTTATCTTAGAAAGCTTATCTTAGCTTTCTCAGACATAAAACACAGAAAGTGATACTCGCCTCATAAGGTGTGCCATAATCTGCTGGTGTTGTATACAGTCACACTTGAGGAATTTCTGGTGTCTAATGATAAAGTTCAATACTTTGTGTGGCTAAAAATATTATATAAAATGATAAAGATAAAATACATAGAATAAAATAACTTCTCTGTGGGCTTTGGAGCAGTTTCTCTTTCATAATATTCAGTTCAAAATGTATGGGCAGATGTGCAGATATGCTATTTCTCTGTAGAATCACTAACTGTAAAAGGGTGTTTCCTCGAAATTGTCTTTGGGTCATGAGGTGGCCTACTTTTGCTATACGGGCTAGATTCTTCTTTGCTCAGTCCTGTAACGCTCTTCACACCTATTTCTGAGCAATTCACACACCTCTAACTCACCCTAGTGCCGAGTCAGCATGCAAGCCACGTAGTGTCTCTCTTAATTGGCTGAGGGTTTCCTGAAATATGCACTTTTGTGTTTGTGGAGAAACAGGCTTATTAAGTAATTATGCATGCTTAAAATCAGAACCCTGCAAAGACAGATGCAAATTCTGATGTTGTATGCTTGTTTCTAGAGACTGATAGGCTAGATCCTGAGTGAGTGGCCACATGCAGGTGCATATATGACAATATGAGATATTTTGGCAGGGGAAGGGGAAAGACTGAAACAGCTGGTCAGTCTATACTCTGGATTCTCCTTTGTGTTTTACCGAGAATGCAATCCCATACTGCTGAGACCATGAGATAAACTAAACCCAAGTGTAGTTTCTGACCCAGGTGCAGAATTTCAGGACCCATGCCTTAGATGTTAGCACATGGCTGTAGGGATGTGTAGCTTCTTGCTGCATGTGCATCTAGACTGTACCCGTGCAACGAGACTGTACCTGTGCAGCCAGTGTGCAGCACTGGGTCTGGCTGACTTCGCTGTTCGGCATCGATCATGTGCTATTGCCACTGAGGCAGACAGGCTGTGAGGTGCATGGGCATGAGCAAAGCTTGTATCAAACTTGCATCTGAATGGAGGTGAGTTCAGCTTTGACTGTGGCCCACAGGCTCAATACAGCCAGAGAGATTTGTTTGCGAGATCAAGTTATAGCATCTATTTTTTCTACTTGTTCCAGTCCAATACCGCTGACAGATACAGTAGCTATTCCCAATAAATACAGAGGCATTTAGCAGTAGACTAACTGGAATGGAACTTTATAAAGGGAGATAAGAAACCTAAAGCATCCAGCAGTAATTCTATCAAAAAGCTCACAAGGACTGCAACTTTCAGGTCTGCCAATTGCTTGTGAAAGTAAAAATATTGTGGTTAAAAATAAGAACCATAACATGAAATTTCACTTAATGTAGATGACTTCCAATACCACCCTTTGCTTATACACTGGTCTAGCCTTCCATGTACTCCGAGTTAAACAGATCTTGCCCAACCAAGTCTTCTAAGGGAGGAAAATAAAACAGGTTTTATGTTTGATAAAGTTACTTTAGTCTTTTCACCTTTAGGTTGCATTATTTCCTAATGATGAAAGGGTTAAGGATGCTGTCTAACCTAGGCAGGCAAGATAGAAACCACTAGCGTTTCTATGTTAGCTAGGAATTAATGGCAAATGTTTAGTGGGAATGGTGACAGTGGTGACGTTAACAGTAGAAGAAAGACTCCTCCAGGCTTAGTTGAAAGTAGACTGAGGCAGGGACATGTCTGGGAAAAAGAATTGGAAAGGACATGGACAAGACATCTGGGTAATGGCCATGGGTTGGGGATGACATCTGAGGACTCACTTCTCATCCTGAAACTGACCCAAATTTGAAGCATGTTAAGCCAAAAAGTAAGGGGTTGCCAAATTTGAAATAAAAATTATCTAAACTTGGAAAAGTTGATTTGATTATTTATTTTATTATTTTATTTTATTTTATTATTTTATTGCTGAAGACATATCTATAGGTAGAGCAGGCATAATGCACAGGCATCAAAGGTCCTGCAGTGAAGCCTCAGAGGGTGGTTGGGGCACCCATGTTTGGATGTTGTCTGCAAACCTCGAAAAGCCTAAGGCTTTTTCTTCTCTAGGATCTGGTCAGTGACTGATGAGTTGGAGGTGACTACAGGAGACTTAGCCAACAGCAGAATTAGAGGCAACAGGATCCCTAGGATCTCTCTCATACCTCATTGAGTACTTTATGTTTACTAGATCTCAGGTTAAATTTTCAAAAGTTTGTATTTTTGCTAGCACAAACATTGCTTAATAGTCACTGATTTATCCTTTGTTGTCTGTTACTCCCATTAGGTAAGATTTATAAATAACTCTTGCTTTATATTCTTCTTTTCCTACATCATCCTTGTCCATCAAAGCACCCAACACACCCATATTATTTTTATGTAATTAAGTTTTTCATTTTAATTTCAGTGACCTCCCTCAGATTGGCCCTCTCCCACAGGCAAAGTGATTATAAGGCAGACAGTGCTACCTCAGCATAATATTATTTAGATGTGGTCACTAACCAAACCCCCAGATACGCACCTCAGCTCAACTCAGCATCCAAATTCAGAGTAATAATGAAATGGTCTGAATGTAGCCATCCAAATCTACTAGTACAAAAATCTGAGGTGGGTTCATTAAAAATCTGAGCCTGGATCTGTGGAATAAAGAATACTTTATTTTTAATTTATAGGGTAGTACAGGGACTATTATGAAACCCTTCTCATTCTCTCAGCTGTGTGATTTCCCAGAGTTTTTGCCACCTGTATCAGGTGAGCCATGAATTGAAACTCTTCTCTTGGTGAACAATTGGTGGATGTTACTGAAGCCCTGGTACTGCCCACTTCACATAGCTGTTTTTAGGGATGTTTGGCATCATGGCAGTCTGCATTTCCTCCAATTCTCTTTCACCGTTCCAGTTCTTCCTGTGTAGGGGAATATCTAGTTTTGCATCTCATATCAGATTTGTTCACAGCAGTACATACCCCAAAGGTAATGGCACGCTCCTCTTGTGGCATGTTGGCTGCTGTCAAACACAGCCTCTCTTACAGACTATGATATTAGAACCATCTAGAATCAGTATCACTTCTTGGGTATTACATTCTGTTCCTTGTTAAAAGAGAATAACATCCTTTTTTTTTTTTTTCTTCCCCCACACCCTCCCAAAGGGTGGCTGCCCTGGCATGAAGTTTTCAAAATTTTTTGCCATAGATGTTCTTCCCAGATAAATCTTTTCCCCAGCCTGCGTGCTGATTCACAATGGCTCTTTTTTAGCTCATTTTCCCCAGAGGAGCACAGCAAACTTTATTAATGTTTCTAAACACAGTTATTTTGTTTTCAGATAGTATTTCCATACAGTCAGTATTGCAGTAGAATATTTATTTAGTGTGAAGTGGCAGTGCAGAGGAAGAAGGATGTTGTTCACAGCCTGCATCCCTACAACTGTAGTCAGTCAGACTTATGTTTCTAGGGCTTTCAGCAGCAAACTAGGTCACTGGGGCCCTCTACATCAAAGCTTCTCTTTAGACACTGTAAATCGCATGCTTTTATGCTATTCCTACTGTACACTGTGTTCTTCTGTAATTACAAATGTATGTTTCCCATCACCACAAAGACTTCACATTGCTCAAAGGAAATCTCCCTTCAAAGGCTTAAGCTGTTGAAGGGCAGGCCCCCTTCTGAGAGCTACCATTGCTCGGGGTGATTCCTTCTTTAACTCATCCGCAGTAGAACCACCAGTCAATTCAACTGGCCTGCATCACACCGTGTCTGAACTGGCCTCAGGGTTGCATTTCAGCTTTGGAAAATGGCATTGCAGAACTTAAAAATCCAGACAAAAAAAAAAAAAAAAGAAGAGTGAAAAGAAAATAGAAAAAGCAGTGAACTGCTGTACTCATACTCATATGGTCCCAAAAATGTGACACTTGAGCTACTTACTGTTCTTCATCAGCCCAAACTTATGATAAGAGAACACATGATATTTTCATTTGCTAGTTGCACATTGAAGAAAGTGATAATTAAGACACATTAGCAGAAAAAAAACCCGAACAAACCCAAACCGAGAAAAAGACAAAAAGGAATACATAGAGAAAAAATGGTTTTTTAAAATTCATTTGATGAAAACATATACATGTGTATATACTTACAGAAATCCATGTATAATGACCTACATACGTATGTAGCTAAAATAAGAACTCTGAAAACATTCCCTCCTATGATAGCACTCAATACCTTGAGTAATTCCATTGAAGCTAATGTTTTCTTTTGAGCAATGACTTACTCATGACAGCTAGCTCTAATAAATATTTGCAAGATTGGGCCTTAAAATTAAGATGCATTTAATGCTAATACTTGAAAAGCATTCATGAATTAGGATAATTAATCATATGGTAGTAGCGACACACTATATTAGTTTTATAACTAATTATATATGAAAACGAGGAGTTATCTGCCTCACATTCTTGACAAAACTGGGCCTATGGATTGCTAAGGTCACACAGGAATGTTATGACACATCAATGAGCCAGTTTTTCGGGTTCCTTGTAAGCATCTTAACCCTGATTACCCTGCTTCTCAGTTACCTTCCCTTTGGTCTACAACACGGCTGCCCCCACCTAAAGTCTCTCTAGTGTACACTCTCTCTTTCTCCCCATTCTAAACACAAAATGTGTTTGTATATATTTTTGCCCATTCCAGTAGTTTCTTAGATTTCACTACCGCTCCTGGTATATGGAGAATCCTTGATATAATTCAACTGAAGTCAAAAGATATTCTCCAAACATAGAAGGTTTGACTATATTAAAATATTTGACAAATACAATTAGATGTGGATAAATCATTATCATAACAGAGCCATTCCCGAGGATGAAATCTGCATTCCAAAATAAAAGAAATACAAGGAAGAAAAAGCATCCTTATTCTGGATAAAGAATGTCTTCATAAGGAAGACATTATAACATATGACAATAGTGTTTAAAATAATTTAAAAATTCAAAGCAAGCAAGTCTCCCTAATCTTTGGGACAGATTTTGGATTTACATGAGCTATAGGTGTGGAAGGATAACTTATGAACTCTGTCTACAAATGTCGAAAGGATCAGCCTACTGGAAGCTAGCTGTGTGTCACAGCTTATCAGGGTGGCATCCTTTTCTTTATAACCTTATCAAAAAACCCCTTGAAGCGTAAGCGACCATTGACTGCTGCTTAGAGGAACAGAAGTAACTAGTTGTGTATTGCTGACTGCATTTCTACAAAAGGAGAGTATCGCTGGCTGACTTTGCTCAGTTAGTCAAAAGGGAAGGGGAAAATACCAGCTTAATTTTTTTTATTCTTCACTTCAAACCGTTTGATAATTGCAACATTTCCTCCCTTTTGCAGACTTGTTTTATTCTGATTGTGCAAGTGTCAAGCCTTTAGCAAGAACTACCTCTTCCATGGCATCTGTATGTGAACAAGGCTCCCAGCCTCAGTGGGAAACCATCTTTACTGTTTGTATTGCAGGAGCACTCTGGAGTTCATGTCAGAAACCAAGAATCATAGTGCAAAGTGCTGTATACAACTTTGTTAGCCAGAATGTAATGTCCACTCCCTGAAGATTTCTGGCCTAAACCCAAAGATTCTGACTGCACCTCACAAATACAAATAATAACAGCAAAAAAATTTCTACTGATATTAAATTTGGTTCAAAAGATCTAGATACACATTTCTATACTTTCTGTCTAAAAATATTTTGAGAATGGGAATTTTCCCTGACCCCTTAAGCTACAACAAAATAGGGCAAGAGAGGGTCATAGTTTCAGTTTTCAACACTTTTAAAAATCATCATGGGTATTATAAAGCCACTGTGTCATATAATGAATTTTAAAACCACATTCATATATTACAATGTAAGTGAAATGCCTCTGTACATCTTCAGTATACCTCTGAATATGGTTTACACAATTTCAGACATAATTTATGTTGAAGACTCTTGTGAATGTACTCCTGTTAATTCAGAACAAAGTTTAATAAGTGAAAACAGCATGGGAAGCATGAATGAAAAGCTCCTCTCTGCTTTCTGCTTCTATTTTTCTTTTGATTCAATAAGAGCCGAATAAGCCCCTAGTACAGAAACTCGGGACAATTCTTTGAATCTTGAGACATTAGTTTTATATCTTTCTGTTTCTCTGGCTTTTACCCTGCTTTATTTCAAGATGGCGTTAACCAAAATTCAGGGGAATGGTCCTAGTATTTTTGAGAATATTTACTTTATTTCAAAAATGTTCATAAATGATCATGTCTAGGACTGAAAACATCGTGGTTTTGTGGGAAGAAAGATGTTTCATAGCTTATGATGTTAGGATTAAAAAGTACAAAACTCAGTTGCATAGAGTCTCCAATTATACTTCTGCTCAACAGAATCCTTGCAAGAAGATATATGCAAACTAGAAGAGGAATTTCATCTTTAACTCATTAGTTTTCCATAGAGAAACCACATGGCTGGACATTAAAGCACAACTCTATCATTCAGTACAGGCTGTGCTTTCATTTTTTTCTGAACTAGAGCAGAGAGCAAACTTTATTCTATGTGTGTTCTGATTTTAATAACATAAGAAAAAGAACTTAAAATTAATTAAAGTCATAGGAAAAAATCAGAGGCCACAATCACATTCTAAATTTTGTATTTTGGGTTTTTTACCTTTTTTCACAGGCAGTTTTTCTGACATGAATACTATTACTATACAGTTTTTGCCATAATAAATACTAAAAAAAAGAAACCTTATAAGGTCAGCAATGGTGACAAGTGATAAAATTTTTAATTACAGGTTCTTTGGACATTTACTCTTCTTTTTTATACCAAAATGTTGTCACAAAACCTCTTTCCTGTGAAGCCCATTCTTGTATGACCAGTTGTGTGTCTAGACAGCAAAAAAACCCAGTAAATGTGTGAATATAAGTATTTCAAGTTTGATTACCTGACCTTTGTTAAGGTGACCAATGGACTTAATGATTTCAGAAAAGACTGATATTTCATAAAATCACTGCCTACATACTGTGGGTTTTATTCTTACCTAATATATATTCTAACATCTGAATATGACCTATTGTCCTTTTGTGTAGCAGAACTTGTTTGTTGGGCTTTTAACACAAAAAAACTTCCTTCTCCTCAAGGTGCTCTTACTCAAGATCCCATCTACAGTTGTACTTGAGCTACTGTCATTACTGAACTGCAATACAGCAGTACCCTAGAGCATCTCCCATATGTTTAATACTACCTGTCTGACATGTAATTTCATGAAATCTGTGGTAGTTGTATTAGTCATTTCGGCATACTATCATTCTGATGGTAAAGTGTGGGACTCAGGCAGTCCTGCTAAACCCACATAATCAAGGTAAACATCTCAAAAAGCATGTCAAAGTTTTCCCACATAGGAAAATAAATTTCATTAGCAGGTAAGAAATTTATTCTGAAAGCTTTTGAGGTGGCAGTTGTGTGCTTTTAAGCACATCCATAATTTTGTATTTCTATATATTCAATGATTTGTTAAAAAAAATTATAAGAAAATTAGTTTAGTGGGTAACCTAGAGAAAATACATTTGCCTTGGATTCTGGAATGCTCTCTTTGACTGCTGTCTTCTTCTGGGCTGTTTAAGTCTTTGGGCATGCTGTGAGAAGTGCAGAAGAGACATCTTCCAGATCCTCATCTGTCAGAAGTCCACTGGACAGAAAGCATCTGTCATCTAAGTAGTGAAATGCTGCTAACTTGAAACTCCCTGATGGGATGAGTAAACCTGGGAGACAGAGGGCAGGAAGATTAAGTCTGTGTTTGTAAACTGTGAGCCATGCACAGCTTCTGCTGTGGGAACACTCTCCTGGTGTGTTTGTTTGTTTGCTGTATTTTATTTGTTCTTCTGTTTGCATTTTAAATCAGATTTACTTCCTAAAATGCCAACAAACTCAGCTAATGCTCATGCCAACGAAATGCATCTGTGCCAAGAACACATGAAAGGGCACTAGAACATATACTTGTATCCAGTCAACAGATGTACAGAGAGGGAGCTGAAAATCCAACTTGGTGAACAGTACACTCATGTACGAAAGTGCTGATTCATGACACTGCCAGTGAGGCAATGGTGAGAAAAGCCAACCAGCACGCACACAGGTCCAACTGTTATCGCCACCGCTCGCCCACAGACATAAACTGAAGGCGCTGACCTTGGCAGGTTTGTTGGAGTTACTGTTTAAATAAACATCTTGTGTGCTCTAGCAAAATAAAGTCTTGCATTGAGACAAAAAATACATTTAAATATTTCTCTATATGGAACTGTCAACAAACACGTAGAGATGGAACAGGGCAGCAGCAGTGCCATTCAAACTCTTGCTGGGCATTGTTGGGTCGAGCACAGGACCACAGATTCAACACCAGTCAGCCAGCTGGGGAAAACAGCAGAAACCTCTGCATCTAATGTGTGTCTCCCATCAGTATACAGCCATCCAGATATAATGTGCCTTCTGTGTGTGCACCAATAAATAAGAAACAACGGAGAGGTTAAGGAAACTGTTAACCCTCAGCACTTCTCCATGACATTCACAAATCCTTTGGGGATATTGTTGACAAATGACCAATACACCAGTAACCTCCTTGAACACAAAATTTATTCAAACATTGAAAAAAATAACCCAATGCCAAATAAATGGCTTATACTTTTTGAATGCCAGAGAAGGTGTTATAATAATAATAATAAAAAAAGAATTAAAAATAGGGAATAGTTTGTATGAACAGCTCTTGAAAACAGCTCTCTTTCTGACCAAACTATTGCTATAGCTTCCTGCCCTGATATTTTCCATTCTTGTATTCCCAGGGTGTTTTGCAAGTCCTCTCCTTTGAGTCAGTGAACCTGCCCTGGCGTGTCTCCCCTGGCTGGCCACACACCTCTGGGCACTCGGAGTCAAAAAAACATATCAGGATGAGATTATTTTAACATCTGCATGAAGAACTGTACCCTGTTAAAAGAGAAACTGATGTAACTAATGCCTCCTAAGTACCTTTTGGACCCTTCTTTAGGCTTCTGAACCAGTAATATCCAACTCATTAGATAAAGCCCAGGTATCAGTTGTTCATTTAGAGGATTATTCTTTTCTGTGGGAGCAATTCAAACTTCTATCTTGTCTTCTGAACACACAACCAATATACCAGCCTTATAAAACGTGTTTTGTTGATTCATCTTTGTGTGAAACATGAACTATTGACAAACACAGACCTCCATCAGATTCCCAAATGCTATTTTTTTGCCATTTAAAGAACATTTGTGAATCACATTTTGTTGATTATGAGGCTGAATACGTGTACAAATTTATATGTGTATGTGTGACTCTATTAGGGATGCCTCTCCTGTTACCTGTCAGACTGAATTACTTTTAATTCTCCAACTATTTACCCACCTTCTGTTCACTGCCAAAATGGAAGAATGCCATCCCAGTCCTCCCACCTCTTGCACTTCACTGACAACATTAAGGATACAAGACCAAGTATTAAAAAAGTTAGGAAATTCCAGCAATATTAACTCAGCCCCATCTATATCCTGTGTATATTTTGGCACACATGAATAACAAAGAGTAATACAGTGGGGCCATTAAACTGGACATTCCCCACCTGCAGTAGTAAAATTTACCAGACTATTTGAGGTATTTCCCATTCTAAGTAAAAGGTGCACTACAGGCAGAGTCATAAAGGTAATTACACTAGAGCAGAATGTCAATGGCTTAATGATGCCAACTGCAAGATTTACTTTTAATGAGGAAAAAAAATTGAAATCACAACTATGTGCAATGTAGTAGATTGTGTTTCAGCTTTCTCTAAAACACATCAGAAGCAATTTAAAAATGAAAGTGTGAAAATAGTAGTTCTGAGATTATATGTTTGGAAAGCTCTGATTGTTTATTACAGTTCAACCTCTCCATTAGAAACAGATCGCTTTTATTGATATGTGCAGATAATACACTCTATTTAAATGTACCTGGACACAATGAAACCTAAGGGTATGTTTAATAAACTGGTCCATTATGCATTCTTCACGTGTGTGTTCCTTAATTTTGTTTTCCAGGCCAATGAGCTGCTATCATTTTGGATCTCTTCCAATATCTGCTTGTTACTATAGACTGTTTTTGTTCTAGCTCCATCCAGGAAGGCAAAAATGTTTCCTTGCAGCAGCCAAAAGCAGTAGACCACAATTCTGTTGAGTGTAGACAGCAAGTTTGGAAAGGTTATAGCTTTAAGAAGACATACGTGTGTGTGTATGGGGAAAGGAGACAGTGGTAAATCTGCAGCATTACGAACTATCAACTGTTCACTAGAGCTGCAGTGAATATTTAACTGGAGCTTTTCTTTAACTCCTTAACTTTTCACTTCTTGAAGTTATGTTTTGAAATTCAATTAAAGAAAACTACATCTGAAACCAGTATTAAGGTGTGGTTGTCCAGTTTCACCTAGAATCCTGAAAATGTAATGATATTGGTAATAATAATTCAATAATTTGTTGATATTTAAATGTTGTGGTACCAGTGGTACTTGCTAGCAAATGTTTGACACACTGGTTAAAAGAAAATACAAACCTGTAAAAGAAAAAAGAAAATTAGGACAAGGGAAGATGGAGAATGGAAAGCAATAGAAAAGGAGACTCATGAAAACAGCAGGAAAAAAAAAGGCTACAGCAGAATAACAATAGTTACAACATAGATTGCAAGATAATTTTTGGTCTTCCTGTACTGCATAGGTAACTAGCTAAGGCAGCACCCTCTCTGCTGGATTGTTTGTATCTCCTATTGATGTCTGGTTTAAGGTCATTTAAACAACCTACAGAGAACTTCTGCACCTTGCCAGGAGTTTATGTCCATGGGTGGCTGAGTACTTCAAAGTGAATCTGAGTATCACAGCCATCAAGTCTTATGTTCCTAGCCTCTGGACATAGTCAATTTAGGAACACTAAAAGTATCAACAGTTAAAAATATAGATGAAGAAATAGCTTGATTTTGTTGATGTGATCACTCATCTGATGTATTCTGCCTTAGCCAATAGGCCCATTATTAACCTAATACTCATTTAATACTCATTTTAGTTTGGGTTTTCTTTTAGCTTCAGTCTTTTCACTGATTCATCTTTCTTATTAGTTACAACTATAAAAGAGAAACTGTAATATGCTAATTTGTGGAAGAAACAAATAGTTCATGTAAATTAAAGTATATTGGAATGTAGGGATAATTTTGATGAACAATATAGGATGAGATATTTCTACATTTTTTTTACCTAAAGCATTTCTCTCTGTCAGACCTAGTTTCTCCAGAATATGAACACACGTGTAGAAAACATAAAAAATTTTGCTATGGTCACTCAGAAATTGTTAAAATACAGTTTACTGCCAAGTCTAGTAAGTAGCACAAGAAAAGGAATAGCTAAGATGCCCAGAACATAGAAGCCATTTGGGGTCATGTTAACCAATGTTACCACTACAGGTACTAAGTGAAAACTGTGACCCAGCATCTCTTGTGAAAGCAGTTCTTAAGCCTTGCATCATCAGAGTCTTCTGCTGTTCAGTATGGCTCTGGGGCTGCAGGAGGCTGTGTTCCAACTCTGCCCAGCTGAGCCATGCCTGTAGATTCTGCCAATGAGGGCAACCTCATTCAACTCCCCATCCACGTCTTCACTGGGGTCCCCAGAGTAGTCCCTACTGCTACATCACTGATGCAGCTCTTCCACCTCTACAAAGAGCACCCGAGGTCTCTCCACCATTCCCTTTCAGTTGGCCTTTGAAGCCTGACCTCTGTGCACTGTAATCATCTAATGACTCCACCTTGGTGACCTACCTTTCACTGCCCTTCAGCATCCACACAGGTCCTACTGCATCAACTTAATTAGATGAGTTTGTACTCATGAAACTGGCTGAGAGAGTTGCAGGAAGCTCAGCAGAGGTCATACCAAGGGTGTAATAAGCTGAGGTGACAGCCATGGTCTAGAGTCACATTAGGCTGAGCCTCAATAGACTCAAGTTCACTTCTTTTCTCTATCCCAGGGACTCTCAGGATCCCATGCTGTTTATCAATACCTGGTATGTCTCAGACATTCGCCCACATACAGGGAATGTGGCCAAGGTGCTAATGGCTGCCACTTTCGACCTCATGTCCCTTTTTTCCACTTTTCATTACTAGTTTTCCATACCTCTCATGTAATCACAAAACTCTTTTTTCTCCAAATAAAGGATGACCAGTTGTGGGCTATGAATTTCAGGATATGCATAATCACCTTCATGTTCTGTGTGACAAGCCAGCACTGGTTCAGAAAAGGAACATTCTTGTTTCCATATTCCCCCATCTTACTCTCTGTGCCATGCTTCAAGCAATGGTCAGCACCTCACAGGAAATGGCTATTCCAGGTTCATGGTACAGAGGTTCAGTGTTCTTAAGTGTGAAGCCACACATGGTCATACTCATATTTTGGAGCTGAGTTCCAAACTAGTTGCTGTTTTTATTCTGATAATTACTTTGCTAATGTAGAGCTAATAGGTCAGCTGAGGCTATGATTGCCACAGAGCTCATGCAAAGCCATCTGCTCACTGGACTATGCAATGTCTTTGCTACTGGTGGTGTTTTGGATATGCTGACACCATTCAGAAGCAATGGTTTACCGAGCGGGACCAAGTCCACTGGTGAAACAAATTTTAATTCACTGACTTTTTGGTTCAGATGCCTATAGTATCTCACAAATGTGTCATCTGGGAATGACCTGTCTTTTAAAAAGAGTCATATCCCAAGTTCTGTAGGTGGTTTTCTGCTCCAGGGGTAGAACATAGGACAGGACATTTACAATCTGTTGAGGAATTAGTATGGCCTTTTTCAGAGAATACTGAGTCAAGGGATCAGACCCTCATTGTGAAAACCAAAATTAATTTCCTCTTAGTCCAAACCTATCATTATTGAGATAAACAGTACAAATAAAATTTATTTTCCTCAAAGAAGAGGGCCAGTAGGCATAAAGTAAAGCTAGAAAACCACCCTATATCTAATAGCACTCAGGGGATTGTCTGCCACATTCCAAGATTAAAAGAACAACAAGAAATAATCCAAATGAAGATTTACATGCAAACTGTCCCTCCTTCTGGGACAAATTATGTTAGTCAGATCCCAACGTTAAAGGTTATTTCCCTAAAGGCCACCCTTATTGAATAGCATTTTAACACCACATACGAAAACTGTGTGAACTGTAATAAGCTGATCAAGACATTAACTTTTTACAGACATCTCCAAGCTTACCAAAGCAGAATTTTATTTTTTTTTAAAGTCTCTGTTTGCTGTTTTCTCCTGAATTCCTCATTTATGTGTCTACTGTCCATTGCACTTAGTTCCTGAATCAGTCAAAATTTGCTAATGGGATTGTCTTTACCAAGAAAAAAAAATAGAATAAGTAGATGTATCTCTTCCTTCTTTTGTGCAAAATACAAATTTGTTGGTTGTGTGGAATTGTTACTAGGAGTTGGGGGACCCATAAGAGTCTGCAGTTTGACAATCCACAGTGGCACACATCCTCCTAGAGTGTATCAGTGGCTGAGCCTGCAGGACTGGAAAGCAGTTTGGGAATGTTGCAGTGGGTTTCAAACCTTATGAAATAATTAAAAGCTCACTATGTTTCTCTTTTAGTCTCAGTATTACATTTGCAAAGTGGGAAAACCTACACAACTGTCAGTAGGAGTAATGTTTCTTAGTCACTTTTGACAATCCCTCTCAGGGAGATTGGGCATCTTAGAGTACCATAGTTCATGCTCTAGACACCATATTGTTCTGGCTTCTCTTTATACCAAAATCAAGATCTTCTCTGTTTTACTTTTTTTGCTGTCAGAGTTTTCACTTACTTTTTCCTTTACATTTCTTTTCTGTCACAGATGTCTCAAGGAAAGGTGTTTGCCATTTGCTCTGCTCTTCGACAAGTCTCCCAGCTAAGGAGATTTTCCTCTAAGCAGAGGGAATTAGTTTCAGGACACATCAGCCTTCCCCAGTCCTGTACTGCATTACATCTTACTCACTGATTCACCCTCTTCCACCTTCTTCCACTCAAAAATAGTTGGGACAGAGTATCTCTGTGTTCTGTGGCAACCTTATATACTGTTAGTATCATCTTCTACCTTTGTAAAGAGAAAAAAACAAAAATAAAAACAACACAGAAGTGATTTTTTTTTTATTTTTTTTTTATTTTTTTTTTTTAATATTCCTCATGTACATCCTCCTCCTAGCATTGGTTAAGTGGTTATGTGATGCCATTTATCTCTGTTTTGTCATGGATCATAGAGTGTCTTAGGTCCCTTAGTGCTTTCCACTTAGCATCCCCCTTCCAGCTTCAACTGACCATCTGTCCTCTAATACCCACTCCTACTTTGTATGGAAAGGATTATTTACAACAGCAATTTAGCATACTCCTCTCTTTCTCTCTCTTTATCTCTTTCTCTCTTCAGAGAACTAACAACTGAATCATCCTTTACACTGGGGATAAAAATAATTATGGAAGGGCTAGGAAGCTCCATGAGTTTCAACTTGCAGAGTTTCTGTTGGGTTTGCCCATGAAGGGGCGGGGGAGGGAGGACAGGGTGTGGTTTTACCCGTAAGCTAAAAATACAAAAGGCAAACAGTGGTTCCAATAAGTGTAAACTACACATTGTACTCAGTGTTATTATTCTGTATTGGTTTACAACCTACCTTTCATGAGGATATGATAGTGATGACTTCACCCATCACTAATACCGTGGGAATTGGTAACTATTTTACTGATGGCAAAGATAATTTGGGTCCAAATTCTAAAGAGAAATGACTTATCCAGCCAAAAGAATGGTTCTTGCTACTTCAGGACAAGATTAAAGCCTAGAATTGGAATCAAATCTTTGTGGTCAGGGAGAATCTGGACACAGCCATGACTGAAAGGCAAAGAAGCAGACAGCGTGGCCCAGCAGGTGCCAACCAGCCTGCTGGCTCAGGCTGCGCTGCAGACTTGGCAAGAACTTCAAGGGCTCAGGAGTAGGAGGAAGACAAAAGTCCAGACCTGGGGTGGGGGCTGTCAGAAGGAGCCTGAGAATCTCTCTAAAGGTGGGAGAGGAAGCTGAGGTGCAGAGATTGTCTTGGGGTGGAGACTGCCACTGTGGGAGATGCTTCCATTCAGGGAATATAATATTCTGTAGATTCCAGGAATTAGGAAGGATATTTTGAACAAGGACAATTAGTCCTTGGGAATACATGTTACACTGATGTTAATTCCATTGCTTGGTTTTTACAGATAGGAACAAGAAATATTTACTTCATTTTGTTTTAAACTGTGTTGTGTATGTCTTTGATGACTATAACAACCTGATAACACAGGAAACAGAAAAGAACAGATTGGTTTGATCAAAATTTAAAAAGAAACAAACCAAGCTCACAACTCTATTTTTAAGAACTCTGCTATATGTCATAATTTTTGAGAGATCACCAATATCAACTTTCAGTCCCATACTTCCCTGTACTGAATTTTTCTGAAATATGATATTTTATAGAGTTAAAAAAGAAGCAGTGAAGAAAAAAAAAATACTGTGTTGTTTTACACATTGTTTTTAGGAAGATCTTCCTTCTGTAAGGAACCTTATAATTAAGTTGAACAAATAGTCCTATTGTGAGAGACCTAAACAATTTTTTTTAAATATTAATTTCTGTCTCTTCAATTAGTCCAGACTGTTGTCATCAAGATGATCTTTCCTACATGGTCCTCTGACTATGTCATCTCCCTTTTTATAGTCTCTGAGTCACTTAACTCAATCTCTTATTAGTTTCATCTCACATTCATTTTTTCTTGTGATTGTTTTTAAGGTTATAAGCCACACAGTCTCTGCTTGTGCTCTGTACTAATTCCTTTTCACACTTACTCATTACAAGCTTCCCTACTCTGCTGATGGCTCCGGCTTTTATCTCCAAATCCCCTTCCCTTCTCACAAATGCTTCCATCATTTCTTCCACTCAACACCTAGGCTGAAAGAGCTCTCACAATACAACTTTGTCAGCCTTCTCCCTTTTTCTTGTTTAAATTGCTACAGAATTCCAATTTCTACATAATTCCATGGAAGTAGTAGTATTTTCACATTTGAAAAAGAATAAGTCTTTAGTCACTAGGACACATAAAAAAGTGACCCCATTATTACATGTAGCACAAACCTATGAGTTGTCCAACCTCTTTCTATCTTACAGTCCAGCCATATTCAGGTCCTGTGTACAGACTGTAACATCTTCAGTACAAATACCATCAATTTTTCCAAGATGCTTTTAGGACATGCAACAGTAATAGTGCATTATATGCAGATATTTAATGTAAAACTATAATTTTTAATCTAACAATAATTTGTTGTGAATGATGCTGACTACAAAATCAGTAGATAAGTCAGAACCGTGCTCTACAAGGTCCTCATTTTCAAAAAAATCTGCTGTTTGTTGATTTTTTTTTAATAACAAGTGCAAGTTAAAAATGAAAACATGAATTAATTGGAAATAGTTCTGTCTATGATCATCTGCTCATTCAGAGGTATTAAGTAGGTAAATTGTGTCCTTTTTACCTAGATTTTGAAAGCCACATGCTGTTAGAGGACAAAACAAATGAGTAAGATGCAACTCCCAAGTCTTTTAAAGCACTATGTGAAAATATAAGCCATCTGCAAAAAGCAGATGAAAAAGATCACTATGTAAATAAGAAATCAATTCAGCAAAATGTTTTTAAAAGGGGCTTTAGAGAGACTAATATACCAACAAAACAAACAAACAGACAACAAACAAAAACTCAACAAAAACAAACAACCCCCAAACAAACAGAAAACCTCCCCCCACAAAAAACAACAACAAAAAAAGGAAAACACAGTGAGGTGGCTGGCTCCAAAGGCTCCTGGAGGTAGAAGGGCAAATGCCCCAATTTTGACATGGCATGTGCACAGCCAAATAGCGGGGATATCCATATGAGGAAGACTGAAAAAAATTAATAGTTATTCTTTGTAGAATTTTAAAGTACATTCTATAGTAAGATTCTTTAAAGCTCTGAAAAAAAATGTTTTACTAAAAGGTACGGGCAAAATCCAGACTCCATGGAAATCAATGTTTAAGTTTAGACAAGTTGTTCTAATACTTCTAAAAATGGATATCAGTCTATTAATATTGGGAATTGGGTTATACTTCTGTTTTCTGAATGTTGTACACAGTAGACTGCTTGAAACAGAAGATGTAATTCAAGTACTAATTGAAACATACGTGCTACCTTTATATTCAAAACTGGAAAAATTCTTGCACATACCGTGCCAGTATTTTTGCAAATTGATGAAACATTAAATGTATATAGGATACGTCAGCTGCTGGTTGTGGTTTGGATAAAGTGCTTTATAAAAGTCTTTTTTCCCGAATACAATGTTTCAGGTTTAAGTTACAGAAAAATAATAGATATGAAAAATGGCATCTGTTTTTTTGCTTGTGTTTACGTTTGTTCCAGAACTGTTTTCATAAAAATATATATAGGTCTAATTCCTTTTTGCTTCTCTGCTGTTGTAAATGGATACAATAAGAATTTTATCTCATTTCCTACGTTACTTGTGAAACAGCCTTTCTTGATGAGTTTCTTAAGCTTCTAAAAAAGATGTCAGGGAAATAACTTCATTTTTGGAAAAACAGAGAAATAGCTGCTATCACCATAGTTGTCACTATAAAAATGTCATGACTTGCGACCGATCCTTTCCAAAACAAAACAAAATAAATAAAATAAAATAGAACTTAAATATTGGAGTAAGAAAAATGTAGCAATACACTGATATCCCTAAAAATAATTACGCACTCTTTAGGATGCTTCTTTTTATTAAGCTTTTGCTTACATATACAGTTGAATAATGCAGTAAATAACTTTATTATTTTCACTGAACAGCATAAAATCTTGGACTGAGGTCTGAACTGACCAGTCTAGGCTAATGTTTTAATCAGAATAACAAAGCTCTGCTGCAGATCCCGCCAAAGAAAGGATTTTCCATGAAAGAACCAGACATAATAAAAGAAAATTACTTTAAATTACCCTGATCTTCATTCTGACTCATTCTGGGATGCTTTATAACAAGCCAGGACAAATCTGAAAGAAAACCCAAATAAATATTTGTTGTCAGATTTAATATCTAGTAGATACTATTTCTAAAGAAACAAAGTCATTTAAGTAACATAGATTCCAATGTAATTCTCTGAAGAAGACGTGTTGAAGACAAGTGGATATAAAGGTAATGGTGTAAAATAAAATTAGGCAAGAACAAATGAATAAGGAGAATTACAGGGTTATATTTAGAACTGGACTATCCAAATACCTTGGTGATTGCTAAGAATGGTAACCACATTTGCTAAGGAAGGAATTAATCTTCTCAAATTAAATAACGTCTCTCAAAAAGTAGTATCTTTCTGGCTGATGAACACTAGAGTTTTTAAGCCAAAAGTTGCCCTCTAGGCTTGCAGACAAGAGTTTTTAAATAAATTATTAATGGCAGTATATACCACTAAAATATCTCACTAAATTTGTGTTAACTGTTCCCAGAGAATCAAATTTAAAGTTTCCTAAAAAGCAGAAGTTAGACATGGAGGCCATTGAATATGAAAATCTAATCCCGTGGACATAAGCTAGTGTTCTTTTGATGCAAACATTCTGCTTTTATACTGAATTAATGTACAGTGGTAAAAGAAAATACCCAGTTCTTGATTGAGTTTAGTTGGGTTTTTTTTAATATATTTTATAGACTTTCAGGCATTTGCTTTTGTTTTATTGCTGAGATAAAACACAGAAACCAAACAACTGAGTTAAACAATGTTATATTTTGATGCAAGCATTTGGTAAAACATCCCCAAACTGTTGGCTTTTTCCCTTAATATTTCGACAGCCAATGTATCTCAATGTTAGCACTAATGAAATCAGCTTAGCAGCTGAGACTAACACAATACCCAGTCATTAGATTCTGTTTCTACCTGAGACGGTGTGAGAGACATGGAAACACATCCTCAGTAAAAAAGCTAGATTCAGGAATGAGTCACAAAACATGTCTAAAAGATGCTGTTAAAATCCCCACTTACAATTCTCAGCCTTTCACAGAGCCTTCAAGGGAAATCTATTATATGCACAGTTTAATTGGCTGAAGAGAGTGTTGGGCTACTGGGCCACTACAGACTTACTGTGATGAAGAGTGTTTAAAGACATCAGCTCGCCCAGTGATGTCTTGAGAGGAGATACTGACTCTGCATTTTTTAGAAGGCATTTATTTGTAGGGAAGCTGATTAAACCAGCCAGGCATTGTATGTCCTCTGCCTCTGGGTAGTATAGCAATAGATTTTTAATAAATGTATAATATTTACTGGGCTGCATGAATATTCAGAAGCTAAGGTATTTAAATTCTGATTATCTTTTGTAACTGCTTACTAGCCCTGGACTTTTAGATTTGTCAGCATTTCTGATTCACTGGGTTGGTAACGAAAGAACTACACTAAATCTGAAGAAAATTCTTCAACTATTATTAGTTTATAATGATTTTTTTTTTTAAACTATCAAGTACTGGTTGGTGGATGGCCATCTGCACACAGAATTCACTTTGGTAGAGATTTATAAAATGATTGATAGGTTTATTAATGATTAGTGTAAAACCGAGCACAAAATTCCTTTGCAATGCACCACTTTGCCCTGAAATATGGTGAGCAGGCTGCAATATACGTTGGGTTGGCAGCAGCAGTGCTGTAGGAAGAGAGACCCCTTGTTTCAGTGCATGGTTCTCTCAAGGGCAAACAAACGCAGTTGTGCCTTTCTCCTGCTGGAGCTCATTGTGGTCTCCTTAAGCCTCTGTTTTGTCTGTATTCTTAAAACTATTTTTTCAGCCATGAGACTGGAGGTTGCAATTTATTTCCCAGTGGTGACCAGAAGGCCCAGCGTGTCCAGAGAAAGCAAGCAAAGTTGGGGCTTGGGCTGGACTCCTGAGAACAGAGAAGTTCGTTGAAACCAAAGGATACTGCAAGGATAGGAACATGTGACTGCAGTGTCCACAGCAGTCTGTGACCCTGCACTGTGATGGAGAGGGGGCTCTGAGCCACTGCACCACCACCACCACTGCTGGTGCTTCATGTGTGGGTTGACTCAGGAATGCTGCAGCCCAAATCTCACAGTGCCAGCCTACTCATGGGGAGGTGACCCTGCTGCTTGGGCTGTGGACAACCAGGGATTTCTCAGCATGACACGGCACCATTCATTTAAGCACTAGGGGAGTGTGACTGATAAAAATGTGGCAATTACACTATGAAGGCACTACAAATTTAAGGAACAACTGGCAAGGATATTGGAGGTTCTGCGTTTTGGAGGTAGACATGACAGTGAGGGGTCGAAATGATTTTGTGGTTCTAGCCCTTGGGGGCTGTCTAAAGTTGCTGTTCTATTAATTATGCAGCTTTTTACAGGTATACAGAAGATGAGAGAGTTTGGTATTTTCTTGTCTGCCCTGCCAGCATTTATTCTTTGACAAGACCAGCCTTGTGTAAACAGTCTGAACCCAATGGTATTTGCTTAACATTTTAATTGGGAAATATTTTAAAGGGAGGGAGCTGGAGGTGTCCTTTGTTTTCTGCCTGGTGGTTTCCCATGTTTCTCATGAAAGGGAACAGACTCAGCTCTTTTGTCTATTCTCTGTTTTTTTCTTGCGCTAGCATATTAATAAGACATCAGAAGGCACTTGGCTATTTGTAACAGTCCACCATATAGCCATCTTTGTGGTAAGGGCAGGCCTGCTGCCTCTTGCTCTAATCGTGCTGTAACTGTGAAAGGCATTGCTAAAGCAGACAGCTACATTACCTACAAATCTGTCACTTTCTTAACAGCCAGGAATAATTGTGCACATTTATCTTTCCATTTTAGGGAAAATGATGAGAAACATGTTCTGTCACAACAAAACCAAGAGCAGCTACGTTTTTTTTGTTTTTTTTTTTTCTTTTAATACATGACTTTCATCTCAAAGTTGGCATTTAAACACTTGCAAGGAACATCTTCACGTAAAATTTTATTTTTGTGTATTGCTGTTGTTGCTAAGGTCGACAGACAAGCTGCTTGTTGAGAGCAGTGTTTCAGTTGGGCACTTGGCCCCTCCAGGGGGTGCTTGGCATGTTCAGAGCACCGATCCCGACTTCCTGACTAGCCATAAGTAGCTCCACTTCCGCTGGCTGGGCTACAGGAGAAGCTCCTTTAAGCACACCTTGCATGAGCTATTGGACATGGCCAACAGAGGCCAGGGCTCGAACCTCAGCTCTGTGAGCACTGTGCCCCCAGAACACAGCAAACGGCGACACCACTAACAAGACATGTCTGCTGCTGACAGACATGGGGCTGGCAGCTACAGGCACAGCACCTCCCCACATCAGTGGGACAGGGAGTTCAGCCACTGCCAAGCAGGTGTTTTGTAGAAAGCTCAGCTGGGATTTCCTACGAGCTCAGCAGATCCACTCTTGGAGTGAGATCCACTGGGATCATTGCTTGTGTCTGCAGCAAGGGAGTAGTTTTCGCTTTCTCACGCTCAGCCTGCTTTGAAGGAGGTGCAAAATCTGCAGTTGAATTCTGCCTCATCCCTAAACAATTACAAGTGGATCTTTTCTTTATCTTAAGCAGACCAATTATATTCTATGGCTATCTTTATTGTGTCTGATAAGAAAGGTTATGTTTTCATGTACAGTGTGTTGCAAGTGTTTTATGACATGTAGGGTTACACAAAGCACTCAGAAATAAAACCTGTGGTGAATAAAAATTCTCAGCAGATATAAATCAATGTAGTTTCACCAAAATCAGTTGAGAATCTATACCCCTATATCTTTATAGCTCAGTCTCTCAAAATCTTTATGGTTCACTGGACCTGCATGAAGGGGAAACACTGGAATAAATATGTATCTTTGACTTTCAAAAGATAACTAGTAATTGCCAGAAGAAATTCTGTGTAACTTAAAAATTGAACTGACGTTAAATAATAATTTTGCAGCAAAAACTGAAGAATTACTGGCATTTATTTGTCATTACTGAAAAAGCTTTCTGCTATTACTTTACAGCAGGAACTTCTGTTTAACAGCTTGGGTCAGAAGTGCCTGTAACATTCTTCAGGTTGAGCAACAGTTTGGAATATATGTTTTTCTAAACTTCTTTTGTTTTGTTTGGGTTTTTTAGGGGAGAATGTAGAACTAGTTCATTAACAGTTTTTTTGCTATTTGGAAGGCATCAGAAAGGTGTTTTCCTATCTAGCCAGGATGTTAAGAAGTTGAGGTCTTGCTAGAAACTCATGACGCACCTTATAGGAAAATTTCTTATAAAACAATCTCACTACTTCACATCTAAAGCTCTTTGTCCCAGTAAACATTACAGTTCAAAATTCTGATCCTCAACTGCCTAGTATTTTCAATCATATGTTAAAATTTTAACTAAGTATATGTAAAAATTGTGTAGAAGTTACTCATGCTCATGAACAAAGGACTGTATTTTACATCGTCATATATTTGACTTGTACAAAGGATAATTAATGGATGTGAAGAAGATGTGAAGCAACAAACAATCAGAAGCCTTACTTCTGATAGTCAGCTTTCTCCAGCATGACGTAACATTAAGTTTTGAAATTTCTCAGCCAGGAAGGAGAAAACTAAATTCATAACTCAGCAACAGAAACTACATTAAGGCCCTTCAAAAGTCAAAGAGTTTTAACTCGGCATGTACTTAAATGCTGTGTTTAAAGCTAAATACATTCTTGAAGGCATCATATTCAGAAAATAATGAGACGCAATTATTAAAATGGAAATCTTTCTACTTTAAATAGTTTTGTCTCATCATTTCTTAAGTATGGTTTCAATGACGCACTTGAAAAGCAGTGAACTTTTGAGAGGTGTCTACTGGAAAGGCAAATGGAAACTCCCAAAATTTTTTTTTCTCACGTTTAAATAGTAATTTTGTTTCCATTTATTATCTAAATTCTGCTGCACACTAAATGCACTAAATATATGCATGCTCTTCTTGGATGGTGTACTTCTCTGTTTTATCATTGTGCTAGTTTGGTGTTACCTTCCATAGTCATTCTTTTTTAACTAAACTCAGCATTGAGCTCCTACAGTTCTTCCCTTATTTGCCAATTAAAAAGCGAACGTCATATTAAACTGATTCTCACATATCACTTTCTGGGAAAGGTAGTTTGAGCAAAGCAAGAATTTATCTTCAGAGTGAAAAGATCCTCCCCACAGAACACTCAATTGTGGTATCCCAGGTGCTTTGACATGTAAATGGAACACCACAGGCATTAAATAATTGGGTCAGATATCTTCAAGATCTTTATTCTACTGTCAAACACAATTTAGATCAGATAATTTCCAAAGTTAAAAGAAGTTTCTCCTACTCTCATTAAACGCAAGAAAAAAATTCCTCGTTGGTAGCACTCTGGGCAGACCAAAACCTGAATATATTATTTCATATTCCATTATTTGGTCTTCTCTCACACTTTTTTGATGGATAATTTTTTCCCAATAATATTTTTAAATTCCTTGATTGATTCTTGAATTTTTCTACTATCTGATTTATTTAATCTCCTGCTTTCCTTCAGTGTCACATTTTGTTGCAGATCCTGCAAACTCTTAACATGAGCAATTGATCCTCTTAATCCTATGGCGTATTGTTGGAAATTAGCAAGGCCTTTGGAGAAATCAAAGGCAAGATCACAGTGTCCTACATGCTCATAAAGATCACTGCCCTGCAAACACATGATAATGACTTTGTGCGTAGAGCAATTTCATTGAGTTCAGAGCTTTGATGCTACAATTTATTTCATGTACTTGGAGCCACTTTGAATATATTGGGTTTCCTCACAAGTCCGTGAATAATAAGGATTGGGGCATAAGATGACTTCTTAAGGAGTAATAAATCAGTGGCATTAAGTATGAGAAGTTTGCTCTTTGTGAAGTTCCTTTGAAGTGTAAATGTTAGGGCATCATTTTGTTACTAGCCTGTTTTGTTCTCTCAGGCTTAGCTGGTAAGATAACACTGAGTTTTAGTAGAATGACTGAAAGTGGAGAAAAGCTCAGCAGATATTTCAATAAGCTGAAAATTATTTTCATATTGTTATGAATACTGTTGATCACATTGTCGGGGGCTTTTTACATTTTTTTTAAACAAACATGCCCAAACTAGAAAATTCAAAGAACTGTTGAAGTATATTAACCTAAGCAATCACAAGGTGTATTGTAGCAGTATGGCAGTAATATCTCTTTTCAAGAGCTAGGAGGAAATATTCCATATATCTCAGAATAATCAGCAGTCACTTTTTATTTACTATTCATATTAGGGATTCACACAAAGATCTATTTTGGTCAAAAAAATGAGATTCAGAAAAAAACCCTTGCATGGGTAAAATTTAACACCTTATACCCAGGGTTATGCCATTTTCTCACTGCTATTTTATTAAACTTCTTTGCTATAACTTTGATAGTAGAATAAATTTCAATGGGCTGAATTAAATATATGATAATATAACATAATTTTATATAATTTCAAAAGAATTCCAGTAGGAAAACTACAAAAATAATTTCTTATCCAAAATATTATAATATATTAATTTTATTATAAAACTATTATTTTATTTTTTTATATACTTTCATCATTAATTTGATATTTTCAGAAGAATTACTTGGGTAGAAAAAAAACAGAGAGAAAATTATGTCAAAATTTTATTTGATCAAGTGTTCCTCAAAATTAATTCAGCTGAAGAATCAGCTCTAAATTTTGCACTAATATATGTGCATGAAATGTGCCCCAACATTATTTCCCTCTGATATTCAAGCACATTTTAGCCTCTAATTTTTACAGCATTTACAGCCCCACTGAATACTTGTGCAGATTTTATATTCTGTTGAGGAAAAGTGTCAATTTTGCTTAAACTAAATTACGCATGTTAAATTTTGGAACCATTTATTTTTTCTTTGAATGATACAATGCTCACATTAAATATAGATTGACCCTGGGAGGAAGTAGCATGAGCCAGTGATTTTTCTGTGTTGTGGGAACTAGAAGACCTGGGTCTGTTTCCAATTCTGCCACTTAATCGTTATATCACCTTGAGCAAAGTCCCTCTAACGAAGTCAAATTTAAGTGCTTCAAGTTATACATCCAGCTTCATATTCAAGAACCTAAATATGCAGATATTTATGAATGAGGGAGTTAAATCATGCACAGAGTCAGGATATTTATTTTTATTTCTTAATAAGAATTTTTGGTAGACAGTGTCAGGCATATCAAATTTCAAAAACTTGAACTGAAATTTTTTATGCCATCTGCAAAGAGAATAACTTCTTAATAAATGGGAAGGGGACACTGTAAAACTGGGGCAATGAAAGGTGTTCATGATATATTTTCAAATCTTCAGAGAATATCTGTGACATGCAGGAAAGAGTCATTGTTATGATTACTAAATATTAATACTTCAATCGTGTTTTCTTTGTGAAGCATTTCTAACTGTAGCAGGATAAAGCAGTTCCCAATAAACTAGAAACTGTGTAGTTATCAGGGGAAGATTCTGCATGAGACTTTGCTTTTGAAAATGGCTCAGAAATAAGAGAGTATATAGCCAGAGTGGTTATGGTAGGGGCTAGAGAAAAGCAAATGTCAGGAGTAGGACTGGGACAGAAAAAAGACTCAGTAAAAGATCAATATTTATTTAATGCCTTTAAAAACATTTACCCCCAAAGTGAAAAAACCAAAAAGTATGACACGTTCTCTTTTCTCCCAGTTCTCTTACAGCAAAGTAATGTGCACAACCACTCTGTTAGCCAGACCTTGCAAGAGAGCAATTTCTGGACTAAATGGAAAAATCAAAATCCCTCATGAAAGAGGAAAAGGGAACCTGTGGAAGAATCTCCCAGCTGACAGGACAACCCAGTGTTCCCCTGCCTCTAACCCAAGCTACACTGTGCATTGCAGAGAGGATACAGACCTGAAGCATCTCAATACTCAGGAACATGGAATTATGGATTGCCGGTAACTATTGTAATATGGTTCTAATTTGAAAAATCCCTTTCATTTGACTAGGTTGCACTAGGATAGCAAAGCCATGTGGTTATGCTGCTATATCAGGATGAGAACAGATTGAACCTGTTAAACATATGATCGGTCTTTCTGTGAACAGAAAGTGTTGTTCTCCCAGCCCCTAGTTTGATTTCTACACTCGCTATGTCCTGTTCTGCCCTAAACACATGTCAGTCCATGCTTGAGTGCTCATTTCAACACTGGTATTGTGTGAGCAGCTGTGCTCACATCTGTTGACAATGAAGGGATTTGAGTTGTCGAGGTGCCATACTCCTTTGCTTTCGGTCTGCCTGTAATGAGGACCATAGCCAAGATGAATTCTCTTCTAGATCACTTTGTCTGGGAATTAAACACTGCAGTACTTATGTTGCTGCTCTGTTATGCCATTTGTCTGTGTCTCTATGACTGCTAGCTCCCACTGCCATGAGGACATAGACCTTAATTTACAATCCTACACCAAATCCATTACACTGTTCTATCACAAATCTCAAAAATTCAGATACCAATAAGAACACAACTCTACTTTCCACAATACCATGTTAGCTGGTATGTACCCAGTTTTTCTTCTCGTTTTTGCTCACTTCATGATGCAAAAATGTATTGTGTTTGCTCTATGTGTTTTTGTCTCCCTCCTCTGCTGTCAGTGCCCTGAAAGCCAGACAAGCGTTCCAGATCTGGATACAAGTCCAGAAGGGCTTCTGTCTGCGATCAGAGGAAGATAAATTCAGTGTTTCAGGGCCTGGTGTATTTAAATCATCAAAGTTATGGATTTTGGACTTTATATAGCATCTGTTCAGACACTGTCTTATTCTTCTGCCTACCTGTGGGAAGGTGTCCCCACATCTGAATCAAACTCTACATTCATGAGTCATGTTAAAGTCAGACAACACACTAAAGGAATTTGAAACATAGCCGTCTTGAAACAAAACCATTGATTGTTCAGTCAATGTATCTAAACTATCAAACTGTCTAAACTTATGTATCTTTCACAAAGTAAGATAAAGACTGCTTTTACACACCATCTCATTCAATGGAACTGAATTTCCAACCTGTTAAACCATATACATCTTCAGAATGGGTGGCAAGGAGATGATGCAAGGACAAAACATGCTGACAGTTCAAAATGTTACTTTCTTGCTTGACAATTTACAACACATGTAATACAACTATAAAACTTCATGATGGGCATCCATTTGAATATACAGTTCACTATCAAGTATAACAAATTCTGTTTCTTAAAAAACATTCAAAGGTCATCCAAGGCAAAATGCTATCTTTCTTTCATGGATTTAAAGTGAACCTTGCATTCATTCCTGTCTCTGCCATCTCCTCCATCATAAATACAAACCACACCTGTTTTCTAGCCTGGATATCATTCAAGAATATAAGAGTAGGAATAATAATTTATATTCTCCTTGTAACAGAGATTAACTGAATAATTTATAGATTACTTACTGTGCTGCTTTATTCATAAGTGGGTGTGGTGTGACTTACAAAAGGAGGTGTTCAACCAATTCTAAGTCAAGGTGAATCACGGATCTGATTTCGAAAGTGATGGGGTTGTGGTCATTTGTGTCTCCTGATGTAATTAATTTCTTGTTTTGGGACACACTGTGTTGTGAGTGTCAGAAAGCTGAAGCGGGTAATGTGTTTGTCAAGGAACAAGACTTGTTATCCTAAGCAGGTTGATGACCTTCATTTGCACCAAAGACATACCAGTTTGTGGGTATTAGATAAACAATTATTTTTACACATATTTATTTCTCCCTCATAAGATGTTTGCCTCTTATAGCTGTGAATATTTTCTGAATCTAAGCCACAACCTGATAATAACCTTAAGTTTAATGTACTTTAATTGTGGTTCTGCAGCGTGCCTGACTTCTTTTTTCCAGCAATGGGATCCTCATGTATGACTGTGTTCTCACAGACAGTAAAACTAGTTAATGAAATATTATTACCTGGTAGGCACATTGTTTTGTCATTGGCTTTTAAAGAAAAATGCTACACCATTTCAAAATGGTGAGGCCTTGAACCATCTCCATGGTCTGTGTTAGCACAGCACGTAATGTCACGGGGTTTGACTTTTCCCAGGCAGTATCATAACAAAAATGAACAAGTGATAATAGCAAAATGGCAGCACTGAAAAGTTCTAACTGCCAGTGATCAGAGCTGAAATTAACTCCAAACTCACTGACAAAGAAAAGCCTGGAGTGACAATGTATAAGTGAATAGGAGAGAATCAAGCTCTTAATTTGTAATGCACGAACAATGAAAATTTGATTAAATTAAAGTTTTTGCTACTAGGTTTCAGCTCTAAAATAATTGCTCCAGCAGGTTAGGGTAGACAGGGTAGTTCATAATTAGTACACTAGAAAAATAATGTGAATAAATAAACCACTTTCTCAAAGGCAAAAAATCCCAGTGTTACATAACTGATGCTTAGGAATGACTGCTGGCTGGAAAGGTCTTTGAAAAATTCCATATTCATTATCCTTGAGGCAAAGAGAATTAAAATAAAGCAGAAAGTAGAGCCCCAAGAAGACTTCTGTGCAGACAGCACAGACTCAATTTCCATCTAAAGTAATGGTGTGAGCAATCTCACACCATTACTCCCAACTCCAATAAGTTCATTGTGTCCATATTACTGCCTAAAAGCTGCATACACAAACGGAGAAACTAAGATTTCTCTCCCTGCTCCATCTCATCTAGATAATGGAGTTCAGTATGATGGGAGTTTTTGTGTCATGGATGAGCAGTCTAAGCGATAGAGAAATGAAAAGTTGTCAGCAGCCAAAGGCATATGTTGGACTGACACAGCATTGCCAGAGACATCCACAAAAAGTAAAATCCTACTTCTAGGACCTATAAGCCATGTAGATGTAGGTTGACTGGAAAAAGAAGTTATTTCATTTGTGCATTTTCTGCTATAAGTCATCTATGGAAGCTGAAGAACCACCTATTTAAGGAAGATTTAAAGGGAAAAGAAAACCCGGACTGTCAACACGCTGTGTCATGTAAGTTTAGCTGGTTCTTCTCTGCTTAAACCAAATCATGACCTATATAAACTGAATGAGGTATATAAACATCCTATATGTAGGACATTCAGTTGAACAAACAGTTTGCATACTAATGTAAATGGCTTAGGTGTTTTAATGTGCTGATGCTCTAGAAGGTTCTTAGTTACAGACTATAGAACTCAAAAGGAAATGTGCATATTCATTTTTTTTTGGTCAAAAATAAATACACTCACTGATAAAATTGTTTTCTCAGTGCTATCAGCCCATTTCATAAAGTTATGCTTGATTGGTAACAGGGTTTTTTTTTGTTTGTTTGCATCAGGAGGTGATTGTAAATAGTGGCAGTGTGGGTTTTCCCCCCACATTATTACTCAAAACATAAATACTTAAGGTTTTCGACAGAGTCATGTCATTCCCCGATTTCTAGGAAAATTAAACAAAATAAAGAATTTTTTCTTGTGAGATATTTACAATTTACCCGAAAAAGAAGGAGAAATTTTATAGAAAATTGAATCTGGTAATTGATTCTATGGTGTTACATATCAGCTGAAGCTGTGCTGGCAGAATTTCATCACTGACTGCCTTTAAACTCTGCTGTTTAAACCTTGCTGTATGGCTGGTTACACTACATATATTCTCTTCTTTATGCACAATAAGAAGGGATTCCTAGAAGAGGCCTTCCCAAGTCTGTCATCAGCTAAATTAGGAAATGAAAATTGATTTCTAGGAGCCATGTTACAAAAGTTATAGGTTCTTTTAAGAAATCTAGCATTCAAAATACAGCTGAGCCCATAAGCACAGCCAACAAGATTTTTAAAAATGCTGGGGGCTTTTACGATGGTTGAGCCATGATGCTGCAGCATTTATTTCTCAGTTAATTACAGGTGTCGATGTCTGTACCATCTGGCCTGTCTCATGACAAAATTTCAACAGCCAAAGAGTACAGAAATAAATAGACAATTAGTTAAAATGCATTGACTGAATGTGCTGCTGAGTAAGCAATTGTTGCCAGCACTACAGATGAGTTTTCTCACACACAGCTCCTAGTGCAGTTTCTCCAATTGCTCTATTGACATGTAGGACTAGTTTCCTTTCTGTCAAAGATGAAACCAAATGGGGCATTCAGAAGGACTAGTCAAATTACCAAGGAAAGTTCAAGGCCAGACTAACAGAAAGATTTTCACTCTTTCTGGTGCTCAGATAAACTATACAACTGGTTTCAGCGATTAATGTATAGTTCATCTATTTTCTACTCAGATATCCATACACTGCAGTACATCTGCATAATATCACTACTTAGTAGCTCATCCTGGGGTAGAAAACTACAGTGTGGTAAACATTCTATTCTAGATGCACCCTGACAAGATTTAGGGTCCAAACTATGATGCCCCTGTTAAGAATTTAGTTCCCTTATCTCTCTCCAGAGCAGATGAGGACAACCAGGTGCCTTCAGAGGGGGATTCAGCTCAAATATGAGATGAATTCCCTCTAGAAGCAACTGTCTGTGAACACTGGCCACCAATTCCCAGTTGGATGCCAAAAGCTTGTAGGGTGGGTCCAGACAACCTGCTTGTGTAGCTGATGCTGCCTGCACTCACAGGTAGCTCATTGAAATATGGGAAGGAAAACAGAGATAAGACTCATGAATAATAGAATCATTAAGGTTGGAAAAGAACTCTAAGATCATCGAGTCCAACCATTAATCCAGCACCACCATGTTCGCTCCTAAACCATATCCACAACTGCCCCATCCACGTGCCTTTTAACACTTCCAGGAATGGTGATTCTACCACTTCCCTGGGCAGCCTGTTCCATTGCCTGATCCCCCTTTCAGTGAAGAAATTTTTCCTAATATCTAATCTAAACCTCCCTTGGCACAGCTACAGGCCATTTTCTCTGATCCTGGTAGAGTTTCCTCCAGGTAGAGTTGGGTGGGCATCAGTTTATGAAACATGTGCTGACAAGAGCCCCAGTCTGTATTCCTATTGCACCAATGAGTGAAGCTGGCCCATCTGGAATCCAGGATAACCAGAGTATTTTCAATATGATCCTTATCCCCTTCAAGCTATATACTGAAACTGCAGAAAAGTGGGGATTTTTTGGAAAGCTGTTCTGACTGCTAAGCAACACGATAATGCTGGCAACTGAGGGGTGCCTGAAGAGGGACTGACAATCCTCAGGTCACTCCTCTCATGAGCTCCAGTTTCTGTTTTCATCAAAACTTTGTTGGTTCATGTTTTCCCTTGCTATGATAAAGGACATCATCTGTTTTCAGATATGCTCATGAAACTTCCATTGACATCATTGGGAGTTGTACATGAATAGCTGACACCAGGATTTGGACCTTAAAAGTTTATGGTGCCCTGAGGAGTTGTTTTTATGTATTTTGCTTGGTTTCATCTGTGACTATCCTGGGATACAGCTGCTCAACCAAACAACAAACATATTTCAGGAACTTGAGCAGTTCATGAAACACTATCTAGTACAAATAAAGGTGTCCTCAGGGCATGAAGCAAATATATGGAATTTATGCAATATTCATGCATTTGCTTTCCATTACTAATGTTTTTCTCGCGTGTTCAGTGAACTACTCCATCATGGAATTTATTCATGAAAATATTAAAGCAGAAATAAAGCATGGGATGAGGGGAGAGGGAAATATCAGGAAATATATGAGTATTGATAAACTTTATAACAAACATTTCTAAAAATTATCATGACAGTTCAGAAAAACTTCTGCATATCTCCTCCTTCTGCCTAAAGAAAGATACATTGAACCCAAAATATGCCAGAGAATATCATGAATGTGATACCATTTGCCTCCTAAGTGAAGCGATCTGTTTTATGGTAAATGATTGCAAAAACTGCATTAGATATCTGTTTAGTCCTGATAATAGATTAAAAGCTGTACCATATCACCAAAGTGCTATCAGTCCAGTGTAGAGCAGTGTTGAAGTGGCAATCCCAGATGAGAAATGTGACACTGAAAGCCCATTTCGGGGGTCACTACTCCCTCAGATGCTGCAGAGCTGGGAGCTGCCAAGCAGAGTTTTCTTTCTTCTCTGGGATCATTAGGAATGTGAGTCCCACTCAATCTTGCATTTACATAAGAAGAATGACATTACATCACCACTTGGTTCAGGTGAAATGAGGAAAGGAAAACATCAAAAGTTGACATTCTCAAAAAGATTCATAATTCTTACTGCCCAAATCTATCTTCAAGGGAATTAAATGCAGTTGCTGCATAAAGTTCTGATCCCAAAAGTTAGAAAGGTCAGCGGATCCCAGATCCCATGATTTTTCATGGGGGTTTTAGGAGAAAGAAAATTTTCTGTAGTCAGCTATCATAAAATTCAAAAGCAAACTGCAGATTTCAGATGCTTTCTTAGGCTGTCCTTAAGCCACATCGTGGTTTACACTGTCATGATATGCATAGATTTTAGATTAGAGACTCTTATACTTGTAGATATCAGAATAGTAATAAAACTAATAAGAAACTGGACAGGAATATAAAACCACTGGCCAGAAGAGACTCTTAGAACAAGCAAAACACATACTTTTAATTGATTAGTCACTGAAATGAACTAATGAGGGGTGACATCTTCATGTCTGAATTCTTACAGCCTTTGATCCATATTAGTGTCTTCCAGTTGATGCCTTCCTTGAACATATACTTTAATTAAATACAATATACTGGCTATATGCAGGTGTGACAGGGCGGAAATCTAACATTTTGAGATGCATTATAAGCTTTTATTTGATTAACTAGACCAAAGTTTTTGTGGGATTTTTGCTGTTGTTGTTTTGTTGTTGGTTTTATTTGTTTGGTTGGTTGGGTGGGTGGGTTTTTTCTAAGGAAAATAAGGTTCATCCTTGTGAAAAACTATTGGGTAGAGTGTTTTGGGAGAATTTTCCTTTTCTTTGGTGTATGGATGTAAGTCATGAAGTACCATATCCTGAAGTGTAGATAAGATATCTCTGGGTTACCTTTAATATTTTGATTGTGACAGTGTAGACCAAGTTATAAAAAATCAGCAGAAATTATGATATTCATAGCTTTGCTTTTTCTGCTCATGCTGTATTGTTTGTAATATCAGTGTCTGCTGAAAAGTATTTCCTACACATGACTTTTTTTTCTAGTAACACACATCATAGCCTGCAGATAAATGTAGGGCAAGAGGATGGGTTACAGCAAAAATGGAGAGTTGTTGAACTCTCACCATCAGGTACTTCCTGATGATGAATTGATAGCTGAAGCCAAAATGACCATTGTGAACATCCAGGTTGCCTCCTCAATAATACAAGCTCTTGCTCTAAGAATTTGTGCAGCAAATTAATTTCTTTTAGAGCTCCAGTATCTTTTTGAACAGTGCTGTTTGGTTTTTTTATTGAAGGATCTGATGTGACAAAAAAATCGACCACAACTTCTGACAGGTTCGTTCCATGCTTAGTTACCAACACCATTAAGAAATAAAAGAAAAAAGTCTCTCTTTTTTTTTTTTTTTTTTTTTTTTTTAATTTATTTATCTAAGTTCAGTTAGCAGGGCACTGTATTTCACTGTGGCTTTCTCTGGGCTGCAGAAGTTTCTGCTATCATTATAGGTAATGAACAAAATGTTTGTTTTTCACTCAGGGTAAATCCATGCTAAAAACTATCTCCAGTGATAGAAATGGACACATTTACTGCCCTTCTCCCAGCTCTGAAAAGCAGTTTTACTGCAGAGATAGAAATGGATGATGCCGGCATTGCAAATAAACCAGAAATAGAATGGAATACATTGACAAATACATAAGTAAAATATTGCATACTATCAATACCTTTCCTTGACTCTGAATTGCTGAAAGAGCAGTTGCCATTATAGCATTCAGACATATATATACACCTCCCACTGCATCTGCTTTTTAAAAGACTTGATTCCCAGTTCCCATATTCTTGACACACTCACACCCTGGAGGAATCAGTAGATTGCACAGGGTGTAAAAGTCATCCCAGACTCTTGTCTTCAAACGCTTTAATGTTTGATGAAGAGTGTGGGTACACCCTGATGCTTATCACAGTATCACCCAGTGTGCTTTAAGACCTGGTTGATTCTGTTATGTTAAGAGGGAAGGAATAAAGAAGATTATAACCATACGTGTTTGTATATAATGTATATGTCCATGTTAGAGGCAGACAAAGTTATTATACAGCTTATACCTTTCAGTAAATAAGGCTATTAACATTTCTTTGTTTTTCATACACAGGTCAATTAAAGTATACTCCTCCTACTGAGAATGATATAATAAAATTTCAGAGTTAATTCAGTCTCATCCTCCCTCATCATAAACCTTTCTTGCACAACCAAATTCACTCCAGGCTGTTCAGCCCTGCATGTACATCTTGAATTTCATTACAATTTTCAGTACAGAGCTCATCCAAGCTGTGAAAGAAGATATTTAATAAAAAGTTTAGTACATTCATGATTCCAAGAGTTCCATCTCACTATTATATCATCAGGCTGTTCTGAGAGAACATTAGTTTAATTTTCATATGAGACAGTCTTATCAAGCTCAGAGGAGAAGACCAAACCAGGTCTCAGTTGTGACTGGATAATAAGATAAAGGAATGGTTTATAACAAGAAGGGTTTTGCACACATGAACAGAATTTCCATTCTTGACAGTGCCAGGTGGAAAAATAATCTTTACATGCTGCACTGATATTATTCTCACTTCCTTTAACTAAGATGTACAGTCTGAACAGATGTAAAAAACTCAAACCAACCCAAAACAAATCAATGGTTTCAGTGAAAGTGGCGGCTCTTTAACACTTCCCTAGAGATGATCAGCAGCACTTAAAACTGACGGCTATATTACTACACTTCCCACAGTGTAATAGAGGAAACTTACACTTCATGATTTAATACTTGTAAGATTCAATGAACTTAGTCTAAAATGTCTGCTTCACACTGAGGAAAAAATGATTTAAATATTTAATTAAATGCTTTAATGGACAACAGCTATATTTTGTATTAAGTAGATGGCTAAATATACAGCACAATACTATTTTCATCATCCTAATGCAACAAAGGTAATAGGAAGTGATAGAACAAATAATTATACAAAATATTTCTAGGGAATACTAAATTCCCAGAGCACCGCATATTAAGTGCAATGCTTGGTGCAATATAAAAGGGTAAACTAGGGGGCAGACTGCTCTGGTTTTTCACCACTACACTACCCTTCATGTCCACAGCCCATTCTGTTGAAGTGACTGAAAAAGAAAAGGAAACAAACCCAAGAGCTGTCCATTCTACAGAGCCATCGTAACTTCAAAAAAGGGGTTGTACTGAGCTGGAGGCACAACCGTTTGGAGATAGTTACTTTATCACCTCATAAACAGGCACTTTGATTGCAATATCTATTCACTGCTCCCATCAGTACAATGATAGATTTATTGTTCCAGGGCTAAATATACTTTGAGGAAATAAAAATTATTATATTTCATTCAGAACACCATTTGGACCACCTTCCTAGGCCGTGTTACATTTTGATCATAGGAAAGACAGAACTAAAATAGCTAGAAATCAGCAGCAAAACAGTGCATCGGATTTTTAGCTGAGTCCACTCATCATATCTTTCTCTACTACTACCACCAGAAATGATTCTGCACTAGCCTAGTCAGCAGTTTGGATTTATACTGTCTCTAAGGTCTCATCTGGACCATGCCATTGCTGTCCCCGTGTTACTGTTCATCTTTCTCCTGCTCAAGGTCAGTGGCAGTGTCTCCCTATGGTGGGAGTCAATGCAGTGGCCCTTTGTCAGAGAAATTCACAAAGTCTATCTCTCAGTAATATCTCAATTCTCTTTAGGGAGATTTTTGCTGAGACACCACAACGAATAGCCTTAGGCAGCTCGAGGGTAGGAGTTTTAGACCTCCAAAGTTTGACAAGTATTAGAACTTTGGTAACCTCTGTGCTGCAGCTGATTTTCAGGGGTGGAAAATTGAAGTTTCCGTGTTCATCTACTTCTGTTATAAAAGCCAGAGGAGTGTGGATTGCCCGGGTAAGTCAAGTGTCTTGGGTCATTGCAGTCACCTCAGTGACTCAGGACATCCAGGTCCCACAGGTCTTGCAGGTGCTTGAAGAGCCTGGTTTGCCCAAGTTAGCAGGAGGAGTCCTTTCTCCCTTTGTGGATCCCATGTCGCCTCAGTCATCCAAGGGACGCAATTGCCTGCAGCAACCCTGTCATGTCAGTCACCTCAATTATTCACCTCAGCCTGCTGTGGTTTACAGGAAAGTGCAGCATAAATACCATGGAACTGATGGAACCTGTTTTGAAAAGGTTGTGTACAAAGGCACTCTTCAGAGCCCATATGTTTTGAATTATCTCTGTATTTCTGAAAATATGATCCTTCAATATATATAACCGGAGCAGTTATTCACAATTTTTTAACTAAACCTAAATTTATCAGAATTGCTTTCCTAGTAAAAAATTAAATCCAATAAATTCAATTGACCCTTCAATTATCAGGTCAGCAAGTAGTTGGCATTAGAATGTAGTTTTATTCCAAATAGCTATGCCTATCAAAGCTTCCCATTTGGATTTAATGTAGGAAGCAGTGTGTGACTGACCGTACTTGTAGGCACTATTGCTATTGCTTTGTGAAGTGTTCATTTCTTTAAAACCGATCAACTTATTCCAAGAAGTACACAGCATGATAGCTGGGAGAAAAATACAAATTTTGTTTACAGACACTGTAGGAGAGCAGTATAATCAATATATAGCACTGACAATAACTAATAATAACATCTATGGCAACTAATTCTAGAATCAACAGGTTCAAAATAGAAACTGCTTCTTTAGGTGACAGTTCATTATTACTTCATTATGCATAATATTTCCAGTGTCAATGAGAATTTTATGTTATTAATTCATCATGCTATTTTAGTAAACTCTGATCAGAAGACAGGTTGCAATGCTGATCTTTTCTACCTGTGACATTTTTCTGTTCCTGAGCTGCTCTTTAATACATTTTTTTTCTTACTGTACTGTACATTGGCCTCTAGGCTAACTCAGCGAAATACAATTTGTTGGATAACATTTGTCCTGTCTTTAATACATGAATAATGTGTCTCTTGAACTTACAAATAACATATAGACTGCAATAAAACACCTATGACTTTCCAGTTCTCTGCACAGGCATCTAGTAAGGTAATGTGAGATACAGCACAGCTTGAAAACACAGTGTTACTTCACAAAACTAAATGTAATATTTGCAAGTAGAAAAAAGTAATTACCTGTAGACTGTGAATTCTTTGACATCTACCATAAACAAGAGTACTGCTATTATGGTATACTACATCTATTGTTGAAAAGTCATTTTACATCCAATTTATGGGAAATACTGAAACAAGTACTTCAGCCAACTAAAATAATTATGATAATCCTGTTTCAAATAGAAGTTCCAATCCTGTGTTATTGAAGTAAATGGGAAATTTGCCATCAAATCTGAAGGAGACTATGACTGGGCCCTGTATTTTTCAGTGAGTAAGAGTACTGACATATATCCCATATAATGTTATTGACGATTCCTTAGACTTCCTGATGCTGCTCCTGTGTTGATTTTTTCTGACTTTTTTTTTCCATGCTGGTTATGGCTGCATTTAAAACCAACTGTCTTGACAGTTGTCACACCTTTCATTATGCTTTTTAACTTTAATGTTATTTCACAGAGAAAGCAACAGTGGAAAGACAAGAGAAGAACTGGATCCTCTGTGTCTATATGTTCAAAGGTAGCTTATGTTAGCTCTCCTTTAGAACACGTTATTTCATAATTTTAACCTAACAGTCAAAAGGAATACTATCAAAACTCAAAAATAACATCCTTTACTTCCTCTAGACTTCATAAACATTTTGAGAAAATAAAAATTATGTATCTTAGTTTATTTATTGCTTGGATCACAAGCTATCAAAACATTTCATATTTCAGAAATTTATTGAGCTGTGGAGACTGTGAAACTGCTACCATTCTCATCCTGAATTTTTCTTATAAAAACAGATAATATCAACAACAACAAATGATTAAGCAAAACCAAGAACTTCACCCAGGGCAAAATTTCTCCACAAGTTCCCAAAAGAACAAAGATTTTTGTCATGGGCAACAACTCTCAGTCATTTTACCAGACAATGCAATTATTCTGTGGCAAAATCTGATACGCTATTGCTCTGTAATGGAGAAAAGCTGTTTTTCTTTGGTGCCTAAAAACATAAATATGTAAATTAACGATAAGATTTTTGTTCTGTGTGCAGCATTATCAGGCTGTGTAGCAACAAGTGCTTTGACACAAATCACTTTTATCAGAAATAATGTAGAAAATCTCCATTAATTACTGCCATAGTACAAAAAATTTGTGCTTTGGCCAGTCTCTTGATATTTAATTAATTAAGTAATGTAAATGGTGTTGTTACTGAAATAGGGAGTGATAAAGTTATAGTTTGCTTTACAATGTTACTTAGATGTCAAAAAAAAAAAAAAGGAAAAAAAGGTTCTATTTGCATAGCACATTAAAAAATTCTTTTTCACCACACTTGTAGAGGTCAAATTATGCAGAGTCAAAGAGGAGTTAGAAGGCACTGAGAAAATCAAGAAGTCTTAAGATGTTTTTCACTCTGCTGAAACAAAAAGCCTGTGGCAGAGCAGGGACAAAATCTCCATAGCCTTTATTTAGTGCCCTTAAGACTAGACAGTTCTAGTTTATATAAGCATTGACATAAATTGACACTAAGGTTTACTCAAACACCCAAACATGCATTTCAGTGAGCTTTACTCCACAAATGCATAAACACCAAGGAATGATGGGTACACAGAAAAATAATGGCTGCTCCTGTTTCTAACCTTTCTTTCAATAAAGAAACCCTGAAATGCCTCTGACAGTTCATGATTGCTGCACATCACAGAGCTGCAGCAGATGAAGCACAGCACAGAATCCACTCGGAGACAGTCCTTAAATTTCAATCATTATGGAACAAGTTAAGTTGCTACTTTTAAGAAGAAATAAGTTAGCTTCTTCCAAGACACTTCACTGAAAAGACAAAGGAATACAAGACAGTGTGCAGTCTTACATGATATTCTCAAAGGAATCTTTCCACACAGTGATCTTAACATTATTCAGCTAGGTCACTAGACTAGTCCGGATACAACACCAGTAAAATTCCTGTGTTAATAATAGAGTAATTCTCTAAACCTGATGAGGTTCCTTGGCAGAGAGCTGAGTCAAGTGAAGGTGTCATTGTGTACTCTAGTCCTGGTACTTTGGTACGCGTACGACATTTGGTGTAATCAGAGTTTGTGGCTTTGGGTCTTGTGTTAGTCAATGGGTTGAATATTGAAACCATAAGCAAGTGGTTCATATTTACTTATTTATAACATAAGCAATTGTACCATACACTTGTATATAAATACTATTTATAAGGCAGATAAAAATTATATATTAGTACATAAATATAATGTTATATATCTATATATGCATATACATATATCACCAACACATACAAAAGCTCAGTCTGGCTCCCATTAAGTCCCTTGGAAACAGCATCAGACCTTATAGAAAGAATAGCTACCTACATTTTCTGTGCAGTGACTACATCTACACTATGATTTTTACCTTTGTTTCAGAGATTTCAATGATGACTAAGACTTAAATTAATGTCTTTGAAAAGCCACACTGCCTGTTTGATAAAGCACACTGTACAAACAAATATGCTTAATTGTTTCTGTGAATTCAACTTTATTCTTGTTCTAGTAAAAATCAGTCCTTTTTAAGCACAACAGTTGTGGACTGAATTAAATATGTTGTTCGGTGAAGCATCTGTTTAAAATATTAAGGAATGGCAGCTCCCCTGAGACCTGCATATGTAAAGGTTTTTCACTTCATAATGCAACCCTAAAAAGTGGTGTAGAAATTAAAAATAATTAGTTGAACTTTTGCTTTGGGCAGATTTTTCATAATTAAAAGGTACTTCTTCTCTAAGTCTGTGTTAATTGATTTAAAAAAAAAATTATGGAAAAAATAAAATTAAAACAATCTGGGATTCAAGTTTTATTCTCACTTACACTGATATTAGCACAGAGCTACTCCAAAAAGTGAGGGTTGTATTTCTTTTTCATCATGTTAGCGTTAGTGCAAATGTATGTTCCACTCTAACTAAGCTTATATAGCTCCCAAGTATATACATTACTGGGGAAACCTCAGTTCCTACACTACATCCTAACAGAGTTGCCCTAGGATTGCACCAGCACAAAATTACAATGAGGAAGAGGTAAATTACACTCCCAACACCCCCATAACATGGCACAAATGCATCAGGATTATGAATGAACTTCAAGAGACTGGCATCAAAACATGAGGTCAGTTCAAGCCCAGAGCAGTGCCTAAATGCTTGCATTGTTACTATGCTCTTGACCAGTAAAGGGAATTTTGAAAAGGAAAAGAAGGTAAGAACCATCAAGTGCTGCTTCATTTTTAAGAGCAACCAAACAGTGATGCAGTCTGATGGCTTTGGGAATATAGGAGCTTCCTGGAGCAGTAGCTACACACAGCCACTATATGTAATGAGATGCTCTAAAGATGACTTGGCTATAGATTAAACCAAGGAGATTCTTAACAGAATTGTCACTAACTTGATTGTGTCTAAGAAGACATGAAAAAATGAATGGATGTGAACAATATTCTGACATGACAAGAACTGTTACATCCCTAGTTAGAGGTAAGAAACACTGATATTCCAGGTCTTTGAAGATCACTCAGGAAATAAGTGAAGTTGTTGGTCTCTAGAGCTATTAGTGTGGCATCGTTAATGAGTCAAATGAGTCCCTAAAAAATAATAGTGGGAAATCTCTAGGTAAAAACGGGAAAATTGTCAAGCCACTCAGGCTAAATTTAGTAGCATATTTTGGTAAAACATTCATGCTTAGGTTCAGTTAACACAGCACCCTTTCTGCATTCAACTCCTTTCAAACATCTGGATTTCTTAGAATGTCTAGTCTTCCAAGTGTTTACCTATAAAGCTCTTCAGGAGAAAGACTGTCTTTATTTGTGCTCAGTATAGTATTTGTGGCTGTCTTTCAAAAATAGGAAGGGGAAAAAGATATAAGAGGTGTTCAAACTGTGCTGACTCAAAAGCCAAAAGAATCAAAGTGATAAATGAACCTGCTTTTCCTAAGCTCAGAAAGATTAAAAAAAAAAAAAAGAAGAATGGGCAGCTCATACTATAGGTGAAAAGAAACCCTCTTCCTTACAGCTTAAATAGCAAAAGACCAATCTTTTTTACAAGATTTTGTTAAGAGTACCTAAATTTACTAAGAAAATTCCTTTCCACTAAATGTTATAATCAAAGTGGACCCTGGACCTCTCATTTATTAGAGAAATACTACAAATATATATGTCTAGTGTCAGAAACATTCAGACACAGCAAAATTGCCTTCATTTGAACACTAGCCAATCTAGAGCAGGCTCTGTAAAAAGATTTTTCCACATTTTCTCTGCAATGGAAATAAGGTTAATAATTTAATTACTCAAAACAGGTAATAAATACAGTTATGTACTCTGAATAGTATAATATTATGGGAAGCTCTGGATACATTTTTCAATGTTCACATTTTTTATTATATTCATAAAAATTAGCATACAGGATAAATTTTAGAGTCCTCTTAGTCATTTAATTGATGACATTCTATTTGGGGACAAGATAGGTCTCTGAAAAAAGAAAATTTTAAATGTCTGGTGCTTTTTTTTTTCCATGCATATTTTATAGAACTATAATCATATCAAAACAAATGCAAATAATGCCTTGAAAAATTAATGTTCTCCATTTTGCTTGGTAATACACATTTTTTTGTCTGGTAGATATCAAATGAGTTTACCAAGGAATAGAATATGACAATCTTTATTTTAAAAACAGGAAAATTGAGCCACAAGTATACTAAAATGGCTTACCAGCGGTCTTCAGAAAATGTGAAGGAGGCCAAGCCTTGGGAGCTCCAGCTCAATGCTATACATCATTGGTCTGTTAAATGTTGCTGATATTTTGTACAAATCAGTTATTACAGCTATGGAAATAACAATATCTTTTCTGCAACGGATAAAACCAAAGACATATCTATCATATGAGAACAAAAATCTGAACCTTAACTAACTTTCCATTGCTAAAGCAGTCTTTCAGAGGGCCACAGGATTCACCCTGATAAGATCTGATTTCTAACTAAAAGATTTTCGTAAAACAAAATATTCTTTCCTCTGAGAAAGCAAAAAACCAAAACTCCAGACAGCATCTTTCAGACATTTTACAATTCTAACCTCAACAGACAAAGAACCTAAACCCAATTAGTGGTGAAAATCTTTGATTCCATTTTGGCATTTACATTCGGTGAAGAAGGGAACTATATACAATTTAAATCTTTTATAATCTTCCTACTCTAATTTGTGCCTAGAGTATCAGCTGGGATTTTAATTTTCACTGGATATGTCCAGGCTAATCTAGGCTTGAAATTAAGTTCTCAAGAGAATTTTGGGTTGTAATGCACCTATCCATGCACCATGTCTACATCAAGAATGCCTTCCCTGCTACTCACAGCTATGACCACGGGGAACGTATGAGCAACTGCCAGTGACTGAAGAATGATTATGCCATTGGTGAAATCCCATGGCACAGTGGAAGAGGGTCAATGGATTGCATAAGCAATTTGCCATGCACCTCAGACCCTCCTGCTGCCACCAAGAACAAGCTAACTGAAAATACGAAATTATTCTGTTGGAAACACGAGTGGGGAGAAAAGCCTTTATCATTTGGAAGATAACTTTAATCTGTGGCCAAGCAAGGGCTGCAGTTTCTCTTCTGAAGGCAAGTATATGACATGTACATGCAAAGGAGCAGCCTCGGACTGCTAAAGAAATGTAACTTAAACCCTTGAGGTCCTTAAACAATAATAAAAACTGCCCACTCAGCACTTCTAAATGCCCATATTATATCTAGCATTTAGACCTGTGATCTATGAGACTTAGATCTTAGATCTTAGATCTATGAGACCTATTGAACAGGGCTTCCCTGGGCCCATTTCCCACTCCTAACCTGCACAACAAATCATCTGGTTTCTACACAAACCTGAAGGGCTAGTCCTGAACCCACTGCTTGGACTTTTGGAAACTTATCCTTCCAATAGTGACAGGACAAGGTGGAATGGTTTTAAACAGAAAGAGAGGAGGTTTGGATTAGATGTAGAAAAAATTCTTTTCTGGGATGATGGTAAGGAACAGATAGCCCAGGGAAGTGGATGTGGATGCCCCATCCATGGAAGTGTTCAGCTCCAGGCTGGATGGAGCTCTGAGCAACCTGGTCTAGTGGAATGCATCCCTGCCCATGGCAGAGGGGTTGGAACCGGGTGATCTTTAAGGTTCTTTCCAATCCAAACCATTCCATGATTGTCAGAAACGTGTCTAAGTGGTTTTTTTTCCTGATTCAAAAGCCTCCTTGCACAGTGGAAATATGAACATTCAGATCTCTAAGCCTTGTTTGTATGCTTTTTCATGATTTTCCAGAAGACCACTAAGGGTCTAAGGTGTAATTATAGACTACTTCTCATTTTAATTGAAAAAACACGATGTTAAATCCTTCCCCAAGTCATCTTTCTCTGTGTAACAAATGGAAAAGCCAGTTATTTAAACCACAATCAAATATAAACTTTTCCCTCGCATATAGTTACATTCACTGCATGGCATACTGCTTTCACTTATGCGTAAAGTTTTAGAAAAAGTAGACTGCACAAAATCTGCTAAAAATACTCTAAAAGCAATCATTTTTAAATCTTCTTAAGTAAACCTCAAAAGGAACTCTGCAGAAACCATTTATCTCTTTTGTTGGTCACTTTAAATTTGACTGCTATGATAAAACAAAGAAAATATTCTTTTTCAGATGCTATAGAGAAAAGAGGTGCATAGAACTGATTAGAACCGGCATTTTGGTGCATGCCCATCTCTTACTGAAAATTTTCTGAGTTATTTTCAGTGGAAATGAAAACAGCTACTCTGTCACAGGAATTACATTTGTAAGGAAACCTGACAGGATTGATCTAATACTGATAAAAGCAAATATTGGTGTTAATTTATTGACTAAATTCACAGCACAATCTCATAGCATTTTACCCAAGACGTAATTTTATAATTCAGAGGAGACCAAACCGACTGAATAAATAATTATAAAGTGTACTTTACTTTACAGATCACAACTAAAGTATGTTGGCAGATATGGTCAGTGATGCACCAACCAACTTTGTCTAAGCACTCATACATGACTTGGGAATTAAACAGAAAGCAGCCTTCTTTTCAGCTGGAAACTCCAGGAGACCCTGTCATAGTCGTTTGTTCACACCTCAGTAGAAAACTCTATGTCTAGAGAATTCAGTGCTTTCCTGATTGTTGTTTCTTTTACAAGTGCCAGTGGATTATTGGCTCCACTTGAAGTTTTAGTAAAACAATCTTTTTGGAGATTCCAGTCCATTTTCTGATATTTTCAGAAGTTATAGTGGCCAGGCATAATTTGGAAAACAAAATGAATTCTCTACCAGACTGGCCTTGTGCCCTACCTTCATTAGAGCAGCGGGACCATTTTGCTTCCTAGAGTTGCATTTTGAGAACTGTGTGTATCTCATTACCCTGTTACTGTCTGGAACACCCTGTGTGCTGCAGAGCTTAGAGGCAATGAGTTATGGTTGGAGGGGGAACACAGACCAAAGCAAGGGAGACGAAATTCAGTTTTAAGCCAGAATATCCTTTTCCCCACCACATAATTTGATATATTATTTCTTTAATCCACATGCAGCCTCTGTCATTCAGGAGGTAGAACAATGAACCTTGGTATAAGGGATAGAGTCCTTCGGGAAAAACTACATGAGAAAGCCAAATAATTCCCAACCAATCAACAAGAGTAGGATTCTGGCTAAAAGAAGAGCAAGAAATGTAAAAAAGATGTCTTGGGCACGGATACAAAGAAAAGGGCTTGCATAAAACTGTGTTTCTGCAGATTAGGACTAGAAGAGGTCACTGGACCATCTATTGTAACTTCTTGACATATGGCAATAGAAATAGCACAGAATAGAAATAGCCGTAGAAATACATCCAGTCACTAAAATGATATCATTGACTGTTTTTCTTCACTGTGTGAAGTAAAATCAGTGGTGTTTCAGGTTTATTTCTGTTTGAGGAAGGAATCTTATTTACTCTGTAGAAGTTATCTACAGTAAATATTGTGACCACGCAGACTTGATCACTGGTTTCCATGTGTTCTATATAGAATGGAATCAATTAGTTAGGACTGTAATAATTGTCATCATTTACTCCTCCTTGTTGTCTTTTGTGGTTGCTCAATTCCTACCTGTGGTGGTTTTCACTCTAGGCCTTCCTGAAGACCAGCTTGTAACCAGGAAGGAACTAGGAAGGTGACCAAGGAAGTATTCCATGCTATTCCTTTACGTAACTTGAG
>JAWWLV010000088.1:137666968-137705304 GCA_035041135.1 Platyrinchus mystaceus
AATCCATTGCGCAGGCTTGAAAGGTAAAAACACCTTTCCCAGATCTTCGTTCGCGAAGACTGGCCACTTACTTTAATGTGCCACTATTTGGGCAATAAACAGTAAACACTCTGGTTTAGGATTTTAAGACATGAAATATTCAGATCTATCTATTGTTAATGCACAGACATTTGAGGTGGAAAAATGTGAGTTTAAGGACAAAGAATTAAGTAATTTTCTAATGGCCATTCAGGAAGCCAATGGGAGAGATTTTCCAGCAACTATTTTCCCAAATACCTTCTTACTCAATCTTCCACTGTTGCCATGCAGCTTTATTTCTCGTGTCTTCCCCAATGAAGACAAAATTGGAAAATAGCTTAGTTGTACATTTAAAATATTGATTTTCAACAGTAGTTAATTCTCTTCTCTTAGCTTTTTTTTTTTTTCTGATATATGCAACAAAATTATTTAAATGCATCCCCAAACGTAAAGAATTATCGGTTTCAATTTTCTTTTTCTTCTTTTCAAGTTATCTTTGATGTCTGTGGCCAGAACTCCAGTGCTGCTACAGCCACGGCTTGAAGTACTTTTCCCAAGACTTGTGCCATTTCAAACATTCCCTTAATATTAAAACAAATGAAAATCAGGAGGCATCTAATTGTCCTGGTTTTGATTTTGTTAATAAAATGTGAAAGGTTAAAACGGAGCAAACCATTCCTTAAAGCTATAGCCACAGAAGCACCAAAGCTTCAAAGATGACTTGAAATGAAAGAATAAAAAAAAAAGTTAAAATAAAGCACAATAGTTAAAATAATTTCAGGACCTCAGTTTCCACTGAACTTAAAAGGAGTTTTGTGATGACTTAACTCCTCATAGAACCAGGTCCAGGCTGAATAAAAGCACATGAGGATTCTGCAGTAAGGCCAGAAGATGAGTTGTGTTCAATACACATTTTGCAAAGGGATGATGCTTGGACAACAAGATTTTGACTATTTTTAATGCAGCCAACCAGTCAAAAAGATTTAAATTCACTGAGAACCATCAGAATGGTCTGAATGAATCTTTATTTACCTCAAATCATGTTCCTTGTTCATCTTGTAGGGGCATGAATCACTTGTTTCACTGCTTTCTCTAGCACCACAGCCTCCATCCCTTCCCATTCCCAGTCACTAACAGTCTGTAGGACTGTTTGAGTGTCTCTGTTACTGCTCAGGGAAGCATCTGGTTCACTGAGGCAAGATATCTTGAAAAGGAAACCTATTGCCACATATTAAAAGAGCTTGATCATTAAAAACAGGAAAGATTAGTTGCTTCTTTGCAGGAATTAAAAGGAAAACTAGAACACTGCCTATCCTTTCCCTGTCCAAGTTGTCAGATCCTTTCCAACACTTGATAGTATTCAATCCTGTTCACAAGAACCAAAGTTAAACCTATAGGAAAGAACCAAAGTTGCCGGTTGTCACTACAGATACAATTTGTATTTCAGTGGGGTCTGGGCCTTTCTCTATTTGAAGCAACTGGTCAGAAAATAGGCACTCAGCTCTGCAAGGTGCTGATAAGACCTTAGAAATGTGAAAGAGGTTCATATGAACAAAATCTGAAGGCTTTGGCTCTGGACAGGTGACAGTCTTGGCTTTTATACTTTAGATGTGCTCTTAGTTTGGAGTTCTTAGTTCAGTGAAATGGATGAAGATTATTCATATGAGGCCAGCTGGGACCCCTGACATATAGAGCCAACTATACATTTAAACAAGATACCCATGTTCCCAGGTATGGTATATTTTAAGGTACCAGATATATTTTTAGTAGCAAGGAACTTAAGGAACTTTTTTTTCCCAGTCAGCTCTGGAAAATCTTACATAGACTAGCTTTTTGAGAATGTGAAATTGAATAGTTACAGGGAAAAAAAAGTTCTTCTGTTCTGATGCTGTAGTCGCTGACAGTGTGCATGACTGCTTTATCATAAAGAGCAAAGCCTCCTTTAGGATATAGGCAGCCATTTATTAAAAGTGGTGATTAAGTGGCTGAGATAGTCCTGAGGCAGAGCAAGGTTTAGGTATTGTGTTCTTTTTAATCCCACAGCATGCTTCTTTGTAAGTGAAGTGGTAACTTCTTACAGGCCAATCTGAGTCAACAAATGCTTTTAAACCCCTGTAGACAAATGCTATCTACAGTGTTATTTTGATTTATTGATACTTAGCTTTGAAACAGGTTTTTTAAAGCACACTATTTCATATCAGTAGGAGATCTCTGTTGCTTCTGCTGTTAACCATCTTTAACTATTTACATGGCTTTTTGGTGGGGTCTGAGCATTTTTGTCTGCCATTGCAGTCAAATACTTGGCATCATCTCTGAAAAGCCAGTGTGTTGGCAGCATCAGTCATTTTCTACCTGGAAAATTTTTCAGGTCTTAATCAAGGTAGAGGTTTAGAAAGAGCAATGACTGTAGAAGGACAACTAAATCTTCCCTGTTAAGCAAAGACCCTGACTCAAAGTTCATGGGAGGAATGATAACGTCTGAGTCCCAAGAGAGGAACTGTATATTAGAGGAACAGGGAGGAGAGGTAGTATCTACTTACCTCTTATCATGGAAGAAATACTATAGAGTTTAGTGCAATACTGCTCTTGTTAGTATTATTTTTAATTAGTATTATTCTTGCATGTCAGGAATTCTAGAGCATAATTATAAATATCTGCTAAACTCTACAAAAACAGCTAGAAAAATCCATAGGAAGAAGCCACGTCTGTATATCATGTATGATCTTTTACTGATATATCAATAGAAATTGACTTAGTTGTTTACATTACTCATCATTATTTTAATTTTCTATTAAACAGACATTCTTTCTGTCACATCTCTTTGTGATCTGCACCAGAATCAATGATTATTTATAGCTAGGATACACACAGTTATTAGGGGAAGCAAATAAATATTTCAAAGCTATTTAACCTGTTTGGTCCTTTTCTTTCCACTGGTGCAACAGTTAAACAACACAGAGAGAAAGCAAATTCATCTCATCTATTGTTTTCCTTGCTTGCTTGTCAGTAAAACCACTATTATGGTTTTTGTTTTGTTCAGAGCACTTAAAAGCCTCTGTCGCAACTCCATCAATTCTAAGGTGGTGTCTCCTATTTCTGTTCTCTCTTTTAATATAGAAGGACATATGCCTTCATGTAAGAAGCAGTTTTACACATGAGGGTGTTCTTTGGTAACAGAAAATATGCAGGATTTACAAGTATTGTTTTTCAAGAGATCCAGATGGACAGCATTGGAACCCAAATTGAGTCTATATGTGATGAAGTCAAACGAATTTCTCCAGAGTGCCCGAATGTTCTGTTTCAGTGTCACTTGGAGGAAGGTATCTTTTTGGCAGAACAACACTCCACTTTGAAGTGGCAGATAGAAAGACAAATGCTGAAAATCTTCACAGGAGTTCCAGTTAGTGTCAGTGTTGATGGGTTCCATTGCCTGTGCGAGGTTCAGCTGTACAACTAAGGCCCTAAGTGGCATGCTGGATTGCAGAGTAATTAAACATTTTGTTGCATACTGCAAGTAGTTCCTTCTGTCTTCACAATAAGTGCATTGGGAACATAAAAACACATGTGGAAGATTTTGTTCTTCTCTGCTTGCTGTGGATACAGACCAACAACTTTACAGGTGAAAGACTCCATGTTCTACATCAATCTCTGGAGCCATCAAATCCCTGTGAAGAAGCACACAGAATGACGAATTTAATACCAGAAATCTACCTGACAAAACATCAGGCAAATACAGCATGAGCATCACACTGACTTTAGCATATTGGCAGCTGTTTGTTGCAAATAGGTGATAAAGTGTTTGGGGTGGTCCTGAGGGAGGACATGGCTTAAGTTTTGTGTTCTGTTTGATCCCTTAGCACACTTCCTTGTACATTATGTGCTTGCATTTTCCGGACACAAATTTAGAACATTTGCTAAATGTCACAAAGTCTTCATGGATTTCCTGTTCTGTAGTTGAAAGCTGAATCATTTGAAAATTGGTAAAAATACTGGATTGTCTTGATATTGCTAATCATTTCTATTTCTAATAATTTCACATTGTTTGATTGTTTACAGAAACAAAAGAATTGATAAGTCTAGCTCATTCAACTAAAGAAAATAATTGAGGTCCTTTTCTAAAGCCAGGAAGGTCAGGCCAAAAACCAATAAAAGTAGACTACTGTTCCTGGCTATCATTGGCTGTGTCAAACAGTGCTTGATTCAGCTTACTTTTCATTGAAAGTTTTTTTTTTTCCTGTCCGTTAGTTTGATCCATGCATTTTATATCCATTTTCTTGGATAAATAGTTCTTTTCTGCCTCCTACCTTTGGCACAATACCTCAGGAGACTATGAAATAACATGTGGCAGCTGTCACTACCAAAACCTACATTTGCTAGCAGAATTGAGTTCCCTACTTGAAAAGCAATTTGATTTTATTTCTTTGCTGTACCTTTGACTTAAGAACAATGTGCTCTGTTTATCTGAGAGGAGACAGACAAGACTGTCATACCCACCCAATAGCTGTATGTGCTCACAGCTCATGCTGGTGTGTACACAGGTGGAGCCAATTCCTCCACCCTAGGCATACATATCTCATACTTAATCCATTCTCTTGTCTGGGCAAAGAAGTACTTCTACTTTCCTCTGTCCTTCCATAACTGTTTTTGACAGGCATATGTAAAGAGAAGATACATGAAACAGATGGCTTGTAAAAGCTGTGGTTCCTAATGCCTGACCCTATCCAGCCATCCCTTCTCCCAGGCAAAGAGCCAAAGGAGAGGCTGAAGGAAGTTATAGGAGAAGCTTATGTTGAACAGACAGACATAAATGCATGTCCCTAATGTTTAACCTGCAAATTATTTCAGATACTGAACCATGCTGCTGTTTGACTTGGTTGGATGTGATGACATGCGTTCCTCTCTGTCATGTTTACATGGGAAGGAAGTTCAGATACAGTCTGAAGGCAGCTGTGGTATGTTGTCGTGGGACAAGACCTACTAACACACTGCTGGGAGCACCAAGCCTCAGAGCAAGAAGGTTGTAGACAAGTAAGAGCTTGAAGTCTGCAGAATGCCAAGTGCCTTTGGTGGGAAGCTGAGCTCGCTAACTTGAGTTATTTCAATGGATGAAACTCATTTCTCCCCTCCTTCCCCAGAAATAATTTGGCATCTTGCTTTTTTGGAGTAGGCCAATGACACTTTGTTACCTCAAAGGGTGTTATGTAGGTGTGCTTATGTTTGTAAATGAGATGGGGCAAAATTTTTAATGAATACCAAATTCGCCCAAAAAATTCTTGGAAACCAAAACTATGTGAAAAAAATTGACTGAAATTAAAAATGTACCTGGGAATGTTTTGAAATGGCAAGAACATTGCTTTGACATTTTTAAGTAAAACTGCTGTCCTTCTGTGTCAGACAATATTTTTAAATAAAAATTTAAATCAAAGAATGAAAAATACAGGATTTAAATAATTTTTAAATATGTAACAGAACAAAAATTTATGTGCTGAAAAACACCCATTTTTTTCACACTTCCTAGAATGCTAATAGGGAAGGAGTTACTTCCCCTCTCTCTCCAAAAGAGAACTGCTGCTTTCATCATAAGTGATTTCCTTGCCTTATATTTTGACAGACATGTGAGCCACCAGACTGAAACCTCCCATTATTTGCTCACCTATGTACATGGGGCACTTTAAAACGACCACAGTATAACTGCCAAATTTCATTTATGTGTTCTTAATCACTTTGTTCTTTCCTTTTTCAGTTGACATTATTAGATGGGAATTGCTATTACTGTCTATGGAAACTATTTCTTTTCCTAAAAACCTTTATTAGACACTCAAATATCAAGGAAAAAATGTAATAAATAATAGTAATCAAATGGTAAAATAAGATATTTTCTATTGATTTCAGTGTAAGTTCAAATATTTCTTTAAAATTGTCTTACTATAAATAGGAAAAAATATGAAGGAAGATGCTGCAAAAAGACCAGACCTTTGAATACAGTTGCAAATATAACTTCATTACTATGTCAGAGGCCTCTCCACAGAGCTTTATGTCCCACAATAAGTCTATTGTTTACTGTAAAGACTCAGCTGGGAACAGAAATGTCCAAATGAATAGTCATAAATGATTAAAGACAAGTTTTTGGTCTGTGAGATTTATTTTTTTATGAATATAGTTCATAGTGCTTAATCTTAACAGTGATCCATAGAAGAGAATGAACGAAAGAGTCATGTAAAAGTCTTTGTGGCTCACATTTATGATGGGAAAAATGCCCTGTATCATCATTGAATGAAAGTTAAGGATGGAGCAGGTAGGTGATTACTGCAGAAGATGGAGAGCAGCTGCAATACAGGGTGGAGGGACAGCCGACCTGGTCTGCTCTGTGTTGAAGGGTTGTATTTGAAAAGCCAGAGGGATACTTGTAAGGCTGTCAAATGGCAGTGTGTGTATACCTTGGATTGGGGAATTTTGCATGCTAGTTGAATCATGTATATAGATGGAAAGTGGTGATATATTTGTATCTGTTCATTCAACCCTAAAATCAGTTAGTTTTCAGGAATCCTTTTGATATTATTGTAACCTGTAATGGATAAGACACTTTCACTATACAGCTACACACATGCTCATTAGTATGTTAGTAATGTTCTTTTCAGCTGTTGTTGTATCATTTGAGAAATAAAAAAAAATATTTTTTTTCTCTTCACAGAAGGAGAAAGCATTTTTTTTCCGGAAATTTCATCTACCTATTGAAATAAGAGTAATTAATGTTCTATAAAACATGTCAAAGTATAAACATCTTAGTACCACTTAGTTTATCTAGACTTGTCATGAAGTCTCTCTCATACTGTGGTATTATTTAGTCATAAATTCAAAGTCAAATTTGTGTCTCTTACAGAAAAATCCTCCCCAAGCCTCATTCCTCCACAAGCTTCACTTTTGCTAGGATAGAGTTATCTGCTATCTTGCTCACTCTTGGTGTAAGCAATCAGCAGAATGAAGATCATCAACGATATTATTGTTTGATGCTTAAGACAGTCTCCTCAGAAGCAGAAAGCAAAGAATTGAAACTTGCTTCACTCTGAAGTGATCCAAGTATTCTCACTTCCTGAGAACAGTAATCTCTGGAGTATTACATGAAAGATTCTTTTTTTCCTGAGTTGTCTTAAAAAAATCTTCTAGAAACAACTCCTGCACAGTTTTTTGTTTGTTGGTTTGGTGTTGGTTTTGGGTATTTTTAAATTGTTTGGGATTTTTTTTGTTACCCCCCCCCTCAAAAAAAGGAAATAATGCTTGTATGTCTGCGTGGGATCTGGTTTGAAGATTTTAAAATAGTATCAGATGTCTTAAAAGATGCACCTTACCTTAAACACAATGCAAAATATTGTCTGATGTTCTTTAGTCTGGTTTACAACAGGGGTCAAAGCAATCAGTGATGTCACCAGTCTTCAGATATAGGAATTGAATTATACAGAGCAGAAGTATATAATAAAAAGACTGTAATCTTGTGATCTTTCTTGTTAAATTCCTATGAGCAGTAAAATAATTTTGAGAACAAACATGTAGTGTGATCCAGGCATTCTTGGGTAGATTCTTGGATTTGTGCTTGCAAATATGTTCCCTTTTTTAAAACAAAACAAAATAAAACAAAAAAAAAATCTCTTTATCTGAAGGATGAATGAGTCCCTTCAATACACTGTAAATGTTACCCTGGCTGTGATCCAAGGGTTGTGATGTGGAAGGAATAAGTTGCTTAATTTCTGCATTTGAAGCCTTTGTTAAAAAATGTTTTAATCTTTTCTTGACTCCACTATAGTTTAAAGTCTGGTTTAACATTCCAGTCAGGCCACAACAAAGAGCATCATTGTTTGACATGCTTTTTCTACAGAGCCTGTCAGATGTGCTGCATTATCTAAACAATGTTGGCAGCAAGTACACAAGTAGCAAGTGTGAATCAAATCAAAGATGTCCTTAAATCCAGACTCCAAGCCTGAATGTTCCCAGACTCCAAGGGTACAGCAGGAGTGTCTGGTTATCAATAAGCATAACCAATGGTGATCTAATAATTTAGGATTCAAATCCAAACCTTGATAATTTCCTATTGGCGGGGAATAACCCTCACTTTGTGTTTCCGTTCCGCATTAGAACCACCAAACTAGGAACTATTCAGCTTTGTTCTTTACCTCAAACACCCAAAAAGGTGTTGTTTGCAGAAGAATATTGTCTGATCCTTGCTGGGACATATGAGTAAGTCCCAGTGCACGGAATAAGCAGTTAAGCTACGGTCTTGGCTGTTGATCCTCTTCCACTGCTCTCAGCCTCACTTTCCAACCTACTCGGTCCTGCTTGGCACTGTCGCAGCGTCAGTAACCACCTTGCTAACACCTGCCTACTCAGCTCTTTGGGTGAGTTTTTCCTCACTTATTTCCATCTAAATGAATTAAGCCAGCAAAAATCTTCTATTTAATCTTTGAAACTGGTCTGACTCTCAACGAGCAAAGCATTTTTGGGACTGATTTTATGAACAGTTTGGCCTGAAGGTCAGAGAAACCAGCTACATTATGTCTTTGATGCTATGAATATAGGTACCTTCTGAGTAAAGAAAAGTACCTGTGAAAAACTCAGAACATCATTACTTTATTTTATTTTTGTATTATTCCTACGTCCAATGTGTGATGCCTTGAAAGAGGCTTTTATATTTCAAAAATATGATTTTGAAAACATTCTTTAATACAAGATACAGTAGCCTTAAAATAGGTTTTAAAGAGGATTTGTTTCAGGAATAGTTTCACTACAAAACAAAATCGAGTGGTGAAAACAAGATGAAATATATTCAGTGCAATTAACTAATACTAGTATATATGAATTTTGATTCCATATGTTTGTCATGCAATAACAATTAGTTTGAGGTTCTGTGATAGTATTAGAACTTTTACTGTGGGAGGTGCCACCATATAATACACAGATTAAGGGGCCAGGATGTGGTAGATGCTAACTGAAGATTCCGGTCTTTGCAATACAGTAAAATTAGGTTCAGCTGTGTGGCCTTAGAAGGGATAAAACCTGCACTTGATTTCAGCACACCACAGCAGGCCAAATCATGCCTCAACAGCCTCTGTGAAAGAAGGGCATCTTCTCTTTATCACCTCATTATTCCATGTTGTGAAATATTTTACTTTCTACACTCACAAATGGAAACCCTAATTAATTGACTGCTATACAGCCTTTTGCTACTGTGACTAAATGTAGGCACAAGTAAGGTCTCATCTTGTATTGCCTTTTAGTATTGTTAGTATTCAAAAGACAACTCTAGCTTTTACATTTTTGTTTTCTCTTAAACAAAGAAATACATTTTACATTGTGATTCAAATACAAAGCAATGTATTCAGCAGGATTGTATAACATGATAGGTATTCACCAGAAATCAGAAATACGCCAAATCCAGTTGTTCTTCTATGTCAGGACTGCAGTCTTGTAAGGAGTTAAAAATAAATTATAGAATATGTAATTATTAAGCAATTTCATTAAACGTTATATCCATACATTTATTTTCCAATGTACTTCTAAAACAACACACAAAATTTTATTACTTCATTTAAGTTTGAGCAAATGAGAAAAAATATTTTCTCTTATTATTGTATGAAATTTGATTTTGTGCTCAACAACAAAGAAAAAAGTAAATTAAACAGAATATAGCTATTAAGGACAATTTGTCTTTTTTGAGGAGTTGAAGGATTAAACTTCAAAATTTTGTCTGTTTCTTGGCAAAAAAAAAGCTGGTTCAGGTACCTAGGATAAAAAAAAGTATTCTTACTAGCAGTAAAAATAAGTTTGTTCACTTAAGATAGCTTTTCTAACTCTTATTTCTGTTCTTAAATTTCAATTATATTTTGTTGCAACAATTAAATGTTGCAATACAGAAATAAAAAGATCATAATGAAAATGGAGAAAGACACAAGAGAATCTTCAATATAATAAAAATGATGACAGTGTGCCAATAACTGTGTATGTATCATTTCATCAAATTTGTGAGCAGGGCAGCAAGGTTTGCAAGAATTATTGATTTTAAATTAAAACGTTGTGGTAAAACTAGATTCTTTTATGGTTGAACCTCCTTATTTATTTTAATACTGTAATTATTAGTTTCAATCTTCTGAAACATTTTAATTCTTGTTTTCAGGAATTCTGCCTTTCAAATGACTTCTAAATGCCAAAATTCATAGGAAGGAGATATTTGCTTAGAAGAGCAAAGTCAACATGGACGAAGCAGGGCAAGAAGAAACTCAAATGAAGCACAAATTACCTGTAGAAAAAAGATTCATGAAAATATTTGTTAATGTTTTCAACATGATTTGTTTTCTTCTGCCTGAGGGAAAACCATGGTCGAGCATTGAATATAGAAGAAAAAAAAATTTATGTCCAAGTTCACATCCTAACTTCATGTCAACTCACAAAGAGAATAAAGACTCGCAGTTTTCCTCTCCCCTAGCTTTGAAACTTTTAAACACCTTCCATTTCCAAGCATTTTCATGGAATTTGAAATGTGATTTCTCTTGTCTTCAAATGTGCTTTCCCTCTCTGTTTCTTTGCTAGAATTTTTCGTAACTTAGCAGCATAAAGAAACAACCAAAACAACCAGAAGCTTTATAGTCAATGACTAACCAAATAGGCTTTGCACAGTGCATCTGGAGGAACAATACATGTCCTTTTATCCCAGAACTTGGAGTACTCTTCTGGGTCTAGAAACAACTTTTGTCTATCATGAGCTATATGTCATCTAAGTAGATGCACACACAGTATGCAAGGACTGCAAATGCCAATCTCACATCTGTGGTACTTCATTGTCAGAGTGATGAAGTTTTCACTTCAGACTTCCTTTGCTCATCAGAAAAGGATTAAGTAGATGAATAATGTAGCATGATCAGTGCTGTAGGCACACATTGCCAACTGTGCCATCTGCAGACACTGGTCATGAGGAGAAAGTTGTCAGTACTATTTCAGCCCTACTGATTCTGGAAGAAAGGCAGTCAAATCTTGAACCACACAAATTCCTCTTCCTCCACATCAGTAAATCTGCTCTCACATGAACATGCATGTACCCAATACTCAATTTCTCCCTCTGTCTGTAAACTTGGGCAGAAGAGGAAAACAGCCTGCAAAACCTGTTTCTTTCTTAGGCAGAAGTCAGCAGGGTGGCTGATGACTCAGTACCTGGAGTATTCATGCGCAGCCACCATTAGAAAAACCCAGAATCTCATGTTAATCACCTAGGGCTGCTATGTGTGATTGCCAATCAATATTCCAGCTTCAAATTATATTAGTTAATTGTGACCAAAAGTTATTACATTTTTACATGACTATAAAATACAGATAATACATCTGCCCTCTTAGATGGCATCTCTAACGATTGCCATTGAACAGTAGTCCTTTATTGAAAAGTCTGGTTGGAATTTAATGAAACCTGTGTAAAATTTTAAACTATAATTATTTTAATCTTACTTCCATGGCAGATTAATGAGGAGAATTTAACATCCTTTCTCACTGATCTCTTTTAATTTATTTCTGCAATATTTATTCTCATTCTGTTTTAAGACTGGCCAGAAATGATATTGGATTAACTTAGCAGATATGGAAGAAATCAGGTAACTGCCTCGATTCTTTTGATGTTGTGTTAAATTGCCTAATCACTGGCAGTGACCAGATGATGTATTGTTTTTAAAGTGCTGGCAAACTGGCAACATCCATATGTCTTACACAACTGAGTCATTTTTTTGAGTCACAATCCACTTACACAGCATAATCTTACTGGCAGAAGGTGGCACAGGCCTCCACAGCCTCAGTGGAATTTTCAGACCAGAGTTCCAATCTCCATCAGGCAAAAAACTTTCTTCTTCACACGAATTACATTTTCCCCTGCAATTTGAAAGAGGCTAAAATTCCCAGAATAGGTCATTAGAAGCCATAAGCAAGGCTGCAATTTTAGACACGAAAAATGCAGCAAGAAATGTCACAAAAGAAACTCCTAGGGTAGTAATGGCTTGAAAAAAATTATCTTAGTTACAAGAGAGTTAAATAACTCACTATAAAGCTAATCTTCTATGATTTCGGTGGGAATTAACATATTTCACTCTTTCCATGAGAGATTTAGCACAGTAGAGAGGACACAATCAGAGTCTCCCTCCAGAGGGAAACATTTCAGAAAGGATGTGCAAAAGGCACACTTGTATTTTGAGGTGTTTCATGAGGGCAGTTTGTACCAGAAGTGAAGAACTCACACACCTGTTGTGGGAGCTCATTGTGCCCACCTGGTCTCCTGGAACTTCTTGCACATGGGCCAGCTATGATCTGACACTGAACAGGCAGGCAACCCAGATTAATCTGACATATCTCTGACAACTTCATGTTATCTATATACAAATGTATCTGTTAATGCCCTACTTGTTAGGCTTTCTGTCTATATGACTGTATCCATAACTTAGCCTATTGGTCAACCTCAGTCAGCGAGAAAAGGATGTCAGAGATAAAATTCCACAAGTTTAGTAAAAAGATGTTGCTTCCCAGAAGAAAAAGCACTTCTTATCATGCTTCATTTACAAACAGGTTTCAGATGAGCTCACGCCATGGGAGGTAGATGGCCTAAATATCTGAAATGCAAGAAATACTTTTAAGTTATGTTTACACTTTACTAGAACCAGAGAATCCAACTGAGAGGCACAAATCCATAGGTGTCATTTGTTCTGCTAACTGCACAGGGAGCTCCTTGTTTGTACTACAAGCAAGGATGACTTTCAGTGCAGTTTCACTTTTGGCCAATATTATTTATTTATACCGCACTGCAAATGTGACTGGCATTTTACCTTTCCTCCAACGTTTCTGCCTTGAGGAACTTGGCCTATGATCAAAATGTTGTCCTAAAATTCACTTGCTCTGGGAAGGGTTCACTGTTAACTTGATACAGGAAGCAAGTATTTCCACTGAAGTCAGTCAGAATATGTGCCTCTTTGTGCTATGGTGTGATGAGAATTCATGATGGGAATGGATGGGAGGAGGTCTCTGACACTCCAAACTCTGAGCGTTGCATGGGAGGCTCTGAAACAGTTGAGTCATAAAGGTGACTATTTTCAACTCACAAACAACATTTCTTAAGAGATATTTGGATTTCTTGTTGCATGAAGCCCATTTTAAATACATATTTGCAGACTGTTAAACATATTACCACCTAGGAAGGAAAAAAACTCTTCCAGAAGAAAGCAACGTATCCACTCCTACATTTATGGAATCAAAACATCAAAGGAAATGTGACAGCCCCACATATGGACCTTGAATGCTGCCTTTCTATGAAGGTTTCAATCCTGCCAGATGCTCAGTGCTCCCGATTCACTCTGGAAACTGAAAACATTTCTCATCTAATCTGGTGATCAGCACCTGTGCCAGTACAGGCTTTCTGCAAGCTTTTATCAAAGTTAAACTGACATATTGACTAGGCATTATGTATTTCCTTACTTAAGTAATAAAAGGGCTTGGTCATTTTACAGAAGATTTCAAACTAGAACCGCTGATGTAGCAGTACTTCTGTGTTGTAATAAAAATGAGGGGTATTATTATAAACACTACAGCATATTAATGAGTGCTTTTATGATAATTATTTCAATTGCTCCATCTTTAACAATATATTTCCACCTCTACTTTGATAAAGGAAGCAAATTTTCCTGCTCTCTCAACCTTCATCTTCTCATTGTTCTGTAATTTAAAACTATTTCAAGGCTCTTTTGTATGGAAAAGAGGCTATACAGTATTATTAAGTATTCCAGCCATAATATTTAAGCACTGGAAGCCCTTGCATGGGGTTAAATATTTAAACATATTCTAAACAGATTGCTAGTAGGCTCCAATTAAGATGTGTGAGAAGTATAGTGTAGGTAGATCAGATTATTCCTAATGTTTCTTAAACTTACGAAGATGAGATTCTCTCGGTGTTTACTCATAAGCTTAGGCAGTATAAAAGGCAAACTCTACTAACATACTTAGACTTGCCACATATGAGAGTATGCCAAAGCTAGGGGAAAAAAAATATATGTTTTGACAACATACCAGGTAAAAAGAGATACAGAATCCTAGTGAAGATACAGTTTTTACGTTTAAACAAATTGAAAAGAACACTGGGTAGGAGTTTAAGGGTTACCTTAATTTACCAGAATTTAGTCAAATTACTCCTTCAGTCTTCACTACTGTAATTGACTTTAATCTTTGCCAATGTACGATAAAAATGTAGGTTTTATGCCTAATGGAGGCAAGAACTCAGAACACTATAACAAGCCTGCTTAACTAACAGCTGTATCACTGTGTTCAGAAGACTAAAATTTTCGGATGTGTTGTCAGCTGAGCATCCTAACCAACTTTTGCTCCTCATTCAGTTCAAGAAATTCTTAATAAATTAGGCACCTATACTTATGGACTAACTAATACTGATCTTTCAGTTTAAGCAAACTACTCAATTTCACTAAGGAGAGGTTATGTCGTCTATGATGTAAAGATTAAATATATGCATATAAAGATATATCTTAACAGCTATAAATAACTGTAAGGAAAAGGTGAAGAGAGAAGAAAAAGTAATGCCCTTTTGTTCAGGAATTTCCTGTTCTTGGGCAAGCACCACGGAAAGCTCTGAGTTCCTCTAGCTCTTCTCAGCTGTCTTTTTCTCAGGGGGAAAAGGCAGGGCTGCTATTACTTCTTTTGTACTTATGGTTAACATTGTAATAAAGCTGTTTGCTACTAAACTCCGTCTAGACTCCTTCTAAGACAAGGTAGATACTGGTAGATGCTTTCTCCATAAAGCACTTCTTCTCAGCTGGATGGGCTCATTGGAGTTCCTCAGCTTTCTTCACCACCTGCAGAAGAAGTCTGAGCTAAATTTGACTAAACCTTTAAAAGATCAAAGTTAAGTCCTGAGGAGCAGAGGTGAAGAAGGTCCACTGACATAAATAGTTTATAGAGTTGTTCTCTGAGAAGTGCAATGAGTGTTTTCCAGCAAAAGGAGATGTAGTTTCCTCTTTTCACCCACTGAACATGTAAATAATATAATTTTTGGGACATATCTTGAGGAATTAATTTTAGTATTTTTAAAAAACTTATTTTCGTATTAATCCAGAAATATTTCCTCAGTAACAGCAGATCTTTCTTGTCTGATTTTGACCTTTACAATGTTTTACTAAGCTTTTATATGTATTTAAAGACAATGAATTCTGTTACCAAAAAAACCTCCCTTTGAAATCAAAAATGAAACATTTCTAGTCATTTCTGACCACCTCAAAATACTTAATCCCTTTTTATCCTTTTTTCCTCCCCTTTTTCTTTTTTTTTTTTTTTGAAACAAAATATTGTAAAGAATCAACATTTGTAAACATTTTGCCTTGAACCAAACAGCATTTTCCATTTGGGAATGGTCTTCATTATAACTTGAAAGACGTACAAGTCAATTGGGCGCTGGGAGTAGAGGGAAAAAGTGCAGGTTTTACTGTGGCACTTTCTTGGCTGTTACTACAAAACAATGCAAGGAATATTACATCAGAATTGAAAGATGTCCTACTTCATACAAAGAGCAGGTATTAAAGGAAACTCATCTCTGTCCTGACAGGTCGTTGTCATGTGCTGCCACTTTGAGAAAAAAAGGGTGCAGAAAAGCAGGAGAAAAAAACTTTTTCAAATCAATACTGGAAATGAGTGCCACAAGGAAGCCTCTCAGAAACACACATTTGGTAGCATCGGAGAGCTCTGGAAGACTCAGTGAGTTACAAACAGATGATTCTTTAGTGCAAACACTGCCTCAAACTCTAGTTCAGAAATCCAGCAATGAAATGACGGACTGGGGCCAGAGGGCTGGAACAATACAACCAAAGTGGAACAATAACTTGTCCAAGCACAGATCAGCACTAAAAATTAAGAAAGCTAAAGGTTTACATAATTAAAGGTGTGGCTGCTCCAGAAAAGTACGTGAGCCCAGGGGGATAAAGACTGGCCTAGACCAAAAAGGGTTACTTGGTGATAAATGACTCTTAGAAATGGTAATTATGTTATGCCCTAATGTTATTTACTGCCTAATATTGTTCACTGTGACTCCTTTAATTAATCTACCTGACATTCTCACTAACTCTTTCCTTTTATCCTTTGCTGAGATTAAAGGTCCTTTTTATCTTATTGCTTTTATGTTCATTCTTGGATGAATCCAGTATTAAATTAGATGCCCGTGTGCATTTTGAGCACCCATGGCATTCACTTTTGGGGTTCACAGCAAGCTTATTGCCCCTTCTAAAATTATTAAAAGTTCTTGACATTCCTGATCACTTTGAAAGCAGTTTACCTAAGACAGAAGTTCCTAAAGTATAACATTTCCCGGTTCACAAAATCCTTCAGAGCAACTGCTTATTCTTAGGCTCACAGAAGTCCTCTGTACTTTTTTCAAATAAAGATTTCTTCCTAGGCTCTAAGTTGCACTGAGAAGCTACCTAGCTAAATTACCAAGTAATTTTATTTTGTTAGTTTGCCCAAAAAACTCAGGAACACCCCACATTATTATTTCCCAGGACTGTTTTTCCTCTCTCAGGATATCTTTGAACTGCTTTTAATTACTCTGACTGGTCAAGCTCTCTACTAAAAATGCTCCAGTTCCCTGAAGCAGATCCTCCTGATGACTTAGGCAAGAAATAAATATCATTATTTCACCTTGTGGTAAATTACCCATGATCAGCTCTGTGCTGCAAAGCATCATCTCATGGCCCTGTATAATTATGGTGGCTAGTTCACCAGCAACATTTTATCCTGCAACACATACTCCAGGGTAGATTAAACAAATGACTTGTTTACAAACAGTTTAATGAGGAGTAGCTATGACACACACAACTCTTTCCTTTACCCTTGTGTATGCAAAGGAGCTCACTTCCTATTTTCTTTGTACAGATGGCACCAGCAGATTCCTCTATGGAGGCCTTTTAATGCAGCAACCTTGCAGCACGAGAAACCCACGTCCCGTTGGTTTGCATCTGCCAGTGACTCCTCAGGGAAGGTGGGACAATGGCCAGCACTGCCCACCTGATATGAGATATTGTCACTTCCCTCCTCATAATATGTAATGCCTGTGTGGTATTTTAGCCATTTCAAATCATATATAATAACAATTTCTCAGTGGTTTCTTCAAAAAAATGTGATGGTGAGCCAGACTGTTGCTCATTCTTTTACCTGGCTTGCCTACCAAAGTAGTCTTGTGCTTTGATTTCTAAGTTTTTGGCTGGGATACCTCTTTGTTCTGAGTTAATATAACACTGGGTGCAAAGGGAGATCTTGCCCAGGGGTAGAATGGTTAGATATATATTCTCTGGAAGTACTACTAACAGTAATAATAATAATAATAGCAAAATTTCTTCAAGACTACCACACATGGGGAGTGAGATTGTGGTCAAAGGATAAGTGTTATTAAATTTCTGATGAAATAGTGAGATGTTAGAGTGGAAAAAAAATCTTTTAGATACAACTTTTTTGCTCAATTTCTGTTTTATCGAATATAACGAAAATTCAAATTAGTTGAAATTTATGTTTTATGATTACTTTTGCCATTCTTGTGAGAGTTTTCTACAATGTCTTCAACTGAGCTGAATTCTGTAACCTACCTAAATGAGAGTATTACTGTTACATATTATCAAAGTGTTGAACTAAAACATGCAGATATCCAGAATTTTGATGTAAAACTGCAGCTGTTTGAAAATGTGCAGTGAATGTCAACTTTAGAGCATATTTTATGATCATCATCCAGTTGGGCACTTAGGTATCTTTTGTTTTCTATATTACATATATTTAAATTATATAAAACAAAATGAAATTCAGAAAAGATAGATAGCAAGCCACTTGCATGACATTAGAACTCTACATTACTACTCCCATAATAATACCCAATACCCAAGGCTATGAGTAGTGATAATCACACTAAGCCTAGCATAGGTTCTCACTAAACTGATAATTTCTGTTCTGATGCCTACTGATATTAAATACCAATAAAATTTGGGCCCTTGTTGGGAGATACTAATAAAACATATGTTCTGCCATTCTGATCTATCTCCACTATTATCATGTAATGATGATACTCTGCAAGGCGCAGAGAGCAGTACACAGCTTGATTCATTTCCCATTATCAGGTAATACACAAACTGTGTTTGCTATAGTATGAAATCTCTGTGCATGAAAAGGGAAAGAAATACATGAGTGTTAAAAAAAGAGAAAAAACGAATGGGAAAAATGTATAGCTGCCAGGGTGAGAACTGTGAGCTTATAAGCATGAGCTTAGGAAAGACTGAGAGAGCTATAGTTGTATTTTATTGCTTATACTGTCACTATGTAAGATGACTTGCGACAAGGTAAAGGTGATGAATAGAAAAGGCAGTTGCATAGCAGAGTTGTATTCTGCTGATGTTTACTTATGCTTCCATAAAACAATAGAATAAAGCCTGAATAATTTGCATCCAATTCAGAAATCAGAATGGTAATGTTAATACCAAAAGATACATAGAGCTGCTCTCTCTTGCGTCCAGCTTCATTTTTCCCTTCCTATCATTCTCTTATACTACAGATGCTTCAGTTTCCAGGCTGCAGATGGGAATGGTACAGACATAGAAGCTGCATGATTAATGTGCAGTGAAGATCAGTTTCATTGAATGCTGATAGTTTTTATCAGTTTGCTAAAGAGCCAGTTCTCACATTCATAAGACAAACAATGTGACAAGTACCTCTGTGCAAAAAAAAGTGAAACAAAGAGAAGTACATTTGCTCTGCAGGATAGGAACTTTCAGAAATAGTAGCCCAAGCAAAGAGTTTCTGGCAGTTCTGAAATGATATAGTAAGATGTTAACAATCTTTTATTATGTTTGTTAAGCATTGCACTTCGTTCAGTACCATCTACAAATTAATGTTATACAAGTCACTGTTTTGGTAGGCTATACTAAGATGTTTCTCATTTTCTCTTTTGTTCCCTTAGGAAGAATAAATAGCTCTTACTCTTATTTTTAGCTTTTTGACCCAATGTTATTCTACATCACTTGTAGACTTTGTCCATTTTTGCAGTACTAGTCCCTATCTTTACTAACCAATGCATTTTAGATGTTAACATAGCTAGAAATTGTCAATAGTCTTGAAAAGCTGAATTAAAAATTGGCCACGTTCATGGCTGCAGTTCCTCCTGGGGCCATAGATGCTTGTCTTAGTTTCAGCACTTTGTATGGAAGAATAGACTAAAGATGCTAACCCAGACAGAAAACTGCAGTTGCAACAAGCCCAGGCAAAAAGGATGAGGGGACATAACAAGCCTCAGCAAACCCTCAGCCTCTATGGGCACCAGTTCAGCAAGCCTGGGCAGAGACTCGAAGATAGGGCAGCCTCTCTGTGCAGACCCGTAGGGTCCAATGTCAGCCATTGAAAGCATTTGCATTTGGCATCAATGTTTCAGCCATGGCTGGTGGAGAACAGGCTCTTGCAGGATGTGATTCACTGCTTTTGATGACCCAAGTACCAACAGGCACTCCCATAGCAACGTTCATACCATTTGTTTTTCTCTTTTTTTTTTTTCTGTTTTTCTCTGTTGATACCATCATTTATATTTAATGTATAGGTCCATATGCAGAGCTTCCTAATTTTTCCGGTTGCATAATTTTGAGGCAGACCATGTGTTCTTGACACAACTGATCAGAGGTGTTTCATATTCTGAAGTTAAGAGCTTGGTAATGTTAGAGTCAGTATTATGTTTATTTGCAATAAGTGTTGAGGTGTCAAGTACCTGATCCAGGCAGCTGAACTTAGTCTTAAGGTCCCCTCATGAACTAGGGAAGGAAACTGGGAGCACAACTTCCCTGCAGTGCCCACGTTCTGCAAGCTACTGTCTGTGGCAGTTGTGTGCAAAGAAGGGGCAGATTCAGCATCAACTTTCTTTTGTCCACTGGTGCTCTCCTATTAAAAAATAAACTTTGCATGGCTGGATAAGAAAGAAAGAAATATGAAGTTTAAAAAAACATGAAAGTTCAAACATTTGTGAAAATAACTATATTTAGGTAGTGTTTGAACTCATATTCACACGCAGAATGCCTCTTCATTGTAAATGAAAATACTTATCATCTGTCCCCCTACAAGAACTTTTCAAAGAAATTGGATTCTCTTTGTTGAAAACTGAATACTGGAAAATGTTTGGTTTTACTATTGAAAATCCTATTTTGAAAAATATAGTCAATATTTGAAAACTGACTATTTTCCTGTTTTCATTTATGAGAAATGTCAGCATAAATAAGAAATTAAAAACAACCCTTTTTTTTTCTCCTTTCTCAGATTTCCCATGAAAAACAAATGGTATTTTCCTTCAACTGTACTGGCAACAGAAACATCAATATAGAAAGCCTTCAGGCATCAGACTGGGTTTCTCTTCAAAAGCACAAGGTTAATGAGCAGATTGAGAATTGTCAGGAACTCACAAGTGTGAAGAAACCTCAGATCCATCTGCTGGACTATTTTCTTGATGATTCACAGAAGAGTGAAAGGTTGAATTACCAGCCCTTGCCTTTAAGAGGATAGATAATACTTTCTAAGCTTCTGATGATCGATCCCTTGCAGAACCAGACTGCGCAGCTGGCTTCCATGTTGTTAGAAATTCCCTGGGGGATGCATACATAATCTGAATGTTAGAAAGCTTCACTTACCTACTGGTCAGAAATTATTTTATTGATAGCAAATAAAACAAGATATCAGAATTGAGAGGCTTTGAAAATGTGTCATCAAAGCACTTCTTTTGAAATTTAATCCTAAGAAATACTGCCAGTTTAAAAGGGAGGCAGTAACTTCTTCACTACCATCACCACTCTTTACTCAGAACTATTTGTTTTCTGAAAAGCTATTTGAACAATCCAAACCAACCAATCAACCAAACAAAATATACACACCCCTTCCCCAAGCTGCAATACATATAATTCCACATGCTAATGGCTAAAGATAGCCTTTATGGGTGGGAATTGGTAAAAATAACTGATCTTCAGAACATTGTCTGAAGTAAGAAGCTGTTGCTTTGCCTGTTTTGTAGGGTGGGAAATGTTTTTCATAACCCCATTCACACTAAGAAGTACTATATGTTCTCAGTGGTACCACAACTGAATAACTGCAGAAGTAGTAACTTGAACATAGAAAAAGATACCACCCATTCTGCATAAAAGTGTCACTGCCCAGCTCAGTGACACAACACAGCCAATGTTAGAGCCTGGATCAAAACAGAATTCAAGAGGTTTTTCTAACCTCTACTAAATACTTACATTAATGAATATTAAACTTCTTTGAACAATATGGAACTGCTTAACAAAACCCTCGAATTTTTACTTTAAAATTGGGTTTTATCTCATATTGTGGGAGTTATTACAATGCATAGAAATATGCTATTTAGTACAGTTAGAACACAGTTATATTTGATTCACAGTTTGGCGTTTCCCCTTTTTGTCTGAGCTGTATTTTTAAGTAAAAACCTGTCTTTGTCTTAAAACACAACATAAAGCTGCCGTGCTAATCAATTAATAACATTTGTGATCATCAGTCAAATTGTCTTTGTTACACTGATTTTTATCATGTATCATTGTTCTGTATGTGTACCTGATTATTATCAGCCTGCAGGACATGTCTGTGCAGAGACTGGGATAATACACAGTAGATCCTTGCAGACTGCAGCAATTGAATTGAAAGCTCTAAGCACTGCTGGAGCACCACACCACAGAATAGAAACCAGCTAAAATGTTGTGCTAAGGTTACTCTCCAGAAACTCGGTAAACTACATCTGCACAAACAGACACAGTGAAAATCTTGGCAAATAATAATTTTCTGGATTTACTGCGTGACAGGAACATCAGGTGGTAAGTTAAATAATGCAAGGCACAGAAATTGAGTAAAAATCTTCCTGTGAGCCTGCTCATCACAGACATGTGAGCAGCTGGTTCCCACTGCAGTTCCTATTTTCTTCTAAACCTCCCCAGCTGGGATAAGTGAAAACCTTATCATGGTCACTGACAATCTGACATCCATCTGAGGTAGGCTGTGAGTCAGTCCCCCATACAGCAGGAGTAACAGAAACTAACAGAATCTTCCTTGTGAAGTATTGGAAGCCAGCAGTGCCTTTTCTGCTTTGATTTCCCATTTCAGGGTACTGTACCTTCTCAGAGAGTGCTGCACCTCAGCATGGACAGCAAGGGAAGGTTACACTGGTACCTCTCACTTAATAAAGGTTAACACATAAAATCTGAGTCTGTGATCCTCCTCAGGGTATAGCAGCTTTGCATAAGAAAGGAAAAGGGATCCTCCTAAAAGATACAGGATCAAAGAGTTCAAGACTCACACTGTCTCTGTAAAGGCTGTTGGTGGCATTCCCATATCCACACCATCAGCAGTGCTGGAATATAGAGGAGACAGTCATGGGTTTGGGCACATCAAGGGCCTGATGCACAAGTGTTCAGCATCTTCTTGCAGGGGCCAGATTTGTGAGCTCCGTGAGCTTGCAGTGAGACACCTCAGGCCAGCAGATAGAGTGCCACCCCCTACAATGGAAAGGTGCTGAATTCTGGGTACTGGATTCTTCCGAAAGTAAAATGCATATCAAACGCAAGAATGGATTGAAAAACACTTTTCTGGTGGGTGAAATAATTCCAGGTGTACACAGAGAAATGGTTTACTGTGGAGAAAAGAAAAATATCTGTGCAGGTACCTTCATATTTCTATAATTATTTATATTTATATATATTATATAAAAATGTATATTATATATTTGTATACATAAACTATATATCTATATATAATATATATTATATATTTATGCATTTATATATTAATTCCAAGACAATGGGGGGAAGGGGGATGGAATGAGGAAGTGGAGAGGGAGAGGAAGGAAAGAGAAGTTTCCCAGTAAATGGAACAGTTTCTGTATGACAGGCAGAGATATCTACCTATTTAACAAGTTGATGAGACGTACAGGTGAAATGTTAAAAATTCCACACAGAGACTGATCCAGCAGCCCCACTGTGCAAAGATCCTCAGTGACGAGCCTGGCAGGTAATCGATGGAGATTTGTTAAGGCACGTGCTCAGCAGGTACTTAATGCCTCTATAATCACAACTCGAATGAAGCTCACCTCCAACCCTTGCTTTATTTCTTTCAGAATCTAACAGGATCCCTACAAACATAAAAAATATAAAGATGTCAGGGGACAAGTGAACAAGCAACTGACCCCCTTTTAATTCATGTTACTTGCAGAAATCTAGGGGTGTTCAAGAAATACAAGATTGGGACCAAAGAATGATTTTCTAAATTATACCAAGTGGAATATTCTGTGCAGCTGAACTAAATATCCTCTGTAAATACATAGCTGGCAGGCTTCCGTAGCATGAAACATATATGTACCCATGTGTGTGTGTGTATACGTGTTTACATGCACAGGGGAATGTTAAATTGGTTTATATTGGTGCATATTTAAGCAGGAAACATGAGTAACAGGTATTACAGCTAATAAACAAATGAGTTTAGATCTGTGCGTTTCAAACAAAACATTATGTTTCTTGAAGAGCAATAAGCTGATACTGATTTTTCTCAAAAACACTGAGTCAAGTATTAGAATTCTTTTTTCCTTGGTAACATCAATATAATTTATGTCTCCTTAACAAAAAAGTTAGAAGTCTGTTCATCAAGCAAATTGTGTCTGGGGGAGATTTTATGCTAATAAGTTAGAATTCTAAGTTTGATTTACTTGATCAATAATATGAGAAGAGTAACAGTGAAAAAGAAATACATTTTTAATATACTACTCTGCAGTCTCTATAGTAAACCAGCAACAAACTATGAAATTTATTTTTTAGATTTCATTAGGATTATATTAAGATGTATGAAAGATTATTATCCATATAAGTAAAAGAAAGCAATATCTGTCTATTGTGATGATTACAATATTTTAAAAAATCCTTAGAGGTTGGAGGTTCCTGGCAGGTTAGAAAAGCTGGCTCAACTTAGTCTCAAACTACAGTAGATGCAATAATTTATAGCATCTGAATGGTAAAACAGTATTCCGGTATTTAAATTAGCCTTTAATAGATGGCATGAATCATTTTCGTACTCACGCTTTTGCACATTGGACTGCACTGCCAGAAATGCAATGTTCTTGGTGACATTGTTTAAGAGTCTAATCTCATATTGCTGCTTCAATAGGCTTCCAAGGGCTGCAGAAAATGAGATGGGGTACACTGAACAAACGAATACAAAAAGAACTTATTACAAATAAAGCATTCCGCAGCTTTTTGGATAACTTTTCTAGAAGAAGATGATTTTGAGTTACATTTCTATCACTGCAGCAGTATACCAAAAATTATGTTTAATGAAAAGTAGAAGACAACAAATTATATCCAAATACAAGTTAGTGGGTTCTTGCAAAACAGTAAGTTTTAACCATGACTATTTGTAATGTGATAAAGTATAATGTAAATTTAATGGTTTTCAATGCACAAGTTATTAAATACCATACAAACCTGGTAAATCTATTCAAAAAGTCAGTTGCTAGGCTCCTAGATCTTGCTACGCTTTCAAAAATTGAAAGTTTAATTTCCAGCACCCCCAGTCATGATTCAGAGCTACAGGAAAAACAATGACTTTCTTTAAGGTTTTACATACCAGTCAGGAGAGTCACTATTCCAGGAGATTGCCAATACATACAGAGACAGACACAAGAAAAGAGGGAAAGCCTCATAGAGGGAGGGATGAGGGGTTGTTTCACCACTGTTAACCTCCTGTACCTCGGTCTGTAGCCAGCTCAGCTGCCATCTCAGGGCTGTGACAGCTTTGCCTGAAGTCATTCCCCAGCCATTGGCTGGACTGAGACTGAACTGAAAGAGGATAAAAATATACTGTGCAGGAAAAATATTAAACTTTTCTTCACTGGGGAGCAATGAAAAATACCCAGTAGACAATAGTACCAGTAGACCAAGTGATACATAAATATGTTTCTATTGCACAAAAAAAAAAAAAAAGAATAAAGAATTAACTGCAGAACATTTTATCATGCTGAGCAAAATGCAGACTTCTGCAGGATGTAATAAAGCAGCGACAGCATACCTGTCTCACCAGCTTTGCTCACACTGAGTTATCTCCCAGCTCTCATACACTGAGTTCCCTCCAGCCTTAGCAGCGAAATATTTTTCTGCATATACAGCTGAAACTTTTATGAATTTTTAAGATCTTGTGCTTAACATATTCATGAAGAAAATTCTTGAACTACTATTAAATAACATGAAAGAACCAATGACCATTCCATGAAAAGCCATAAAGTCTCACAAATCTAACAAAGGTACTTCTCTTGATATTCAAATGCTCTCATGCAGATACTGGGCTTGAATGAGCAGACTGGGGGCATCCTCTCCTCTCCCATGATATCTGTTCCACTGCCTCTTTCAAAAAAGAGCAGAATCAGTGGAAACATGGCACTTGCATACTTCTGTAGTTTCTACTGTACAGAGTAATCATGCCTTTACACTTCCAACCTATTTCCTGGAATTAATGACACAGGATGCTTGATCCTATCTCACTATGATGTTTTGGCCTTGGATCCTTTTTTAGAAAACACTGTATCTCTGAAATTTTGTTTCCAATCTGCAAAGAAAAGATCTCCTAGAGAGGTTATGTATTTCTGTCCTGTGATATCATCAAACAGTTGAATTTCAAAGCTACAATTTAAAGCTGGATGCTGAGTAAAAAGTTTAAATTACCCTGCTTGGCCAGTGACAACAAAGCCTTAGAGTTTAAATGTGGCTTCAGAACAAGATATTTAAGCTTTGTCTGTTGAATATGATCCACAAGCAGATTATTTGGGTGAGGGTGCCTACCTACCAGACACCACTACTTTCACATGACTACCGTTCTTTATCCACGGATGGGTAAGAATGTCAAGAATATCTAGACTGATGTCATATGTCTTTTTTTTTAACAGTATTTTATATAACTAAGATGGTGTAAATCAAGATTGTCAAGCTAAAAGAACAAAATCCCTGTGAGAGTAATTTCTTCTAACATAGAAACAGCTTTTTTATTGTAAATAAAATCAATGCCATTTTCCCTCCAAAGTTCCTGTGTCTATTTCCCTACAGCACTTTTCCTGAGACCCTTCCCAACTATTTTCCCTTAAAGAAGCTCATCCTAACAAAAATCCAACTTGTAAACCTTATTAACACCTACATTGGCTGTAACAGTCCAGGAAGAGTTGTGACCAGTTATCCTGCAAAGGTCCCCATTCTGTTTCCCTGCTATACTGGGTTTGTGGGATACACAATCATTTTGAAAAGGATAAGAGAAACATGAGTATTTCCTTACATGACATGAAGATTCATGCCGGTACATTGTTGTTTCTGAATTAATACCTGTTAAAGCAAGAATACAGACACCTCCCTAAGAGCAAAGCAAAATGTAGCATTTTTTTTTAATCTGCCATTACCAATAAAGTAAATAGTTAAGAATGAAATTAGTGGAAACAGTGGGCCAAAAATTTGGATCACAGTCTTTGCACCTGGTCTTAAATTTAAGATATTAATTCAATAGACTTATATCATCATTTGTCTACACCTTATGTGAACAGCAAAGGTATACAGCAAACTTGAAAATCACATTTCTGCCTAAATATTTTGAAGGAATTCTAGTTTTAAGTAAAAGCTAAGTCTTCAGTTTAGAAATACCTATTCTCAGTTTTCCTGAAGTAATCGTATTGAAATCAACCCTTGAAGCATTTTCTAATTTGCTAAAAAATACTCTTTTCAACTTCAGCAGGAAAAGAGAAAAAAAGATCCGAACATACTGCTGTATTGAGGATCTTTTATAAAATTGAAACTATTACAAAGCCAGCTGACCATGACTGGAATAAATTTTTTTTTAAGTTTTCCAAGTCCAAAAAAAATGAAACAGACAGTCTTTAGAAGTGCCTAACCCAATCTCAGTTGCAAAGCTGCAAATTGTTGCCACTTGTTACAAATATCTTCTCAAGCAAAGTTTGCATAGAAGAGTAGGTAGTGAGACCAATCGATTAACTGGGGAAAAAAGAAAAGTTTTGGACACGAAGATATTTTTTGAATACAGAGAATTTACATCCATTACTTACAGCTACTGGGTGGCCATTACTACTTAAAGATAGCATCCAGCACAGCCAAAGGAAAAAAAAAATTGTATACAGCAGCATTGAAAAGGGAGAGTAAGGCAACTTCTTGTTTTATATAACACCTCACAAATGTAGGTAGGTATGATTTCTGAGAACTAAAAACCCTTAATAAAAAAGCCAGGACTAACTTGCAAAGGAAATACCCTAATTTCACTATAGGAAGCATTTTGCAACAGATCTTGGTTCCCTAGCCTCCCTGGGAATTAGGCATATCACAGTAGAGTGTATTTCTTGTATTTACAGCTCAGTAAGAATCAAAAAAATACTGGAAGCCTCCCACTAAAAGAAGTCTGTACTAAGCAAAAAATACAGGAAAGCATTAAAATTTGTTCTGCACAAACAAAAAAACTCTGTGTCCCGTCCATCTATCTAGAAACATTAATAACTGGAACAAGTGCCCAGTTGATTTTGAGATGAGGTGTCTCCTGGACTGCAGTGAAAACTCATTTGCCAAGCGCTCAATGGATTAAGGCAGAACTGACGTATTTTACTTTACTTTTAATTTCTAATTTATTTGTTGAAAATAACCTGGCAGAGGATGTATAATTTTGTTGTCAATGCTAGGCAGAGTTTTGCTGGAACTGGGTGTCTTTTGCTCAGTGTGTTTTTCTGAGGGAAAGTTCACCTATGTGACTCCTCACGGAGAAGCTCTGTGGCTCTGAATATTTAAAATTTCCTCTGCCAGAAGAAAGCTTTTTCAAAACCAGATAAATATGAAATACTCTACAATTCTGCAGAGTCACTTTTTGAAACAGCTTTTCTTTTGGAGAAAAATACAGTTAACTATCTTTTGCCAGTGCTCTGAAAAGACATTTTACTTTGCATAATCTTAAGCCACAGTTTCTGGGACTCCAATTGTTGTTTAAGGGGTAAAAAATCACTTAGTGTCTTTCCACCTCCTTCTTTCTCCTGTCAATTGGTACAGAAACCTACTAAGCTGCTGAAGTGAGAAGTTTCCATGAAAGTTCTATATTTTTCTGCTGGAGGAGCAGTAATACACATTTTGAATCTGAAATAAAGGTCGTTACAGAGTCACCAGTCCATAGTTTTGCTTCTCTGTGGGATGTACTAAAGATCCACTGGTGAGCTTGATTCAAGATGTTCTTTAGGTATAACTGATTTTTCACTGAACATTCACAAAAACAAAATGCTCCAGGTATTTGTTTAAACCTCAAAATCCTTCTCAGAGCCTGCCCCAGTCTTATGGCCTAAGAGATACTGGCAATCAGCCATGTTAATCTTGTTTTTTAAGACTGAACAACACATATCATAGTCTTCCTATCCCTCCTGTGCACCAGTCTCACTACTGCATCATGAAAAAAATCCCAATCTGTTTGAGGTGGGGCTGCAGCGGCACTTGCATGGACAGTGCCCCTAATCCAGGGAGAACTTGTGGTCAGCGTAGGACAGTAGATAAAATCTGTTTCTAACAAGGTGATGTTAAAATATTATTATATTTTATTATAATATTAAGACTATTTATTGAAATAAATTCTGAGAAATCATGTTTTTATGTCAAAGAAAACCATTAGAAACTTTTAGAGGAATCACTTAAAATATGACATTTATGTCCTTTTAAGAGATGGACACTCCTAATTTGAAAATCCTGATGAGTAAGCCAAATCCTATTTCTCTGCTCAGTGTGATAAGTACACACCTAACGATAAGACCCTGGTGACACATAGGACAGCTATTAATAAAATACTCACTTTATGACTCTGAGGCAAAATGCTGCAACACACACAATCTTGAGCTGTACAACCAAGTTAATATAAGTATGATTTAGCATTGGGCTCCCTTTTCTCCCTATGGCATTCAGAACAGCTCAGAGCTAAACACAAAAGAACAGAGGCGCTTTTTTCCTCCTTAACACAAAAATTATTACATTCTCAGTTTCAAGAAATAATATTTATGAACTCTTGCTTGCTATTGGGATTACTAATTGAGTATCTGTGTGTTTGCCTAGTGACTGTATAGCTTTATACAATTTTCTTCCCCACTTTTAGGCCACTAATATGAAGCCAGTCATTGCTGTTAGGCAATTTGACTTGTCAGGCCTGTGACTGAAAGGTCTGTAGAAATCTTTGTCATAGTAATTGCAACCCAGTTTTTGCCTATGGAGGACTGTGCTGCTGGGGATGGGGCTGCCTTACTCAGGTGCCACATACCTTCTGGAGTCTCCTGTAGCTGCTCAGTTTGGGGATAAGAAGAGCCCAATATGCAGAAATTGATGCTGATATTACATGCAAGCTTTCAAAGAATATCTTTGTTTGATATGAGACCATCAGCAGCTAGGTGAGAAGGCAGAGCAAAATCACCTATAAACTGTCTCAGTCCATGGTCAAACCCATTGCAGAAAACAAATTACCAAAGCACAAGCTAGCTCAGCCTTTTATGGCAATGCCATATTTCTTTTCATTCTTTCTACACTGAAAAGGACAGTTTGGCCTAGTCACAACATAAATGCAGCACAGCAAGACAAACTTGACTGATGAGTATAAGAATACAGCAGTGGTTCATTTAATCAAAAGCTTTTATAAGCAAGTAATGTAAATTAAAATGCTGAAAGGAAAAATCAAAGTTACCCAGGCTGCTTGAACCTGCTTTAAAAGCATACCAACACCCAAATCCACACCCTTTTTTTCACTTCTTTAGTTCCTCCTGGAACTATAATATATAGTTTTTTATAATTAAATAAAAACCACAGACCAGAACTTTAGAACAGGATTGTACTTTACATTAACAAAATGCTCCCTCATGAGTGAGTCAGTCTGGGATGCCCATTAATGGCTAACAGCTCCGTTAAAAAGGGTGAGCAAAATAGCCTTAGAATGTTTTATTGTTTAACGTGAAAGCACTCAGAACAATGGATGGGCATTTTTTTTCTATGAATCAAAATAATCACATTTAATTAATTAAATGCACACAGCATCTGATTCTGTAGCTGTTTTGTGCATGGAAGTCAACTGGGTTTAATAAGATGCAACACAATAGAGTCAATTAGTGTATTTGTCTCTAACCTACAAAATGAGGGCAGTTGGTTTGCTTGCATGTAAACTTACTCCTGAATGAGTATCTGTGATCTCTAGTGACAGCTACTCCAGACAGGTTTTTTCTATTAGAAGTGGCTACCAGCTACGGCTTTAAAGGTCAGACCAGAAACAGAGCAGGAAATCACCAAAAAAGCCACTTGAATTCAGAAGTATCATGGGATCATTTTTATCTTTGAAAAACAAGACAAAATGTCAAAAACCAGATACCTGAAAACAGAAACCCTATTTATGAAATAAATATCTTTAGGCTATGTCACGTTCTTTTTACATTCAGTCAGGAATTTTAAAGAAATTCGAGAGTCTATGCTGAGTAGAAATATGAGCAGAACTGTATAGAGTATGAAGTCAGACAAATGTCTGAGGAAAAAAAGTAGTTTAGGAGCTTATTTTTTCAGCTAGTCAATATGATTGCCCCCCTACTGAAAAGAAATCAGGGCATTGTAGTACCAATATCCTGGCCATGCAGTATACTTAGTGGGAAGTCTATTAATTGTGTGTTAGTCTATTGGATATACCTGTCTGCAGTACAGGGGCAGGGATTGGTTTTCAGTGTCATGTTTGAACAGAAAATAATCAGGTAAGCCGAAGACAAGAATACATTGGCAACACTCTCTCACTCCTCCCCAAATAAATTCAAGCTTTTTCTCTTATTTTATTTTGAATGAGAGGGTGATATAGCTCAGGAGAAGGAGTGGGTAGGTAACCAGTAAATGCTTTTTAGGGTATCTGCTGCCATTTGGAGTTAGGGCATGACAACCAAATCATTACAGGGGAGAGAAATGAACTCTAGAAACCAAGGTCTTGTAAAGACCACTCCTTGAGATAATCTAATCTCTCCTCCTTTAATACTAAAAGGATGGCTAAAAAGGTAAAAAAGCAATCCATCCTGGCAGCATTTTAGGCTTTGAGAAGACTCAGCTGAACAGGAAAGATCAGAGCAGATTATAAAACATTATTCCTCCAAGTCATTTGCATAAGAAAGCAAGTTTATACCGTACCCCAGACCTGCTAAAAGGAACACAGATCATGGCATGAGGTGTTAGAGAAGAATCAAGTGCTGAGTTGTCTTCCAGGAACAGAGCAGTCATGAATTATTGATTACATGGGAGTGTGTGTGCATGTATAAGTGGAAAACAGGGAAAGCAACTGGCCCAGCTCATTTTCCATGCTCATCCTGCAACACCAGAGTCTTATCAAATGTCACCATAACATGACCCAGTAAACTGATCTCATGGCTGTGAGCAGAAGGCTATTGGTCCACTTTGCTTTTCAAGCACTGCATCAGTTTGTCTCAAGTTAGTTTTATATTTCTTGATAAAGACAAAAAAATTAGTAAAGAAAGCATCAACCTGTTGTCAATTGGCCATATGCTGAGTTTAGCCAGACAACCTAGAGAGGACCTTCCCAGGCTAGATAATTCTTTGGTTTTCTCACCTAAAAATTTAGTCCATATTTATATATCGACAATACAAATAGTAGACTATTATGTCAGCCATTTTCAAAAGACTGCTGTTAAAATATATATAGTATTCCATTCAGTCATCTGTTCACAAGGTATGTTATACATTTCCAAGTATCTACCACAACATGCCTACTAAGACATTGTTTTTCTTCCTGAAAAATGGTATTTACTGTAAGTCTCTGCACTGGATAGCCAGATGTTTCTATTTACATAATTTTATTTTTACAAATGCTAAAAGGCCACAATTGTCATGGACCCTTTGAAGGTTGATGTAGGGTCCCATAGCCCATTTGTAGGTACAATACATCTTTTTAAGTGGAGGGGTTTTGAACATAAGACCCTCCTGGGCTGAAAGAGAAATCAGCCTCCTGCAGCATAAAAAATTTTATTGACCCCAAGTAAAAATGAAAGTTGAGAACGGAAACCCTTTCATAATAGAACTCTGGTTTTACACACAGACACCAGTCCTGGTTTGAGATGCTATTTTGGGTTGGCACGATTTCATAATTAAAGAAGAAAGAGGAGATAACTGCCTGATTAACATTTAAAAAAAATGAAAACAGTTTGGTAAACATAAATGTTTGCAAAGTCTAAGGGAAAGATATGAGTGGGCTGAGGGCAGCTGAAGTGAACAAAGACACAGGATGATTATTCTTAGCATAGAGTTTTAAAAATAATGAAAGATATTATAATTTTTTGTATATGATAAACGTATCACATGTCTTCCTTCTTTGTACCTTTGACGGAATTTCATCCCTGGAGACATTAATGAAGTGTGTGGGACATTTACTGGAGACCTGTTGGTGGACCTGGTTTGATCATGACGTTAAAGTGCACAGTCCCTTCCATAATCTATGGTCCCATGATTCTGAGTAGTTCCACTATACTGTGAGAGTTTTTGCTTCTCTTCATATATTTTATGGTCATCTTTCTTACCCGCTAACGCTTGTTTTTTCAATAGCATTATAGCTTGAGTGTGGCCCAGGAACCAGTATCTAACACTATGCTAAATTTTATTGTGCTCGATAAACCTAATGGTCTTGGCTGAGATTTTTATTTTTCAATACTCTTTAGTTCATCTTGTTATACTATGCATTGCTGATGGTGCAATATGGCCCTTAGAGCATACAGGGTAGGTCGTGTGGGTGGTTCAAAATTACAGTGCAACATCAGCTACTGAACAGTTTTCTTAGTAAGTGCCCAGCATTAATGTGCTAAAGCCTTGGGTTAGGCAATGGTATGCTACTTGAGTTTGCACTCAGTTATCTGGAAATTGAAACGATATGTCAACATCACTAAATAGGTACTTCTGGGAGACTGAGAGAGAAAACTTGTTAGCCTGATATAGAAGCACAGATGTTACATTTTGATAACATAGGTAATTTTCTTCTCTGCTTGTAGAGCATAGACATCTAGCTTGACCATTGAGTAATTTCTTTTTCCTGCTTGCATACTTTATCTACCAGAAACTCATTTGAGTAAACTTCAACAATTTGTGAGTCTCCTGAATGTGCGATAATTTCTTTTTATTTCAAAGACCTGTTTTTAAAAAAACGTAAATGCTTTGTTTTCCTATGTCCAAAACCAATCTTTTTAATTCTCAGTTTTGACATTTCATTAAGAAATTAATCTACTTCTTTAACTAAGGAGAATAAACCAAGGGATTGCAAATGAAAAGTTTTGCTTGACCAAAGCAAACTATTTTTCATTTTGGTAAAAGAATACAAAAAATCAGGTCTACATAAGGCAACCTTTTCTTTTTCTAGTTCAGCAGTTAACTGGCAATTATTCACACAGATCTATTTAACCTATTCTGATTTCATGGACACTTTGGCTTTGTGGAGACTTCATATTGTTCTGAAGAAACATTATGAGGAAGCGAAAAATCAGTGTTATGGGGAAGATCTGTAAACTGGATGCCCTGCTTCACTGTTCAGTGGTACACATAAAAAATGAGATTATTTTGAGTAGGACTTATTATCCAGCTTGTTTATGTCTGCTTTGAATGCTCCTAGAGAAAGCACATTTTTGGCACACACAAGCACCAAAGTGCTACTAGTTCACGACCCTATTAATTCATTATTGAAAAGCATCACCCCAAACACCTGGTAAAAAATAACTTAGCCTCATGTCCTGAAGTGAATTTAACTATTAAGGTATCAAAGAATTTGGCACTGAGTTAATAAATCATTTTAGTAAGCATTGTTATGAGGTAAGGTGCAGAAAGAAGCAAATAACCCCATGGAAATCAATCTGTCAAGGGCTGAAAATGAATTACTGTAAAACGGAGTATGTTTTAACTGCTTCTCAGCTGTTTGACTTTGAGCCATAAAAAATACAGATTTTAGTGTGCATTGCAGACCAGATAGTGTCAGTATGTCTAACTTCAGGGCCAAGTATTTATAACAGAGCAAAAGCAACTCTAAAAGATATGCTTGTGGGATTGACACCCAAATTGAAAAACTGATGAAGTTCCTCGGTACTGTTGTAAGAAAGGTACGTTAGATATATTCAAGATAAAAGATGGTTCTACCTGGTTAGAATTAGTTGGCATTGCTAGAGCAATGCATGGTATACTTTCATCATAGCCTTTCTAATGAAAGGCATAATGTTAGCAAACTCTGAATAAAAATGTGGAAAGCTGGGAAGGTTAATCATCAAATTAAACATAGGGAAGATTCAAACCACACACTCTGCACATGTGTTCATAATGGATGATGGGCCTATTTCCCCATACAAGGTGAGCATAAACCTTGTGCAAGGACTTACTTCATTATCTAGACTTAATATTAATACTTGGAGGAGTTATCGTCAAGGGTCATTTGACCTCCTGTCTGCTCTGCCTGCAAAGGCATCCTCCTGTTGAATTATGCATAGCTATATTTATGTTCTAATTTAAATATCATTTAAAATTTAGCTTGTTGCTGTACATTTGCATAGTTAACTACATGGTCATCTGCTGTTTACCAGGCCTGCAGATTTCAGGGCCATAGAACAGAGCCTGGATTCACTTTCCTGTGAACTGCCTACCTCTAGTTGTAGGAGCTTACTTTTCTAAACCTGAAAAAAAAAGATTAAATCATCTTCACACTTGGGGGGTGGGGGAGGGGGAGGAAGAAAAAAGAAAAGAAAACAGTATAATGTTCTATCTGCCAAGGACCCAAAGGCAGTTGTTCCTTTGGAAGCACAAATTAAAGAAATGAATTTAGCTTTTTTAGTTTATTTAAAACTTCAATCATTTGGATGTTTATTAGATGCAGGAAAGACATTGTGAAGATTTATACTTTTTACATAGCATTTTGTTAGGCAAGATACTGAATCAACCACCTGAGTAGGAAAGAACAGAGAAATTCACAAAGCACTGACAGTCCACAATATGTCTTGTTCTTGTAGAAGTCTGTGGAGAAAGGAGAGAAGTTTGGAGGCCTCTTCTTCCTAGAACATCCTTCCTATATATGAGACAGAAGAGCAAAGGTTCCCTCTGGAAAATAAATAGTCTATGCCTAAAAAATAACATGTCTCCACTGCTCAGAGGAGAGCCAGTTTAAGGAAGGCTGGGCACTAAGACAGGCAAGCTGGCAACCCACAGCATGCTGTTTGACTGTTCAAAGCTCCAAGATCAGCCCTGGAACTGTGAACATCAGGAAACCACAACCTGTAACAGAATTGGCCCTACCCATGACCGCTGCCTCCAGCCTCAGTGAGCAGGAGGCTGTGTCTGTGCTGAGGGAGCCCTATGAGTGGGCTATGGCTACTTCGTGCAATGTGGATAATGAGCAAGTCCTGTCATGAGAGCAGGTTTGCTCTCTCCTGGCTTCACAAGTTACCCCAGAGGACTGAAAAAGAGCCAGACCATTAATCCACTTACCCTTGCACCAGCCTGCAGAACTGGCTAGATGCACCAGTGGGATGGTGCAGCCTACGTGCCCAAACCTGTGTGCTGGAGATCTCCATGAGGGATTGTGCCTCAGGGGTCGCAGTCCCTCCTCAGCTCCTCCACAGCTTGTCTGGCTCCACACCACCCCTCAAACGCCCTGAGCTCATCTGCCCACAACAGTCACATGAGTCCCTACCAAAACTTTTAGGATTCTTCAGGCCAAGATCACGGATCTCCAAACCCCATATTACCTCCAGCCAGGAACTAAGGAAACCTGGAATGGGGATGAGATGTGGGATACAATACAAGGTAGTGCATTTAGATTAAGCCTCAGCATTTCTGCTGCAAAACTCCTGGCCAGGCTAAAGCTAACTGAATACATGAAAAGAGTTCAATGCATTCTTTATATCATCAACTTTAGAACTGCAGCAGGGATAGCACAAATTAAGTGTGTGTTTTCGAAAAGATTTGGACCATAATTTAAAATTACTGACAGAAGCAAATAAATAATTCATCTAGCTGAAAATGTCTCCAAAAAGAACTGTTTCTTGACAGTAACAAATAAGCTCTCTGTTTATATTACAAGACAAGCAATACAGCAGTGTATACCCTTCCCCTAATGGACTCTCTTATTTTCAAAATTAATTACTCCAGTAAGACTATGAAAAGTAAAATACAAAATGTTTTTCCTTTTTTGGTCATAGCTGAAAAAAGATTATTATATTTGTAGGGAGTTTTTAATTAAAAAATTAAAATGCTCTCATTTATCTTTTTACTTTAATTAGATGTTATACAAGCAGAAGGAGGTTTGTTATGTCAGTTCTGAAAACAAAATAGGGTTATCAAACTATGGCCGTGTAACAACTTTCCTGCAGTACCTTATGAATATGGTTTTCTAAAGTGGATGCTGATATTTTTCATCTCATTTGCCAAGCTGCAGATCCTAAGGCCAGGGCCAATTCTGGTTTCTGTGTTTGTTTGTTTGGGTTTTTTTAATTTTTTTTAAAGCTGCTCAAGTTCAGGTATGTGTACTTGGAATTGTATTTACAATTGAAGTCTACAGAGGTAGACAAGCTGTATCTAAACAAGCTGTACTGTACAGGACCTCAAATGGCTGTACAGGCTCATGCTCCCAAAACAACATCTGAACCAGCTGGTAGTCAGATCCACTTTTCATCTGAGTTCCCCAGCTGGGACACTAACCTGTGCAGGATCAGCTTTGATAAATTCTGCACGGAGCTCAGTGTATTGTGTTTAATACACTTGAATTGAGCAAATGAAGTCACCTAGGACTTTTTTTACTCGTTGCTACTTTTTTAAGACCAGGAATGGAAAACAGTCTATCAGAAAAGGCTGAGGAGTAAATCCACCATAGGAAATGCCATTATGGCAGTAGGAATAAAAAGACAAGATAATCTCATTAAGAAAGCCAGGGAGATGACAATGAAGGAATCCTGTGGTCAATTGCATTAATAATGGTATCAATAACAGTCAAACAGGACAGATTCCAGCCTTTGCATAAGCCTTTTTTCAACCTTAAACACTGCATAGCACAGATATTTTCACTATGCATTTAAACATAAACTGGTATTAAACCTGATATGGTGGCTTGGTAACTTCCAAAGTACCAAGCAAATATGATTTGGCTATCATTTTTTGGGAAGAAATGCACTATTTGCTCAGGAACAGGTAAAAATAAACTCATGGGAAATTATAACAGTGAAAAGGGAAAGAAACATGTTTTCTGTTTCTAATTTAGAGAATGGACATTTCAGCACTGTTGTGTATTGAGTCCTCTAAATATAATACCCAACAATATTAAATACATGGCATCAATTCTAGATTAAAAAAAATTAGGATAGGGAATCTATAGGAATGCAGAATTTTGTAAGTACACTGCTTACCTGATTGTCTACGCCAGACTTTTCACCCAGACAACAAAGCCAGTATGATTTCCCTTGATTGAAGTCCCCATTTTGGACCAGAACATGCCTGTTTCCTGCTTGGGTTTTGATTCAGCCCTGAACTTAAACCCAGATGACTGTTTCTGCCACCGTCAGTGTCCACTTATCTTGCTTTTTCAAACATTTGCTGATTATAATAGCTAGCATAGAATTTTTTAAGATTAAACTGAGCAGTGATTATCTACACCCTGAAAATATTCAGATCCTATTGTCAAGCTGACTTGAGTCCTGCTGTTATTTGTGGGAATCAACTCTGGGAACTAATTATGAAGCCATACACGCTGTGACCAACACGTGCAAACAGTTTGGCACAGCCCAATGAGAGATCCAGGTTGGTCCTGTTTATCCACCCTCCATACTCCTGAATTCACCTTCCAGTTTTCTATGCAGATCATCTCAGCCTGTTGACAGACTCTCTGTAAATACGTTCAGCTCACTAACCTCATCTCACTAACCCAACCTTGTTGTGAGATCACACCCTTAAGCATAAGGGAGCACCCAAGATTCATAGATGCTCATGGCTGAAGGAAACATCAGAAGTCAGAGGGTCCACCAAATCTTACAAAGTTTTTTAGTGAATTACACCCTTGACTTGGAAATAAGTATGTTAGACCGTGATGTACTATATAAGCATACAGCAGTTGGCTTTGGATAAAGGGGTAAGGTGAAAAGAAAGAGAAAGAGAAAGAGAAAGAGAAAGAGAAAGAGAAAGAGAAAGAGAAAGAGAAAGAGAAAGAGAAAGAGA
>JAWWLV010000088.1:137713978-137728882 GCA_035041135.1 Platyrinchus mystaceus
GCTTTCTTCTGCTTTGGGTGCCTCAATATGTTGTCGGGTTTAAGGCCTCCATTTTCTGTCACTTTCTCGTTCCATCTTAGGGTCTCGGTCCAGCCAAGATTCCCCACAACAGTGGATGGCTGAATGTAATTTTTTATGTTATATGCAGTCTCAAAGCTACTTTTTCAAAAGTATTGTCTTCTTGCAGAATGTCAGGGTCCTGCCTGGTTATAAAAGTTCACCTTCTGTCCAAGGAATATCTGTTCATCTTAATCATGCTTGAGTGTCTTGGAAAAAAACCCAGAAAACAGCACATTAACATCTAAACTTTTTGTTTTGCTGTTTCTTTTCCTTCTCGTTTTCTTTTCCACAAAGCACTTTTTATGGTTTTGATGAAGGCAGCAGCATACAACAGAAATATTCAACTAGAATTGCTAGTACTCTCACTTTGTTATTTTCCTAGTGAGTAAGTATCATGTTCCTAACAGTCAATAATTCTGTTCGTCTGTGGCATTTCTTAGATGATTTGTGAAATTGCTGTTTTGGAACAGTTTTTAAAAGAAATTTTGAGATCCTCAGACAAAAGACAATATTACCTTTGCTCTCTGGATCCTGTCCCAACAGAGAAGGACTGACAACCTAAAATTCTTCAGTGTGAGTTCCTAGTCTTATATTTCAGTAAGCCATGTATCTTCCTGTTGCTTTTTCCTCAGTGGGGAAGTGATGTCCTTCACCATAGCAACAACGAGATCCTATAGCAAACTAACTATTTTCCCCCTGAATTCTGTTCAATGCATGCAAGCATTAGGAATTACCTTGCCAGGAAAAAAGAATGTGTCTTTAAGACATTTTGACATCTATAATGAATGCATATATAAAAATGATCTAAAGGTGACTTACACCTTAGGTGACTTGCAAGAGGTTGAAAATCAAGTAATTGGATGTGTAGGAAGCTCAATACAATTCATTTTCAGAGTCCAAAACAACTAACCTAATCAACAGATTATGTTCTCTTTGATGTTTGTCATCTGTTTTGAGAGATATTAAGCAAGATATTGAACCTTTGGCTCTGTAATTTGTGCATGAAAATGATACCAAGAATTTACCAGGCCTCTTATATCAGCTTTAATAGCAGCAAGGTTTTGGCCTTAGTTATTTAATCAAAATTTACATTTCCCATACCAATGCATGTTCTTCAGGCTGCAAACTAGAGAGTTCCAAAATCTGGGTGGGCCACCACACTCGCTAGAACATCCCCATTGTGTCTGAGACTGGATTTCATTTAAGTTCTGTTTCTTCTGTCTTGCAAAGGATAATACATGTGGACATCTTATGTGAGATGAAAAAAGAGCATCCTATGAATTGGCTGGGACAAAACTGTTCAAGAACAGAGCCAGGCTAATCCTACTCAGGAATGCTTTCCTCACTTCTTGGACAGTCTCAAGTTCTGCCCATAAGTAAAGGAATTTTGGTTCTATGACATCTTTGTGCTACACCATAATCAGATCTACAAGGATACACTGGAGGTGCCTTCATCTGATTTGGTCAAATCTGCATCCCATGAGCTCTGCTCCTTGCCCCGGGAGCTTCCCTCTTTGAAAGCTCTTCATCTAAGCTCAGCTCAGTGAAGTCTTCACCTTCCACCAGCCTGGTCAAAGGATTCTAAAAGTCCCTACTTTTACCTTATGTGGGAAGACAACCTTTAATAGGTCCTTGTCTGTATATCTATACTTCCTCAAGCATAAAGACCTGCGGATGTTCCTTTTATAGCATGGTCCAGTCTGACAGAAGAAAATCCAAGTCAACATTTGCACAGTTGCAGTGTGGACACAGATAAAATATTTTGCAGAAGATGAAGGGCTGTGAACAAAAGTATCATTTCATACTCACATCAAAGACTGCTTTCAGCTATAAGATGACAACCAGCTGAAAGCAGACAGACTTCCAAACTTACTAAGCAAGCAGAATAATATACAATGACTGCCAATATCACTTCACAATGTGCTGTCTGCTGCATACATGGGTGGTAGCTATGGTGCCTTACCAAATATCTTAGACTGAAAGTAGAGCTTGGGTTGGGCAGTCTGAAGCAACAACAGGTCTCTTACTCAGATATCTATAGCTTCATTATAGCAGCCAGAAATACCCAGATTTTGGTGGAGTCCTGATCAGGATCTTTTGAAATACAAAAAAATGTTTAACCCCTCTGCTGAGTGGTACCTCCAGCAATTTCAAAACACTAAAACATACATGAAAAAGTCACATGACAGCCCAGAGCTGCCACAATCAGCTACAAGAGTGTCAAAAATAGTGTCTGGTGTAAAAGTGAAGCCAGGGAAAATGAATGCAGAGGATACCAGGAATCAGTCATCTAAAATTTTAAATAATTTTTCAGTAATTCTACCTTAAATATGGTGGATGCCCATATTGTTTTTTTCTTTTTTTTTAATTTTTCTTCCTAATATCCATTGGAAGGTTGGCAATTTTGCTTAAACTTGAGTGTAGCTGCATCACAATAAAGCAGGACACTGCAGTAATTCAGCTCACAGTCAGGAAATGCATGCAAGCACAAAGTCTATACATAAATCTTGAACAGAAATGGTCCCAATACCAAGTCATAAAGGCCCTTCATTTTTTGATTTCTGCCAGAAACCTCTTCTTCACTTAGATTTACACTATCTGTGTGTTGGCACAGTCTTTTCTCCCATCTGATACTGATGCCATCATGGACGACTTTATTCATCAGCTCCCTGACCAGCATTTTGTCAAATGTTTTGTTAGGAACAAATAAATTATGTTCAAAACTGTTTCTTTCTGTTATCAGAAAGAAAAAAAAAATTTAAAATACATGTTCATTTACTACCCTCAAAAACTCTTTACTCTCTGAACACTCAGACCTTTTCTGTTTTGAGAAGTAACCTGGTTCATTATATCTGGGTGTTCTACCCCTGCTGAATGTTCAGAGGCAGATACAGAAGACACCAAGAAAGTTCCTGAGGGAGAAAGGAGAAATCAGGCAATTAGAGACAGCAAGTCATGTTTAGGGACTCAGATAAGATGCTGTTTCTGATTTTGCCACTGCTGACCCTGGGATTTTGGACAAGAGAACTTCTACGATTGCCAGCTTCCATTCAGTCATCTACTGCTTATGATGTTTTGGCCTCTGGAGAAAGGACTCTCTTGTATTAGGAATTTGTTAGGTAGTCTGAGGAACAGAACCCAAGCACAACTGGATATCACTGAGTTATACATAACCTTCTATACAGAATTAATGATAGTAAAAAAATGTAGATGGACACATGGGAATAGTAAGGTGGAGTATGAAGTGTAGGTTAAATCATAGCAGAGGATAAAAGGAGAAAGTAAGTGCTCTGAGCAGTAAAGTTTGGAAGCTTGGGCCTTGCAAGACATAGTTCATAATACAGATGCAAGGCTATAAAATTTTGTCCATATTGCTCAAAGTTAAGGAACAGATCAAGGAAAAGATTTTTTGTAAGGATTTTCTTGGAATTTTCTTTACAAATGCGGGCTCAGGAAAACAACCTTTGCCCCAGCAGAGGAGGAATCAGACCCAAATCTCTGTGAAATAGCCTCAGATTTATATATTTTTTATTATTTTTCTTTCTGAATGGCTTCAATGCATCTGTAAAGATTGACTTAAACCCTCTGTTTTCCTTTATGACCATGCACGCTATTCTCTTCTGCTGTGTTCTGCTTTTAAACCATTTAAGTTCACACAGAAGAATTCTTTTTATTTTTATGGAGCAATTTGCTACGCAAAGGCTGGTCTTTTCATTTTCAGATTTCTAATGTTTTCAAGTATCTAAAACAGGAGGGCTTTTTTTCCCCACTTTATGGAAAAAAAAGCCACGCTGGCAGATTTCAGGGCTTAATTTCTTTATAACAATAGATTTAATACAAAACACATTTTTATTGTAATAAAAAAAATAAATAAAGGAAGCAATATGCATTTGAAAATTCTGCCAAACAAGGCAATGTTTGTTTACTCTCAACAAGAACATCTAATATATTTTTATGTTGGTATTGACTTTTTATACATATTACATTTATGTATACATCTGAGTATATACATGACAACTGCAATTGAATTTGATTTAACTATAAAGGCCTCAATATCTAGCCCATTACACTAGGAAAAAGATTTATGTTGAGGAGCTCTGTGTGCTATTATTTCTTTTTTGTTATTCTTTGACTAACCTTTGTGATAATTTTTTTTCTAGTTATTGGAGCTTGTCTTCTTCCTCCCACCCCCCAGACTACTATTCCTACCTTGTTTAAAAACACTGGTGCTCTTCCTGTGGTCCAAATACAATAGAAAGGGTTAGTGTTTTCCTCAAAGACCAAACAATTCAATTTTCTGAATAACCATTAATATGCAGTGATTAATTTTGCTGGAAACTATCCTCCCATTGACTTTCATAAAAGTTGGCCTTAAGAGAACAAGAGAGTTGAGGAATCTTTAGACTCAAGTTTCTTCAATGCTAGGCTTCCTTGCCAATGGGACTGCACAGATATTTTGAGCTCATCCAAATCTTAGTGACATGTGTTCATTGACTTCTCAGCTCCTGAGCTCAACACCTTTAATGTCCATATACCATAAACGGGCAGAAATTATATTGCTGAAAGTAGTAGATATTTCCTTAAAATTGTGTTCCACCTCTTTCAGTAATACAAAAGAAACTAATGAATTTGACAGATTAATAGCTATTAGAAATCTGCAGGAATCCGTAGACCTCATTAGATCTGAAGGTTCAGTGCATTGATATAGAATGGAAGAATCATCATGGAATCAATTTTGTGACATCTGACCTGGAGGTATTTGAAACATGTAAACAGTCTTAAATCTATTTTTTGGTTTCCTGATATACAAAAGATATTGGATTTTACCAGTATCAGGAGTGGCATCTACACGAACATAAACACTACTGGAAGTGATTGCCAAAACAAAAGCAAGAGATAGCACCTTCTTAACTAGAAAAATATCTTCTGACTACCTAACCTGCCCAGCAGAGAAGAATGTAAAAAGGTGTCTCTGCCAGGCCTGGCCACTAATCCTTGAAGCAATGAGGACAAAACTTCCTATCCTGTAGTGTCCACCTAGTGGCTATCATAAATAGGTCATTGAGAGGACTATTAACTCCGCCTTAAGAGCAGGCAGGTGTGTTGTTTATATTATCATTATTGAGAGCATATTTTAAAAATTAATTGCTGCAATTGCTAGAAACTTTTTCACTTCCAGATTAAATTTTCTGATGATCTAGCCTGATGTATAGACTACATAACAGAATGTATAAAAACATTACAGTATAATATAGACCCATATGAATATTACAGAGCAATTGTCTTCCCTTTAAGATAATACTGCAGTAAATTCAGTAACTTTTCATCATATTGCAAAGGAATACATTGCAGCGGGAGGTAAACTGGGTGGAAAATAACTTTCCTGTTCCAGGAAACTTTTTGAAATTGCAAAATTCGCATTCTACACTGAGCCAAACCCAAGACCTTTCAATTTATTTTTTTTTCTTTTTTTTTTTTTTTTGGTAATTTTTCCATGGGAAAATAAAAGGAAAACATGATCAAAATAGCTGCAAGTCTAGTAATTAGGGACTTTGCTCTGGGATGTAGGAAACCCAGGTCCAAGTCTATGCTGTGAAGTAATCTAAACAGGAACTTGAATTTCATTCTCTCACATCCTGGGAGATGTGCATAGCAATCAAGTTACTAGTGGTACTGGCTGAATATCTTTTTACACAAAATTCCACAGTAGACTACAAAAAAAGCTTTCCTGTCAAAACTTTACACAGAAAGGCTGAGCATTAGTGGACTAACATTTTCAAACATGAAACCACTTTGCTCCAGAAAACTTGGTCTAACTGAAGATAACACCTCTTAGATGTAACAAAAAATTGTATACTTTACCACACTCAGTCCTTAGTGTTTTGGTGGCCCACTGTGCCAAAATATCGGGGTTAGTCTTTTTGTTCTGATTGTTTTACCAATTTGGGTAATTATTTTCCCCCCATCTAAGTTTAATCTTACATTTCAATTGGATACAGGATTATTCTTCATTTCATGACTTAAACTATAATGTACTGTTGCTTTGTACTGTTAAACAGCTGCTTAGCTCTGTGAAAATAAGAACCATGTGTTCCACCCCAGAGGTGGCTGGCATTTCAGTGGTAAATGAATTCATCCTTGCTTTTTAAACTGTTTTTGGATTCAAGTGTTATGTAGATATAAGATATTTATTGTTTGAGTTTTATTAAGCCTTGCTCCCAGCTAAGAGGACTAGAGCCAAAATCTGGAGAAAGGACCACCCTTATGATCAATAGTAGTTCAACATCAGATTCAAAGAATTCCTCCATGGTAGGTAACTAAAAACATATTAGGCAAAAAAAATCTTCATACATCTAAGACTAAAAGTGAGGGAAGAGTGTGACAAATTTCTGTCTCTAGAAAACATGGTAGCATTAATCATGAAAAGATAACATCAAGATATTTGTCAGGAACTTGTAACTTACAAATCACCCAGAGTCAAGATTAAAAAGTCAGTAATAATATTGATAGCATTTGTCTTGTTCTTCTCCAACATAAAACCATTTATGATTTCTCCATGTAGTATTTATCTGAAAAAAAAAAAAATTGTCTTTCTCTTGCAAGAGACCTCCACAGAAATCTCTTGAATCTCCATGGGAAGTCATCCTCAGGAATGGAGCTTGGAGCTTATGAATTCTTTGTGTCAAAACTGTTATGAATAGACTTTTCAGTGTTTCAGTTGTATCTAGTTAAATTAGTGCCGTTCACAAATCAAAGGCCTTTAAAATTACAGAAATTTTCACTTACTGCAGTGAAAATTGAATTAGATTTTTGTGCTGTGGCTAGACCTACCCACAATAAATCCATATCATTCCAAACCTGTGGGAGCACCTCTCTCCAGTCCACACTCCTGAGTTTCTGAAGTCTTGAGAGGCAAAAGAAAGAGCATAATATAGTTAGGCCTTACCATAACACAGAGGTGGAACCTGACAACAACATGTTTGCATTTAGAAGCTGGAAAACTCTGGTCAAAAGATCTTGACTCCCTAATGCAGTGTGCTAACAGCAGGTTTGGAATGTGTTTTAGCCCAAACACAAACAGAGCTCTCATCAACAACCAGGACTATACCAAGAATTCTTCTTCAGATGCAGAAGTGCTGGAAAGCTTCATTCTCTGCTGGAGTGAGGGACTGCTCAGGCAGGCAGGTTCCATGGCAGAGAGATGCTTCATGGGCCTGCAGCTCTGGCTGGCAGCTCTGGCTGGCTGCAGGGCCAGCAATGAGTATTCAGGCCTGCCAGCTGCGAGTGGTCATGACAAAAAGGAATATGGCTTGATGAAGGGTATGTGTATGAATCTAAGAGAAAGAAGAGAAACAGAGTAAAGAAACTGCCTACTCTTTTCTCCAAGGAAAGTAAACAAAATCAGAATTTATGCACTTTTTAAAAAGTAGAGACAAAAGCAAGTATAAATGTGTGACTCCTCTCATTGGTGACTAAATTATGAATATTTCTAAATCTTGAAGCTCTACTTGGCTACTCTACACACGAAGAAAATCTTTTTTATTTGTAAAATACAGTATATTAATGCAGTACCTTAGTCAGTTCAGTCAAACCTTACACAAGGGTGATGAAAAAATACCATCACTTTTCATCTTCTTGGCAAAGTAAGCCATCATCATATCCATCCTTTTTGGAAAGCCTCCAGTCGTTCAACAGTGAAATCCCACAGACTTATAGTGCAGTAACTTATATGTTTTACTTTCATATGTATCTGAAATTCAATGAACTATTGTTAAAGATTATCTAAATTTTCAATCTGACATTTCCTTGGACAAATTAGAAAGAAGCACCTGTGTTTTTGGTAATTACGTGCTATTGCTTGTTCATTCTGAAATAGGGTCTATCACAAGATGTGAACTGAATCAAAGTTATATCCTCTTGGTAAACCTCAAACTGTGTTCAGTGGCACATATGTGGTTCATAAGACCACAGTAAATCCCAAGCAGCTGACCAGAAAAACTATGTGAAAAATATTTTCTATTTTCAATTGAAAATACAGAGAGTACACGAACACTGCAAAGGATGATTTACCCATAGGCATTTCACCCAACTGAATTATCTGTTAAAAGTCAGAAGACCAAACTTGCAGTTTTGCATGTTGATCTCTGTACATCTAGAAGTGAGTGTCTAACAGTCACAGACATTTATAAGCTGTATGTATGTATAAGGGCTGATTCCATTTACAGTTGTGTAATGTCATTAAATCAAATGGATTTGTGCAGCTTTAACAGGGAGCAGAATCTGACCTAGATAATATTATTGAAATATTTGGAAACATCTTCACATACTGCTTATTTTTGTTTTACAAAGAACAATGTGGTTCTCTGTTCCAGTTTCAAAGTAGTAGGGTGCAACTCCGCTGACATCAATGGACTCACAATTACTTACAGCAGGTCTGAATTTATCCCTGTGCATCTATATTCATTTAGCCTTTCTCCCTGGGGAGAGGAAGAGGGAACTAAAATGTGACAGATATTTGTCATATTGCCTAATGCACTACTGGAAGAAGATCAGATGTTATGTTGATGGTTATGGTATAAATGAACCTTCAAGGACACAGAAATTTCACCAACAAACATGAAGGGACATGCAGAGACTCTTGAGGCTATTTTTCCTTCTTCACTGTCAAAGCCTTCAAGAAAGGCATGGTATTTGATAAACATACACCTGCTCCATATTGTCCTCCCTTATCTACATGAAATCAACAGCACAGCTACCATGAATGGAGATTTGTATTTCGGAGTGAATAATAATCAGATTTTTTCACATGTAGTGTCTTAAGACAACTCAGTGGCTGTCTTGTTAATTTGCTCATTACTAGGTGGATGAAAATGTTGATCGCGACTATGAATACCAATTATTCTTCGTCTTAAATGAGGTAACATCAGTAAGACAGAAACTCATCTTTATTTATGTTTGCTTCAGTAGTAAGTTTGACATACATGATGTAGTATTTTCAAATGCACTTCTACAGTGGGTTCTACTCTTTTCTACTTCTTCAAATCAGTGATTCTCTCTTTTGGAGAATGGTAGGAAGCAATTTATAAAAAAGAGTTAAAGAGAAATGAAACACAAATTATTGAGTGTTCTTTCTGATCTAATGTCATCTACAGTCAGGTAAGAACTGTCGTGAAGTGTGGGCAAACTCAGTGCCTACTGCAGCTAGAAAAACTGGCAAAATTACTTGATAACAGCTGAAGTAAAATACATGCATTGTTCACTTCTATTCTGACTTTATTCCTACTCTCTCAATATTTTTGCAAACAGATCTTGTCTCTGTAAAAGTGAACAAAAGTACAGTATCACCTCAGTGTGATCCTAGAGGATGTAAGGTGACCTTAATCTTGCTGCTTAATCTCAGTCTTTAACAGCACACAACGGAAAAAAGGAAACCAGCCAGATTATGCCTATTATTTATAAATATAGTCCAAAAATGTTGACTGTTGGAATTAAATCACTTAGATTGAGATAGGCTGAAGCCAGCTCTTCACATCTAAACAGTACTAAATTTAAAAAGAAATTCCAGTATGTATCTGAGAATTATTTCATTTATACAATCTCACCACCATAACCAAAACCTTTTAAGAGATAACACTTAACGTTTTCATTTCACAGAAATAAACCCCAAAAATGTTTAATTTCATAATCATTACTACACAAGCACACGCCCTACAACTTTTCTGATAGGATTTGAAGATATTAAAAGTATTTGGTTTTATAAAAAGCCCTTTGCCTTTAAATGCCCCCTTGTTTTCTGTCTTCTTCCATCCCACCCTAAAAAGTAAACAAACAAAAACCTTGAGGCTTATGAAATTTTCCATTAACGCATCTTCCCAGCATGATGTTCCACATGGCCTACTGTTATTAATTGTCTCCATGTGAGTAGACACAATCATTAGAATAAGATGGTAATTATAAGGTGGCTTTTATCCTTGTGATCAGTTGAAAATTCACATCACAGTGTGTATCAGTGCTAGGTGACTGACTAACAGGTCAAAACAAAGAATGTAGCTGAGCAGGCAAAGATCATTGTTCTGCGATGACACAGAACACCCTAATAATTCTACAACATTTACCAAATAAATGAATTTTCTTCAATAGTTCATCAATCTTAATTGCCTTCCAGTGACAAAATTCAATACTCCCTTAAGGAGATTATTTTTATTCACCAAGACACCAATGTCACTTCAATACCCAAATCTCCTTTGAAAATCTTCCTACATAAATTGATCTGTCCAAATAATGCTTATGAACTCTAGCAAGGCTTCACTGTAATTAAAAATACAGAAAGCTAACTAAATTCATTTGGAAGTCTGAAATATTTGAGAGAAGTAGAGAAGATTCAGTATTCTATTCAACTGATTCATCTGTGAAGTTTTCTCCCTTCCCTCAATATTGTTTGTATTAGCTCTGTCAAATAAGTTTTAAAAGATAACAGGCCAGACAAAAAGTTATCCCTGAGCACTAAGAGGCACAAAAGAGGATAAAATTAGGAATTATTATGCAGGTTGTTTCAACTCCTAATGAATATGTGTGCACCAATATTTAACCTCAGAGCTGAAGTAAACCTGAAGGCATTGGAACACAAGAAACTGGTGGTCTGCCTTGTACTAGAACATCAGTTCGCCAATATTCTTGGGTGTGAACATGATCTTTAGACTAGAAGATGACCACAACTAAATGCAGAAGTCAAATTGTAGGTTGACTATAATCTTCTCTGATGTTATATCTTGGGAAGATACTCACCAGAGACATGAACACAATAAATAAAGGAAGGATATCAGCACAAAGACTGAGGACTATATAAAACCGTTTGTGGTTATCCCAAATTAGTAAGTGAACTTAAAAGAAGAATTGTCTCTTTCTCACTTTTATAGCTGATAGCTTTCTTGGAAACTAGAATTTTGGTTAGGTGGGGACTTCTTTTGTCTTGCATAGCAGGTCTGTCTTGTTTCTTCCCATTAGTCAATTTGCTCTTTGGAAGGATCTAATGTTTTACAGTTGTGTCTTTGAAATGTGTTTTGAATAAAGCTCCAGCCAAGAATGTTGTGTATGTCATTTGTGGGGAAAAGCTAAAGACTGCAGGAGCCTGCCATGGTTATGTAACTTGCTTATTTTTATATCTGTTAACTACTGCTTTTGTTAATAAAGTTTATAACAAAAAGTTTTATAGATTTATAAAAACTAATAATTTTTAAAACCAGTCACATATTTTGGCGTTTTATATGAAGGTTCAATTGTACAAATTTTGCAAATAAAAAAACCAAAATCCCAGATGATTAACAAAATATGTGTTTATTTAAACATAAAAATAAATACATTTTAAGGGCTTTTTTCTTAGAAAAATCTGAATTCAATATTTGTCCTGCAAGACTCAGAAAACTGAGCCATGCCTTTGGAACCCTTAATGCACAGCAAAACAAAGAGAATGGAGTTTCCAAAACTGGAAGTCATATAGGATGACACTTAAGACAATGGGGATATTTCCCAGAAAACAACATGAAAAGGTATAAACTGAACTAAGACAGACTGTACCCTCTTTGCTCCTTGGTATAAATCTCATACTGTAATCTCTGAAAGTCTAAAGATAGATCAGAAATGATAAATCTTGTCAGTATGTCCCACACAGTATTTGGATTGACAGAGCAATGTAACTGTAGGATGTTTATGAAGAAAACATAAATCCAACATGAAGCAAACATTTATGTTATCACTAACTTGACAAGTCTAAATAAAATCAAGACATTTTCAGGCACCAAATAACTCATTTTTATTCTTAAAATGAGAGAACCATGACTCAAAATGCCATTTCTGGAACACATTTCTTTATCTCACCATATTTAAACCCTTAAGAGATGCTCCACACCTACTCTGAAAAGGAATATGCACAGTCATGACATAAAATATGCATGCTAAAATAAGAACAAAAGCAAACCCAGTGTGCCAAAAAGCAAATGTTGTCATTATCACAAGCCAACAAGGTTTTCAGTATGTCACTACTTAAATCAGAGACAACCAGGCCTGGTTTATTGGCAGGACACTATGCTGAAATCCAAAAAACAATATCTAATTTAGAGAAGATGAAGCACATCTCATTTACCATAATTTTGCATATCTTGACAGGACTGACTTGTCCCAGTGTGTTATATGAAGCACGACCAAAGGCCAGATTGTTTGCATCAGGATTGGAACACTCCAGAGTCAAGAATCTATCATCCTCTAAATTGCTAATCATGTCATGTTGTGGAGCGTTATGGACTTTCATCAAATGGTTGGGTTTTGAGCAGCATATAGGTGCACTCAAACCATCCTGAATTCATAAATAATCTATTAATTTCTTAAAACACTTTAAATCCCAAGCCATAACTCAGCTTTCACTGTTAAAAATATGCCTGGATTTCTATGAAATAGTTAAAAACTCATGATAAATTTAGATGAGACATTTCAGATTTTATTCAGGTTTGCAGTAGCTGTGTGGAAATTGTTTCTAATATAACTTTTGAGAGAACAAAAAAAAAAAAAAACCCAAACCTTTAAAAAGTTTCTGTAAATAGCAAACATATGATTTGCTTGACTCATTTCTATTTTAAACACTAAAGTATATATTATCCATTTCAAACAAAAGCAGACTACTCTAGAAACTGGGTTTCACAGGCTTCTTCGACCTTTGAAAGCCTAATCAGAATTTATCTCAGTGTACTCACAATAGAAAAAAAAGCAAAATAAAGCACCACCACCACCAAAGTCCCAAGTTACTTGAAAAGAATTAAAACTATCACTGCTAATAATAAGGAATTATTTATTTATTATGAAAAATTCTTTATTGAGGTAACCTAAATTAAAGCCCATCTAAATACCTCTGTTTTTATTCAGTGTTTAGATAAGGGTTATTATTCAAATTCTGTGGGATGGAGGAAAGGCAGGTTTGTCCTATTGAAATGATAACCTGAGAATAAATCTTAGGCAAATCCATGGACTATTTATTTTGCCTTCCTTTGTATTACCTTTCCATTTTCCTTTATATTTTGCCAATCATGCCCATCCCCAGATCTCTTTCACCTACACCCCAAACTGTTAATTCTATTCTCCCAGGACCTGATTTTCTTCAGTCATCCGCCAAAGCCCCTATCAGCTGAAACATCACAAGATTCTTCCCAAATATAATGTTTTGTTTTCCAAGTGTCAACACATGCACATGATTAGACTGAGTCATTATATGATCAGATTCTTGACAAACCCTCTAAAATTTTCCCCATAATCTAACTGTTTAATCCCTTGTTCCATCCCATCATCATACTTATCTAACAATGGGTTGCAAAACCCTCAGGACAGATATCTTGCCTTTTATCCATTTCTGTACAGAGTTAAGCATACCCATCAACAGCCACTGAAATTAGGCCTCCTAAACTTATTTGTCCACTCATTGTACTGGAATGCAGTACAAGCTTCTTAACACAAAGCTTGAATAATAATCAACATATATCATAATGTAAATATCAATACATAATTTACAGCTTCAAGAATTTGAATGAACTTTTAGCTTCCTGTATAAAATGTCTTGATAACCTCATTACAGTTTCAATCAACATAAAATACATAAACTACTATAATGACTCACTTCAAGATATGATGAAGGATGCTGCTCTATAAGTAGCTTACAAGAGAGGAGGATCTATTCTGATAAGCTTGAGATTTATCTTGCATTTAACATGGCAAGGAAAGACAAAGTGAAGGCGTATTAGAGACCAATGACTTTAATTATAAAATGTACCTTCAGTTAGGTAGATATCTTGCTTATCAATTTAAAAATAATAAGTAATGGTAGTATATAGAGAATAAACCTATTCATCATCAACAACAAGAATAGTAGATGTTAGGTATGGATGACTATGAGTGGATGTTTTTATAAACATTAAAGGAAATGTTTCCAAAATGCACAGTTTATGACCTACCTAGACAAATACTGTCTGCTATGTTTCAAATAGTTTCTACCTAATACTCCCCTGTCTATGACTAATTTACATGGTGAAATCCTTAGGAAACAGACCATGGTAAATAAATGGTAAAAAACCCCATTATAAAATCATAGAATCATAGAATGGTTTGGGTTGGAAGGGACCTTGAAGGTCATCTAGTTCCAACCCTTCTGCCAAGGGCAGGGAACCTTCCACTGCACCAGGTTACTGTCTGAGTAACCTTTAACACTTCCAGAGACAGGGCATCCACAGGTTCTCTGGGCAACCTGTTCCAGTGCCTCACCACCCTCATAGTAAAGAATTTCTTCCTTATACCTAATATAAACCTACCCTTTTTTAGTTCAAAGTCATTACCTCTTGTCCTATCACTACATGTCTTTATCAGAAGTCCCTCTCCAGCTTTACTGTAGCCACTTTTGGGTACTGTAAGGTGCTATAAGGTCTCCCTGGAGCCTTCTCTTTTCCAGGCTGAGCAACCTCAAATCTCAACTTGTCCTCAGAGGAGAATAAATCTTCACTGGAGAGAATTAGATGTTGGAGGCTGCTGCTTAGTCATAGGGCAACAATTCCAGCAATATGCAATATTTATAATGTTTTCAATCATAAAAAATTATATTCTTGTAATATTTTCAAGCTTATCCTATTCAAGCTAAACCAGTTATCCACAGTCTATGGGCTCATCGTGGCTCCTAGGCCTAATTATCACATATCATATATGTACAACTGTAATGGTTTAAGGGCCCTAAAAATCTAATTCCCAAGTTCAGGCCCCCCTCCCTAATTTTAACCCGGTGTGAGATGGGTTTTCCAGACACCACACGAGACTCAA
>JAWWLV010000088.1:137728982-137771834 GCA_035041135.1 Platyrinchus mystaceus
TCCAGCTTTCTTGTAAGTCCCCTTCAGCCACTGGAAGGTATTCTGTGATCTCTCCAGAGCCTTCTCTTCTCCAGGCTGAACAGTCCCAAATCTCAGTCTGTCTTCATAGAAGAGAAACTCCAGGTGGGGTCTAATGAGAGCAGAGGGGGAGAATCACCTGCCTCTGCTGGACCTCCCCTGGCTACACTACTTTTGATGCTGCCCAGGAGAGGCTTGGTTTTCTGGCCTGAAAAAGTTGCCTTGACACATCATGTGGAGCCTTTCATTCTCAAATCCCCCCAAGTCTTTCTCCCCAGGGTTGTTCTCAATCCATTCTCTGCCGAACCTGTATCTGTGCTTGGAATTGCCCCAACCCATGTGCATGACCTTGCACTTGGTCTCTCTGAATTTCATGAGTTTCACACAGGCCCATCTCTCAAGCCTGTCCAGGTCCCTCTCAATGGCTATGTGCAAATTCCTATAACAAGCTAATAACTAAACTATATCTTACTCTTCTAAATGTGGGTTAGGATGCAAATCATCAGGCTTTTTCTGTGGGCACTTCAACACCATTTTTTACCAGTAATCGAAGATTAAAAGGAGTAAAAATTGTATATCTAAGCTCCTGCTGAGATTAAATCACTTAAATTCCCAACCATTACAATATAACTCTCTATTAGAGAATATGCTGTACTTACCACCTTCAAAAAACAGGTTACTTGAGAGGTCAGTAAAATTTGCCATAAGACTATTATTTCACAGTGTCGGAGGACGAGCTTGTGAACAACCAGACGTCTCAATATGAGTTAGCAAAGTATGTCAAATTTTATTATTTTCAGGCATCTTTTATAACTTTTCAGCAATGTACACGCACTTAACATATACTTCTAATTGGTTACTTCCACCTGCGTATGTTTTTCTTTTGTGGTCTCTTGTATCCTGCTAGAGTTCCTTATCTCACATAACTTGCTGCATTCCTTCTTGTTTTTTACCTTGACAATTCAAGGACAAGACATACACAGGCTCAAGAGCTGGGTTGTTCAGTCCTCCAGGCTGATAACCACGATCGCTTAGCCAGGCCTCAACATCACAATAGTGAAAATCACATCAAAATGTTTTCTGCACTTGGGCTACCCAGGCAATCCTTCCACTCTCAAGCCCTGTTCTCACTGCCATCTTTCCTAGAAGGATGGGGAGATTTTGAAAAACAGCAGTAGATGGGTCCTAACTACCATCCTGTCTCAGCACATCTCAGACTCTTTCCTTTACCACAGCACTGTATGTATCCAAATAAATCTATCGCATGTGTGCTGTTTATGTTGCACAGAAACCAGTAAATCACCAACAATGAAGTGTAGCTTTTCCTGAAAATACTGATTTTACTGAGGATGAACAGAAAGGTAGTGCAGAACTGCATAGCAGGTCCGATGCTTCTTGACATCTGCATCTTTGATTATGTGTGTAAGCAAACCCATCATCTCTGGGAAATGCCAGCATAGAGGTAGGTCTGTGGCATGACACCTTCCCTCCATGATGCAAACACTCAATCTCATTAAATAGTGACTATACTATACATACTAGTGACTATATATACATACTAGTGACTATAGAGAATATAAGGGTCCTTCTGAGAACAAATTAATCCATATTTGTTTTAGAAACCTGTATTTCCGGGGCTAGTAACAACAAAATTTTTTGCTTGATCTGATCTGGAGAGGTTTGGCCTGTGCAACAAGCCTTAAAGGTCCTTCCATGCTGCTTCGTTTGAAGCCAGCATCAAATGTCTCAAAATTTTCTCATAGACTTCTCAATCCTTAAACAAAACTCTGTAATGGTCTGAAACGTGTCTGCCTTAACACTTGAATGAGCACCTGAATGACCATCTTGTGGTCTTTAAATAAATCTCATCAAATATATAGTGTTTCCTCATAAGAGTGTAAAAATAGGCTGTCCAAACCACCATGGTCTAATACACTTTGCCTTTGTGGACTCATATCCTTAGCAATAGTTCTGGCAATACATTAGTTTCCTTTTGCTTGGAGGCAGGTAAAGTATCTCTTCCAAGCTGACAAATCTGGAATTGAGCAATTCAAAGCACTGTGATCAAGTAACTTGAAGGATTTGCACATAACCATCAAATCCCTCCAGAGTTTGTTTCCAATCTTCAAACCACAAGTTTGTAGCTGAAATAATAATATCTTTTTTCATGTGTGTCTCATAGCCCCCTTTTTGTCATTTTAATAACCAGTTTATGGTTGGCTTCCGCTATCAGTAAAATAGCCATGCATTAATAAATGAACAAAAAATAAGAAATGAAAGGAAACTTCTTACAGAACTGAACTGAAGACAAAATGTCCTCCTCTCAATTAATTTATTGTTATTGATTTTTTGTTAGCACCAGGTACAAGCTAGGTACTCTTGTTTAATTTTGATAAATAAGCAAAAGTACATATACTAGAAGTAACTCACTGTGTTGGCTCTTCTCATTGAATTTCTAGTTACACAAGCAGGTTTGTTTGTAAAAGCAAAATCTTCTCTCTCTTTTCCTGTTTTTAATTCCTCATCTTAATATTTCCAATCCTCAGGCTTCCATTCTCCCATGCTTATTTTGGTTCACGCCTTTTTCCTGAAAATTGCATCTGTTGGGTCTTTTAAATGTGAGACTGAGGCTTTCTGATGAGATATGCCGTTGTTGATAAGCTGAGCTAAAACTCATGCTAAAGTCCATGAGTTTAAGAAGATGGGGAGGGACGTTCCCACCATGTTGCCTGTGTGAGGACTGAGATCAGGTTTCCATGAATCACCCTGTCAGAGCAACAGAGTGAAATCTGAGAAGTTCAATCTGAAGAGTTCAAAATGCCAGATTTCTTGGCATTTAAAATTTTTTTGGAGACTGATTTTCCCAGCTTTACTTCAACAGTACAGGTATATCCAGAGGCACACAGGAAACACCTAGGCACAACTCTGAAGAACAGCAACCTTCATTTCATAAATTTAGAATTTATTAGGCCAAGCCTGGATGATGTTCAGCTACTACTTTAAAAAGTAGTTTATGTCCTGTCATTTGGGTTAGGAGGGATATAAAGCACTAAAAAGCTGTTGAGCTGCACCTGTGAAACTGTTAGTAAAAGTACCCAACAAAGAGAGGATAAGAGAGAAAAATCAATTATTTTAAATCCTCCACACATTTTGGTAACATATATCTTGATTTCTCAGTCTTTCTCTAGAAAGATCCCACTTTACTGTACTGTCTTCTACCTGCAACACTCATATTGTTATAAAGAATTCTGTTCCCATCTCCTGTACTTCACTGGTGCAGCTTAGGACAAACCTCTCCCTGCTTCATCAGCATCATTGGTCCTCACAATGGGTAGCTGATTGGCAATCTTTAACTTGCTCATTTTGCAGAAGGGCTGCAGAGCTTCACCACTCGGTCTTCCTCAAGGATCAAAGACCACACCACAGACTACTCCTGTCTCAGGAGACTTAGAAGTCTGGGACTTCCAGCAGCCTGTTCCACGTGCTGAGCATGGTAGGATGCTATAAACAGGGAGGAAAACTTTGCTGTGGCTTGACTAGAACTGCAAAATCTACAGACAGCTACAAGGGGAAAGCCTTCATCTACCACAGCTGGAGCAAAAAAACCACCTAAACACATTACTTCTGTTCGCTAAACAGCTGAATTTAGAAACTGCATTTGTAGTGCCTTTAATCACAGAAAGAATGCCAATTAAAACTATCTACTTTTTTATCATCTTGTTTGTAAGATGTGCTGATGGATGCTACATGATCATATGTAAAGATGTCAACATAAATGCTTGTGGTAAATATTGATGATTTCAAAATAGTTGTTTATAGAGTTGTTGATACATCTTTTTCCTGAGGGCTGTATACCAATTCCCACAGAAAAATAAATTCTAATATCTGTTTTCTCATGACAAACCTGTTGGAAATATAGTATTTAATATAATCATAATCTACGTTCTTACTATGTAATTTATACTTAAAACTGTGAAATAATATTTATGTACATGGACTACTCTTTCCAAGAACACACCTGTTAAACTCAACGCTTATTTGCTGTATGAAGAGGTAAGTCTTCAGTAATATTTTGAGGAATACATTTTTTATTAGTTTCACATATGTACAGTTTGATCTCCTCTTTCATTTTAAGACACCAAAGTTCCAAAAGAAAGCCTACAGTTCAAAAGTTTTTGGAATTTTTTGTCACATATGTTTTTAAGGTTTTTGGAATTTTTTTTCACATAGGTTTTTCCTGTTTGGTGTATCTGAAGATATTTTCAAATGTCATTTCTCCATCATAGGTCAAATGCTTTACAGGTTGCTGATATATTACTGTACTTAAAAGCATTTTGTTCTCAAAAAATACTTGAAGGATCTACACAACCATAACGGTTAGAGAGGAGGGTTTTTTTAATGAAAACTTGGCAAAAAATTGAATACTTTGGGAAAAGTACAGCAAACAAGAAGTGCCTAGACTTACAAAAAAGATTTATGTCATAAAGAAAGAATCTATCCTCTAAGTGGGAACTATGGAAGTCAAAAAACTTAAGAGCACGTAGGAAAATATCTGAAATCAAACACACGGGAATAGTTTTTCATCCTAATGTTAATGATAGGAATTATCTATGCTCTTTCTTCTAGTGGTGATGAAATCTGTGTAATTCTTCCGACTCTGAGCAGTAGTGCCGTTGAGCATAAACAGAGAAGTGCTGAATCACATGTAGATTTCTTTAACTGAATCAGCTCTATACTCTAAGGAGTTACTAGTAAATCTGTAAATCTTTCTGGCAGTTCTTTGCATTTGAGGGAAGACTGAAAGCCTAGCTCCTAGTAAATCAGTGGTACCTTTCTCATTCACTCCAAAGGATCTATGAGCAAAATCGGTACTGGTAGCTTGGAAAAATAGGCCAAATAAGTAGATACGCCGATCCTCCAATAAATTTTCTGTTGTTTGTTTTAAATTAGTCATGTTTTACAGTAAGTAAAGAAATACCACTAGAGATCTTCAAAGCAAAAAATGGTTAAATGATATCCTGGATCTTTTCAGTGGTACAAAAGGAATATTACAAGATAGTAAAAACTCTCATACATTTGTCCAACTATTGTTCATTACAGTTTTAGGCACTTTTCTCTTTGCATCATTTAACTTTTGGCTCCAAAAGAGGGTTGGCAGTAAAGAAAGGGAGTGTTCCACTATCTAAGCATAAACAAAAGGGCTGTGTGTACATTAATCTAAATCCTGGTACATGAAGTTCTGTCTCAACCTGGAAATGAGTCCTATAAGTGTTGACAAGCAATAGTCTAGTGTACCTAATTTGGTTAATAATGCTTTCAATGGCAAAGCTTTTCATTCATGCAAAATGCAGTGGAGTGACACTGCAGACCAGACCAGAGAATTGACCTAAGTCACTTTTTGCAAAGTTATTTTAAACTCATGTCAGGTCTCCAATCCAAGTCACCAAGTGACCCTCACATACCAGCACAGGGATGTGTAGCTCTCTTAGGACAACTGACTGACGCCAAAAGAAATGCTTACAGAAACACATTGCAAGATTATTTTTTTAATATGTATCTGCCAACGAAATCCCTAATAAGGAGAGAGGAAGGATTTTTAAGAAGGCAAGGTAGGTAATTTGGGACATGGCAAGTCTTCTTCTCTTCAGGTGGCAGTGATTCTGGGGGCTTGTACAAAATCTTTTATGACACTCCATCCCCAAGAACTGCAAATGGCCAAACCACCACTTCCATCTTAACTTGAACACAACAGAAACAAAAGAGGTGTTTGTAAATAGATTTCACAGAGTTCACAGCTATGGATATAACAAAAGAAAAAGAAATAAATAAAAACCTAATTTATTCAATAAGGTCAGAAAGGAGCTTTTCAATAAACCCAGCAGCAGGAGAGCACAGCAACAAAAAGTAAGCCAACTAGAAAGAGTATTCCTTTGGCTTGGCGCAACTGTCCTAAAAATTATATATGTGCTAAACTAAGGGCTAAGACACTGACCTCTTTAATCAGAGTTTTGGATCCTGTTGCTTCTGGCCTATATTTCACCAGCCATTTTCTGAAAGTACAGTTCAAGAGCAACACTCCCTTATTTCAACAGACACCCAGAAAGACAAAATTATTATTCATACAGTGAAAACAATAGGGAGGTTTTTCAAAAGAAAATGGTACTGCTCCTCTTGCTGCGGGGGGGGGGGGGCGCCCCCCCCCCCCCCCCCCAGCATGTGGTTTGCAGCAGCACTACTGGTTAAAAGGAATTTATTAAGAGAGAAAGAAATAACAGAACACTACAAACTGGTTCATGGCAAAAAAGATGTTAGCAATGAATCCTATGCCTGAGCATATCACTCTGCCTTGAGGCAGGTGTACATATTCATCACCTATCTTATAGCAAGCCACACTGCAAATGTCAGCAGATAAACCTGGTATTATTGCTGATTCAGGATTAATGGAAGCACTATGATCACACATTTTGAGAGTCAGGTTTTTTTCCAGCTCAAAGAATACTTTTGTAATGTTTTTCATATTGCAGTGGAGTTCTACAAACACACTGAACCACCCCAAAACTAAGCAAATGAAAGGTTGGTCAAATTTTCCAGTATTAACAAGCAACTAGAATCCATAAAAATTATAGAAATTACCAGTTTAGTGAGAAGAATGTAAGGGATTTTTATATGCCAATAGCAGGAAATGCATGATATTTTGAAAAATAATTAAGATCTTAGAAGAGGGAGAAAAAGTTTACCAGACATGTTATATCCAGCAATACTCTGGAGATTCTCATTTCTATGATCTTCTTTCTTCTTTGTTTTCAAGTGCTCTTTTGACTCATTGTAGGCATATCTCCTTCTTGTCCCCCACACAAGACAGTCTAGTGAAGGAAAACCAAAACTCATCTGTCACTAAAAGAAAACAAGATATTATACTTTGTACAGAAAAACAGAACAAAATTTCTTTCCTATTTTCCTGGTTTTCTTCAAAGGCAATGGTAACAAAATAGAATTCTGAGTTATAAAACTCTCTTATTTCTTTTGTTAAAAAATTCAAAACAACTGAGCATGAGAGCATGTGTAATATGAGTTTAGAAGTGCGATTTATCAGACTTCAGTTTGGGTCAAGGTTGCCTTCTATAATGGCTAAGATAGACATAAACAATATCTCAGTAACTGGGTGGTAACAAAATACTGAGAAGCAAGTTGTGAGATTGGACAAGCATTATAAATGTTTTCACCAAGAATCTGGATCCAAGAAAAATTCTAAAATGGGAAGAGGGAAGAGAGGCAGAGAGTCCTACAGCGAGTCACACCTTGATTTCATGGCTCATTCACTTCTGTATCAATAGTGTCCACACAGAAGATGCACTGTTATTTCACATAATGGAGGGGGCAGCTAAACGATTGGCTTCATTGCTCACTGCAGCTGCACTGACATTTGAAAACGTCCAAATCCAAAGGATAAATAATTCACAGCTTTGCTGAAAGATAACACTACAGGTTTTTGATAGGTTGATAAAGAAGAATGTAGCTGTAAAAGTCTGGCACATCCAAGATGCAGGGAATTTGGGCAAGCCTAATGTGTCCTCACATTTCAAGAGAACTGCTAAACTAAACTCCCTTAAATGGTCTTTTTCAACTGCAAATGCTCCCTATGATAAAGCACAGGAAGATTAAAGAAAAAAAAATAACAAAAACACCCTGAGCAAAATGGGTCTGTAAAGGAAGATTCAGGAAGGCATTGAGTGTGGTGGCTTGTAGTTTTCTAATTGTTTCTTTAAACACATTCTTAAATTGGAAAGAGAATTAAAACTTTGCATTCCTTTCTCAGTTGTTTGAAAAATCAACACTTTGTCCATTGCAAAAATAATGATATGTTTCATTTATTTTCACCGATTCTTTTAATAGATTATTTTAGTCTTAAAATTGCAAGGACAGCTGAAAAGCTTCTTTGAGAATGCAGAAATCTGTGTATTACAGAAACATCTGTGATGCCTAATTCTGTCAACAATGAATGTAATGGCTTTATTTGTTTCTCATGGTATCCTCTGCATTCCAAACACTTGAGGATTCTCACTGAAATAGACATTTATCTGATCTTAGTCCTGGAGGCCCCTTCTCCTGTCCACATTCCCTCCAGTCAGAGATAGGAGGCATTTCAAAACCAATCTGCATCAGACAGATAGAGTTGTAGAATAAAAAAATAATGGTTATCTCTATACAAAAATACAAATTTTCCCCTTTATTGCCTGAACTGACAGTAGGACTAAACAATAACTCTGCTTCTCACATCTTGATATGGCATATAGGGCCTGAAAAGACCTGGTTTAAGAATCATCAAGCCATATCCCCCATGCTGCAGAGAGTTACAAGCATCCCCTTTGCTAACAGGTCTTTCTTCTCACTCTTGAGTAAGAAGACACGCTTTTCGCTTTTGTAGATTTTCAGGATCTGAAAGCTTTTTTTTAATCTGTGACAAGTACTGAGAGAACAATAAGAAATCTTGTAGTGTGAGTTATTTTAAAGATGTGTCTGATTTGTTTATTTTTCCAATTTTTTTCCAATTTTTCTCCCCTGCACAGAGAAGCTTTAACAAGCTCTGGAGATCTCCTTTTGCCTTGAGTTCTCCCTCTATACCTTCAGTTTTGGAATTTTAAGGGTTCTTCTAATCCCGCATCCTAATTTCACCTTGGGGTTCCCCAAAGCTCTGCTCTCCTATGTTTCTAATTCCTACACTCACCTTCTTCTTTGGATGTTCATGTCTGAGCTGCAGAGTCACAAATCTACCCTGTTATTCCATCTACCCTGTTATTCCAGACCTAACTCTTTTACACACTAAACTCTCAGCATGTCTCTCTGACCTCCTGTGGATAACTGTCAAATTAAGGTCAAAATTGTTACATCTTCTTCTTTTCGTTACTTTCTTATTCATTTACTGTGGAAAATGGTATTTATATCACAAAGATGTCATCTTTAACTTGACTTGCTCCAGTATTCAAATATAAAGGATATGGAATACGCCTAAGTTCCACTGCACAGCATCTGCCCTTCCACACCTCCACAGAACGAAAGTTTTTGTCTGGAGGATCATCTAATGTCTTCATATTTGCAACTTTCTTTTTTTTTGGAATTCAGTAAAGGAACCTCAATGTTTCAATGTGTGCGAAATACTGCTGCTTGCAAAGAGTATTTTCCTGTCTCGCTGATTGAGACAAACAATGCTTCACCTTGCAGCATAGCCTCTCCCTCCTCTATCATGATGCAAGTGACTTCTTGAAGTTGTTTACAGACTTTCCTTTCCCTGTTTAACTATTATCTGTCATTCAGTTTCAAGAGGTTGAAGCCCACATCCAATTTATGATTATTTCCTTTATCATTCATGGGGTGAATCTTCAAAGAAGCTGCTTTCGGCTCACACCCTGGATCCTCTTTATGCTTGGGAGAAATTCCTAGTAAAACTCATAGAACTACCTTATAATCTCTCAAACAATTTCTGCAATTGCCCTTTCTCTAACAGAAGCTGGATAACATCAATTCGATTGGTGTATCTGAGCAATTAACTGCTATTTTTAACTGTATCATTTCCTTATTGCTTTTTGCTCCCATTCTCCTATGTAGACCAGATGGCAAGCTGGCCAGAGGCCATATTTGTTCTTTGCATCTTTATGGAGGCTCAGGAGAGGGAAATCTCATCTCATAGGTAGGACTCCAGAAGCTGTGGTAAAACAGACATATGAAATGCTAGTTCTAACATCCAGCATGACAATAATAACCATAAACTCTTCTGACTTCTGAAATACACGTTTTTAATTTTTATGTGAACTTTTTTACATCACTGAACATCCTTACTGGAAACCCTATCACATTTGGCCTACACAAAACAGGGTGATACTCAGATCACCTGTCATTAGACATCTCCAATGTAGGTATCTCGTTCTCTAGTAATTCCCTAGACTTCCTCTAGTGAAGGCAGTAGAAGAATAAACACTTCTGGGCACAACTCATTTCATCCTAAATAGTAATCTATGACAGATGTGTGTCATGGCCTCATTGTGCTTATTTTGTCTTCTTGTTTATGAATATGGACAGAGCTGCAGTGCAGAAGTCCACATATGCAATGCAGATGTCTAAAGATAGGTGATGTAAATCCCAGTCCTTATATAATGCCTGAAGGCACAAGGCAGCAGCATACTTTTCTCATGACATTTCAAGTTCCATCTTCCTTTATTTAAGGTGTTCTTAGCACAAAACTCATACCAAGGACATATATGTGGGGAAAGTTTTTCTCATCAAACGCAGCCAAAAGAACTTAATAGTTATTTTCTGTTCCACAAAAGAAATAACAGCTGCTCATTTCTGATATAGAAAATACACTGATCTATAGTTTGAGCTGGCACAAGAACAATGAGAGCTTAAGTATTGCATTTTCCTTAATCTTTATATAGTTTTAATTTGTTTTAAAGTTTAATCACCATCATCCCCTTTGCTAGGTTTTTTGTACGTGACCTGAAACTAACCCTTAGACAAATGCAAAAGCAAAAAGAGCTCTGAAACACTATCTGTATGCTCTTTTGTTTTGGGAAATGTAAATTAGGGCACTGGGTGAATAACACTGCTTGGCTTTGTGTCATGAAATGTAATTGTGGGGCTATGGCAGGGTCAGGATTTATGAAGCTATCAGGACTGGAGTGGGCAGGGTGCCAGCCTACACCTGCAGAACTGCTTTCCAGACAAGTAACCATGGAGTAAGGAACACTGGTTTTTATGCTGACATCAGCAGGCACCCCTTTGAGATGGACAGGAAACGTACAAACTGGGGAAGAAACAATGAAAACAAAAGGCAGATAAATCGATAATTTGAATTTATATAGTGTAAATAAAAAGTGTCTTTGAATAAGGAAAAAGATAGAAATAATAAATTATTTGAGCAACTCAAAAAAACCCACCTAAATATTTAAACATGAATAAGATGGAAAGAGGAGTTATGGCAAGGAAATTAAAGAAAGAAAGTAAAGGATTTTTACACAGTGACATGTCTCAACAATAATTTATTTGTAACCCAAGAGCTAACCTAAAAAAGGCCTTTTTACTGCTAATTAATGTGATCTGTTAAAACAAACAAACAAACAAAACAAAAAAACCCACCAAACAGAACAAAAAAAAAACAAACAAGAAAACCAACCCCAAATCTCACACACACACAAAAAGAGAAACAAACAAAAAACCCAAAACCACACCAAAACTAAAAAACAACCTCACCACAAAACAAGCAAAAAATAAATAAAAGCATCAGCATATATAAGTATCTCTGTCCCTGTGACAAGATTTCTATAGATGTCCATCATACTGCTCTCTTTCTTACTTATTCACTCCTCACTGAGCAGATTACACAATCACCAGCTTCTGAGGCTGCTGGGGAAAGTAAAGTAACCTTCACGTGAGTCAAATGTACTAAATGAAAGATTACAGAGAAAAAAAATCAGCATTTCTTGTGTATGCTCTGCATTACCTTTCTGGTTATTAAATGGAGCTAATATTAATGCAGAAGAAATTTGACAAGCCATTTGCAATGAAAAAACTTAGGTATGGAAAGTAGTCCTTTTGCATTGAGGCAGTATCTGAGTGGTCCCAATTTCCTTGAATATATTCAGTGCATAAGTTTGTATTTCTTCATACTATTTCTCTGTTGATTGCATGCAAATAGTCATAATTTCCATTGGACAAAATGTCAGATCAAGCAGAATTCTTTCTATTTTTCACTTTCATACATTCGTATTTCACATATTAATTTAAATTATAGTCTTTTAATTGCTAGAATCTTTTCTTCTGCTAAATATTTTTCCTCAATCACAGAGCACAAAAGCAGGTGTGCACATGGTGAAGGAAACCATTAAAACACCTACCAAAAATGGTGCAGCTTTTTTCTACATATGTAATTATTTAAAGAACTGCAATACAATACAATGAGTTACTACAGTCACACAACAGTTGCCTCTGCTTGTGTGCTCACACTGGACAGATATGCTGGATCCTCCTCTATTTCAGATGCCAGGAATCCAAGTCTGTCCTTCTACCTTTTCAAACACATTCCTGTTTGTAACAGACATCTGTCAAACACACAAGGCTGGGTACTCAGCTAGAACAAATTCATACAACTAATTTCAAAGTCTGGAGTTTTCATATGCCAACATTTTGGTAATGCCCCATTTCTATTTTGTATTTTGAACTTGGTCCAAAGTCTTTTGTATTTACAGATTCCTTAACTCCACCCATACAACTTCTTAAAGAATCAATATATGCTTAGTTCTCCCCAGCGAGGCTGGTATTTTTTTTCTATTGCATTTATCTTAGCTTCCAAATTATAATGTTAGCATTCATTAGCAAGATCATCTGCACTCTCAGCCATTTTTGTTAAAATCTAAATAGAAAGACATATAGCACAGAAAATATCATTAAAATGTTTCCATGTGAAATAAAATTATCTATTTAATGCATTAGTTCCATCTGGCAAGAATGAGATTTCTGTTGGCGTGCAGAAAATTCAACAAGCCAATCTGGCATTGCATTTCTCATTGCAAGCCTCCACTGCAGTAAAGTGCATTATAAGAGGCTAAAAAATTGGATGAAAATCATCTCATTATTAATGTTTTTTAAAATCAGAGCCTTACCACTTCACAATACTAAGAAAGTTGATTTAGAAAGGAAGTATATGTATTAAGTCTGGACTTGAAGTTAAATAGAGGAGAGAGTACCTAAACTCTGGGCACTAGATCACTGTTATACATTTTCATTGCTACTGGCACTAACCAGACAATAGGTGTGGAAATAACGATTAAGTTGAAAAGCCCGAGTATTTACCATATCACTGTATGAACTTCTGTCTTTTCCTGCGGTTTATATCTAAATTTAAAACTAATACAAAACATTTTACATCTAATGTTTGATAGATCCTATTACAATTCCTTCCTCCTCTTAGTGTACTTCCTAACGGTGTGTACAGCAGAAAAGGGCAAGGAATTAATCAGAATGCCAAAAGAGTTGGGTTACACAGTGTGTAGAAAGCACTTCAGCTACATTATTTGCTCAATTTCTGGAGGGAGTTGTGAAATAGAGGTCTTAAATTTAACGTGTCTGGCTTACTTCCACCTGGATTCACTTCAAACCCGTTGCCTGCAGCTTGCTGCATACAGAGTGGGAAATCAGTCATTACATTAAGAACTGATGGCAAATGATTCCAATTCACATTTTTCAGCTGGTATGTTTTTTAACCTGGAGCAACACCAAATTGAAAAATTCTGCAAGCTGGGCATAAAAGCTATGTTGTAGACTAAATACATTTCCAGTTCTGTGAGGTACATAAGGGGATTTTATCCAACATTTCTCTAGTTGTTATGCTACCCACTGAAGTTACAAGGTGCACTGTATCATCAACTCATCCTGTTCTTTTACTCTCTGCTACCTGTCAATGTCAAAGCTGCTCAGCTGCTGTGATCTACAGTTTAGCACTGACTCAATTTCGGTACATTTATAAATGCCTGGTATAGACTTAAAGGCTATTTTCTGCAAAGATAAAAACACACCTTTGAAATTAATCTACTGCACTTTCTGATTTGAAGCACGGTTATTTGATGTTGACAGGAATTGTGTGTCTTTCTGTTTTCTATCAAAAATTCAGTTGTCACTCAAATGCATTTCAGTAGCTCATAGAGATGTTACCCTGTTTTATAAAGCATTGATACACATTTCTCACTTAATTTTTTGAGAAAACTCTGACAACTTCTAGAACTTATGGATGTGAATGAAAGTTTTACTGCCTGGAGTCTCATATAGTATAGAAGGGAAATCTGTCAAACCTGAACTCTGTTACTGATGTCATTTTAACCCGGAGGCCCTAGTGCCTGTGTAACACTAAATATGTTTAAATGTGTATTGATTTTGTGGTGTTGACAAAAGCAAATTTAAAAGTTACAGGAGAATACTTTAATCGTGTCACAAGACTGAGCTCCAAAATGATTTTCCAATGTATCACAACATGAACTTGATACAGAAAAATCTTGATACAAAAAAACCCCCAACCTCAACCTTTTCCTCTTTTTTTTTTTTTAATTTTTAATGAATGTAGTTTAAACAAGGTACAACTTTCATTCATGCAGTCCAAAAGGATGGAAGTCTTGAGATAAAGGTGGTAATTGTGAGAAAATCACATCTGAGATGCTTTGTTAACCCAAACCCTAACCCAAACCACACAGCACAACCCAAACTTGTGCTGGTAGGTCCAGCAGAGAAGTAGAAGCATCTGTCAAAATCCCGGAAGGAAAGGGCCCATGTCTTGGTAGTTAAGCTAATAAACAGCATAAGATCTGACTGCAGTTCTAACACCTTGCTCAGCCAATCTGGACCCAGTCTACTGTCACTACATCCTAGCTTTAAAGTAATTTTAAAACTATGTCTTAAATCAGCCACTAGAGCAGTCACAAGTGGAAGGAGAATTCATCACCACAGGTGCCCCACAATATTCTTACTTTCACAGACAGAAGATAAACATAACATAAAGATAAGCAAGTTAAAACATATCGATCCAATCACACATTTTGCTGGAGTTGCAGATCATGATGTTGTGTATATTGTGTTCAGTTTGCAAAGTGCTCTCTGTTTATGCAGCACATCCAGAATCCAAGCTTAGGCACAGCTCTAATTTGCTGTCCACTGGCTCTTGATTAAAATTATGCCAGTAAAGACTCTCATTCAATATAAAACATTAAAATGAATAGATAATATTAAATGTTTCTCTGAATAAGCAAATCTGGTATTTGGAACTCTGTGTTTGGAAGTGAAACATTTTTGTAATGACAACTTCTATGTGTGTGTTTTAAATGGGAATTTAAAAAATCTGCTAAAGAACTACATAAAAACTTATTGTTGGGGTGCACAAAAAGCCATTATCTTCCTCAAAATATATTTTAGCTCCCATATTGCTAGCTGTTATTGGTCAAAAATAAGAATTTGATCAAACAATGTACATTGATGTACATATTTGATCCAGAAAGTTTGCTCTCTAGATCTCTGTTCTGAATTTTGCAGGTATTAATTTTGATGAATTTTTGCTAGCAAATTCAGCTGGCAAGTGGAAGCTTCCACATTTATATGTTTTTCAAGGACAGTGTCTAAAAGAAGGTGAGATGCTCTTGAGAATCTAAATTAAGCCAATTTCTTAATTTTTGTTATGCTTCTTTCAAGTGTTTCAGACTGAGCATCTTTCTAGGATGTCTCTGGAAAAGCAAATTCCTCCATAAGTTAAAGAATCTGTTATATTCTCATTAAGACTTTTTGATCATATAATAATACACCTAGAAATTAAACCCAGATACAATGATATATTTTCAATTATAGACAAGTGTAAAGGTTTGAGGGCCCTAAAAATCCAATTCCCAAGTTCAGGCCCCCCTCCCTAATTTTAACCCGGTGTGAGATGGGTTTTCCAGACACCACACGAGACTCAAAATAGGGGTAAGGGAATATAAAGGAACAAAACCCAAAATGAAATATATATATATATATATATTACTCTCCTTGGGACAACGGAGTCACGCTGGAGCGACTGCTGGCAGCCTCCACCTCCCAAGGTCGACAAGGCCCCACCAGGCCTCGCTCTCCAACCCAGTAGACTCAACAGCAGGGAAACCCGCACCTCCAAAGCCGCCGGAAGGAAAGAGGGCAAAAGCCTCTCCTCCTATCTTTTTATATCCTGGCTTACGTAAAAATGGTAGGGAATACTGGGTAGATGTGGTCACTTCCTTGGTTACAAACTGGTCACCAAGGAAGGCCCAGACCAAACTACCACAACAACAAAAAGGAAAAATATAGAGTAACATGTTCCCTTGGGATAATATGTATGAACTGGAGTTCTACCTAATTAACCTTATGTCTGAAAGGTTAAGATGGGGGGTTGGTGAGATTATTCTCACTACAAGTTTAGCAGTGTTTGTTCATTGTGTACTGACACAGTTATTGTCTATAGGTGTCATTGCCCTCTACTGGATCACGTCAAAACAGATCTGTTGTTTACGTCATGGGGCTGATAGAATTACTTGGACAAATTTTCCTCAATTAAAAAAAAACCAAACACTACTAAAAAAAAAAAAAAAAAAAACAAACAAAAAAAAAAACACCAGAAATATCAAGCTCACATTGTTAGATATAAAAAGTATATGAATTTCATTCTTTCACCAAATCTTAATGCTCAGGTGGTTTTACAGAAACACAAAGCCTAGAAGCTGGAAAAACCTTAAATGACCATACAATTCAATCTCTATGATGTATATAGTGGCACCTATTCCTTTTTTTGCCCTCACTTGACTTATGTACAAGCTGTGCTCTTCTGCAATCAGCTTTCTAGTTTGATGTTATGTTTTATCATCTGCCACTCTTTATGTCATCATTGTTTGAATCTTCAAGCCACCAAATCCTTATTAGAAGTTTGCCCTCCTTTTTTCATTCTTGTCTCTCCAGTAGCACATCTGATTTCTGCTCATCTTCAGATTCCATCCAAATGACTAGATCAATAACTATTGTTGCTGTTGTTTGGGTTTTAATTTGCCCTGTGGGCTTTTGAAACATATTTAAAGATCTTTTTACTATGTTCATGAGTTTGTTCCCCAAAATGACCTCCTTCTATGACATCTATCTTCTGTTCCTTTGAAATGAAACACTTTAGAAAAGAAGGAAGTTGAAGATTTTACAGGCAATATCTTCAGTTGCAATAAAATTCCACATATTTAAAAACTGTAAGTTTTGGGCAAAAGAAAACTTTTTCACCTCTTACTCTGGTTTGTTAAAGGAGACATGAGGTTTAATTCACAAAACCTTTAATCTGACCAGGTCACAACAAGTATAAAATTTTAGACCCCGCAGAATTTGGGTTGGCATGGAACAGATATAACCACTTCTGTAAGCATCAGTTTTCCTTACAATTTCAAAAAGAGAGGAATCACGTAGGATATGAGACTTTTCTTCAGATCCCTTTAAGGTTACAAGACTGCTATAGAGATCATATGTGAACAGTCAGGCAATAACTTTCATACCAGCAGACAACACTCAAAAATACACAGCATAATTCCTAATTTTTTATAGGATAGCTGTACAGTGAAAATGGTTTCTTTTTTATATTGGTGTCTATTTGTGTGCTGTAGAAACATAACCCTGTTACAGGGTTTTCCACTTTTTTCCTAGAAGGGAAAGTCTATGGACAAATGTGAAAAGCAATTTTGTGTATGCCGGTGGTCAGATCCAATGGAATTCTGTGGAAATTATTTGTACATGTTTCCATACTAAAATGGAAAATGTTTTCTGCATCTGACCTTGATTTTCAATTTCTGATTGACCTCTTCAAAACTGACTCACCTCTTTTGTCATACAGTTATAATTAGTCTAAAGAAGAAATGGTATCTATCATTTCCACTATTCTAACCTTTCTCTGTTGCTGAGTATGATGAAAAGGAGTCTATATCTTTGCAGAAAGTATAGAGATGACAATGAAAAAATCTTAACTACTTTTCACACACTTCAGCTCTTCTAGAAACTCTTGCACGTAATTCAGATGTTACTTACACTGCTTAATTGAAGCTGTCTCTGAGTGCTGACTTCATAATCAAAACTTTAATATAAAATAATTTCAAAAAAAGAATCCACCCTCATTTTTCAGGGCAAAACACCAGAACTTGTCTCTCATATTTCTACTGATGGGAATCACACTGACAATCATCTGTTTGAAAAGCAAGGGTGTATGATTTGCACAGTAAAGTTTCCAAAAATATAGAGTTTCCAACTTTGTCTCTGATCAAAGTTTCCTCAAAATTCAGAAATACTGAGATCAGAGGTTTGATTCCTGTTTATCTCTAATTGAAAACAGAATGAAAATTTCCCAGTATTTCCATCAGGCAGATACACTTTATCGTGAACATCAAAAAGAGTCTCAAAATCAGGAAGATGACACATAGTAACACAGAATTAAACTGAAATGGATTAAAAGTTCGCTTTGCATAAACAATCAAAGTTTATGAAAATTATCCAAATTCAGATCCAAAAAAAAGAACTAATGCCTTATGAGCTCAGGTTTTCTCTTGTTTCTGCCTGATTTAATATGAGAAAGAAAAAGTCAGAGAAAAGACAGAGAAATCTAGTAGAAATGTTGGACTGTTATAACTAAATTAGAGCTATTCTGTCTATCCGTATGAAGAGATTCATAAAGTTAATATTTTTAAGCAATGACTTTTTTACTTATGGTTAAGAATTCAGAGACTAACTCAATGAATACTACAAACTGTATGGAAAAGACTGGTAGGCAGAGGAGTTTGGAGTTGCTATAAAGACACCTAGCTTCCCCTTTATTTCAAAAAATTGGCCTAAAGGTCATGTCCTTTCTTAAGTTACAGTGGAACCACATGAAATTATGAATGTTTTGTTGTATCACATCCTTTATGCAGTCCCATCAATGTCATGAGTCTAATTCAATTTCCTGCATTCAGTGGACAGGTCACATATTAGGTGGCAGTCCTGCATTATTTCCAAGAGGGAAGCTTCAACACTGTTTACAAAAATCAAGAAAAAAAGGGGAATCAAGATCTCATACATATAAACAAGACACAAGTCTACTCTTACCTACATTTTGTGGACTATCTAAGAAATTTTCCCTTTAATTACTTTTTTCTTGGGTCATATATATCCCACAGCTTATAACATAGAACTCTGTGATGGAAATACAGACTGATATGAATGAAGCATGAATGGAAATATCTGTGTGGGAAAGCATCAGAAGAAATTATACTAAATGACATATATTGATATCCAAGGCTGTGACTGACATGAGTCAGACCAATAAAGCTGGAGGAACATGGCATTTCCATGAAGAAATGAAGTTCTATACTTCAATGAAGCCACAGCACAAACAAGGTACCAGTGGGAGACCTACACAGTGATACCAAGAGGGAGGACGTGAGGTTACCACCCTTCATCTGTGCTGTTCCTCTTCCTGCTGTCCCAAGTAGAAGCCAGGCAGCCATAAAAGAACCCAAAACTAGAGAATAAAAAAAATAACAATTTTGGTTAAAACATGGGGTAATTGAAATGACTTGAACAAAGGGCCACCAAGATTTTGAGCGTGTGAACACCTGCCCTGGGAGGAGAGGCTGAGTGAGCTAAGCTGCTGCAGCCTGGAGAGGGCATGGCCTTGGGATGGGCCTACCAGCAGCATCCAGTGCCTATAGGACGTTATCAAGAAGGTGAAACGAGACTTTTCACAGGTTTGAACAGCTGGAGGATGAAAGAGAAGGCAAAAACTGAAATTAAACAGGTTCAAGATGGATATAAGAAAAAGCTTTTTCCCCATGAGGACAGTTGGGTAATGGTGCAGGCTGCCCAAGGGTGTTGCAGCAACTCCCTGTCTAATGGACTTGTGCAGGTGCAGGTTCCTTACATGGTCTCAAACTTGATCTCCTACAGTGGGAATGGTTCTCCATCCTACCAGTCCCAGCCTTTGCTTCTGCAACTCAGATGGTGTGGCTGGAGCACGTGCTGGTGAAGAACAAGGCAAAAATTTTTCTGAGTACCTCAGCCTTCTCCATATCCCAGGTAACCATGTTTCTCATCTCCCCTGCCTCCTCATCCTAAAGAGCCTGTATCCTTCCATTCCAACACTCTAGACATAGGAGTCATCCCACCATGTCTCCATGATGCCAAGATCGGCATTTGAACTCTTATATAACTTTAGCTCATATGGGAAAATAGCAAACAATACATATCTCCAGTTTTAAAACAACATAACTGGGTAAAAAGGAAAAGGAATCATCACAGCTTTTCTGAGAAACTGAAACTGTAAAGGAACATTCAAAAAGACCACCCTGTTCTGAACATCTTCTATCTAATACCAGATATAATTAAAGTGGGGGAAAAGAGAAAAAAAAAGTTAAAATAATTTGCCCAAACATGCTAATTTTCAGTTTACTGAAAACATCTCCATTGGCTGAAGTTGAGGAGTTGTAAGAACTATGATGGAACAGAAGTAAGTTTTAGAAGATAATGGCATGGTGAATTGGTTCTAAGAGCGTAAGAACATACATGGACCAGACGTGGTCTGGCACTGTGAGAAGCACGTAAGACACTGTATCAGGCAGCAAACACCAGATTGCTGGTTAGCAAAATTCTGCTTTAAAATGCACTTAAGGAGACACCCAACTCTTGAACACGTTTGAACAACCTCTGACTAAGAAGACTAATCTTGGCCTTAAATGTTTTCTGAAATCAGATCAGTGAAAGATTTGAAACTTACACAACTTGGAAATTACAGGAACAGACAGAACAGAAATGTGCTGGAGTAACAGTAGATAAATATGAGAGACAAACAGCTTGGAAAAACAGGTCCTTAAAAAGGAGAATTGTCCTAACAATATCTTTAACTTCCAAAAGGTCTATATTTAACAGTCTGTGCCTTTCAGAGATTTATTGAAGATTCACAACAGGGATACCAAACATAAAGACTGCTGTTGTTTCATACTTTGGATTGTGAATGAGCATCTGTTTCAATAGTGTTTTAGAGACTTTTAGTAGGTGTTATTTTCCAAAATGAACAGGAAATTAAAAATTGTCATTTACTGAGCAATGCTTTTGGAGAACAGATGAGATCTATAGAAGTGACTTTATCTGCAGAGTAATTTATTTTATTTGCAATTTTATTTGGTTGCATTAACGAAGATAATTACTTAGCTGGAAAAATGGTGGAAAGAAAATTAAAGCTAAGTTCTAGATGTGTATGTAATACCTGGTTTTCCAACAGCCTACTTCTGAAACAGATCAGTTTATGAAAAGATTCAATATTTTTTAAGAGCATAAGTGAAAATGTTGTCAACACCTTCCATTTCTAGCTGATGGATTTGAGACTGATGAGAGGTAAAGGCCATTCAAATACCGGTGGCAGAAGATAGAAAATATGATGACAAGCTGTAGAACTATATTAAGCAACACAGAGGATGTAGACTGCGATATGACATAAAACAAATATGGCTGTCTCCACAACAGGTGAGTGAGCTGAACAGAAACTAGATCACAGAAACTAGAAACAAAAATGAGTGAAAGTGCTTAACTACTGCTGTAATACAATGGGAAACCAATCCAGCTATGAAGCAAAATCTTTTATATTCTAAAACCCTGTTCTAAAAACCGGTAAGATTAGTAATATGGAAAAAAAAAATACCTTAGGGGCCTATTTCTGAGTTGTTCATTCAAGGCTTTACTGCCTCTGACTACAAATGGAAGGAAAAAAATATGACAAGGAAAAAAGCCAACCTTATCAAATCTTTCTCATTTTGCACACAGGCTGTCAGAGAGTTGTACATGCTTCCAGGTAAAGAGAAGATGTAATGCCAAAACCCCTGAGATCCACCCAGCCTCTGTGGCAGCAGCACAAGGCAAAGCACAGACAGGGGCTTTTTCCACATGGGCTCTGCAGTGCAGTTTCTTCTTTCACAGAGAGGAGTGGAGGTTGATCACTATTGCCCCCTCAAAATGTGTGCCTGAACATTAGTTTGGTTCTGGGATCAAAAAATGTGTTCACCTTTTCCTCTAATCCAGTTGTGATTAAATATTGTCTGCTATAAACAAAATTTTTCAGTAAGGTCTACAAATGGATAAATGCAGTAGCCCAGCCAAGAAGGTAAAAATTAGAGGTGAATCAGGAAAATGCAATTTATGGAAGTCAGAGCTATTGGAGGAAGTGAGATGAAGGTCAAGGAGAAGAAAGAAGATGATGAAGAAGAAAAGCAGATGAAACATAAAAGATTGGTTCTTTAGGAGAGGAACTTAATGTTTTGTTTATTTGAAATTCTGGTTTTGGACAGAAGGACTGGTGAAAGAATGATATCAAAATTTTAGGGAACTTTTTTATTAATTTTATTATGAGTTTTCGTACATTTATATATTTGTAAATATTTGCGGCTGTATATAAAATATGTAATAAGTATATTTAAATAAAATGTAACCATAAATAAAGCACCTATGAATACATAAACATTGAGAGTCATCTTCAGGAAACAGTAGGTCTATCTGTATGTGATTTATTGTGATATAGCGTACAATTTCTTGCAAAATAATTGGAAACATCATATTTTTAGATAATAGAATTATAGAATCTTTGAGTCTGGTAAACACCTTAGGAGATTATTTAGTCCAATACCCCTGTTCAGAGCAGTGTCAGCTAGAGCAGGCTCCTCATGGACCATCTCCATATGGCTTCTGAATAACTGTACAATCTCTCTGGACAATCTGTTCCTGTGTTCAACCACTCACCCAGCAATTTTTTTTTTCACTTAATATCTTGTTTTTTTCAGTTGTGCCAAATTACCTCTTGTCCTGTCACTGAGCTCCACTGAAAAGAACCTGGCTCCATCTTCAGCTCACCTCCTACCCCTGTTAGATATTCATACGTGTTGGTAAGATCTCTTGAGCTTTCCTTTCTCAGTGTTGTAAAGCCTCAGCTCCTTCAGCTTCTCCTCATGTGGCAGATCTCCCCATCCCTTATTCACTTTTGTGCATCACAAAATATAGGTGTGGTTTGACTTAAACTGGAGCAAAATTAGATCAAGGCTTCACACTCTTAAAATCCAGCCACCTCTTCCTCCAAGCACGTAAAGAGTACGACCTTACACTGCCACTAATCACATCTCTTCTAGGAATGAACCAAGGTTCTTCCCAGCAGAGTTTTTTACTCAGAGACCACAATCGTCTTCTGCTGTCATTCATAATCTTCCTTCAGACTGTGAATTGACTGATCTCTATAAGAAAGTTTTAGTGACATGGATTGACTGATGAAATGGAAGAGATTCTTCCTTGCTTAACGCAGATGCATTTTTATTTTTCTTTTTTAATTTTTATTTCTTTTTTTTTACTGTTTTAATTAACAGTAATGAAAAAGAAGAATTCAGGGGAGGGTTCATTACATCTCCATCATTTGTTTTGTGAATGCTTATGTCTAATGGGTTCCTATACAGTGGCTGATGTTCAGGATGAGGGGTGGACTCTACCTTACCTGCACTGAGGGCAGTCTTGCTATGGGAAACCGTCATGGGTGGTGTGTCTGGAGGGCCCCTCAGGCCAACTAGGCTCCAGGGAACTGAGATTGCAGGTGATTCATCCAGTCACTGATTCATGGATGTAACAGCAGGAACCACCACTGTCTTATGCAACAAGTCAGGCTTGTTCTGAGCATATTCAGCACTGCAAGCTCCACAGAGGACTGGAATACAAAGATATTTCTTTTCTGAGCTTCAAAAAGCCTCTGGCAGGAGGTAATCAATCACTGCAGTAAAAGTAAGGACATGACCAGGAGCACAGTTTTACACTCATTACAGCATTTCTACCTGAAACTCTATATGCCAAAGATGTTTGAGATATCTCCACACATTAAACAGGGTTTCCTAAAAAATGCTACTAAATTTAACCTCCCAATATATTGCTTAACAGAACTCCAGGCATGCAAATATTTTATTGAATGATGCTTATTATAGTCCAAAATCCATCTGCAAAAATGGGGATAACAGTATGTTACCTTCGAGCAACTAAATACAAAATCTCTCAATAACATTCCGCTCTCTGGACCAGAATGTTTTTCAGACTGACAGCACAAGGCACAGGCTGCCTCCTAAGTGGAAGTCTGCTTAAAGCATTCACAAAACCCTGGCCTTGGAGCTGAGATCAGCTAATGCCCAAGAGAATTTCTTGGGCCAATCTCTAAATGCTGCAACACTGACCACTTAAATCTGTATGGGGAAAACAGAAAACAGACAGACAAAACACTGTTCCCAGCCTTCCTCTCCCTCCCCTCCCCAACAATCTGAGAGACTTTTTGCTGAGAAATGTCATCCGTGACAGAATTTCTTTAATTAAAGATGACAATTCAAGTGAGGCAGAATGGGATATTATATCACCCAGCTTGCCATTTATAATTTTGAGTAGGTCAGTCACAATCAGAGCTGCATGCTCTGGAATTCTGTTTTCTTTTCCAATATTTAGTACTGAATTGAAGAGTGGGTTTAAAGTAGGTTTTTCTGTATTATATTGCCTTTCATATTAATTTCCATCAGTTGCAGTGACACTTGCATGCAAGAGTACATTTGATCATCTACAGACTTCCTCATTGCTGAGCTAAGCCAGAAAACCCCTCCTGACTGCAGCAGCAATGTTAGCAATAATCCTAAAGAAATCACGTGTTGCCAGGACTTAATGGCTGGCTCTCTGATTAACAACCTGAGGTAAAAAGAGGGCAGTTAATAACATAAACCACTGTGGTTTGTAATATCGACAAAAAACAACCAAGTTTTGGAGGACTATTGCTGATATAAGTATATTCAACAACTTACACCAGCAATGTTATATATTTAAAGGAAGAGGAGTGGTCTGGAAAAAACAACAGTTTTTCCACACCATTAAAAACACTGTTTTTCCTTTCAGAATGCAGCTTTTTTGGTTATGTTTACAATTGTACTTTTGGATCGATGCAAACTTCATAGGGCAGGATTTTTCTCTGCTTCTCTCATAGCAGTAAGAAATGTCAGCACAGTCAATATACAGAATTGCCTGGCTCAGTACCAGAGGAGATAGTGCTAATCAAAGTAACAGCAGCAGAACTTGAACCAGCCCTTAGAAGGAGAAGGTATTACACACTAATTCATTAATCTGTTAAGCCTCTGTGTCAGCGAGAAGTATTCTCTTTAGCTGAGTGTCCTTAATAGGATATATCAGGCTCTGAACCTGAGGCATATCAGTTTTTAAGCCCAGCCAAAGCTACTAGGACAGGGATCTGAAATGTCATAAAAACATTTTTTATATATATATATATATATATATACACACATATATACACATATATTCATCTGGGCATCATCTAAGCCATCTCTACTGCTGAATAAGTTACAATTGAACTATATCTCAGCAACTACAAAATATGCCAAATTTTTGCATTTGGATAAATGATAGCTAGAAAAAAAATTATGTAACAGCAATTGCCTACTATTATTAGACACGCACAAAATACATTGTGCAGTCTCTGCTAATAATCATGAAGACCATCTCTCCACATTCATAACAGGAATGACGAAGCCAGGAAGCAACATGTTCTGGGAAGTACACTCAGTGGTGGGACACTCCACAAGGCACGAGTCAGTTAACCCATTCACCAGTTTCCCAGTTTTATGATATAATAATATTAGTAAGACTCTTCAATTGTTAAAGAATTTAAACTGAGTGAAAACAATCAGATTCCACTGTGGAACTAAGGAGGAGTAGGCATTTTGTCTCCCAGTCTGTGCATTCCAAGATGGAAAAGCACAGACTGCAAAGCCAAAATTTTGCCTCAGTGTTCTGATGAGAATTTAAAGGAAAAGCTGGGGTGGTTCGTTATTTTATTTTAATTCTGCTTATAGACCATGAGAACCTCTATAAAGATGGATGAAATTTTGTTCATGCTTTTAATATAAACAAAAAACCCCTGCCTCTGTCTGACACCAGTGATGGAAAGTTTACACAAAAGGATTTTGTTCCATAAAGTTTCCAATTAACCCCCCCCTTCCCAAAATAATAAAAAAAAATAATAAAAAAAGGATTATCTTTTGGAATCTGCAAAACAAATTTGCATATGGCTGAAAGAAAAGAATAAAAGCCAATATTCCACACTGCATTCAGCAACTAGAATAAGATTCTTTTCCAAAATTTGCTGTAGCAGAAAACGGATAAATTACTGGGGTGACAGCAGCAGGGAGAGAGTGGGGAAAGCCTTCTTACAAACAACAGCTACCACTGGTTGATTATTTGGGGGGTTTTAGTACGTTCTTTTTGGGGGGGTTTTCCAAGGTGTTTGTATTGAAAAATGAGGTGAAAGAAAACAAAAATGTTTTTCACTTTGGGACTTTCAATGAGAAAACTGAACACTTAGGTTTTCAATTAAAACTTTTTAAGAAACCAAAATTTAGACAAATGTTTCCTTTTGTGCTGAATTATTCTGAAAGAGAAGGAGCATAATTTCTCAAGCAGCTCTACTGACAATTAAATTCTCCAGGATTTCACAACATTACTTCCTACTGTGTTTCCTCCAACTCCAGAGAAAAACAAATGCAAAGACTTGCAAAGCATTAACATAATGGCAGGCATATGATTTATTGTACTACACATGATTTAGAGCACCATGTTTACTCCAAGCTGGTAGCACATCTGCAATGGCATTACATGACTTTTCTCAATAACAGAAAACAGTGGCAGGAAGCAATTATATGGAAAGGCCCACTAATACAAGGCATGTAGCTTTTAAAACTAGGAGGCATTAGTTCCTATATAAAAGTTAAATCAAATCATGTGGATCATGTAATTACTGTAATTACTCTTTTTTCAAATCTTGTTAGGTATAAAGTTTATTGATACTCGCTAGGCAAACAGCAGGGACGCTAGCAGTGGTGGTAGCTTTGCAATGTTTGCCAGATTCAGAAATGAGCCAAACATTATCCATGTCCTTTCACTGCAGTTTACCTGATTAATCTGAACCTAACCAGCTCCTCTCTCCCTGATGCCTACCGAGAACAACTAAAAGGAAAACACAAAACCTCACTCAATAATGTGCCTTACTGAGCTTCTTGTGGCTCCTGTTGCCAAGGAAACTCGAGCAAATTCCTGTCAGAGAATACCCTTAATGCTTAAGCCAGCCAGGCTTCAACCTGCTATCAGGAGAGGGAACAAAGACTGAAAACAACCAGGACAACATGGTTGTAAAGCTCATTGGGGAGAGAGAGAAAAATAAACTACAGGATAAGGCATCTGCTAGCAAAGAATATCTTTCATTTAGGTCAAATCAAGGCTTTTCAATCTCTGTCTATTGTTCTTCCTATGGAGGAACCCGTTACTTCAGACAAATGGGAGAGAGAATAAGTCTCTTGTTTCAGTTATTGAGTTGATGGTGTTACAAATCATCTGTCTTTTGGAAAACCGCCTACTAGTGTTCTCTGATCCTTCATGAAAAGGAAGCTGATTAAAATTATTAACAAAATTGTCTTCCACTTCTTATTTTGAAGTGTGATCCTGGCTCAGAGAGGAACAATATCAGTAATTATCACTGGTTTAATCAGATGCCTTTTGTTCAGTTTTCTCTCCTCCTCTTCCCTCCTGTCTTTCCTATTTTCTTTTCTGCTTTGTCTGATTCTAAATCTCAATGGTTTCATTAAATGTTTAGGGCCAAATTTTGGCACTCTGCAGAGCTGGCAAGAAAATAGGCATGTATTAATGTTGCAAAAGTGTCTATATTACAAGCCCATGTCCCAGCCAGCCCAGACCCTGCACACTTCATATCCCACCTCCACAGCATCATTCCCTGAAGGGGTCATTTGTTCCAGAAGCAAGAGTTTATGCATGGGTTAGGGCGTTGAGAGCCTTGTGTGCATTGTTTATAGACTGCAATGATCTGATCTTCTGGGTCCACCCTTTCTATCCTCATCATCATTGCATGGAAGTGTTCCACTGCCCTGGAATGCACCTCAGTGGACACACCACAGCCACATGAAACACTACACTTGAGCTGAGGAGCAGGATAGCCAAAGTGGACAAATACCTGAGATCAAACCACTGGCACCTGCAAGGGGTGGGAGGAGGAGCTCTGATCATCAGAGGTGGCTCCCAAGAGCTCTCATACCAACTGAAATCAGGTTTGAACTGCAGATTTCAAAGGACTTTTTCTGATGTAATAGGAAACCAAATAAAGGCAGTCCAGTCTCAAATCAATAGGAGAAACCTTCTGAACTGATGCCTTTTTCTGTCAAGCTCATAGTTTATAAAGCCTGTGGTCACCACAAGCTGGAAAATAGTGAAGGGTAATTTAGCTGCTACTTGGAATAATAATTAAAAATGAAAGATCAAGTCTATGACAATATGTGTGAAATACACATTTTAATAGACCTCTCTCTGATCCTCTGGTACTGTGACAGAGGACTTCTGAGGAGCTAGAATATGAGGGGTAAATCACAGTCAGTTTGGGAGGGATGCCATAAGAGAGCCAGGAACTGAACTGAAGAACTGCTGAGGCTTTCTCAGCAGCCTTAAATAGTCCCTTGCCTTGTTGAAGCTGCAATCCAGACTTCATATTATACACTCCTGCTTTAATGTTATTTAAATAAATATAGACTTTTTTTTTTCCTCCTCTGTAAGTTTCCTTAAGGTTTTTAGATAGAAGATAAGAGGAAAATGAGCAAGAATGTGAAAGAAGCTGTGTCAGAAAAGTGTGTGAGAGTTGGCAAGAAATCTTTGGCGCTATTGTGATTGACCAGCTAAGAATGCAGTGAGAGCCAAACAGCCCTCTCTGTGGATTATTTCTGCACAGGGTATACATGAGATTGTGCTTATGGAATTTCTGCCTGATCCTTCCATTGGGAAGATGGGATTTGCTTTCCACGTGGATTGGGAGGAAAGTTCAACCGTCCAAACCTTCAGTTCCTGGCAAACTCATGTAGTCAGAACTGCCTATGAAGCCTGTCTGATACTGGAGGAAAAGCACAATTTTAAATACATTGTAGCTAACACAAAACTCCATCTGTATGAGTGAGAAAAAATACACTTTAAATACTCAGTAGTAAGCAGGTTTTGAAGTACTGAAGAAAACTGCACATTTAAGATAGTTTGAAGATTGAGGTGAACGTGTTTTGTCTATTCAAAAATATCTATTAGATGTTGATTAAATACATCTATAATTAAATATACTATCTTTTTTTGAACATATTTTTTTACATGCAAAACTAAAATGAAATTCAAAAGGGAAAAGGTATAGTAAGAGAGCTCTGTTTCTCTGCATTTCAGAACCATATGATAAGTATTCCACTGCTCTGGCTGTTGCAGCTTATGAGACATGCCAGGTTTTGTTTGATAAGAATGCTCAGAAAACACTCACAGTGATACTAAACTCATCCTGTGGGCTCTGCCATATCTGGCAGCTTTCACTTCTCCAAGCTCCATGGAAGCTCTAAGTTACCAACAGGCTCCCATGAAAACTCTGCCTTGTGTGGCTTTTCAACAAATCTCCTGGAGAACGAAAGGAAAAGTAGAACAAAAGAAATTATCCTGATTTGAGTGAGAAAGGGGAGCAGTGAGACATGCAGGACCATCAAACTTTGCTACCTGCAGTCTTTTATGTCCCCAGGATAGGGGGATCAGTACTGTGCCCCACTCTCTGCCCAAATTCTTTGCTTTTCATTATCTTTCACTTGTGAACAACTCTTCGATTTTTTAACTCCTTGTCTGTTGTCTTTCTGATGCTCTGAATCACCTCTTCTGATTATTTCTCAAGTAAGTAGAAAGAGCCTCTTTCTCATTCTCTGAATAATTGTAAATTATTTGAAATAATTTTCCAAATGGAAAATTGCATTAATTTTCCATTTCGTAACAGATGCTTTCTTCCCTAGTGATTATGAAACAGAATATTTTTACTAGTAAACTTTGTTTTGATAGCCCTGAAATTCTAATCTGCAGCCTGAAGAGGATTCAAGGTATTGAGTTTAAAATGTAAACTACTTCTTAATGGATTTCACTGGGTGGAAGCAAAGTGTGCTATACCTGAAGCCACCAATTAATTTCTCATTAATAATATCTGAAGGAGAACTGTTAATAATTCTGTGCATCTTTTCTCTCCTGCCCACCTATCCCTACCACCCTTTGCTAGTATCAACAGCTCTATACAGCTTTTTGACTCACTTGGAGGGTGGTGGTGCTTCTGTATCTGGCCATCACGTAGGTCACAATACCTCTCTTTTATTTAACAGTCTTCATAATATCTCTCTTTTACCTAATGGAGTCATGCATGGTAAGCTTGAAGCATTGTTGAGGCAGACACTGAAACATTCCCTGTGAATGGCTCAGGGCAGCTAGGGTAGCTGTCCTTTTTGTGACTACATTTTCCCAGGTGAACTGTTCTAAATTCAGTTTTGGAGGAACAGAAGGAATACCCTAAGTGCTGGAGATGTGCAGGAGCTGGTCACAAACAATGGGCCTCCTTTCTGCAAGACATGACTGGAGATGCAGTCTCTTTGGGATAAAAATGTCAAAATCCTTTTGATGACATAAACTTTTCTGACAGGTTTGAGGCACACAGCATTTCTACTCCCTCACATGCAGAGCGAAACAGGAACAGAAACAACAAGGGAGTTCTTTGCTGAAAATGAAAGAGGATAGGAAGGAAAGGAAACATGAGATCCATTTAAATCATTGGAAGTGTTCAGCTGTCAAGGGAAAGATGCTGCAAAAGGACCACGTAAAACAAACATTATTACCCTAGTTACAAAAGCTCACTTAATCCTTCCTATTACTGTTGAACCTCAAAAACATGGCTTCTACATGCCTGCAGTATGACAATTGTTTAAATCTTGTTTAAAGCTTAAACCCACAAGTCTCTGGGGAAAAAGTATTGATGTATCTTATTCATATGGGTACATATTCCTGGACACATATAACCTGGAGCAGAGAGTGGAGGTGGCATGGAAAAGGGCAGGATGGGCAGTGGCAGGTTTCCTAACCTCCTCAGAAAGTTCTTGATGGAGTAGGTCCTGAAACATTATCTGACATCAGTGCGTGTCTAGTATCTGTAGTTTTAATATGCTGTTTATATGTATTTATTGCTCCAGTTGGAAGTCGGAAGCACTATTATTTAAGTGCTGTTTGTCTTCCTTTCACTTTATTACTGCAATCAGTAAGATTGATCTTAATTAAAAGTCTAAAGTTCAATGATAGTTTAAAAAGGAGTACCTATAGCTTTGATGGCCTCTTGAAAAGGCTACTTGGATTTTGTTTAAAAAATGAGAATGCTGTAGTCTTTGTTTTATTTTGCTTATTAAGTTCTATTTCCATGCCTGGCTTTAAGAGTTGCCTTCTTAGTGAAAACATCTGGGCATGTCTCTGATAAGCTAATGCTGTAGTGAAGTCCCAAGTGTATTCTCCTTGGACCCTGTAATGTGTTACAATCCAACACCTAATAACAGTGGTCATTTTTAACAGTATGTGACAACATGAAATAAAACTGGTACTTTTTAAGTTTACAACTGCATTATATGATAATGGATTTATGTAGTATTTTTATGTAGCTTAATGCAGCAAAACCAAATGTGCCAAAGGTGCTAAGCACAACAGCAAACATGACAAGGGTCTTCTTTCCAGGTATGTCTCCATGGTAATTTGCTCCTAAAAAATACAAATCTCACCATTAGTAGAAATTCAGTATTTATTTCCATCTTTTTTTCCATTTCCAATATTTATATGTCATATACCCAGTGAATTAAGAAAAATGCAGCAGAGATATCAACCTTACAATGGCTAGATTCAGGCCAATGTATGAATGGCCTGTTCTCATCTCAGAAATGAACCATTTCACAGTAAAGGCTAAAATTTGTGGAATTCTGCAGTACAGATCGGGGAACTACGTTGGTGCACATTTTTCCATAGCTTTCTCTCTTAATAAAAACCACCATGGGCAAATTTACTAGCCATGTGAGGTCAAGATCCAAGTCCCCATAGCAAAGGATGATCCATTAGCACTAACCATAAAGAGTCTTTTAGGACAAATTGCTCTTGTGATGGCAACACAGACCCTGGGAAGGCAAGCAACCCTTGTCCTCGCTACTCTTCCAGTCTCTGCCTCGTTCTGTGGTGGAGAACCACCTATCCTACTGGACCTGTTGAAACCCTGATGTCTCCAAATAGTTTGGAAGCTCTTTGCTTTATTCAGAGTCGTGGCAGCCTTTCTTTGCTTTTGTGTCTAAGAGAATTTCATCCCTGTTTATGACAGTGCAGGTCTCAACAACTTCTGTTGCATATTTTGGATGTGGAAAGTATTTTAATTAATAATTAGGGTAACAATTCCTTCATAATTTGAATTTTGAGAAGCACCTACTTTTTATGTCTTATTCAAGACAACAGTATGAAAAGAAAATGCAAAACAGCAACTTACCTGTACATTTGTTATTTATTCTTCCTTTAAATGATAATGTGGGTAAAACATATCATTCTGGAGACATTTTATGTTTGACAGAAATCAGCTACAGGAGAAAAAGCTCTATTATGCATTTAGAAAGATCTAGGCCCATTTTGAGTTTTATACATCCTTTTGGGAAATAATTTCTATGTTATTAACATTAAAGACCATGTATTTACAGAATTTTCCATCTCTTGTTTGATGAATTTATATCCTTTTTGCATTTTGCATTTATGTACAAATCGAGATGTGCAGGATACTTCTGTAGGCACAGCATAATTCTGTGTCATTCATTATGGATTTGTCTGGTCACGTGTTCAAAGAAAAGATGCATATAGCTTTCATGATAAGTGCGTATTGAGGCCAAAATATTAATACATAAAACGTTTATGAGCAGATATTCTGTTTACTCTAATTGAACACTGGTACAATGGCTTGGTGCTCTTCACTCCTCCTGAAATTTAACTAAGCATTCAAAATACATTTTCTGGCATTTTGGGGCTGCAAATCCAGAGAAAATTACTGTAAAACACAGTATCATCCACTTAAAACTCTACAGATCTTTAGCATCAAAATGAGATGTATAAACATCTCACGGGCTGATGGTTTAACAAAATAAATGGATTAGAAATGCAATCCAGCCAGAAGGAGGTTCCATCATTCATCCAATTATAAAAAAGTCTGTGTATTGCATTATACTAGAAATAAACATGAAAGATCTTCAAGAACGGGTGTCATACACAGTAAGACAGATATGTACTTTTCCCCAGGTGGTCTATCTAATCTGAGAGACAAACATGCCTATGTCATCCATAGTCACATCAGCCAAAAAATTACAACAGGGATAGATTTTCTCAGGAGGGAAATTGTACAAAAGGGCATAATATGCACTCTGTATACATAGACCATATTCCAAACTGTGTATGCCAGGGTCTGTTCATACAAGAACGTCCCAGCGTGTACCAGCGAGGTGGGCAGCCCTCTGATGGCAGAGGAAGTGAAAAGAAAAAGGAGAGAGAAAAAAGATAGTCAGTAGAAATTCCTAATCTCCCTGGTCCCAGCTTTACCCCCTCTGCTCCCAGTACAGACACATAGCAAATTGCCATTTTGATGGTAGAAATTGCCAAGAAGCAATGCCTGATGTGGATGCCCCAGGGTTCTGCTGGGCAGTGAGCTTTGCAGGCAGCAGCTCCAAGCTGCCTGCTCAGAACTATGTCCTGAGAAGGTCAGCCTCTAACTTGAGCTCATTTCTCAGTTTCACTGAGCCAACCATACCTGTTTATCACAGGGCAGTATCACTAGTGCCTCAGCAAAGTATGTTTTGCTATCTGTAGTAGACACCGCTGTATGTTTTCCCAGTAACAGGCAAGTAGGGACAAAGGTTCATCAGTGAGTAATGAATCAAATGCTAAGGTGGAGACAAGATTTAGTTGTTTAAACATAGTCATTGCAGGCATGTATCAGCCTTCCCTTTGAAATGTACCGAGCTACAGACGACGGGCAAGAAAATTTTGGATTTTTTCAATTTAAAGCTTGATCATATCAGCTGCTCCCAGTCTGAGCAGTTACAGGTTCTTTATTTTACTAATTATAAGAGTAATTATGCCATTAGTTCTCAGAAAGTAATTTTAATAATTAGGTCAAACACAAAACGACTCCAATCTCATGACATACTAATTTAAATTGTTTGGATATTGTAATTTAGGAGGAGGAGTCAGTGCTAGAGTCATTTTGGGGATTGTAAGAAGGAAAATACAGCTGGAGAAATAACAGAAGATGAATTCTCTGTCAGAGACGTTAGTTGTTTCTTGAATGATGTTAAGTGAATAACATTAAAGCTATTTGATAGTGATGACAGATAAAATTATCATGTATTGAAAAATATATTAAAGATTTGATTCAGAGGCCATAATTTTGAATGAGCCTACCAACCCCCTTTCTCTGTTCTGTAGCAAAGAAAAAATCATTTTCAATTCACCCATTTAATTTTCTTGAGAAATTAATCCATTCATATCTCTGCATGATATATGCTATTCTCAAATCCAGTTTCTAATCTGAGTTGCAACCTCATAAATCTTGAAAAAAATTTACAGACACGAGGGAGCTTAGGCCACCAAAGCCAATTACATTCATGTAAAACCCATGTACATGAGATATTTGGGACAATAGAAGAAGAGAAAGAAAAGGAAGAGACTATTAGGATATTAAAGCAATGTTGAAATCACTCCAGACCTGGCTTCTAGCAGTCTACCTTTATCAATATCTCTATCCATGAACCTCCAGACTTTTGTCTTAGAAAGAAATTTCATGCCTGTGCATTTTATGAGTATTTTTCTGTGAAAGGTATGAGTGTGAGCAAGGTCCTTGGTACTGCATGTCCCTGGACTTTTTTTTTGCCAGAACTTAGAAACATACCTACAAAAGTCCAAGAATGAACGAAAGTTATTTTCAGCCAACCATACCTTACATGACCTAAGGGCCATCTGGTCCTGTGTCTTTGGCAGGTGAAAAGCCTGGTAGATGCCTCACTTCCCAGCAAATCCCATATAAATACAATCAGTAACACATCAAACCTTTCTGATGATGATGCAGAACATATTTAACATCTCTCTAACAAATTATTCAGAATTCTCCTCTCTGAAAGACAGACGACAGCCACATACAAATCATACGTTAAACAATTCTAGAAGTTAGAATCCCACTGCCTGCATCTACCAAAAAATTGAATACAACAGCTATCTCCTCTAAAGTTTCGCTGACATTCAAAGTTTTCTTGATTTATTTACCCCTACTGAGGGCACAGTGAAATGGGAAAGCAGGCATAAAGGGTTTTTCCTTCACATGCAAGGAATGGAGGAGACAAAACTTTGAAATTCCATTTTGTGAAAGGCCTTTGCATTATTTTATTCAAGCAGTAAACACTGTAGTATAAAAATAATCTTTACACGGAAAACATATTCTTTCCATCTCACAATACACTCTTAATTTGACATTTGAAGTTAAAAATGAATGAGACTGATGGCTTGGTCAAAAAACTTGTACTTTTACTGACATAACAGAAGTTTGTGGGGAAGTTTCATTACATTTATTACAACTGTAATTGTCTTTAAAACCTATGAGTGAGATTTTAGAAATTAGAAGAAGCAGTCCTGTAGAAGTATGAGAAAATTCTGCATTTCTATTTTCTTAAATAAAATCAGTAACTTTACTCATTGGATTAATCACTCCAAGACACATTCAAAGCTTCCTTTTCTGAAAATTCTAAAATTCTAATTCAACAGGAAAGATTAAAATAAATGTTACTCATGAATTAAATTGAAAGTTTTCAAATTTTCACCAATATTGTTTTGCATTATTTGATGGACATTAAAAAAAAAGTGAAATTCAAGAAGGTATTTAAAAGGTTAATTAGAGAAGTTTATAAATTCATGTCTGCAAAAATATTCCTAGAAACAGTTTTTCTACTGTCTGTTTAAAGTACTCAATTTTAAACTAACACTGATGAGACAAGTGTGGTTAGAATTGTTTGGGATTTTTACTGTCTAGAAGGAATGTTATTTCTGGTGAATTTTTAAGCATGTCTACACATAACAGTTAAGCCATTTGCAAATCATATGCAAAAGAAATCCATTTGTATGCAGTATGGAACATGAGATTTAGACCAACTATGAATCCCACAAAAATCCCATGTCACATTCCACAAAAATAAAGATGTTTAGCCACTGCTTTCAAATGAATTAGTTGCTTATGTTCACAGAAACACTGACCATACTTTCAAACCTAGTGAAAGGATCCTTCTAAGAGAATCAGTGTATCTCCTCTGAAATAGTTGTTCAGAACTGGTCCCATAACTACCTCAAAGGCTGTTTTATTTTTGGAACAAATGTTGTGGTCTTTATACAACAGAAACCAGATTCATTGTACATAGCACAAGGACACATAAAAAAGGACCTTCCAGCCCATTCCGTGCAGTGGAAATCTCCCAGGGGAAGGAGGGTGGTGTTGACATCACAGCAATTTTAGTTTCCTCTAAAGGGTTCTATAGGAATTTTGCTGAAGCATTTTTTTTTTTCCCTTAAAGTGAGTACCTTACTTCTTGGTCAACCTTGATCACACCTGTGCAGTGTTTGCTCATCTCTCATTCCCCAAAGAAGAAAGTCTGCCATAATAGTTTTCTAATGTTGAAGCCTTGTCTTTTTTTTTTTTTTTCTTTCATTGGCTGCAATTTACCCTGTACTAGCAGCTTGGCTAAATTCTATCCTGAATCCCTCTTCCGTCTTTTTCTGAAATTCTGTTTGCCTAGGTTATGTTGATGATCAATATATGAATATTCCACTTGGCACATCTTATGGCACAAGCTAATTTTTAAAAAAAAATTTAGGTTCAAAATATTCCATTTCTTTCTTACAGTTGGAGCCAAATCAACATGGATTCAAGACTTTTGACTGGCAACAGACAGCAACAGGAAACATTTGGAGGAACAGGGATTTCTATTAACTTTGAGACCATTTAGTCATGAAACCCTTCACCAGAAAGTGTATAAGGAACTGATCAATTATAATCAAGCAGTTCAGAGGTCTTCCTAAAAGAATCTGGAATTGGAAGAGAAAAAGTTATTCAAAACTCTCAAGAGTATTTTGAACAGAGGCAGAAGGCATGAAAGTTATTTAGCTTTTTTGTTGTAACTAATAGTTACTGAATTTTGTGACAGACCTTTTCACAGGTGGTCATGCCTACCTTGCAAGATTTAAGGCAGATACTCCCTAAGGTCAGGATTGTAAGGGACTAGATCTGCACCTTCTGAAATGCTCTACCAGTTCTGCTGGCCACAAATTCCTTACTGACAGCAATCAATGATGGAGATCTCAAGAGGTTAGTGTATTCAACTCTCTTACTGCACATCCTAATTCAGCTTGAGTCACTTCCACCCATTAACCACAGACCCTGAAGTTTCCATCATCACGTCCTTCTCTCATGTCTTCTAGTTTCTGGTCAGCATGCCTGTTTAATACTTTTTGGTGTGCTTCTCCTCAGTGGTTGGTGTTGGTGACATATGCAGGTCATGTGTCCTGAGACTTGCTCTCTGCATCAGTTATCTCTCTCCATCACTCCCTCTGTCTTTCTTCTCTGATGGTTCATGGTTCCAGCAGTAGAAAAGAAAGCTGTTCAATGCCTTCACCTGTTTTGCTGTTCTTTCTCATTATTTCAGTTGTGGTGAGGAATGAACTCCCAGACTACTCCAGATGAGCCTTCAACTCAAACTCCCATGGTTTTCACAGAGGTTTTCATGCCTTTCAAGAAGAATCACAACTGGCTCAGTTTCAGGTCCCATATACTTTTGAACTCAAAAAAAGAACATCTTCTGGTCTGTTCTGATACTTACCTTAACCTCAAAGTAAAGTAGGCAAGTAAGGTCTTGAACATGCTAGGGTATGCATAACAAGGTGGATGTTGCCTCTTCAGGTTTATCTGCATTGCACAAAATCAAATAGTTGCATACTGAAACTTTTCTGGCCAAATAGACACACTCCTCCACATGAGTAAGAAGCACCAAGGCTCTGCTTTCTGCTAGATTTTTAAGCATACTGCCAGACCCCTACCCTGAAATCTTAAAAATAATTTGGTAAATATTTCAGATATCCTAGTCTTGAGGATTTCCGTGTTGACAAACACACCTAGCGTTCTAGAGAATGCTTGATCCTCTAGTCCAGAAGAAATAGTCATTGACTTTGGTGTAGCCTTGAAAAGTGCCAAGAAGTGGCTGTTTTCAGCACACTTAATGTAAAAACAAGACTGTATGTGTCAGAGCTGCAGTCAGGATCCTATTCCTACACCATTCAATGCAGTCAGTCCTATCCTTGAAGGATAGTCCCTCCTGCAGAAAGTCCTGGCATCACTGGAATAAAAGTCTGTTTGCTGTGGTAGTTTGGGATGGTTTATTGCAATTTCACAGTTTTGCAACAGTTTTGTTGTACGCTATGGGGGAAAGAGAAAGTTCAAGAGAGAAATACCAGGATTTCTGCTGGGCTGAAGGTGCTTCCTGCAGCAGTTCTCCTGTAGGTGGGATACAACATATTTAACTCTGCCACAAATGGTCCAAGATTTATTAGTTGCAGGCAAACGTTACTCCCTTCACAATGCAAAAAGTACTTTAATAGTCTTGTAATAATCATCATCACTTTTGTGTGGCATCCATGGGCTCTCTTAGCAGCTAAAATACAAATGGAGAAACAAGATTCCCTGGCACAAGGACCTCATGATCTAGCCTTTCAAACAGTATTCTGAAGGCAGTGATGGGCTTGAGAAAAAGCAGAAGAAACATCAACAAAATGAAGAAGCTATACACTGGGAACAAGTTCAGCAAAAAGACCAGATAGAACAGCTTATGCTGCTTTTTGCATTTTGGAAATAACAGAAAGTAAATGTTCTGGTAACTGTCTTCTTGTAGAGTTTCATGGAAACACATTTTTTACTCAGGACCTTGATGTCCTGGGATCAATACAGTGAAGGCCTTCCAAACCCTTAGAGCCTCACCATGATAAGAATGTGCTTCACAGAAGGTGTTCTGGTAATATTCACGGTTCGAATATTATTCCCTCTATTTTGTCCTGGTAAAAAGGAGAATAAAGTTACTATTTTAAATGTGGGCACTGTTGTAGAAAGAACCAGAGCAATGTTGCATGAACTGTTTGAATGCTTTTTGCCAGGCAGTTTTACAGTTTCCACCTGACAATAGTACAGCAATGACTTGAATCTACTTCTTTGGGAATGAATTCATCAGAGTTCATTCACATCATATTTTGAGCAATGGAGGAAGTGTTTTGCAAATTTTTAAAAGTACTGAAGAAGTGCCTCATTCAGCATGAAAAAAGTGAATAGCTAATTCCTAGGTTCTCCCATATTCTGAACTATAAGAAAAATAGGCCAAATTAAAACTGAAAGCACTTTTTAGCTTAAACAGAGTTAATCTTAGCAATGAATTAGGGTTTACTCTGCTAAACTATTTATTGGATTTTAGGGTAAAGTTTTCTTTTTCTTAACTGGTTATTCCCTGGTTATCCTGTAGAAAAACTGAACATTTTCCATTACCCTGAACTACTCATGATATGTTGAAATACTGGTTCATTTCAGCATCTTGCATAGCTACATGGGATTTATTCCTGCATATAGATGAAATGGAGATCATCCTATTCCTCTATTTTATTGTTATCCGTCATTGCATCTTGTTTAAGAATGATGCTATGGGTCTTCAGTCTTGACTGGAGCTTTTCAGGTCATACAGAGCTTAAATCACAATCTCTAAATTCTGTACTTCACAGAAAGCCAAAACCCCCATTCTAACTTTCTAAAAATAAGAACAAGCCTTTTTTATAAGAAAAAAAGAATGACTGCTGTCTCTGTGACTGATGTACCATATCGCATCCTAGATCAGACCACGTCACATATGTATTAGGTGTAACTCTTCAGCCCATTCTCTTTCACATAAAAGGATTCAACAGAGGACATTTCAGAGCAGAGGGGTTTCAGCTGAATAGACAGCTTCTTGAGAAAGTCACAGCAGGACATCTACAGTAACAGATTTTGATGATAAAACAAAGGTTTCTTCAAGATGGTGCCTCATTTAGGGGTCACAAATACTTACAGCAAGACTCCACAACTGAATGGGGCTATCAAAGAAAGCAGCAGAATCACACAAGTAATCACAGCAAATTCTATCTAAGAATCCCTGTGATTTACCCCATTTACTCTGACATTGGTCATTCTGTTCTTCATTGGTCTTTATGGCACCTTTCACCTCCATACTGTCTCCAGTCTCAATGGTGCTGTTGATGAAGATGGTGGAAAGTACCACAAAGATGTAGCCAGCGCCATTTGTTTACTGCTCACACGAAGAAGTGGAGGTGGTTTTCCAGGTGAGGCAGCTATAAAAGAGCGACACTAAGTCTGTGACAGAGCTCCCCCTGATGGCGTTCTGTAAATGTAGCCATGTATTGATGGGGGTTCCCAGGTGCTGCTCCTCCAATTTCTGCAGCAAAGGAGACAGTTCAGACCGGGTTGGTCTGTAAATGCCTCCCACTGCATCCACCCTAAAATATCTTATGGATACTACAGAGAAAGGCCTATATTCTTGCCATTAAACTTCAGAAATCCCTCTCATCCCTGAAGATAAATAAGTTGGTTGTGGTGGTGGTATTGAACCATGGCACTGACGAGGGCCTCACAGAGAGGAGACAACAAAATAAATATTAAGAGCATTTGTTGGGCTCTTTTTGTTGTTTCATTTTCTCTCACTAATCGCTTTGCCATGTAAAATAAACTAGTTCATGATTTTTGAATCTTTGAGCTTGTCAATGCTGTTAACATATAACAGAGTTTGTGTCTGATGATCCTCCAAAATAAACTGACTGTATCTGAAGCACAGGGGAACTTGGTCATCAGATGCAAATCCTCCACTGCAAGCTAACAGTATCACCAAGGCCAAGTACCAAAAAATCATGAGTTGAATTTTCTAAAAATCACAAAATTCTTCTTAAAATCATGACTGTTACATAAACAAACACATTTTGGGTTTGATTGTTTTTTTTACATTGTCTAGTGGTCCTAAGAGTCTTCAGGCTACGTATGAGTGATACTTTTACTTCCAGATTTTTCCCACAGTGTATGGCCTTGAAACATTTTTCTTTGATATATGAATACCGACATTTTAACAAAAATCATATGGTTCCTCAAACTATGTGCTTAATGAAGACATCAAGACCCTTGTAATAAAATGGAGCTAGGGAGAACTGCATGGTCTGTGCACAGTGCTACTGAATAAAAACTTTGAATTATAAACCTGTCTGAGACAAAAATCTTTACCTCAATTCCCAGACAAAAATCTTTACCTCAGTTCCCAGACAAAAATCTTTGCCTCTAGTTCAACTTCTGCATTTGCACAGCAGGATTAATAGTACTTTATCCCAGGGCTTAATGAATATGGTGATTTTACCATTTATCTTACTCAGATATCTTGAATACAAAAAGACTCTGTAAATTCTATATACTATTATTCTATACTGGTTTATCCTCTAACAAAAACACAGTCATAGGTTTTGAATTCAAGTTTTTAATTTTCCTAACCAAAGTGCCTTAAAACAGGGGGGTTTTTCTGTAGAAAATAACATTCAGGGGGCACAGAACCCAGCCTCAGTGGGGTGCCTGCACCCTGATTTGTAGTTACTGGCTGGCTGGCATCGCACAGCTCTGCCTGTCAATGGAATATTCCATTATACATTAAACAATGTTTTCCAAAACAGATGAGTTATTTCTTATTGAAAACAACAATAACCACCAATCCCCTGGAAGAAAACTTAAATCATTTGTATTACCAAAACAGTGGGACACAGACTATCAATGAAGTTTCATTCACAGTGCTGAGTCACACCTAATGACCTCCTGAGATGATCTTTTTTGCCTTGAGATGGTCCCATAAGCACAGGCATTAATTTAGTATGACGAGCTATAATGATTAACTTCAAATGACTGGCTGAAATAACGTGGTGAGATACTTCTGAGCCTGTGTCAGAACAACAGGCTAGCTAATAAACACTGGCTGTCACAGTTTGCGTTTAGATTCCTCCCTTTATCTAAAGCATGTTATAAATATCGGATTTTTTTTTGTCTCACCCCAGACAGACAGATAAAACATCATTTAAGAAGCTCCACAGGGAGTGAAGTCAAGCATCTGCATTTGCTGTTAACAACACAAGTGAGTGGTTCAAGGTCCCATGATTTTGTCCCCCAAATAACCAAGTGCTGCAGTATTCTTGCATTTTAAGCAACCAGTCACAAACTGCAGTCAAAGTCCCTGGCATAAGATCATTAGCAAATGGCTATGGTCTTAGTCTGCCAATGCCCTCGTTTCATACCCTAACCACTAACTCCTCTAGGAAATGTATTACTCGTTATCACAGAAGTTGAGTACATGATTCGCATTTTCTGGAAGGTTTCATTTTATTCTTGAACAACATAACTTTAATTTTTCAGATTTTCTGATGTGAACCAATATAAGTCACTATTTAGAGCTTGTTTTAGGGGGGCAGTTTTCCCTTTATTTTGACTTGCACTTCTCCAGAGGCAGATCTGAAGGAAGTTACTGTACACATGGTATATGTAAGATTTAATAAATAGGAAAGACATGAAATTTAAGTGATTTTTGGCATTTATCCCTTTGTAAATGTTAGCTTTTTCCCTGCAAAGGGTGTGTAACCCTTAGTGAATCAGCCTTTTAGTGTTTTATTTGGTAACAGACTTAATAGTATGTTGTACAGTGTCTAAAGGCTTAAGATTAAAATGATACGTATCCGGTAAAAGGACTGAGCTAATCCCCACCAGCTGGAATACAGTGCTGAGGGGCCCTCCTTTCTGGATGGATTTTGCATTGGAATTAAGACTTCTTAAAACAAACGAAAGAAAGTTTGCAGAAGTGAAGACATACAGTAGTACAGCAAAATGAAGTTGCAGCAATAAAGCTACAGAAACCCTTCTTTTGACTGTCTCTAATCTTCTGGACTAGCTCAGACAGAACAGCAGTCCCTGCTTTCTGCAATACTGGGGCAGACAGCCCTTCTCTGCTGTGTGCAGGCATCAGTCTAATAAAAAGCCTTCTTCCCGATTTGGAAGACGTATTTCTTCTGGATTCAAACGCTTCCAAAAATATACGAGATGTAGAAAACACTCCTCATTTGCCAGAAACACATTGGAGTTTTGCTTACATTACATTCTTTCCTCGTATATGTTTGAAAAAAAAAAAAAAAAAAAAAAGAGAGAATTTCCCA
>JAWWLV010000088.1:137771844-137782828 GCA_035041135.1 Platyrinchus mystaceus
GGGGGGGGGTTGGGGGTCGCCGGGGGGGGGGGTGGGGGAGCACGGGGGGGGTTTGGGGGGGCCCGTGTGGGGATTTGGGGGGTTATAACCGTGGGGGGGGGGAGGTTTGGGAAGAGACTGTAATACATTGAACTTAAAACTTTCACCACAGTGATAAGATATAACTTCGGGTAAAGAGACTGGGAGACAGCTCAGTCAATACTGTCTTGAAATCTTCTTTTACACCTCTTTCTGAAGTATAAATATGGACCTCATCCAGTTTTCCCAATCTGAACGACTTTGGCTGGGGGAGGTTGGTATGGAAGTCATTTCCCTTTTAGGTGCAGTAGCTGCTTTCCACAGACTCAACAAAGACATGAAATATCATTAACATCTGATTCTGAAAGGCTGACAACCACTTCTTTGTTTTACACAGCCGTCCAGGGAAAGCTGCTGTGTATTACCATATCGTGAACTAAATTATACCTATTAAGCTCTGATAGGAGCTCTGGAATATTTCTCTCATTTGTTCTGGGATATGGTGATTGAATATGTCTATTGTTTTCACAATTGGCATTTCATAATTTAAACAGTATTATGTGTAAACATTGCTTCAGTTAAGGGAGCATATTGCTGGGCCAGACTCCTAAGCCTCACTGACCTGTTTGGGGAAGAGTTTCCAGGACAAGGGCTAAAAACCCACATATTAAAAAGCCAGAAAGAGGTGAGATAGTTTGTCTGCTGGGTGCTGAATCACAGCAGATAATAGTCCCCTCCTTCAAACAAGCTGGAAGACTCTGCAGGCCTCAGCAACGCTTCTCTGCTCCGCAATAGCAGGCAAGCAAGTTGAAAGTCTTGCCTGGGGGATTTCTCAGCTCCAGAACTCACTGGAAAAGAAATAGGGAAATGCCAGTATTTATGTGTGCTTAATTCTAAAAAACAATCAAAGCATTCCTACAAGTTATTTTAGAAGGTGCAAAAAGCATCTTTGTTTTCCTCTAATTTTCTCTAACAGCCCATCAGGATCACACTATTAGTGTATTTCTATCAGAAATTAAACTTCTTGGTCATATACAAGAATAATTACTCTTTTTCCTTTCCTTTTTTTTTTTCTTTTTGTTTGACTGTAGGAACAGAAAATAGAATTTTCAAGTAATGGTGTTAGCTAATTATTTGCAGGACTGGGCAAATCCTCATCAGATGATGGGGGTTTTTTATAGCACACATATTTAGCATAAAATAAACCTAATATGATAAATTTAATGTTTTATTTGAAGGAAATACTTAAATCTGCAGGTCTAAACTGATCCAGTTTTAAACATTCTCGGGTTCTGAAATCTTGTAACAAGCATGAATAAAAACTTCCCAGTTTCTCTGTCAGGAAGTGTATTTAAGCACTGTTATCACCCATGTTTTACGGAGAAACTTGTTCCAAAACAAGGAAATACTTTGGTGCAAGGTCAAAAAGAACATTTGTGCCAGGTCTGGGAACAGAACTGTTATCTGCTGCCTTCTAGGCATTTGCTTCAACCACATCCTTCCTTCCAATACACTGCAGCTTCTTTTCACCCATAAACCGAAGCATTTCTTTGCTGCTTTTTTCCCCCCATAAGGCACCTGAAATCTAAACTGTAAAAAAGAATGCAAAAACTTTACACAAGGTGCTTATGTCCCTCTTTTCTTCATTTTTTCTTTAATATGCTGGTGAAAACATTTCCTAGAAATTCAGAGGAATGTTGCAAACTGAAGTGCTGCATGAAGTTACTTATCAATAATATCACCAAGTGGTATGATCTTTCAGGAACACAAGCAAATATTCTGTATTATAGTTATGCTTTACTATTTAAAATTCAGTCCTTGGTGGTATTTTCAGGGATGACAGTGAAAGCAGTGTGGGATAGTCTGGCAAAGATTTGGCTCTTAAAACATCTTGTGCTCACACCAACAGGCAAACCTGGAAGAGGCATTTGCCCTCTTGCAGTGTAGCTTTTCCTGTCCCAGAACTACTGTGTATATGTATGCAAATAGGATAAATTATATTTGGAGTGTTATTCTTCTGCACCACTTTTTTACCCTATTTGCAGAGAGGTACCCTTCAAAGGGCTGGTTGGAAGGGAGGTAAGCCCTCTGTCAGAGCGCGTCAGGAGACGATGTTAGTTTAAATTCATACTCATGCTTCCCTCACCTGAAATATAAGTCCGAGATTAATTATGATGTCTTTGATCATATTTGGCATATTTCAATGAAAAATAGCCAAGGCTGTATTTTGAAGTTTCTGTTAATTCATCTTGAGGAACTGTCCCCACTTATTTTGATAGATATGTTTTTTTCAATCACAAGAACTAAAAAAAACAAGACCAAGATGCACCTTTCATTCTGTCACTCCATTCCTGGTTTTACTCACCTCACCAGACCATTTACGATCACTTTATTAGCCTCTTTGCTGCCATTATATTCCAAAAGTCCTTCCACTGCAGTGTCTGAATTTTCCTGGTGTCAGGCAACTGGCTGCAACTGCTTCAAAATCTCAAAAATTTGTTGCTGGTAACTCAGTCATTCTAAAATTTACTGACAGTGTATTAGGATGAAATAAAATGTGCACAGATGCAGCGTCATTGTTGTTTTCTATCTGCTTATAGTGGCATTTAATTTGCTACATTAAATTAATAGCTAATTTCCGAGGGATTTTAATGTAAGGCATTTTCATGTGGAGTTTCTCACTTGTACTACAAATCACATTGGGTCTTGTGTACAAACCTGGTGATTCCCACCTTGTTTAGTAGCGCAAAATCTAAAATACAGGTCTGCTTTTTAGGACTTTCTCTGCTTAATTTAAAAAAATCTCATGCAAAATTTCTGCATTTTATATGAGATGCAAAGAAAAATCAATTTAAACTATGCAGTCTATTTTATTATCATATTTCACACCCCCAAATATGCTGATAACACTTTCTGTTAGGACTTCTAACTCTCATTGCCTGGATAGTTTGAAGCAATATCTGATTGTGGAAATAATAAACACTTCTACCTTATTTTTAGATCACTCACTTTATTTAACTCAGCAATTTGGCATGTTAATATTTCTGAAATTAAAAATTAAAAATGTTTCTTTTTTAAGGCTACTGCCACTTGCAGTTTATGCAATTCAATTAGATTCTCTAAATAGTCTATTTAAATTCTATTAATGTTTAGCCTATCTCACTGGTTTAAGGTTTTTCTTTTCTATTTGCCTCAAACAACCCTCGATTTTTAACTTTTTCCTGTCATGAGTTTCCCTTTATGAAGTCTCTTTCCTGGGTGCAGGTTTTATCCATGTTGGTGGTACCTGAGGGGAGAAGAACAGTATGGGAGGAAGGATTGATGTGACCAGACAAGTAAAGCACCTACCAATAAGCACTTAAATACTTCTGTGGGTGAGTCCGACTTCAAACTAATGGCAGTTTGTTGGAGGTATAATGCTTCATAAATATTAAGAGCATTTTTAGGCTAAAAGACTGTATAGGCAAGATAGGATTTTCTGGACAAGATCTCTGCCATGTTTTGTGTTGTTTGATTTTGGGACAGGAGTTCCATGCAGGCAACAGACTGGCCTGATCTGTCATTGCCAGCACAGGGAATGACAGGGGTGCAGCCGTCTCAGCTGCATCTCCATTATTTTTCAGTGGACCAGACTTACTTTTTTTTTATAAGGCTGAAAGTAAAGACCTGTTATATGTCTATTTCCCTTAGCTAAATAGTTTGTCTTCTCCAGCAGTCTGCAGTGCAGAGGAGCCAACATGCATCACCCTCAAATAAGCAAGGTTAAAAATGAGTTTCTTTTGGTCTGGACTACCAGCACTGCAACAGCAGAGGGAAGAAAAAAGGTGATATGACCTGTTCAGCTGCAGCTGCTATTCTGGAAACGCCTTCCTAATACGAACCAATCAGTAAAGCTTCGAGAGGTGCCTGAATCTCTTCATACATAAGCAGGAAGTCAGTTAAAATATGTGAGTTTCGTGACATTGCATAAAGTTTATGAAAGTGATAGGCAAGAAGGGAAATTGCCAAGGAATTAAAATTTGACCTCTTTCATCCCATTGGTAGCAAAACTTTGCAGTGCTGCCAGAGGAAATGAATTGACAGAACACAATTTATAAACACACAAGATCAGACAAATGTGACATTAAACATTTACTGAGCTTTCAAAACAGGAGCAGCACTTCACATATCAATACTCAACAGGAAAACTTATTTTTTTTATTTTTTTATGAGCAGCTCCAGGGAGTTAAATATTTTGAGTATTTTAGGAGTAAGTTACAACTTAGGTGAATCTGATAGGGTTTCCTTTATGTGGTATCAGGTAGGAACCTTATATCAGAAGGGAAGCTATAACAGAAGGTCCTGCCACATGGATGGAGCATGCATTGGGTGTTTATTTTTTCTGATTGAATATCCAGTCCCCAAGGTGAAACAATAATGAATCTTACTGACTTCCCAGACAGATCTTATGTTACACTTTCAGATAATATGTAGTAATTTGATATCAGTATTCATAAAGTCTTATGTTCATGGAAACTAAAGGAAAAGAAACTGCTTTGACCAAGTAAGGTTATCAAGTTAACAAGACAAATTTGGTTGGGTTTTTTTGTTTGTTTGTTTGTTTGGCTTTCTTTTTTTTATTCATTATTTGTATTTTAATTATTTTTTTATACATTTCATTTTATTTATGATGTGTTGGGTTTTCACATTTATATTTTTGTTTCAATACACTTAGTTAACCTACTATATAATTTTATTTCTTTTTAAGCCCTTAGGTTACTCTTTGTGTGAGATGCAGAAAACATATAGGCCTTGATTTTCAGAGCCTGGGCAGGAAAACAATTGTATTTGCACAGACACTTTTAGTCTACTAGACACATGCTCTGGCTTTTGGTCTACAAAAACTAGACATTTATCTTCATATAAATATTGATCAAAAAACAAGCACTCTGACCATGGCTATATGTTTAAAAAATTAATAGTTTTTCAAAAAGTTTTTCAGACAGGTATTTTCCTTAATTCTGACAAAAAGTCGATGCTTTCATGGAAGGAAAACATGACCGATTTAAAAAAAATGGTTTGCTTGGAAAAAAAAAAATACCAATTTTATTTTGTGATGCAGACCATCAGAATTTGCAATGCATACCTTTGGAAAGAGTATGTGTACCCTGAATACCAGCCTACCTGGAAATTCCCTTACTTTGTAGTCTGCAGATACATGGACAGGTTTGTCACATGAAAGGTGTAAGGCCTGGGAGTTAAAAGAGAAATAATATTTATTTAGATTATAAAATGTCCACTAGTGAAATAGAACCAATCCAAGCCTCAAAGCAGCTTCAAAAGAATTAGGAGGACCACTTCAATTTCCTACTACTAAATAAATGGGCCATATCCTTATAGCAGTCTGACCACTGCCACAACAAAAGCATCTTACACATCTCCAAAGAACCACAGAAATTCCTAAACTCACCCAAGACACTAAAAGTTGAAAATTCATGGGTAAGTATAGGTCTACTGCTAGCTGCTGTTGATAAATCTGCAAATTATGTTAAAAAGGCAAATACTTTCAACAGTTTCCATCTGTAATTAAGCTGTAAGCCATATCAGTGTCATGTATTGTTTTGGAAGGGAAAATTGCTGTCTGTATTGCTGAGGATACTGGATTGTCCAGAAAATTAAATTTTTTTCCAAAATGCAGACCTTAGGGATTCACATCTAAGAGTCTTCAAAGTGTTAGTTAATTAATATACAGAATTATTTAGACAAGGGAAGTAACAAGGTAAATTTACCTTTATTTCTGAAAACATGACATTTAGAACTTGAGTTTATACAAAACAAAAGTGCAACTTCTAAGCAATGACAATAATAAAATTTTTGATCGGCTTGTTAGGAGGAGAACTTGATATTTCTAAAAGAATAATACATATTTAAAGTGATTATAATTATAAATTATAATTCTAAAGACAGATTAATTTATTTTATGTTTAGATGACTGCACTACAGTTCCCTGGTTTAGGAAAGCACATCCCTTTCAGTCATAGGTCATGGTAAGAACGTTATCCTCTCTGAATATTGTTTCTTGACATGTTATGTCTCTCTCCATTTACAGGGAGGGAAAGGAATTCAACCTGCAGTGAATTCAAATAATTATGTGCATAGTCTATATATAGCACCAAACAAAGCTTAAGTATTAATGTGTGATAAAAGAAACTGAAGATGAAACCCTTAGCTTATTACAATGTTGTCTCACATAGTATTAGTAATACTTGGCACACACTTCATGTTCAAAGCAATTCAGACACATTAAGTAATTAACCTACATACGATTTAATGCTTTCTGCCAAGATTGCTGTATACAAGCAAGTAACTAAAAGAAGAAAGGAACTAAAACCAGATTTACACTGAGAATATGAATAAGAGTTTTAATAATAATTTTTTAAATTTTTCATCTGGGCTTTTGCCAAACATATTTTACATTATTTTAATGAACAGGAGACTAAAACTTCTGATTCTTAGTTGCTCAGGAGTCCCACTGAACTCATAAGTAGAGATAAAAAGTCTGAGTACCCATGACTGACAACTAGAAGACTAGAGTGACTGGATTATGCATTGTATATAGCACTTAAATTCTAGAATTCTGTCACCCACTGCCAACTGTTAAACAGAGAAAAAAAAATTGTAACAGTATAAATGAAGAACACAAAACCATATAAAGGGAGTTTTTGCTATTTAAGGAAGCACAAAGGATTGAGGAAGACTTTCTTGCTGAAACAAACTCATTGTTCCGAGCAAAAATCAGAACTTCTGAATAACACAGACCTAGTCTGGGGTTGTGGTTTTTTGGCTTTGATTTCCTTATTTATTCATTTATTTATTTTCCACAGTTATTTTCTGAATTAACCATAGTCTCTGCCTCCATGGTAGAAAGACATTCTTCTGCTTCCTCTCCATGGAAAATACTTTGCACTTTCTTCCATATCTTGTAAACCTTCTCTTTACACCTCACCTTCTGTCAAGAAGGTAGACAATTTAGCTCAGCAGCAGACCACAACAAGTTGCTGTAAAAAACAAGCATCCACAGCAGCAGCTCAGAGCCCCTGGCTGTGCCTCTTTGCACTAAGTAGAACACCCTGGTTTCTTCCACTCCTTAAACCCCACAACTATGGGTACATTTTTATCCCCAGTGTAGATACATATACACTTCCCCATATAAAAAATCCTTTTGAATACTATTGTCTCCAGTTTTTAAACATATACCATGGTTTTATGAAGTCATTGGTGAGTGTAGGGCTAGTTGGAGTTGGCATGAGACAGGTGACTGTTTTAGGAGTTATGAGAGAGAACAAAGATGGAGTTGAACCAGCCAGTAGGCAGGTTGGGTCAGGATGCCTCCATTTCAATAAGGATAAAAAGACAAATATATGACTGCAATGAAGAATGAAAAGATTCAGGGAAAAAAACCAAGCAAAAGCAATGGGAAAAGGCAGAAGAAAACGAGTTAAAGAATGAGGCCAGAAGGATGAATCATGAAATATAAGTCTTGGAAAGAATGTTACCTTCTATGCTTTTTGCTGAACAAGCATCAGAAAGAGCAAGTTTGGTGACAAGTTCAAGTGAGGACGAGATACTTAAGATCACTTGAAGTAGCAGCAAGAAGGAGATGGACACGGACTAAGAGCAGCGTGCTGCAGAACCATGTATCCCTTGCCTGCCATCGTAGTGCTTTGGAAGCCGTGGCCACACTCAGCCATCTGGCACAGACATGCCAACTAAACCTCAGGCTGGCTCCACTGTTCAGTCTCCCACCCACTGGAAAGTGCTGGGAGGATCCCAGAGGCAGAGGGAGGATGGTCCCTTCATCCTCTCCTACCCTTCTGTTCCTCCCTGGCACCACTGGCACTATTTCTCCCTCTGTGCGTTCACTCTTTCCATGAAACAGAGATGGGGGGGCAATGAGAAGGGAGAAGAGGAGGTGGTGGGTGCTGGTGCCTGAGAGTGGCAACTGGGTGGGCTGTGGGGTCTTGGGGAGCGACAGGAGCCATGCAGAGCCTGCCTGCTCGCACGTCCATCAGCACGTCTCTGCACTCACGGAGCAGGGAGGAGAATATTGGATATCACTTTGGTCAGGGCTGAATCTATAATTGAGAAGATGAGAGTTCATTACAGATTTTGGCCTTGGAGTGCTTGTCTTGGCAGGAGGCTTAGCTGAGTGTTAAAATCATTACCAAGTGGCCTAAATCTAAACAAACACCCACCTTTTCCATTTATTACCAGGATGAAATGACTTGCCTTGTAGAACTGAAATACCTATAGTTGTCAGCTTCTCATTTCCCAGCGGTGCGTAAAATTCCCTCTCTTATGCCTGGCTTTCCCTCTGGTCTAGCTTTCTCTTGTGTTATTCTACTAACAAGAAATGTGTATTAAATTACAAGTTATCTGTCGCAGAATGAGAATTTCACTTCACATTAGTCACAGGTCTGTTGTACAGAGGCAGGAGTTCCTGTTTCTTTGGTGCAGTGCTGTAAAGCAAGGCAAAGCTTAAATTTAAAAAAAAAAAAAAAAAAAAGATAGGATGACAGTAGATGACAATTCCAGCATATACAGCAAGGGAGCCTTTTTTCGTTGTTATGAATAAGTAGCTGCACAGAATCAAACAGTATTCTTACAACTGTGTTTTTGTCACTGTGAGCAAACCAACTGGTGGGGTCATATGTGTAGAGAAAGTACTGTAGTTATTTTAGAGATTTTTTTCCCCATTTTTTTCCCCAAAGAAGTCCATGTATATTGTTCCTACTTCCATGAATACTTCAGGAACTGTGATCCATTTCACAATTCATTTGCATAGAGTAAAGCCATTAGCATGCAGAAATGACAGCACTGTGCCTAAGAGAACAACTTTTTATTATTACAAAGGAGATAAAAATGATGTATTATATATTATATTTCACTACTGAAAACCATAACCCATGAAATATCCCTCTGTCTCTACCTGCATATCTAAAGATAGGCTAAAAAGAGAAGAAAGAGAGCTACTGATTGGGGGACTATCCCCCCAGTTTTATTTGTGCATGCAGAAAATATATGTGAAGAAACATGTAAAGCAAATCACTCAAAAGAGTAATTGGAAACAAATTTAAATGAGTAGTGTTTAAATAATTAACACCTGCCAAAGTAGGAACAGAGGCCTTATTGCTGATATTAAATCATATCCTTTAACGTCTGAAACAGATGACAGTAAGTAATTCCAAAACAGTCAAGACAGGAAACCAATTTTTAGTTCTTGGAAAGTTGAATTAGTTTCAATAAAGTTGATAAAAAACCTATTTTGATTTTGTTAATTCTACTGTGGAAAGCCAGTTTTATATTATTTTATTTTTTTAACTAATTTAATATACGGTAACTGAGCATTTTTTGAATCATGATTTAAAGTGTATTCCTTATTCATTAAACTAATGATGTATGTTCCACCTGGTTGCTACAGAGCCCGGTAAGTAAAAACTGTGGGTAGTATCTTGTTACCAAGAATAAATATCAGACTTGCCAAGTTTCCAGTCAGTAAATATAACTCACAATAGCTATGCCAGATAGGCAAATAAGGATGTTCCTTAAGAGAAGAAAAACCAAAAAGGAGATACTGTATAACAGTTCAGTTTTAAAATTCAGTTCCATAAAAGCACCCATTGCAAAAACCAGCAATTTTGCCCAGAGTAGACTGTGGTGTAACAGTTTGGAGCAATGCCTGGAGTTTTTTATTCAGGAGAAGACAGTTAGAGAGAGTGTGTGTGTGTGTGTGTGTGTGTCCATCTGCATGTGTGTGTGTGTTAAAATAACATTAATGTAGAAACACATATGAGTAAAAGCAAAGCTATTCTGGCTGTCACCTCACTCACAATTCACCTCTGTCTCCTGGTACTTCATCAAACTTGTGCTGCATGGTTAGATCACAGGTTGCTTGTATTTGGAGACTGCCTCCAAGTAAAAAATATGTCTGTTCATCTTAGATATTATTTTTTCAGTGTCTGAACTTCCTACAGACACTAGTGGATGTCATCAACGCAGCATCGCCTAGAGGTGGGTCTGGTCATGCAATGGGCTGAACCCAGCAGCTCTGAATTACTGTCCAAACCTCAAAGACGTAAAATGTGGTCAAGACCTTCACTCCCTGGAGCAACGTAGTTCTTTCCCTGAAGGACAAGACAACACTTTCTGCAAGCAGAGACTTTCTGGGGACAGATATAGTGTTGCCATTAAAAAAAAAAAAAAAAAAAAATTCCACCGATAAAATAAAGACCATGACAAATCTATCCTGTTCCTGTTTCAAACACAAGCCTCAGTTCTTTTCCCTGTCTTCTCTAATGTATATATAAAGAGATGTCTATCTGAGAAAACTCACATCTTAAAAATCTAACTAAACTCAGGCAATGGTACCATCTTCAAACACGCATCAAGTGCTTCGTGTTGCAGACCCATCTGAACAGGTCTAGCAGTGTTGATAGCAAGCATAAGACCAAAATCAGCCAGGTCAGCTGGAAACTCTGGCAAATGGCAACCCCAAACCCCCAAACTGTGTGCACATGTTCTCCTATAAGAAAAGGATGAAAGAACCAAACCATTGGAATGATGCAGTCATACAGCTTAAAGTACGGTTGGCAGGCATTCAGGTCCAGTAGCAATGGCTGTGGTATAAAAGTTAATTTAAAAGAGTACTTTACAGATGAGATAACTAAGTTACAGACAGATCAAGCTGTCACTTGTTCCTGTAGAATTTGAACCTACCTTCTCGGTTAAAACATCCTTTTTCTGTATTCATTTCCAAAGCACTGCAAAGGGTGCTTGAGTGGCTATAGCATTCCTGAATGTGAGCAATAGAGCGGGGGAAATCCTGGGGGAAGAGGCAATATTTCACCCCTTCAGTGGCCACAGCTGGAATAAACCCAAAAGACTGAATGCACTGACATGATTCAACCTCCCTCTGATTTTACAGTGA